>OZ024742.1:276417958-276920458 GCA_964016885.1 Eledone cirrhosa | reverse complement strand
ATTTGATTTAACATTCTCGCAACTTTGCCAATATGATGCCATAATTGACTATGCTCCTCCTCCCCAAAAATTTGAGAAATCAATAAACTTTAGAGCATGTGCATTACATGAACTTTAGAGCATGTGCAGACACCAAAATGAACAGCTCATTCTGTTATTTGTTTTAGGCCATAAAGTCTTGGATTTTCAGCAATCCCATACAGTTGCAATCCTACGAAAGAAAGTTTGGACAGTATTGAATGTAGGATCTAGTAATTATGTGTTGTAGTAACTTTTGAAAAAAAACAAAACACTGTTAGATAAATGTTTCCTTATATTTATTTTGTTATATGATTTTTGTTTATATCTGTATAAACAAAAGTTACCATCATCATCATAATTGAACATCCACTTTCTATACTATTAAGGGTTGGATGGGTCTACAAAGACCAAGTTTATACTGAAACGAGGCTGCTGACCCCCAAGACAGGTTGGGAGAGGGGTCTGCATCTCGTGCAGAGGAGAGATTGTCATGCCTTTGACACAAGAGAAGGGTCCTCCCAACCGTTTTCTTGACAAGCTTTCTATGGCTGGATGCTATTCCTATCAACAACCTCTTTATAGCATGTACTGGGTGCATTTATCGTGTAGATCACCAACACTAGGGAGGTTAACACACCATGACAACTGAAGGGTTCTCTCAACCCTTTTTAGGAATTTCTGTCCACCCCTTTCTGACATATCGAACAAGGCCACTTCCCTGATAATATCACCCTCTTGTCCTCTTTCTTACTTAGTTTACTTTTAGGCCTTTTAACTCTAGTTTCTTCTTCCATACTTGAAATTTTGCCTCTATCTCTCCTATGGATTTAGCTATGAAGACTAGATCATCAGCATAAAGGAGCTCCTTTGGAGTGCCAGTTTAAAACTCCTCATTGGAGGCCTGAAGGGCAATGATAAATAGAATGTACTGAGGACAGAGTACTGGTGGACCCCCACCTGCACTTCAGATATATCGGTCTACTCATTGCCAACTCTCACTTTGCTTGCTGCTCCTTTATACACGGCCTCCCTGGCCCGCACAAGCCAGATCTACAAATGCTAGATACAGTGGCTTAAACTTAGATAAATACCTCTCTTATCTCACCAGAAATAGGGCATAAATCTAAACTGCATCTCATCTAACTTGATTCTTTCCCTAATTAGTTGTGCTATAACCCTTTCAGTAACTTTCATGATCTGGTTCATCAACTTGATGCCTCTGTAGTTACTTCTCTCTAATGTTTCTTCCTTGCCCTTGTAGCAATTTATAATAATTGTTTCTACTTTGGCACAAGGCCAGCAATCATCCCAGTGTATTAGTGGTAGTTTATTTTATCGACCCCGTAAGGATGAAAGGCAAAGTTAACCTCGGCGGGATTTGAACTCAGAATGGCAAGGGCTGTAACTCTATGCGTCAAAGCATGGCGTCCGACCCTCTACCGATACTGCCAATTAATGCTACTGCACAAATCATTGCCAGATGCTTCTAGCATCTCAGCAACTACATCAGATGGTTCAGCTGCCTTCCCTACCTTCATTTTCTCAATTTCTTTATCTATCAAACTGCTGTCAACTTTTATGACTGGTCCTTCAGTAGGGTCTGCATGGGTAGGCTCTCACTGTCCCATTTATTTTCCTTGTTCTGCAGTCTCTCATAGTAAGTCTTCCATACTTCTTTGTTTTCAACATCGGACAGAGCAAGTGCTCCACTATCTTTTCTGGCACGCTTTTCCCCAGCCACATCACGAATCTGAAACACTTCATACCTCTGACCTTCACTATACAGAACATGTGCAAACTTCTTCTTTTCTGTCTGTCCCCTTGCTAGATATACTTGCCACCTGACCTCTCTTTTAGCTATCTGGTATTCCTTTCAGTCTCTCCAGGCTTGTCTTTTTTTTCCACCACCATGCCACCCTCCGTCTTAGTGAGACCTTGCTCCAGCTGCTATTGTGGTGCATGGCTTCCAGCAGGTTGTCTCATAGACATTCCAAATTTTTCACTATGCTGTATATCCCAAGCTCCTCTTCCATAATATCATACTTCTCTGAATTTGTTACCAACAGAGGGTTCTCTCAGTTTCCTTGTCTTCCTTCTCCAGACTGGCCTTTGTCTCTTGGTCACTTACTCTAAAGTCACTGACAACTACCGTATATATTCGAATATAAGCCAACCCCACATTTTATGTTTGAGAAATAGGCAAAAATCCAAACCCTGTTTATAAGTTGAACCAGGTAATCAACACATTATGTTTAGATGGTGTGGTTTTGAAATTTTCATGAATGGAGAATATATTTATGAAGTTTTAATATTTTGATATAAAAAAATGTTCTAAGTGTCAGTTAGAGTATAGTTTTTTTCACAACTCTACTATGTAATGATTTTTTTACCTATTTCTGACTGTTTTGAAGGCCATATTCATTCAAAACATATCAAAACAATAAGAAATATGAATTTCTTGTTGAAAGTGAAACCGGTGTAATATTCACCTGCAAAGCAAAAATATTTTAGCACCTCATTTATGTAGAATTCTGAAGTTGGAGAAAATTGACAAAATGTTGACCTCGAATATAAGCCAACCCTAACTCAACCCCCCCATTTTACCATTGATTTCTTTTTTTTTGTCACATATCTATCAGCTTATACACAAGTATATACTGTAATCTATCTGCTGTGAAGACTGAGACACTCATCCTCCCAAGAAAGTCTGCACAGTGCACTCTACATGTGACTGGAGTTCTGCTGAAGCAGGTGGAAAAGTTCAAGTATCTCAGTCATGTTCAGAAGTGATGGAAGTCAGGAGGTTGAATTAAGTGTAAGAATTGCCTTAGCTGGTGCAATAATGTGCCAACTTCAGCATTCAGTCATCAGAAGAAGAGAGGTAGGTGTAAAAGCCAATCTCATTATCTTCAATTCGGTATTTGTGCCAACCCTTACCTATGGCCATCAGTCTTGAGTAATGACTGAAAGAATACGATCATGAATATAAGCAGCCAAAATGGGGTTCTTCCAAAGGGTCTTTGGAGTAATGTTACTCTATAGAGAGTGCATAGTTCAGAGAACAGGGAGTCACTCCCGGTAGAGCTACTACTTCTCCAAATTGAGAGATCACAGCTCCGAAACTACGCACATGGTTAGAATGTTTCAGGAAATAATCACTGGACAGATTTTACAGGCAAAACCAACCAACAGGAGACCCAGTGGGAGACCCTGAACAAGTTGGTTGGTTAACATCCATGATCCCAGCTGGTTTTGCTTGGGGATCCAACCGGATCAATTGGAGATGGCTGCTTCTTACAGGACTTGCTGGAAGGTGTGCTTGAGGACCTGCCCCCATGACCCTCCTAGGAATAAGTGGGTAGAGAAGGAAGAAGAAAAAAAGATGCTGCTGCTGCTTTGTTCTCCTTTCACTCTTCTTTTGTGTGCTTGATCTGCTGATCAGTGTAACCCAGAATCTTGCCAATACTTTATGACTACCTGTAGATAGGTATTAGTGTTAAAGGAAGACATGCAATGCCTGGTTTATGACAACCTTTTCTGTAACAATCTGCTAATGACATTAGCATTAAAGCCATGGGCAAGAATTATCACTGGTTCTCTATTAATTTCCTTTGTGATTCTAACTGGTTTTCAGTTAAAGGATTATTCTCCTGAGAAATGGTCTGTTATTGTAAACCACTTAAGATGTTTTAATGCTCTCTCTCTATATATATATATCTCCACCCTTTCTCTCTATATATATATATCTCCACCCTTTCTCTCTATCTATCTCTACCCTTTCTCTCTCTCAGAGAAAGCTGTCAGGAAATAACTTAGCTTTCACGATTTCTCATCTAGTAGTTCACACAACAGTAATATATTTTCTGTTTCTATTGCACATTAGTGACTTTTAAGTCATCTCAGTAATAGCATTATATTACATAGTGTTGATATTGCTTCAGCCTGCAAAGAGATTAATTGGATGTTAAAATATTAACTACTTACATGAAGCATAAAGCTCTGGATTTATAGAGGGTGTAAAATGCAATCCATTCAGGTTGAGAATGTGTGACTGTGATGCCACTCTTAAATATATTAGTGAGGTAAATGAAGTGGAAGGTTACAACTTGAAATCAAAACTACATAGTTATCAACAACTTTAGAGAAGAGACTTGTAATACAAACCAGTACATTAAACTCATGATGTGTCCCAATTTCAATAGGTTAGACATTTCGATACAAACCCATCCACAACTGCCTCTGGTTATATGGAACAAAACCATCCATTTAGAAAGTTCCTATTTAACCCTTTAGCATTTAAACCCGCCATATCCGGCCAGAATTCCTCCACCTCTTTCTGTTCAAACTGGTTGTAACTGGCCACTCATATTGATGTTAAGGTATTGTTCTCAAAATAACATCAAAATCTCATAGATTCGATATTATGTTAGCTACTTATCTGGAATAAAGCCTTTACCATGAAAATATAATAGTAAATATAGAGTAATGTAAATGCTAAAGGGTTAAATTAAAATCTTCCAACATAATTTTTTTATATAAAAAACCTTGTTATGTTACAAATATCATTTTAATAATTGAAATAATTTTATTTTAGTAAATCCTTCAAAATTCTTGATTGATTTATTTGAATACATTGTATTCTCTCAGAAATAAGGTAATGAAAGTATTCATATTTTCATTGAGATGAGCAATCTCTAGTGAGAATTTGTGACACAGTAATTCTGGTCCTTTAGAAAACAACTACTAATCCATTTGATACTATATTTCTATGTGTATCAATTTATTTGGAAAATATGAAGAACAGTTAACCTTTTCATTAGTAAGCTGATGTTTGAAACATTACTTAACAAGAATTTCTTAAATAAAATTATGATGGATGGTTTTAATATAACTATTAGTATTTTTAAATGAGCAGTTGTGTATCATAAAACCAGAGCAGTTTCAGACAGTTTGGTATCAAAAGTGTTAAAATATTTTATTTCTTGATTATCTTGAGTAACTTAACATTTTATGTCTTTAGTGTGGTTGTTATGGCGTTCCTCTTGAGAATATTGTCCACTGGGATGTAGCCAAGTTAATATCTTTATATATTAATCTAATAATATTTAGAATCAATATAGGTTCTTGACTAAATGACTGGACTGTTAATATGAGATACATTATTAGGAATATAATTGTAATATTTTCCTTTGATAGTTTGGCTTAGTAGATTCAAGATCAATAACAGGTATTTAACCCAATCCTTCTCTCAATCCACTATGGTTGTATCACTTATCTTTTTGTTTTGCTTTAGCTGTCATGGCTGTAGCCATGCCAAAACATCACATTCAACATGGTTTATATCCACCAATAAAAGCATCATCTTCACTTGTAACGGTCTTTCTATTTTTTTTTTTTTCTGTTAGAAAACATATAATAAAAATGGCTGCTCTTTTTTGTTAGTGTTGCTGTTGTTGTTGTATCTGTCAGACGGTTGAAGAACTTACTAGAAATCTAGGTGTAAGTGAGTGAATGTTAGCGGAACATTGGATATAATATATCATCATCATCATCATCATCATCAACGTTTAACGTCCGTGTTCCACGCTTGCATGGGTTTGGACGGGGGTAGTCCCACTTGAGGCAAGAGTGATTGTCTTGCTCGCATAGGACTGTCTGGCAGGTTTTCTACAGTTGGATGCCCTTCCTAACACCAACCACATTTACAGTGTGGGTCTAGGAGGTTTTTACCGTGTTGCCTACACGGCCACATTACAGCGTGGACTGTGTTTTTTTTGTCGTGACACCTACACGATCTCATTTGTTTCGGCCTGGATGGCGCGGCACCAACATAACTTTACATAGAACGGGGTGGTGTGGATGGGGTGGTGGTGGTGGTTGTGGGACGGGGTGTATTTTGTTAGCGATGCCTACTGGCTGGAGTAGGTTTTACTATATATTTAGGTAAGGCGGGTCTTCTCTGTTACTGAGTACCGCCAAAGGTCTCGGTCCAGTGACATTGTCTTGGAGAGGTGTAAGTGTGTGATGTCGGAGTTTATCAGCTCGTCCCAGGTTTTTCTGGGTCTGCCTATTCCGTGACTACCGTCTATCTTTATTGCCCTGCACTTTGTTATACAGCTATCGACTTACATGCGCATCACGTGTCCATACCAACGTAGCCTTCTCTCGAGTAAACAACATCTGATCCCTCTTATCTCTAATTTTTTCCTTAGTTCGTTTATGCTTTGCCGTTCACGTATATTACTGTTACACATCCAGCGGAGCATGCAAGCTTCGTTCCTCTCTAGTCTGCGTATAATATATATATATACTTAATAATTACGGATTAGGACAATGGGATTGATGAATTAATATCTGTATACAACAACTACAATGGTACGTGATGGGGCCCACCCACAGCCCCGGCGGACAGAATGGAGAAGGCGTTTCCCCGGATGGACGGCAAGGGAGATGCGTTGGAAAAGCCACTCCAACTCGTGGGGCTCACACCTGCGGCTGGACAGCTCAGCGCCTTTGCTTTGAATTTTAAATACTTCTCAATGAATTAGACTTTAACCCTTTAGCATTTATATTACTCTATATTTACTATTGTATTTCCATGGTAAATACTTTATTTCACATAATTATCTCACATAATATTGAATCTACAAGGTATTATTCTCAAAATAAATAAAATCAAAATCTCGTAGATTCAATATTATGTAAGATAAAGCCTTTACCATGAAAATACAATAGTAAATATAGAGTGATGTAAATACTAAAGGGTTAAAGATTGGTGGTATCGGTAGAGTGTCAGACAACATGCTTTTAAATTCTGAGTTCAAATCTCACTGAGGTTAGCTTTACCTTTTATTCTTACAGGCTCAATAAAATAAAGCACCAGTAACACACTGGGGTTGATTTCATTGACTTTCTCCTTCCCTTGTGCTAAAAGTAGAAACAATTATGGAGATGACATGTGTAACATAACTTAACAAAAAGTTTTATATCAAATATGTTGGAAGCCAAATCTTCACTAAAAAAGCCTTCTACAGATGTCTCTTTGCTATTAAGATGAGTAAAAAGACAGTTAAAACAAAAAAAACTTAGAGAACAATTATCGATTATTAGTAACATGCATCTACTAAGATTTTGATTGGAAAGAATTCAAACCCTATAAAATGGGTGGTTTTGTTTCATAGAACCCAGTTTTGGGTGAGTTAGTATCAAACAGATTAACTAAAGATGATTAACACATTGATAGACACATTTTTCAAATGCAGGCGGATGCTATAGAAGTAGTGGATAGCTTCCGGTACCTAGGAGATTAGATTAGCATGGGAGGGGGGTGTTCCAAGGCCATAGTATCTAGAATAAGGATGGGTTGGAAGAAGTTTAGGGAGCTGCTTCCTCTGCTGATGAAAAAGGGTTTCTCCCTGCGTACGAAAGGCCGGTTATATGATGCCTGTGTGAGGAGCGCGATGCTGCATGGTAGTGAGACATGGGCAGCAACTGCAGAGGTTATGTGACGGCTGGAGAGAAATGAGGCAAGCATGCTCCGTTGGATGTTCAATGTCAATGTGCGTGAACGACCCAGCATGGATGTGTTGAGAGAGAAACTGTGTCTGAGAGGGATAGAATGTAGTGTACGGGAGAGGAGACTGAGGTGGTATGGACATGTGATGCGCATGGAGGATGACCGATGGGTGAAGAAGTGCCAGGAAATGCCAGTTGAAGGAAGACATGGTAGAGGTAGACCACGAAAAACATGGGCGGAGGTGGTGAGAACAGACCTCAGATCATTGAAGCTCACGGTGGAGATGACGAAGGACCGTGACAAGTGGAGAGATGCTGTGCTGAATAAGATCTGTCCCACCCTTGCAAGCAGGGAAAAGCGGACGTAAAATGATGATGATGATGATTAAATGCTTATAAGACAATAATTTTATGAAGAATTATTTGAAGCTTGTTATCATCATCATTCTACACTATTCCACACTTGCATGGGTTCAACATTTAGTAACTACTCTCACCATCACTGTACACACCCCTGTCTTACATCTCTAACATCTGTATATTAATACGCTAATACCTACGTACCGTACGTCTGACCGTGTGTGTCACGCTTTCAGTAAAACAATGGAAGTCGGGTGGTAACAATCTACGACAATCTACGGCCAAAGAAAATCAAAGAGCGTTGCAACGTTTGGAAAGGAGAGAGAGAGAGGGGGTTATAATATAGAGAAAGGGATGGGTTATTATATATATATAGAGAGAGAGAGGGTGTTATACTATATTTAAAGAGAGGGGTTAATAATATAGAAAAAGGGATGGGTTATAATATATAGAGAGAAGGGGGTTATAATATAGAGAGATGAGGGTTAAATATATATAGAGAGAGAGGGTGGTTTTAATAGAGAGAGGTGCGTTTTAATATATTTAGAGAAAGGGGATTATCTGTGAATTTTTTCACGGGTCCAGCTAGTGTTAATTAATACCTTATAAATGTTTCTAACATTAAATACAATCTATACATAAATTTCTGCGATTTTATCACATGTAAAGAAAGAGGAGTAATTTGACTACCTCATACTACTCCTCTCTCTTTATATCTACTGCCTGCGTGAATGTATGTTTGTGTGTAAAAGGAAGGCAGGGGGTGGTGAAAAAACTATAGCAAAATAGCAGCTGGCATTCCATTTGTTATGCTGTGTATGTGTTTGTGTGAATGTATGTCTGAGTGTGTCTGTGTTTGCACGTTTATATTTATATACACATACATATAAATGTATGTATATGCACATACACACACATGCATGTCAGCGTGTTGAAAAAATTCCTAGTGTAAAATATTTCTGAAAATCAATGACTTTATCTAAATGCATACCTTTATATTTCAGGTCACTGGCTATTGGTACAAAGACAGGATACAGACTTTTCTCATTAGCCCAGATTGACCGCTTGGATCAAATCTATGAGCATGGTAAGTTGTCATTTATCTTAACACCATCAACTGGACCATTGATGCATTTAGCAGAGTCCACTTTGTTGCAAGCATCAGGCCAGGTTTTCAGTCTATGGATAACTTCCTCTCACCAGTTATAGAAGCTTTGAAAATGGCCCTTGCCCTTCCTCTTTTGACTAGTCTTTAATATATATATATATTACATGACAAAAAGGACCCAGTCCACACTGTAAATGAGGTTGGTGTTAGCTGCAGAAACCAAGCCAAAATCAGTTCTGTATAAGCAAGGTATGGGCACCTGACCTAGCATTGCCAACAACAGGACAACTCATCTAACCCATGCTAGTGTGGAAGAATGGACGTAAAATGGTGATGATGATGATTATATATATATATATACACACACACATACACATATATAATCATTTAACATATATTTTTTCACTCTTACATGAGTTAGATGGGTTGTTACATTTTGAGACAAGTCAGGTCCGGAGACCATGTGATGCTCTTACGAATCTGTATTTTGGCTTGGTTTCAACTGCTGAATGCGCTTCCTGATACCAACCACGTTACAGTGTAGACTGGTTGCTTTTTATTGTGGCCCCGAAATGACCAACTAACAGTGTGGATTGAGTGGTTTTTGCCTACCATATATATATATATATTATTAATGTCTACTTGACACAGTTGATCACTACCTTAGGTTTCAAACATGCTCTTGTATTAGCCATAAAGTTTTATTATGGTTTACTTCATATGTGTGTGTGTGTATATATATATATATATATATATATATATATATATATATATATATATATATATATACAATGTACACACACACATATATCTACATGTGTATATACATACATACACATATATATCGCTATGTATGTATAAATACTCACACTCATACACACGCATGTATATATCATCGTCATCATTTTACATCTGCTTTCTATGTTTGGATATGTTGGATTGGTCATCACAGTTCGAGTCAGATCTTTGGCGTTCTTGGTCCGCCAATTCGATGTCTTTGTAGTTGCTTCTTTTGCGTGCATCCTCTTTGTCCTATTAACATTTAATGACACTACTGCTCCACAAGTTATTGGGTATGAAACCTCTCTCTACTACCTGATTAAAAATACAAGTAACTAACACTCGTCTTATTTCACTGGATATTTTCAGCATTTTGGTGACTGCCTGATGGTCCAGCTGTTTTTCTTGGCTTTATATTCTTAATTGCCCTTTCAACCATATAATTGTCAACTTCTATGGCTGGCTCTTCTGTTGAGTCTATCTAATGTAGTTTCTCTCTCTCCCACATATTCTCTTTATTCACCAACCTCTTTTAGCATTTCCATGTCTTTTTTTTTTAGCATCAGTAAAGGCAAGTATACCACTATCATTCCATACATACTTTACCCTATTTGCTAGCTGGAATATACCCGGTCTCTAATCCTCTCATTTCAGCTTTTCTCTTTACTAAGTATACTTGATATTTTGTTTTTCTCTTAGCTATCTGATAATATTTCTTCCTCTCCCATTTATTCAAATCTTTCTAGAGCTGTCTCTATGTCACCTTTTGTCCGGTTGGAATCTTGCTCCATTTACCATCTGATTTGTCTCTTGCAGCAAGTTATCTCTATGTAATAAGCCTTCATTGTCCTCATTCTTATTCATGTCACCCAGCACTTCTTAAACCAACATTTAGTCTAGTGACCTCCTTTCAGCTACCTCACCTTCCTTCTCTAATTGTCTTGTCTCTCTCTAAGTTCATTTAGCTCTTATCTTTAGGTAAATGACCTCTATATACTTCCATACATATATAAAGGAAACAATACATATTCAAATGTGTGAAAATATGACACATGACAACATATTTACTCTGGACAATATATTCACATTATGTGTTATTTAATATTTAATAAGTCAGTATTTTCCTGTATCCTTGTTAAAATACATCTGAAAAGTATCTACTCACCCCTGATTTTGATACATAACTTTGTGTGTGTCCATAGTTATTATTTCTATTACTTTTATTAAAACTAGGGATCTCCGTTAGCTATTAGATATTCTGTATTTGCTATCTCTATTCTGCATCTCTATTGTGCAAACACACTGATCATATGAATGCTCTCTCTCTCTCTCTCACAGTTCATAACCCTAAGTCAATGATCCCTATGCACATGCTCACACACACACATATGGTGCTCCAACATGATCAGAGTCAGTTGACTGAAATCAATAAACACACACACACAGTTTTTAATAGAAATTGCATCACTTGTATATTGTGGACTTTGTTGTCATTTATGCATCAATCATGACATAAATAATTAATAACAATCCTATTTCTTTCTCTCTCTCCCATCCATAACATCTCTTTCAGAAAAGGACATTGCTTTGTTGGAATATATATATATATATACACACACACATCCAAATCATCATCACTGTTTAACGTCTATTTTCTATGCTTGCATAGTTTAGACAAGCTATCACATATTGAGGCCAAACTGATCAGATGACTACATCTTGCTCGTATATTCTGTTTTTTGCATGGTTTCTACAGCTGGATGTCTTTCCTAACACTAACCACTTTACTGTATATCCTGAGAACATTGTCATGATTCTGGCACTATCACTTTACAGGGTGCACTGGGTGCTTTTCATCAGAAATATACATTGCTCTGTAAAGGAAAATGCTTTTTGGTTGCTGTACAGTTAAAAAATAGGATTGCTTTGTTAGAAAATATATATATATATTATCATTATCATCATCACTGTCTAACATCTATTTTTCATATATAATAGGATAGACAGGTTGTCATGTATTATGCTAAACAGGTCAGATGACTATGTCTTGTTTGTACATTACGTTTTTGGGCTTGGTTTCGATGGCTAGATGCCCTTCCTAACATCAACCACTTTACAACATTTACTGAGAGCATTCTATCATGATTCTGGCACGACAACCTTACAGAGTGGACTAGATGCCTTTTATTGTGGCACTGGCTGGGTCCTTTTTGTTACGGCACCAGCACCTTACAGGGTAGGCTGGGTGCTTTTTGTCATGGCACCAGCACTACCACTTTACAGAGAGAGCTGAGTGCATTTTATCATGGCACCAGAGCTACCTCATTTCAACACTATACCCAGAGCAGCAATGGTTTCACCAATGTCAAACTGTTAGTATCAGTTATGTAAATAAGTGCATATTCCAACAGTCAGTTGGATAACAGTCATAAAACAATCTGGAATTTGCATATGGATCTTCAGTGAGGAATGTCCAGTAAATTATACAGGGGAAATGTCTATAAAAAGTTAAATTTCATTACTGACTGCTAACCATCTCTCTCTCTCTCTCTCTCTCTCTCTCTCTCTCTCTCTCTCTCTCTCTCTCTCTCTCTCTCCATGAGACATCTTTTTTGCTATACCCATCACATTGATCATGATGTTTCCTGCTCAATCTCCTGCCAACTATCAACAGTCAACACATACCTCTATCTTTCTCGCTCCTCTATTATCCTTTCCCTCTCCACCTTTCTAATCACATACTTAAGCAGAATTCCCTTGAAAGAATGAGAACGACATAGAGTGGAGAGATCTCTTTAGCCTAGCAGATGACAAGATTACCCCTCTAATGTTGGTGCTATGATTAAATGGAGCCAGTACACTCTGTTAAGTTGTTGGTGTTACAAAGGGCATCCAGCAATAGAAACAATGTTAAAAAAACAGAATGTACAAGTAAGATGTGGTCCTCCCATCCATCTAGAAAGATATTAACTTCTAATAAACCTTGGATCATAATAACCCATTCACCCTATGTTAGTATGAAAAGCAGGTGTAAAATGATAATAATTGTTTCTACTTTTGGCACAAGGCCAACAATTATCCCAGTACATTACTGGTGCTTTATTTTATCGACCCCATAATTATGAAAGGCGAAGTTAACCTCAACGGGATTTGAACTCAGATTGTAAAAAGGCCATAACTCTATGCTGCAAAGCATGGCGTCTGACCCTCTACCGATACTACCAATCCACTGGTCCTAAAATGATAATAATGATGATTCTCCTGCCATGACTCAACTGTATAAATATCATCTATTTCTTTATTAACAATGTAACTAACCCAGTGTAAAAGACACTAAATGTTTCAGTGTCACCAATTTAACAATATCATTCTGAGATGATTTTATGTTACTTTTGTTTTCGAAATAAAGTAGTTTCCCTCTGCATATCTTATCTAATCTGGTTATTTGTTTTAACATTGTTCTAGTTGTGATTGTGTGATTATTTACATAGTTCTTCAATATTAACCCTGTTGATATCACTTAAAACCGGTCCTAGTTCTATGATAAAAATAAAAATTGCTTGTTTATACTTGTATTAAAACCGTTCATCACAATTTTAACTAAGGACATTTTATTAAGTAATGATCCATGTACCGTCTTAATAATATAAAAATTATTTATTTTTCTGAATTCTTTCAAATTCTGGACTAAAACACATAACTGGTGTACTTCATTAGAAATATAGTAATGAAAAGGTTGAGGATTGAAATAACCTTTTATATATTTTTGATTACAATGTTTTGTATCAAATAAACTGTTACATCATGAAAGACTGGATCTTTGAAATTGTTCGTGCCTCATTCCTGGTGATATCTTTAATTCCCCTTAAATCATTTCTTAGGATGACCATCTTCCCGTTCTGCGGTGGTAAACTCTTCATCTGGGATGCCACATGCAGCGACAGATTCTCCAGCAACAACCTGGTGCACTCTGCAACTAACCCATGCTTTGCTGCACTTCGGGCCGAGGAGGGTAAACTCGCCAAATATCGAGCGCTCTTTGGCAGGTTAGCAGTCGAGCCCGTGGCAGTGGAGACTTCTGGTGTCCTTGGCCCTAAGACCACCTGCCTACTCACCACCATCAGTACAGAGTTGGCTACCCGTCTCCCTCTCCTACCTCTGGGGAAACACCTTCTCTATTCTGTCCAATGGGGCCGCGGGACGGTCAGCGCATGGGCCCCCATTTGCTCATAATAGTGAGAGATGGGGAGAGTGGGAGAGACGGAGGCAGTGACAATGGAAGTTTGGTTCCTTTGTGTTCAGACCTGGTGTGTATATATATATATATATATATTTATTTACTACACCACATTAACTGTAAATATAAACAAGATGGGTACAATCACGGTAGTATTTAAAGTCCCTTAAATTTTCATCATTAGAAGTAGAATATGCTTAAGAACACGCACACACATACACACAAAAATAATATTTGTTTTTATTCAGTGTCGGACTTTGATAAAGATAACTCTTTCAACCATATATTATTTAAATATAATCATAAAATCATATTGGTTCTATTATCACAGTTGGCATCTAATCCATCTTTTTTTCTGTTTTCTTGTTTAATCTTTCACTGTAGAATTAAATGGTGTAAAACTGATTTCTACTAGATTTTACTAAAAGATGATGATCCAACAGAAATTAATTAGCCTTTTAATGCTCTCTCATTTACAGAATTTGTTAACTCTAATTTTTCAGTTGTTTTTCATGCAGGTAGTGTTTTTTGAATTATGTAATTTCTAAACAATTTTATTTTCCTATGTCAAGAAATGTACTTCTGCAAGTATTGTGAAGGCTGTGTTTTGTTAATGAAGGCAGAATATGACTGAATCATGTCAAGAGCAGTCTCCTGTTTTTGTTTGAACAATGAAGTTATTAGTTAACTTATGTCTTTTTCTCTTTGATTATTTATTTTTTGTTATTTTTAAATGCCTTATACGTTAGGAAGGGTATCCAGCTATAGAATCCAAGCCAAAATCAGTTCTGTATGAGCAAGACATGATCACCTGACCTAGCATTGCCCACAACAGGACAACTTGTCTAACCCATGCTAGTGTAGAAAATGGACGTAAAACGGTGATGATGATCATGACGATGCATTAAATATGGTAACACTTAAGAAAGATTAAGAAAGAATGCAACAAACCCAAGGAATTTTGAATTAACTAACAGTCCATAGTAATCAAATGCAATATCGGAGCTGACAGCAAAAACATGAATGGTCTGTCCTTCTATACAGTTGTGAATGCTGGACGGTAAGCAATAAAATGGCAATGAAACTAAATGCTGCTGAAATATCATTCATCCAGAGAATATTCAAAATATTTTGAATGGAAAAGAAAACCAATAATAAAGTCCTAAGACTGACAGACATGGAAAGATCTCTTGTGCATACTATTAAAAAGGGGCAATTGGAATTCTTTGGCCACTTAAACAGAAGAGACAATATGGAGAAGCTGATTCTTTGTGGCAAGATTGCTGGAAAGAAGAGACAAGGAAGATAAAGAACAACATTTACAGACAGCCTGAACAAATATGCCAATGAAAATAGGACAAGAATGTGTGACCTCATCTGGAACACTGACAAGAGGAAGGACTGGAGAGCCATAATCACTGATGTCTAAAACAGACAGAGCACTTGATGATGACAATGATGTTAACACTAACTTAGTTATACTATATTGTTTAGAAGGAACATAATTATCCAAGTCATTATCATCATTTTCATTTCTGTTTTTCCATGCTTGTATGGATTATAATACAGCATGCATTGTACAGCTTAGAATACAGCATCACTCCACTTATCACTTTTACAGCTTCTTGCCACTTGAAATTCCTGGTACTTGTTCACCTAACAAACATCATCCATACACATTACATGTCCATGCCAGTGCAATCTTCTCTCCTGCACACTACATCTCATTTCTCTCATACCCACTTTTTTTTTCAACTCAACTGTGCTTTGGTGTTCATGCACACATCCACCAGAGCATGCCCAATTCATTTCTTTTGAGCCTTTGCATATTCTCTACAATCAATGCTCACGTCTCACTACCATGCAACATAACTACATATACAGGCATCATGCAATCTAATCTTCACAAATGATTGTAAAATTTTTGATAAGAAATTATGAAAGAATAATGTCCCAAATATTACTAAAATTATTAATAACTGGAGAGAACTGAGTTGATAGAGTATCAGATGGCTGTCAGGTACATATTCCTGTGACTGATACTACATTTAGTATTTGACCAATACACATAGTGTCAATTGTCCTGGGTTTGTTAGCTATAAAAATGTACTTTAGAGTAAAAATAACTCACTGCAGTGAGCCAGTGCACTTAGTATCAATTATCCTGGGCTAGTTAACTGTAAATAAGTACCACAGAGTATAAATAGCTCACTGCAGTAAGGAGCAGTGGGAGTATTGTAAAATCGACAAGTGTTTCACTAAGCTGCAGTGTTGAGTTCATTTCCTTCCACATGAAAATCTTCAAAAGCCTAAGGAACATTTATCTTTCCTCCACGTATTGGCATGCAAAGCAGAAATAAACACTAACTCAGTGAAGCCAGACCCATGAAAGGATATATAACTAACTCAAATATAATATTTTTCATTATTAAGATCCTGTAATTATTTGAAACCTTGGCATATCAGTATTTAAACAGGAAGCTAATAAAAGTCACTTAACATTGCAAAACTGGAGAAATTAAATTCAGAAAATATTTTGTCTTTAACATTTAATGTCCTGTACCACACGCAGCCACACTTGCAAGATATTCTTGAAAACTTCAAACAGCATTATGACTACATCATATTAAAAATAATTAAACTCTTTACTTTAGTTTACTGCAAATTTTCACAAGAATCTATCCACTAATAAAGGTACTATAAATATTTGAATTACCAAACATATTTTTATGTTTTCTACTAAATGATTGCAGGATGTAACGATTTAAGTCTTAATTTTCAACTGAAATATTTGGAATAAGAACCTATTACTGACACTCTGTTGGTTATGATGACGAGTGTTCCAATTGATCCGATCAACAGAACAGCCTGCTCTTGAAATTAATGTGCAAGTGGCTGAGCATTCCACAAACACACGTACCCTTAACGTAGTTCTCTGGGAGATTCAGTGTGACAAGGGTGACCCTTCGAATTACAGATACAACTCCTATAAGATTTTTACCAGCTGAGTGGACCGGAGCAACGTGAAAATAAAGTGTCTTGCTCAAGGCCACAACATGCTACTGGGAATCAAACTCACAGCCATACAGTTGTGAGCCGAATACCTTAACCACAAAGCCACACACCTTCACAATAAGAAGCTACCTGTTAAACAACACCAAAACAAGTATGATATGCACAGACATGCAACATAGCAAGGGTGTGCACAGATGCAATATGACAAAGATATGTATAGACATGCAATGTAGCAAGGATGTGCACATAAATGCATTATAGCAAGGATGTTCACAGATATGCAGTATATCAAAGATGTGCACAATGGTGCAATATAGCAAGGATGTACACACAGGTGTAATAGAGCAAAGTTATGCACAGTGGTGCAGTATAGCAAGGATGTGCACACAGGTGTAAAAGAAATGTGCACAAAGATGCAATATAGCATGGAAGTGCACACAGGTGTCATAGAGCAAAGGTGCAATATAACAAAGATATGCACAGATGCAGCATAACAGATATGCATGGTTGCAATATAGAAAAGATATGCATAGGGATGCAGTATAGTGAGGATGTGCATAGAGGTGAAGTATACAAGGATATGCACATAGATGCAACATAGCAAGTAAGGATGTGTAGATGGTAATATTTGGATTATGCAATGAACTGTGAAAGCAGTTGGCTTAGTGGTTAGAGAATTAAATTCGCAACCATGTGGTTATGAGTTCAATTTTCAGACCAAGCAGTGCGTTATGCCCTTGAGCAAGAGCAAAATACTTTATTTCACGCTGCTCTTTCTGCCAGGTGTTACAACTCGTAGATAGTCTCAGTAGTGGAAAGACCAATGGAAACATTGTTTCCTTGATCTGATTTGATGAGTTTCACCTCACTTAGTAAATGAATGAGGGTGGATCTAGTCGATTGATCAATTATTATTTATTAATGAACTGCTGATTGTAAATCTGATGTTTGATAAATATTGCTTCTTAAATGCATAAGTTACTAATATTTCTATTAAAAAAACCTGACAGGAGCCATAACTGTGATATTCTAGCACCTGCTGGCTTGTCTTTCATCTGATAAGTTACTGTATTCATGTAATCTCTAATGATGATATTATCTATGTAAACTGGTTTTCATTTTATATATTTAATGAAGTACACTGTATAACCTCAAATCGTCTACCTATCAATATTTTTAATCTAAACATTTATAAGTGGTTCTTTTTATTGGGCAGATATAGCTTCTTAACTCTTTTATAACCAATCTAGCTAAAATCAATTTCGCTTCTATGAAACAAAACCACCTATTTTAAAAGGCCCATATGTTAAGTTACTATCTTAGTAGTAAAGTAATTATGAGAATATGTGTTTAAAATACTGTAGTATTTAAAACATTCAAACATCAACTGAATGAGCTCTCAGTATTGGTGGGTAGAGTGTATAAATACATTTTCTAAGTAGAAAAGTGGCAGTAACTTTAACCCTTTAGCCAGAATTCCCTCACCTCTTTCTGTTCAAACCAGCTGTAACCGGAGCTCATACTGATGTTATGGTATTGTTCTAAAAATCAATAATATCAAAATCTCGTAGATTCAATATTATGTGAGATAATTATGTAAGATAAAGCCTTTACCATGAAAATATAATAGTACATACAGCGTAATGTGAATGCTAAAGGGTTAAAGTTACAGTTGGATCCCTTCATCTGGTTGCCAGATGAAGGCATCAAGCTGAAACTTCAAAATAATGAAGTAATTAGATAGTTTTAGTAAATCTCTCAACATTCTTAATTAACTGAAATAGAGTGTATTTTGTTAGAAATACAAAAGGGTTAAATATTCCAAAATGCCAAGATGTATGTTCAGCCCCCTTTTCCTAACAGTAGATATATTTGTATTGTTTACAGATCTAATTAAGTAGGAGGTGTTCTGTGAAAGTCCTCCTGTTCTTATTTTGTTTTTTAACAAGCCACATTCTAACAAAGAACTCTATACACATATCACAATGGTTTAGTTCTTATTTCAAAATTTTCAGTCCGTAATTATGTCTTATTAAAGCTGTAATATTGAAATTTATAAGTCAGAAAATAAACAAAATAAAAATGTTTGGAATTCCTATAAGATTTACAGGATTAGAATTAACATATATATACACATACATATACATACGTATATACACAAACACGTACACACATACATATATATATATAAATACCTGTATGCTGATGACCTCGCACTTATAGCTGAATCTATGGTAGAACTAGAGAAGAAATTCCAAACTTGGAAGCAGGGACTAGAAAGAAAGGGTCTCAAAGTCAACATGACAAAGACTAAGATCCTTGTAAGTAGACAAGAAAACAGAACCCAGATCCCATCAGGGAAATGGCCTTGCTCAGTATGTAGGAAAGGTGTAGGTAGGAACTCCATTCTCTGCCCCAAATGCAAACAATGGGTACACAGGAGATGTAGCGGGATCTCAGGAAGCTTAATTAAGAATGTAGGCTTCACATGCAGCAGCTGTGCTGGGACAGCCACAGGAAACAAGTACCACCAATCTCTGGGAGGGCTCTGTAGAAACAGTAGACAGCTTCTGCTACCTAGGTGACCGAATTAGCAACGGAGGTGGGTGTTCAGAAAGTACAATAACTAGGGTAAGAACGGGATGGAAGAAGTTTAGGGAACTACTACCACTGCTAGCTGCAAAAGGCTTCTCCCTCAGAATGAAAGGCAGACTGTATGATGCGTGTATCCGAACAGCGATGTTGCATGGTAGTGAGACCTGGGCGCTGAAGGTGGAAGACTTACGTAGATTAGAGAGAAACGAAGCCTGCATGCTCCGATGGATGTGTAACAGTAATATACGCGAACGACAAAGCATAAATGAATTGAGAGAGAGACTGAGCATAAGAGGAATCAAATGCTGTGTGCAGGAGTGGCGGTTGCGCTGGTATGGAGATGTGATGCGTATGAAGGATGACAGCTGCATAAAAAGGTGCAGAGCACTAGAAGTCGATGGAAACCGCGGAGTGGGGGAGACCCAAGATGACCTGGGATGAGGTGATAAAAGCCGACCTTACCCAATTACACCTCTCAAAGGCGATGACACACAGCCGTGACCTCTGGCGTCACGCAGTAATACAGAGTACCCGACCTCCCATGGGTACAAGCTGAAGCATATAGACAATATGCCCCACACCCCCCACCGCAAGGTGGTCGTGGAGGTGCCATGGCAAAAAAGCACCCAGCCCACACTGTAAAGTGGACGTGTAGGCGCCACGAAAAAGCACCCAGCACTCACTGTAAATGAGGTTGGTGTTAGGAAGGGCATCCAGCTGTAGAATCAAGCCAAATCAGTTCCTGTATGAGCAAGGCATGGTCAGCCGACCAGACACTGTCCACAACAGGACAACCCGTCTAACCCATGCTAGTGTGGATGAACATACGTAAAACGGTGATGGGGATGATGAATTTAATTAGCATAAATAGTTCATGAATCATAATGAATTACTGTTAAAATGAGAAGAACTAATGAGAAAGAAAAATATAGTTCATGATTACATAGGTTAGTCAAATCTTCTAACAGCTGTATGTTACAGTTATATTTATACAGTTATATTTCCCAATGTAGACATACATTACACTCATTCTCAACACAAACTAAATACCAACAGTTGGATGGCTGGAAGGAATGTTTGAGGACTCTGCTCCTATGACCCTCTCAGGAATAAGTGAGCAAAGAAGGAGGATGGCTGATCTGGTATATTGCTGAAGAAAGTTTAGGGAGCTTCCACCTTTGTTGACAACAAAACGATTTTCTCTAAGATTGTATGATGCCTGCATGAGAAATATGATATTGCATGGCAGTGAGACATGTGTAACATGTAGTAAATACAAAAGATATATAGAGGCTGGAGAGAAATGAAGTGAGCATGTTCCATTGGATGTGTAATGCTGGTGTGCATGAACAACAAGATGTAAATGAACTAAGAACTAAAGGAAAAGCTGGGTATAAGTGTGCAAGAGAGAAGACTTCGCTGGTTTGAACATGTGATTCATATGGATGTTGAACACTGGATGAAGGAAGAGCCAGGTAATACTAGTGTAAGGAAGCTGCAGTAGAAGAAGACCAAGAAAAATCTGGGCGGAAGTGGTTAAATCTTAAAATGCTAAACCTCACATTGGAGATGATGAAGGAATGCTACAAATTGAGAAAGCCTAAGCTGAAAAGGGTCTATCCAACCCATGCAAGCATGGATAAAAAGGTCTGTAATAAATACTAAGGCCTTCCCTGGGGAAAAATGTACTGCCCAGCACAAGTTAGTTATTAGTGAAATCAAAATAAATAAAAGACAGAACAAGACTCGCAGGAAAATATGGAGACAGTGTGTGGAAGTTAAAGGACGTCTCAGTTAAATATAGGTTTAGAAAGGCCATACAGGATGCACTTGATGAGAGGGATGATGACCGAGATACATATAATGTAGAGGGCAATTTGAAATTCTTACATGACAACCTTTTGTGAACTACTGGTGAGACTTGCAACTGGAGTAAAGTGCCAGCCAGACAATGTGTGACTTGATGGTGAACAATACAGTAGATACAGCCATTAAAACCAAGAGACAGGCTTGGAAAGACTGGAAAAATCAGTTTTATACAATAATATAGAGTTATTAACAGATTATTAGCTCTGTTTGGATACTAGATACATAGTATACAAAGAGCCAAATGTAAAAGATGTGTTGTTTTCTCTTCTTTTCTAACACCCACACATTATATATGCAGTAGGTTATGTGAAGCTTGTTAATATTGAAGTAGCACACTCGAAACCCCTCTTGGGAATTAATTGACAGGATTACATCTTTCACATAATGAGTTAGTGATGACTTGACATACCAAGTGTTAAAACCATATTGATTCAGTGATGACCAATTTGTTTGTCCCCTTCCAAGAGAAGTGTTCTTTAGATAATTTAAAACACATTAGAAATATTATAGTAAATTTTCAATTATGATACAACTGTCACTATATTAATTAAAAGATACTGGACAGTAGCAATATCTCATCCACTTACTGCCACTAATTTTTGCATATAACCATTACAATGCTGATTTAATCATTTTGAAAGAGGCAATTTGTTAAGATAATGATTTAAGAGGTTTACAATTCTAAATTCAAGACACACCAGAATCATGTTAGTTATTGCTCTTGTTTCTGTTTTCTTTTTAAATATGAATTTGTTTTGATCTTCGAATTAGGATGAAAAAAACATTTTGTTCTCTCTAACGTACAAAATCCATGCAGTGAAGTGTTCTCCTTCTATAGTATACTTTGAATCAATCACTGATTAAATCAACCAATATTTAAGTTATGTCATGAAAGTGTGATAAACAAAGTCACTTAGATGACTTTTCAATCATAGTTATCTGCCCATGACTGACAAGTCTTGTGTATGGGGGAAAAGGAAGTATGGAAGTTGTGACACCTCTATCCTTTCCAAATTACATTAGCAATAAAAATCAACTGAAATAGCTAAACTCAAGAATTGAAGCCGTGTTCTTGTGGATTTAAGTCCCAAAAGAAAATGTTAGCTCTGTATGAATTGTGGCAAAGAGAAAATTTACAATTAACTATTGAAATGTGAAGATATTAAAACAAGAACATAGAAAGCAATCTTTGATAAGGTCTTCTTAGTTTTCTTGAAATAATTCCAATCATGTATGAAAATATGTTTTATGGTAAATTAGGACTGAATCAAGTAAATAATGTATAAATGAATAAATCTTCATAGTTAATTTGAAACAGACTGATCATGGTCTACTTTTTTCTCTGGTGGTATTGATCTCATAGATTTTATTTCTGTTTTCAGTAGATTGTCTGTTTTTGCAATCACTTCAATGGTAGCTGTTGACCTATATGTTTATGCGTGTGTGTGTATCATTATCATTTGTATCTGTCTTTTTTTTCTTCACTACATCTACCTGCACTCTAACCACCTTAACAACATCACTAGGAACTTAGATAAAACCATATCTCTCAGACTCTGATATATGCTAATGAGCAAACATTTAACTTTTTAGCATTTAATCCAGCCGTAACTGGCCAGAACTCCCTCATCTCTCTCTGTTCAAACCAGCTGTAACCAGCTACTCATACTGATGTTAAGGTATTGTTGTCAAAATAAATAATATCAAAATCTCATAGATTCAATAATTTGTTAGATAATTATGTGAAGTAAAGCTTTTACTATGAAAATACAATAGAAAATGTAGAGTAATGTAAATGCTAAAGTGTTAAGATGTCCTCACAATACTATATGGTTTTTAAAATATTACATAGATACCAATTACAGAACCTCAAACTCCAATAGATAAAGAAATATTAAATGGTATAATCTACCTTACAATTTAGCAGTAGTAACCTCTGTATCTAGTTGTTTCTTCAAACTCCTTCCCACGTAATACAAATACTACCCAATCTTTAGCAAAAGCTTGATGATTTCTTATTCCACTACCCCAAATATTTCCTATAACCTTGCCATATCTAACATCTCTAAACTTAACAAAAATCTATCATAATGGTTTAATAAACTTTATAAATGTCCTTACCCCAACTCATGCCCACTTGAATCACAATGTCAAACCAAAAATGGGTTTAAGTTTTGTAGGATTTTCCAATGTTTCCTTAAGGAGAGATCAGTGTCAATTTTTATTTTATGTTTCTCTTTAAGTTCTTTAGCAATCTTAATCCTTTTGATACCAACCCACCTAAAACTGCTTCAAGTTCTATAAAATAAAACCACACTTTTTAAATGATTCCTATTTAGAATAAAATCTTCCAATATTAATTTATATAAGAATCTTTTCTGAGTTATGTTACAAATACCATCTTAATGAAATAACTTTAGTAAATCTCTCCAAATTATTCAGTCGTCAATTCAAACACAGTATATTTCATTAGAAGTGTGGTAATGAAAGGGTTAATGGTTCTCTCAAGGTTTAATACAATAGTTGCTAAGCTTTTTTTTTTAACTTGTTGCTTCAGTCATACAATCTGGGTCTCATTTGATGTTGATATAAATTGAAGATGACAGCCACCTTCCTTGTGTTGAAAATACAATCTATCAACATTGATACTGAAATTTCCAGTATCAATGTGCCGCTTACAAGTTTTTAAATCTTCTTCATGAATTAATTAAGTGTACAAATGTTCTGCTTGCATTTCCTTGACACTCTTTTTTCCATGTAATGTGTTCGCTTTTTATGCGAAGATGCATTCGTGAACATGGCGCGTGAAGCAAATTCGTGTAATTAAAGTCTAATTTTCTGATAAATAAAAAAAATTAAAAACCCCGCACATTTTTCGTGCAAAGTGAATATTTAATAATATTTTTTTAAGAGGTGTCAAAACAAATTTGCGTACTTCAAGTTTGCGTAAAAAATGAACAGATTGTACTTCAATTCACTGACACATTCAGAATTGATAACAAAACATTTTTACCCAAAATAGACTAGTGTCCTATCCAGAAGGAGATGTGTCTCTCTTCCATTTAACACTGCAGAAATCAGAATTAAGTCTGAGCCCTATGAGTCTCTCAGGAGTTATCAATTCATTTAGTTTTTTTCTGTTTTGTTGGTGTTGTTGTTTGATTGTTTCTGCCAGGAACTGTGACCAGCAGATAGTATCAGATAGTTTTAGTAATGGAAATATTGTTTACAGGGTTTCTTTCCTTTTTCCTTTAATTGTAAATCTTAAAATCTCTACTTTGCAACTTTCAAGAAAACCCATGTATAGTGTTGCAAAAGAAAGTTTGATGTGTAAGAGTGGATGGGGTGTGTGTATCAGGGTCACTATTATTTCTTTTCAACTTCCTTCAACCTGTTGACTGCTGCATATATTTTACACAACTACAGTTGCTGTGCCAGTTTTTTTCTTTTTTTTGCAATAAAATGACTATTATGATTTACAAATGTCACATCAATAAACTAGTAGTGGCACTGAAATGCATACATGTTAGGGCGAGTTATCTTGTCTATGGCACTGAAGAGGTTAATCATATAATTTATATCAAGATATTTCCTTAATTTATTTATAAGATTCTTATAGTGATATACTCAATTCTAGAATGAGATATATCATTCTAAGGTAATTATTTATTAAATTGTTTAGGGCGATAGATTGGCAGAATCATTAGAACATCAAACGAAATGGTTGTAGCATTTAGTTATGGCCCTTTACGATCTGTGTTTAACTTTGCCTTTCATATTTCCAAGGTCAATAAAATAAAGTACCAGTAAAGTACTATGGTTGATGTAACTGATTTCTCCTCCCCCCAAAATGACTTGTGCCTATGTTAGAAACAATTATTTATTAAATGTTAAGTATTTTGTCTATAATAGAATTGTAATGAGAAGTTGTAGCTCGATGATTTTTTTTAAATTAATGTAAAATATTGTTTGTGTGTGTGTGTGTATATATATATATATATATATATATATATATATATATGCAAAGTGTCTGTTGTAAACACTAACCCCCCCCCCCCCTGCAGAATGCACCTCCCAACATAGCCTAGTAGTTAGTGACCTCATAGTCAGGAATAGACGTACTCGATGACAGAGGGAGGAGGCCTACCTTGAAGAGAAGAATATGGAAGTTGAAGGACCCCATAGCCAGTGACAAATTCAAAAGCTTATTACTTGATGCCTTTGACAATAAGGAAGAACAATTAGAGATGTGCAATATAGAGGAACTGTGAATTCTTGAAAGTGAACCTGCTGAAAGCAACGGATGAAATCTGTGGCTGGAGCAGACCTATTGGCAGGAGAAGAGTAACTTGGTGGTGGAACAGTAAGGTGGAGGAGACAATCAAGGCCAAAAAGCAGGCTTGGAAAGTATGGGGAAAGTAGAGAACACTATCAAGTGGCCAGGAGAGAAGCTAGGAGACAAGTGTACCTTGCAAAAAGGGAATCAGAGGATAGAAAGTTCAAGCATGTTCTACAACATGAGGACCAAAAACGTGAGGTGTTCAGGATTGCTAGACAATGTGTTGAGGAAAACCGTGATATTGTTGGGGAGAAGTGTGTCTGTAATGATAACAGTGCACTTGCCCTCACTGATGCTGATAAGAAGATAGCCTGGAAGTGTCACTACGAGAGACTATTAAATGAGGAGAATAAATGGGAAAAAGATAGTCTGCCCCAAATCGATCCAATAGAAGGACCAGCGGTGCAAGTTAAAGGTAGTATAATAAGTAAGGCAATCAAAGATATGAAGACAGGCAAGGCAGCTAGGCCATCGGAGATAGTTGCTGAGATGTTGAAGGCATCTGGAATGGTGGGACATACTATGGTCACTCGTATAGTTAACCAAGTAGTACAGAATGGGGTCATACCAAAAGATTGGCATAGCAGCATCATCATTAACTGCTAAAAGGGGATGCTCTAGATAGGAGTAACTATAGAGGCATTAAGTTAGTTGACCAGGTCATGAAGGTCACAGAAAGAGTTATAGCACAACTAATCAGAGAGCAAATTGATCTAGATGAAATGCAGTTTGGGTTTGTATCAGGTAAAAGTACCACAGAGGTTCTTTTCCTTGTACGACAACTACAGAAGTACCTAGCTAAAAGTAAACCCCTCTACTTAGCTTTTGGAGACCTGGAGAAAGCCTTTGACAGAGTCACCCGTTCCATTATCTGGTGGGCTCTTAGAAAACTAGATGTAGATGAATGGCTTGTGAGAGCTATACAAGCTATGTATAAAGAAACAGTCAGTAAGGTTAGAATTAACAATGAATATTGTGAAGAATTTAGTGTAAAAGTTGGTGTTCATCAAGGCTCTGTCCTTAGCCCCTCCTATTTATTATTGCCCTTCAGGCTATAACAGAGGAGTTTAAGACCATGGAAACTGCTATACGCAGATGATATAACTCTCATAGCTGAATCTATGGCCGAACTAGAGAAGAAATTCCAAACATGGAAGAATGGCCTAGAATCAAAAGGTCTTAAAGTTAACTTGTCTAAGACTAAAGTTCTAGTTTGTAGAAAGGAAAATAGGGCACAAGTGCCCTCAGGGAAATGGCCATGCTCAGTGTGTAGGAAAGGAGTAGGCAGAAACTCCATTTTATGTCCCAAATGCAAACTATGGGTACATAAAAGATGTAGTGGGATCACAGGTAAACTATCTAAGAACATAGATTTTATATGTGGCCGATGCTCAGGTGCAATAAGTAGCAAGTGCCTACCGGATACTAGCTCCTTCTATTGCCAAGATGGTTCTATAGAAATAGTGGACACTTTCCGTTACCTGGGTGACAAAATCAGCAGTGGTGGAGGGTGTTCTGAAAGTACAATAGCCAGAGTCAGAACGGGATGGAAAAAGTTCAGAGAGCTTATACCACTGTTGGCCACAAAAAGTTTCTCTCTAAAAATGAAAGGCAGATTGTATGAAGCCTGTATATGAACAGCAATGCTACATGGCAGTGAGACTTGGGCATTGTGTGCAGAGGATCTACGCAAACTGGAAAGGAACAAAGCATGCATGCTCCGTTGGATGTGTAATAGTAACACACGTGAACGGCAAAGCATAAATGAACTAAGTGAGAAATTAGGAATAAGAGGGATCAGATGCTGTTTACTTGAGAGAAGGCTACGTTGGTATGGTCACGTGATGTGCATGAAAGATGACAGCTTTATAAAAAAGTGCAGGGCGATCAAAATTGATGGAAGTTACAGAGTAGGTAGACCCAGAAAAACCTGGGACAATTTGATAAATTCCAACCTTACACACTCCCACCTCCCTAAGACAATGTCACTGGACCGAGATCTTTGGCGCTACACAGTAATACAGAAGACCCGCGTTGCCTATGTACAAAGTGAAACCTACAGTAAGTAGGCACCTCTTAACCAAATACACACTCTAATCCACTACCCCTACCCTATCCTCCCACTCCCATTAACACCACTCTCTCTCTGTAAAGTTGGTACTACAACATCCAGTCCAAATAAATGAGATTGAGGTCGTGTAGATGTCATGACAAAAAAACACACAGTCCATGCTGTAATGTGGCCGTGTAGGTAACTGTTATAAGGGTAAAGGAGATGCCCTAGATAGGAGTAACTATAGAGGCATTAAATTAATCGACCAGGACATGAAGGTCACGGAAAAAGTAATAGCGCAACTAATCAGAGAGAGAATTGACCTAGATGAAATGCAGTTCGGGTTTGTGTCAGGCAAAAGTACCACAGACGCTCTTTTCATTGTACGACAACTACAGGAGAAGTACCTAGCTAAAAGTAAATGTGGCGGTGTATTTTGTTAGAGATGCCTCCTGACTGTAGTAGGTTTTACTATGTATTTAGGTAAGGCGGGTCTTCTCTATTACTGAGTACCGCCAAAGGTCTCGGTCCAGTGACATTGTCTTGGAGAGGTGTAAGTGTGTGAGGTCGGAGTTTATCAGCTCGTCCCAGGTTTTTCTAGGTCTGCCTATTCCGTGGCTACCGTCTATCTTTATTGCCCTGCACTTTGTTATACAGCTATCGACTTTCATGCGCATCACGTGTCCATACCAACGTAGCCTTCTCTCGAGTAAACAACATCTGATCCCTCTTATTTCTAATTTTTTCCTTAGTTCGTTTATGCTTTGCCGTTCACGTATATTACTATTACACATCCAGCGGAACATGCAAGCTTCGTTCCTCTCTAGTCTGCGTATATCCTCTGCACACAATGCCCAGGTCTCACTGCCATGCAACATTGCTGTTCGTATGCAGGCATCATACAACCTGCCTTTCATTTTAGAGAGAACCCTTTAGCGGCTAATAGTGGTATAAGCTCTCTGAACTTTTTCCATCCAGTTCTGACTCTAGCTACTGTACTTTCAGAGCACCCTCCCCCACTGCTGATTTTGTCACCCAGGTAACGGAAGCTGTCCACTATTTCTATAGAGCCCTCTGCGCAGTTGAAAGAGCTAGTATTTTGTGGGCACTTGCTGCTACTTATTGCACCAGAGCACCGGCCACATGTAAAATCTGTGTTCTTAGTTAGCTTACCTGTGATCCCACTACATCTTTTATGCACCCATACTTTGCATTTCTGACACAAAATGGAGTTTCTACTTACGCCTTTCCTACACTCTGCGCATGGCCACTTCCCGGAGGGGACCGCCGCCTTGTTTTCTTTCCTACAAACTAGAACTTTGGTCTTAGCCAGATTAATTTTAAGGCCTTTTGATTCTAGGCCGTGCTTCCATGTTTGGAATTTCTTCTCTAGCTTGGCCATTGATTCAGCTATGAGTGTTAGGTCGTCTGCGTATAGGAGTTCCCATGGGCAGCCGGTCTTGAACTCCTCTGTTATAGCCTGAAGGGCAATAATAAATAGTAGGGGGCTGAGAACAGAGCCCTGATGGACGCCAACTTTTACGCTAAACTCTTCACTATATTCGTTGTTAATTCTAACCTTGCTGACTGTTTCTTTATACATGGCTTGTATAGCTCTCACAAGCCATTCGTCGACACCTAGTTTTCTAAGAGCCCACCAGATAATGGAACGGGGGACTCTGTCGAAGGCTTTCTCCAAGTCGACAAAAGCTAAGTAGAGGGGTTTACTTTTAGCTAGGTACTTCTCCTGTAGTTGTCGTACAATGAAAAGAGCGTCTGTGGTACTTTTGCCTGACACAAACCCGAACTGCATTTCATCTAGGTCAATTCTCTCTCTGATTAGTTGCGCTATTACTTTTTCCGTGACCTTCATGTCCTGGTCGATTAATTTAATGCCTCTATAGTTACTCCTATCTAGGGCATCTCCTTTACCCTTATAACAGTTAACGATGATGCTGCTACGCCAGTCCTTCGGAACAACTCCATTCTGTACGACATGGTTAACTATCCGGGTGACCATGGTGTGTCCCACCGTGCCAGATGCCTTCAGCATCTCAGCAACTATTTCCGAAGGCCCAGCTGCCTTACCCGTCTTCATATCCTTGATTGCCTTACTTATTATACTACCCTCGACTAACACTGCTGGTCCCTCTATATATATATATATATACTCTTGTATTCTTATACTTGTGTAGCAAATCATCCTGATAGTATTTCTGCCAGGACTCTTCAGCTGTATCAAAGACATGACAGCTTCTCTGATGCTAGTGCCTTAATAAAATGCACTCAGTAGAGTGCATGGATATAGGAACAGATATGAGAGATGGAGCCTCTTCCCCAGCCCATCTGAGGGATCAACTTACTGGACGACACCATATTAGAGCTTTACTATGTCAATGTGTTAGCAGTCTCTTCCTTCCCGTGTACTTGGTTTTATCAATTTCTCTATATCCAAATAAAATTTATAACATTCATATTCATTGGACTGCTCACTCATAAAAATTTGCAACTGTCCTGCAAATTTTTTGTATTTGCTTTTCCAGCTTGCCTACAGAGTTCTGTTGGTCTAAGTGAACATGTATAAATATACACACGCTGACACAGAGAGAGAGATACTCGTCTATTTGCATGCACTTGGTTACATGTACATATCTAACCAATGCGTTCATGCACACAAAAAAAAATGGGACATGAAAATTCCAATCATAACATAATTTCAATTCCCCATTGCCTATGTGTTTATTGAATATTTCAATCTTTCAGTAATAACATAAATTTTGTCGTCGTCATTGTCGTCATCATCATCATCATTATTAAATCATTATTATTATTATTATTATTATTTTGCAGTGAATGAAGACATTTGCATAGTGGAGCGTCTGTTCTCCAGCAGCCTAGTTGCCATTGTCAGCTTACAGTCTCCACGGAAACTGAAAGTATGTCACTTCAAAAAAAGTGCAGAAATTTGCAATTACAGTTATTCCAGCTCTATTTTGGCAGTTTGCCTAAACCGGCATGTAAGTATTGCATTAGTTGTCTATTGAGTTCCAAGTTTTTACTGCAGCCATGTTGAACTATTTTTGTATTTCCATGTTCCATTTGTGTTATGTTACAGCCTTTGTTCAACTGTCAATTTTATTATTATTATTATTATTATTATTATTATTATTATTATTGGCAGTATCAGTAGAGGGTCGGACGCCATGCTTTCCCGCATAGAGTTACGTCCCCTTACATTCTTTATTCCGAGGTTAAATTTGCCTTTTATCCTTACGGGGTTCATAACATAATGCACCAGTAATGCACTGGCGTAATTGCTGGCCTTGTGCCTAAAGTAGAAACAATTATTATTAAGGGCATTGGGAAGAGTGCTGGATTGGTAGTATTGGTAGAGCATTGGTCAAAATACTTTGTGGTATTTAGTTATGACTTTTTATATTCTGAGTTCAAATCTTGCCAACACCAACTTTGCCTTTCAATCTTCCAAGGTTGATAAAATAAAGTACCAGTTAAGTATTGGTATTGATATAATTGACTCCACCTCATCAAAAAAAAAAAAAGAAAAGAAAAATTGGTGGGCCTTGTGCCAAAATTAGAACATAAAGGGCCATAACTACATGCTGCAAAGCATAGTGTCTGACATTCTACCAATACTGCCTGCCAATAATAATGATAATAATAATAATAGTAATAATATGTCTGCCAGAAGTGGGTATTTGAGTGAAGATAAGTAGTACAACCATAAGTCAGAAAAAGTAATTGAATCAGAAGATTGTACTACAGATAGGCAAGTTATTGGAGTACAATAAGCCAGACATAACTGTGGTGGACAAAAAACAGAAATGTGGATATATAATAGACCCCTAATGCTCATTTATCTTAAGAATGAAGGATAAAGAAGAGGAAAAGGAGAAAAATTACAATCCATTAAAGTATGAGATTGTGTGTTTGTGGTAATTGAAAAAGGTTAAACCAGTAGTAATAGGTGCCTTTGGAACTGCACCCCTTAAATTTGATCATTTGATAAAGGAAATGAAAATTGGGTACCCTATAGCATTATTCCAGAAAGCTTCTTTTGGGAACAGTGTGAATGAGAAAGGTTATGGACAGTTGATGGAGACAAATTTAGTGATACCTAAGACCACTGATTGCAATCCACTATCTCACAATATCCAGATTTTCAACACTTTATCTGAAAAAACAATTCAATAGAAAAACGATCAGGTAAAGTTCTGTGGGATTTCAGGATACCAACAGATAAAATATTAGAACACAATAGACCTGACTTGATGGTTTTTGACAAGGGAAAAAAATCTTGCTTGATGATAGATGTAGCTTACCCCTGAAATGCCAAAGCAGTAATACTTATAAGAACAAGGACACGTGCCTCTAGTGGTGACATATGCTACCTAAAGCCGCTGCATTTCAATGTTTCAATGAGAAGACAATCACTGCCATCAAGCAAGTTATGCATAGGGAGGGCCTGAATATACAGCTGGAACACTCTAGACCTTCATTGAGGAAACTACTCTACAGGCACCAACCTACATACATTGATATGTGCACACTTCCTAATTGTCCCATCAATAACACAGAAGTGTGCATGAGAGCGTATGTGGTCTACAGGGTCACATGTAAAAATGTAGCTGCTCGTAATTTGGAAGTACCGTCTGGAATCTGCACATAGGGATCAAGGAGCACATGATGACGAAAGCTTCTTCTGTTAAAAAACATCTTGATAGATGCTGCAGCCAAGACATTAAGGTCGCCATAAAGGTGATGGAAAGGAATGTGCATAATTTAAGAATCAAAGAGGCCATTATCATCAACAAGAAAAAAACACAGATAAATAATAGATTGGAAATGGATGAAACTAATATAATGACTCCAAGCATGCATACTTCAGACATATAGACCAGTTAAGGAAAAATACATCAATCATTCGTTTTTGTTTTGAACCATTTCCATTTCACATTTGAAAAGAGGGTATTAGCCCTGAAATATCATGTTGAAATATATTGGTTAAAAAACATTACTTTATTTTGTTTTATTTGTCATCCTTCGCTCTTTATATCTTTCTACCGTATTCTACCGGTTTTCTGAAACTTATCAGTCATTTATTACATATCACACAATGCTTCTTATTAACTATACTACTTTATTCACATAGAATAATTTTAACTAAGAAGAGAAAAGTATGAAAAGCTTAACAGTGCATGAGCATGTCACTTTTAGTACAACTTAATGTCAGTTCCACTGCCCCAGAACTCCTCATTCTTCCACATTAACACTACTTCCTTTGAAATATATCAGTCGGAAATAAAAGAGTAGTAGCTGTTATTGTTGTTTAGTCCCATGCCAGTCCTAATTGAGCAGGTTTATGATCAAAGGTATTCATTCCAGCTATGACTATCTTGTCTTTTTAAGGCTACATTGTCCAGTGCATTGTTTCATTTTCTAAGACAGTAGGGTGTGAGGTAAAGTAGATTTGGCTACTGGTATTACTAGATCAAATATCAAGTAACCATGTAGAGGCTCATAAAAAAGAAATTATTAGTGTTGGTGAGATTGCTTGATCGTCCACTTCTCCTACCATAGAAACAACATATGCTCGCCTTGTCAACATATTTGATATGCAGCCTGATTTCACTGCCACCTTTTACAATGAAAATATAATCAAGGAAAATATCACTTTATTAGTAGGCTGTATCTCTTAGAATTCGATTTCTATCTTTATATATGTAAGAACATTTCAATGGCAGAACACATAATATAAACATCATAGCAAAGTGGTTAAAGTAATTAACTAGTAACTCATAGGTCTTGAGTTCAAATCTGCAATAAACATTAATTTACTTTAGTTCATCATCATCATCATCATCACCGTTTAATATCCATTTTTCCACGCTAGCATGGGATAAACATTATTTATATTCAAAGATATTTAGTGGATACAATTCATAGTTCTGATTGATGCAGCCACTACAAATATATATCCAACCAATTTCAAACAATTAGCCCCTAAACCAGCCTGAAATATAGTATATTTGCAGTACTAGACCTGTACATCACTCCTAAATGTTTCATTGATCACCTCTGTACTATAATTCTGTTGGAGCACAGCTACCCATCTGTAAAATATGTACCATTTCACAGTTACATGATTAATGTTAGGAATTGTAAAACAATTCCTTCAATCCATTACAAAATTAACTAATCTATATAACATTGATGTAAACACACATATTTAACCTGTTGACTGCTACGTATATTTTACACAGCTACAGTTGCTGTGCCAGTTTTTTGGTTTTTTTTTCAGTAAAATGACTATTTTTTTAAACAAACATTTATTAACAACACATATCTGAATGATTGACAAATGTCACATCAATAAACTAGTAACCCCATCTAGCTGTGAAGTTATGAACTATTGGAAACAAGTTCATAACTTTGAAGTTATGATCTGTTGTAAAAGAGTTCAAACATGCTAGGATGAGTTATCTCATCCATAGCACTGGAATGCATACATGTTAGGACGAGTTATCTCGTCTGCAGCACTGAAGAGGTTAAACATTTCCAAAAAATAATGAGGGTGTATATGCAAAATAACATATATTTCCAAGTAGAAATTCCTGTTTGCTTTTAATAACTTGTTTTGTTTTTTTTAATCATTATTATTCATTTAACATTTTCTATTTTCTCTTGAAATATTTCAGCGCTTGATAGTATGCTTGGAAGAAAGTTTGTACATTCACAACATTCGCGATATGAAAGTATTGCATACAATCCGAGATACACCACCCAATCCGCAGGGCCTCTGTGTCTTCTCTTCCAGTAATGATAACTGCTTCCTTGCATATCCAGGCAGTAACCAGATTGGAGAGGTGCAGATCTTTGACACAATGACCTTGGTAAGGAAAAACTGAATTTATTTCCAGTCTATGCTGCTCATTTTTAGAAACTACGATAAACAAGTATAGTAGTAAACTAGGTAATAACTTGCTGCACTGAATCAGCAAGATGGAAGCATCTTTAACCCTTTAGCATTTACATTACTCTATATATACTATTGTATTTTCGCAGTAATATCGAATCTATGAGATTTTTATATTATTTCTATTGAGAACAACACCTTAACGCCAGTATGAGTGGCTAGTTACAGCCAGTTTGGACAGAAAGAGGTGAGAGAATTCTGGCTGGATACAACCAGTTTAAGTGCTAAAAGGTTAAAGATATTGGAATAGAATGTGTCGGCCAATTACAACTCTTAAATATTATTATTATTACTTCATGGTTGGTGGACTGGCAGTATTAATAGTGTTGGACAACATGCTTTGTGGCATATAGTTAAAGCCCTTTATGTTCTGAGTGCAAATCCTGTCATAGTTAACTTAGCCTTTCATCGTTATGGGGGTTGATAAAATAAAATAAAGTACCAGTAATGCACTGGGGTCGATTTAATTGACTTTCCATTTCCCTTCAAATTGCTGGCCTTGTGCCAAATGTAAAAGCAATTATTTCATAGTTGGCAAGTTACTGTAATGTAAGGCATAACTATGCATACAAATATTTAGTAAATAAATAAACAATATGTAATATTAGAAGTAAAATATGCCAATAATAATCTATAAAATATTTTATTCAGTTTAGGCATTTTATTTTTACATTTATCAGGCATATGAAATTTTATGTAAACCTACCATTGTTTAACTCATTTTTCCTAATAAATACTCTGCTTTTGTTTTTACAGCGTGCTTTAACAATGATCCCGGCACATGATAACCCCTTAGCAGCTTTAGTATTTAATCCACAAGGGACAAAACTGGCTACTGCTTCTGAGAAGGTTTGTTTAACTCATTTAAACCTGTTTCTGATTTAGGAAACTTATTATGTCATGGCATCATATATACTGTAAAATCAACATTAGTTCTAAGCACTCACTACTGGAGATGAAATATCAACAGTTAAAAAGAAACTTTAAATTAAATTCTGAGAGAATTTGGACTACAAGTTAATGAAATGGTGAAGTTTGTAGTATTGGTGTCACACAAAAAAGCACCCAGGGCCAGGGCCAGATCTAATGGAGAGCAATATGGGCAATTACCGGGGGGGGGGGGGGGCACCAGTGATGGCCATACTAATTTATTTGTGCCTTCAGCTGGGCTTTTTAGTTTTAGGATGGTTAGAATTTCTGAATGTAATACCTGTATGTATAACTTTTCAATTCCAATTACTTGCTCTAAGCTAACTTTGATATGTAAAATGGGGGGAGGGGGGTTGTATGAGGGGCTCCCCAAACATGAGGTGACCCAGGCCCCCCAAGGTCTAAATCCAACCCTGCCCAGACCACCCTCAAAAGTGGTTGTACTGGTGCCATGAAAAAAGGAAAGCACTCAGTCCACCATGTAAAGTGGTAATGCTGGAGTTATGATAAAATGATCCCAGTACTCACTGTTAAGAGGTTGGCAATAGGAAAGGTATCTGGTCATAAACAGAACATATAGGCAAGATGTGGTCACCTAACCAGTCTAGCCTCAATATGGGAAAACCCATGGAAACATAGACATTAAATGGTGATGATGATGGTTATGATGACAATGGCGATGATGATTGCTTTTACAGACTTATGAGAGAATTTGGACTCAACTCTAAAAGTTAATAACATGTTTGTTTGTCATATATTGCCTATAATGATTTCTGATTTAGGCACAAGGCCTGCAATTTGAAGAGGGATGGAAAGTCGATTAAATCGACCCTAGTACTCACTGGTGCTTTATTTTATCAAACCCATAGGGATGAAAGGCAAAGCTAACTTTGCTGGGATTTGAACTCAGAACGTAAAGGGCCGCAACTCTATGCTGCAAAGCATGTTGTCTGACACTCTACCCACACTGCCAATCCACCACTCTTCAACTATTTATAATAATTGTTTCTACGTTTGGCACAAGGCCAACAATTAGCCAGTGCATTACTGGTACTTTATTTTATCGACCCCGTAAGGATGAAAGGCAAAGTTAACCTCGGCGAGATTTGAACTCAGAATGGCAAGGGCCGTAACTCTATACGTTAAACCATAGGGCTTTCAGTAGTTTGGAATGAGGATTGAAATAACTACTTTTGTCATTCTCATGACTCATCAGGATTCATTTAACTTTCTCTTCCAAAATATAGAAAAAAGTAGCAAGTAAAATTTGGTAGCTGTAAACTGAATAAAAGCCTAACTACAGGACATAGAAATTTGCTGAAGTAGTCTAATTTATATGATCTTCATACTTTTGGCAATATCATCATCACCGTTTAGCGTCCATTTTTCTTATGCTTGCATGGATTAGATGAGTTGTCCACGCTGGGAGGCAAGTCTGGCCAGAGTTGGCCACGCCGTACCTTGCTCCAACAAGGACTGTAAGTTTGGCCAGGTATTTTACAGCTGGATGCCCTTCCTAACACCAACCACATTTACAGTGTGAAACTGGATGGTTCCGTTATGAAGAGGGACAGGCCAGGTGACCGCGCCGAACCTGTCTCAGAGTAGAACCATAGTTTTGGAACCCAACCCATCTCACAGCGGAACCATAGTTTTGGAACCCGACCCATCTCAGAGCGGAACCATAAATTTGGAACCCGGTACTAGATGGCACTGATTCAAGGAGCCTAACCCAACTCAAAGTGTAGCCATAGTTTTTTAATTAATTAAATTATAAGTATCTATGCTAGAACTCAGCATATATTTGAAGATTTTTTTAAAAGGTATTTTCTATATCTTACATATATAGAGTTGTTATAGTAATATTCCTTAATGCATAGTATCATAAGTGTCCTCCAACAAGGACACAAAACTTTTTGAAATCCATCAAGATAATCTCTTGTGTTTTCCTGTGTATTTAAACTTCAATTCTTTTCACAATGAAGGCTTTTAATTTAAGAACAGTAGTTATATCTACGTTAACTTTACCTTAGGAATAACCAAAGAGTGCTTAGAAAAACATTGTTTTATTAGCTAACAGTGTTTCATCCATACACCATGGCAGGAATCATCAGAGCCTATAAACATGAATATATCAGTAGTTGCATGCTCCATCAAGCTGCGTCACCAGAACAAGGTTAAAGGACAGCAGGGAGGTCCCGAGGCCAGCGCTATATGGAAAAAGACAGAATACATGATGCACATAATGCCATAAAATTACACCAAAAATGTATCACTTAAATGGTGCAATAGAGGATAAAGAGGTTGGGAGAGGGTAGCAAGGGATAAGTGAGGGTATTACTCAGCATGATCAGAAACAATAAGAAAATAAGAAAAATAAATAAATAATAATAATAATAAAAAAAATACAAAAATAAGAAAAGAGATAAATATAAAAATACAAAACAATAACGGAACAAAAAGCCCGGAAACCCCCCCAAAATATAAGCCAAAGCAAAGCATAGATGCATCAAAGCACAAGCAGTGCAAAAAGAGGGTGTACAGGCAGATCAAGAGAGTTTGCAAGCATTTTTTTATTATTTTTTATTTATTTTATTTTTTTATCATTTTCTTATTGTTTCTGATCATGCTGAGTAATACCGTCACTCATCCCTTGCTACCCTCTCCCAACCTCTTTATCCTCTATTGCACCATTTAAGTGATAAATTTTTGGTGTAATATTAAATTTTTAATTTTTTAATTTTTAAGACATTTTATGACATTATGTGCATCATGTATTCTGTCTTTTTCCATATAGCGCTGGCCTCGGGACCCCCCTGCTGGTCCTTTAACCTTGTTCTGGTGACGCAGCTCGATGGAGCATGCAACTACTGATATACTCATGTTTATAGGCTCTGATGATTCCTGCCATGGTGTATGGATGAAACACTGTTAGCTAATAAAACAATGTATTTCTAAGCACTCTTTGGTTATTCCTATAATTATAACGGCTCTGTAGTATACTAGTTATCCTACATTGAGCTAAAACCACACTGTCATACCAAGGGCAATATATCTGCATGTCTGGGCATATTGATATATTTGTCAACGAAATATATATATGAAGACCACTGTGCTGCGGAGCATAGGCACCCCTGCACTGGCCCCACCACATGCCGAATCCTAATTGAGTAGGGAGGCCGCGCCTCGCAGATTTATAGCCCCACGGTGGGCCTATATAACCCTCATGATAGTGACCGCTCCGCACACCCAAGTGACACCAACCGAGCTCGACCTGAGCTGTGCACAACCACGCGAGTGCCCACGGCAAACACCCAACAACCCCGCAAGAATAGGACCAGGAAGGTCACATAGTATAACCCTCCGGATTCGGTGGGTCTACGCACCAGCCTGGCTAAAAAATTCTTTAGAGTACTGGATATATGTTTCCCAAGGGCCCATAAGTACCATAAAATATTCAACAGGCACACGGTGAAACTTTCCTACTCAACCACACGCTCCGTAGCCCAGCACATAGCTGGCATAAATAGGAATAGGCTCACTGCCTCTAATACCACCGTAAACCCCGGAGCCACCCAACAGAACCAGAACGCGGGACGCATCGGAACCCAGACAGGCCCAACTAGCACACCGGAACTCAACGACCCTCTGCTGATTGCGGAGGCTACCCAGCCAACCCCGAGTGATGCTAACCACGCGGTACATGTGGTGGGGCTTAAGAAGTCATGTAATTGTAGAGACCTGTCGCTATGCCCCCTTAGTAATGAATGCATGACCAAAAACGTGGTATACAGGTGCAAGGTCACAACCCCTAACTCGGAGCACCACTACATAGGATCCACAACGACGAGCTTCAAAGCTCGGTGGCATAACCATCGTCATTCCTTTAACAGAATAGATAAGAGGAAATGTACGGCCCTTTCTGAACTGATCTGGAAGCTCAAACTTGAAAAGACCCCGCACTCACTGGTCTGGTCCGTGGTTAGAAAGGTTCCCCCAGACAGGCGGGTCTGGTATTTGCAACCTCTGTCTTAGTGAGACACTCGAGATTCTTCATGGCGGAACCACGCTATTAAACAGAAGGGCCGACTTATTCGGTGCCTGCAGACACCTAAGGATGGGAACTTTCCTCAAGCTATATGGATAAACCCCGGTTACGGCCTCAGTTGGGTGAAAGACATGACAACTTCTGTTGTGCACTTGGTAGAATGTGAGACCATGCTTAAATGAGATAGAGCCCACCCCACTCCCAGTTTGTCTGGGAATCAGTAGCCCTACTTCAGTAAACTCATCTAACCCTAGGGAAAGTGGACATTAAATGAGGATGATAATACACACATTTTTAAAAACTTCTTTTCACTTTGTCTCTTATTTGCTGATTACCACCTGCTTACCTGGTATTTTAGAACATGCATTTCCTAAATCTAATATTTGTTTCTTGAAGAGATTTGTCACATGTGATTACAATGTTTGTTGATTTAATTAATTAATTTATTATTATTGATGTTTGCAATTGATGTTTAATTAAATTGAAATGGACGTAGAAATTAGTAAAATGATTTAAATTATAATCTTTGGGTTTTACCTAAATTAAATTATGAATATATATATACTTTTTTCCATTAGGGTACTGTTATTCGTGTATTTTCTGTTCCTGATGGTCAAAAATTATTTGAATTCCGGAGAGGAGTTAAACGGTAAGTAATAAGGTATTTTAATATCTTGTATTTAACTCTTTTATTACAATATTTCTAATGAAAGTCACTGCCTATAATTTTCAAATCATTTTGAAAATAATCAAGAATCTGGAAGGATTTAGTAATATAGGAACCACTCTCTCGTGTAATATTATGTTTGAATGTTTTAAAATAAATATTAACTCTTAATCTCCTGTTCCACATGAAGCCCAATTGATAAGACACTCTTAAAAAGTACAAAACAGCCCTATTATTGCATCATATTCAAAATCAAAATCTTTAGTGTAATTCTACAAATTTTCTCAATAATCTATCTACTAGTAAAGATACATCACATGAGGTCAACATTTTCAGTGGTGCTCTTATGATCCAGCACAAATTAATGATTTTCTCTTTTCTTTTTTTAAATTTCTCTTTTTAAGGTGTGTTACTATATATTCCTTGGCATTCAGCCCAGATTCTCTGTTTTTGGCTGCCTCTAGTAATACTGAAACAGTCCATGTATTCAAATTAGAAACTATGAAAGACAAGTAAGTTGGCTTTGTTTGCTTTGTTTTTTACCTTTGTATACAAATACATGATTTTAATTCTTCCTTTTTTAGCTACATTTTTGACTCTGAAACAGAGAAATAGTTTATGTAGACATATTACACTTTGGGATGATAAATCATGATCTAGCTTTGTATCACAACCAGAAAATCTCTTAGAACAATTATATTATAATTATATGAATTTTGAGACATTTATTCCTTTCACTAAACTAAAGGGTACTAACTACCCTAGATTGTTTTAATTCAATCAAGGCAACATGAACCATAGGGTGGATAGAAGAAACAGCATTGACAGAAGAATTAGAGCAAATGGATAAGGAATGGGAAAGATAGAGTGAATTGGAGTGAGGGGAAGGTTGAAGGGATAGAAATGGGGAGAGGCAGTGTAAGAAGGAGTAATAGAAGAATGTCTGGAGGTGGGGTAGAATGGGAAGAAGACAGTATTGGGTGAGGAGGAGAGAGTGATATATGTCAATGAGAAGTGACTTTGGTGAGAGCGAGAGGTTGCTGGTACTCTAAAGAGGGTGGTGGTAGGTTGTATAGGTTCAAAGTGGATCTGATGCTCATAGTTAGAGAGGGAGTAGATTGATAAGGTCACTAGCAGGGAAGGAAGTTGAATATGAACAAGATTAAGACATACCCTATTAAGGGTGGGACAAATAAAAGAGTGGGTGGGGGACCCTCCTAGAGTAAAAATTGTTAGATCCAATGCCATCCTTAGATCACATGGCGGTGTGTATGTGTATGAGAGAGAAATGAGAGGGGATCATGTAGATGGAGATTTAGGAGAGACCAAAGTACAGATGTACCCTCTAACTATAACTATTTTAGGGTTAGTTTACCATGCTAGTTTAGGATGATAGGTCTTCTCCTGTTCTACATGTCGCCAGTTATTACATCCTTCATCCTCTCTATTATGATGTTTAGCTTCTTGAGATCAGTCTTCACCACTTTGTCTCATGTTTTCCTTGATCTTCCTCTTTGACAAGTTCCATCCACTTTGAATGCTCTGTATTTCTTTATACAGCTGTCATTCTCCATATGCATCACATGCCCATGACAATGTAATCTTCCCTCTTGAACACCACATCTTATTCCACTTATCTCAGTTTTTTTCTAAACTCATTTGTGCTCTGTCATTCATGACATTGACATTATACAACCACTAGAGCATGCTTGCTTCTTTCCACTTTTCACAAATCCTCTGTATTCATAGCCCATGGCATCTTACCATGCATCATCACACGTTGTACACCAGCACCATATTATCTGCCCTTCATTCTAAAAGATAGGTTTTTTTATTGCCAGAAGAGGTTATTGGTCTATGAATTTCTTTAACCCTTTAGCATTTAAACCGGCCATATCCGGCCAGAATTCTCTACTTCTTTCTGTTCAAACCAGTTGTAACCAGCCACTCATACTGATATTAAGGTATTGTTCTCAAAATAAATAATATCAAAATCTTATAGATTCAATATTATGTGACATAATCATGTGTGGTAAAGCCTTTACTGTGAAAATACAATAGTAAATATAGAGTAATGTAAATGCTAAAGGGTTAAACCAGTTCTTACTCTAGCTGCTACATTTTCAGAACACCTACCTCCACTAATTAACTCACAATAAAACTCATCATTTCATCATCATCATTTCATTTTACGTCCGCTTTTTCCCTGCTTGCAAGGGTGGGACAGGAACTGATTCTGGCTTGATTTCTACAGCTGGATGCCCTTCCTACACCAACCTCATTTACAGTGAGTGCTGGGTGCTGTTTTACCGCGGCACCTCCACGACCACTTTGCAGTGGAATGATATGGACGCCAGTCCCTATCATCTCATTTCTACAGCTGAGTAAACTGGAGCAATGTGAAATAAAGTGTCTTGCTCAAGGAAACAACACATCACCCGGTCTGAGAATTGAACTCACAGCCTTTCGATTGCAAGGCCAATGCTCTAACCACTAAGCCATGTGCCGCCTAAAACTGTCTGAGAATTTTTGAAAGTCTATTCCTCATGTGCTCTTAGACTTTACTGCTACTCTGCATTTGCTGCATACAAAGTTTACATTCTTTGTTAGCCTGATCCCACTACATCTCTTGTGTGTTCATAATTTACACTGGGTACTCATAAAATTCCTCCCTACACATTTTCTGCATACTGAGCACTGCTATTTCTCTGATGATACCAAGGAGTTCCTCTCTTTCAAGTAGGGTCATCAAGGTTCAGTCCTCAGCCCTCTGTTATTTACTCGAATTCTGCATTCAACTGCTGAAGTATACTATAAGTATATTTAGTGCACAATCTGTATATAAAATTAAGTATGTGTATGTCTGTGTATTACCTATAGGGGCCTACATCTTACGACCGATTTTCATGAAACTTTCAGGCTCATAGATTAGTCATCAGGGAGTGTTTTCTATATATCAGTGTATCGTTTTTTTATTCCGGGGTCATTCTGCAGATAAAAATCGATAGGGGGGGTCACCTTTTTTTATGTATCGAAAAATAAGATTTTTGGCTATAGCTCCCACATTTTGCCACCGATTTCATTCAAATTTTAAAGCAAAATAGAATTTATCATTGCACATCCTGTAATGGCTTTATATTTTGCATTTGTTGTTCAGGGACAGCATGGAAGCTGCTTAAATATTCAAAAATACCACTTTTAGACTCAAATTTCCACTTTTCGGCTCTAGCTCCCACATTAATCAACCTACTTTGTTCAAATTTTACACTACGCTAGATCTGATTATTTCACGTCTGAACGTGGCTTTACATTTTGGATATTTTGTTCAGGAACGGCATGGCAGCCACTTAAATATTCGAAAATACCACCTTTTTGCTCAAATTTCCTCCTTTTTGGCTCTAGCTCACACATTTTTCAACCGATTTTGTTCAAATTCGAAATTCCCTCCCCCAGCATGCCCCTTTGTCAGTCACTCGCGTTTCTCAGTGATAGAGGTCATCACCACCCTCCCCCGCATGGTCTGTGTGTGGCCATAGATGAGTCATTGAGAAGCAGTCGCTTAGATCAACACCTTTTCATCAAAGCTATTATTTTACCTACCCAGGCAACGCTGGGTACTGCTACTAATTTAATATATAATTGAATTAGCTACCATCATAAGCACTAAAATTATGCAAATTAACATCCAATTCACTGTTATTATCACATTTGATAGCTATATAAAACCTTTAGTCTCTATTGGTTTGTAGATGTAGTTAGCGTCTGATGATCTCAACAAAGCCCAAAACTCAGGTGAAGCTGTTCATCTTTTTAAATCCACAGAGAAATACATAAAGACATATTTACATATATAATTATGTGTTTTATTGGGTTGTAACATAAATTCCCGCCGTTTTTCAATGAAGAAGTTTTATAACAACGGCGGGAATTTATGTCACAACCAAATATATACACATGACAGCTGCTTAATGCATGATTTAATGTGTGTTTGTCATTTCCTCTCTTACTCTTCTCACTCACTTTCATCACTCATTATTGTACATATTCTCCTCTTACTATTCCTCTCTCTTCTTTCTCTTTTATTGTCTATCTCTGTCACACATTTTCACTAATTCTAATGTATATTCTAACCATAAAAGCACATCTATTTATTAATTTGAAGAACGTCAGTATTCCGTGTGTCATAATTCTCGATTATCATTGGTTCATAGGTTTCAAACGACTCCGCCCACCTCAACGACGCCAAACTGAAATTAATATGCATAATGCCAATGAGGGAGTGAGAGGGGAGAGTGTGACCGCTGTGTTCAATAACTATTAACATGTGTGCGTGTGTATGTACATGCGCGTATGTGTGCGTGCGTGCATCGTTCCACAGAAAGTAAAAACTATCAACATGTGTGAGTGTGTGCGTGTGTAAGTTTGCGTGCGTGTGTAAGTTTGCGTGCGTGTGCGCGTTTCCATGCGTGTATGTGTGTGGCATTCCACAATCGCCACGCAGTTTATCTGTCTGTGTGCCTGTCTGTCAGTCTAACATACACATAGTTGTGAAGGGAGTAAATAGGGACCTTTCTTTACATTGCCGAACATCTTTTATATTTATTATTGTCATTTTTTGACAATTGCTCGAGATGAATACTGAAAATAAAAGCAATTGGACTTTATCAAACAGTGAACTACAGCGGCGACGGCGTGCAGCCAGCAATGAAAAAAAAACGGGCCGAACAGCGCCATCGGAACACCGAACTTCAGAGGCGAAGACGTGCCGCCATGAATGAAGAGGAGCTGGCTGAACAACGCCAACGAAACACTGGAGCCAAGCAGCGACGGCATGCTACGATGGTTGAAGACGAACTGGCTGAGCATCATCAGCAGATGGACAGAATTCAGCAGCAACGGCGTGCTGCGATGGATGAAGAGGAGCTGGCTGAACAGCGCAGCGCAATACAGAAGTTCAGAGAATGTGTCGCCAAAGTGCTCCTCATTCCAGTAAAGAGGCTAGAAGGCGAACGAATGATATTAAAAATGGATCATGGCAACCGTGTCATTTTCAGATTGGTGGGTGAGCAGAGTGTCTACATTGTGGTGCATTGCTTTGGAGGCACGAAAAGACGTGGACCACAATGTGCTGTCATAAAGGAGCAGTTCAACTAGAACCCTTGCGAATGCCGGATGATGAGGAGTCACCGGAGTTTAAAATACTAAGTATGTGGGGTGATCAAAGAGACCGAGGTAGATTACTGCGCACATATTCGCCGCAAATTAACAATTCATTAGCTTTAGCATCGCAGAGAGTTAGTGAAATGTTTGAGAGTGGGGAGCATGGCAACCGAATGTAGTCATTCAAGGCCGTTTGTATCATTGTATCGGTAATTTAGAAGTTACACCAGGAGAGAGACCTCGATTCGCTCAAATTTACGTTAACGATCCAAATTATAGTGAATCGGAGGAGGATATCAGGATCGGTTGGATGAAGTTTCCGGGAAATATAACTGAACTTGAATGGCAAAGGTTAAGTGATTTGATCCGTGATTTGCAATCATGGCTTAGACAGTGTAATCCTTATGTTATGGATTTCATGTTGGTGGCTGAATTGCAAAATGTTCAGCAGCAAACATTGGTGATTAAAGCTGACGCAGTGCCAAGGAATCAACACGAACGACGATATAATGCCCCTGAAGGATTTTGTGAAGTTGCTGTGTTGATGGACAATAAGCCTGGATCGAGAGATATCGTCCTCAATCACAGAGATGGTGGTCTCAAGACTATCAATGAGTCAAATAGGGCATACGATCCATTGCATTATGTTCTTTTATTCCCAATAGGTGAAAATGGATGGAACATGTCTATTCATTTAGATGATCATGAGAATCAGCATCAACAGGGAGGTGGCTATAGACACAATAATTCGATTCGCGACTTTTACGCGTTCCATTTGAACGAGAGGAATCAACAGAGAAATGCGCTATTTCAAGCCAGCAGATTGTTCCAGGAATTCTGTTGTATGGCATTCGCAAAGATCGAAAATCAAAGGCTAAATTATATAGCTACACATCAGCAACATATCAGAGCTGAATTGTATAATTATATACAGGATGCGATAACAGCCGATGATGCCAATTACAAGCAAATTGGTCGACGCATCATTTTGCCATCGTCGTTCATCGGCGGCTCGAGATATATGAACATTCGCTATCAGGATGCAATGGCTATTGTCAGAAAGTTGGGAAAGCCAGATTTGTTTATAACGGTTACATGCAATCCTGAATGGACTGATATTAAGGATGGACAACAGCCAAAGGACCGTCCTGATATTGTGGCAAGACTATTCAAAGGATATCTGAAAAAGATAATGGATGATGTGGAAAAAGAGGGAATCTTTGGAGGTATAGTTGCTTTTACATACGTAATTGAATTCTAAAAAAGAGGATTGCCACATGCACATTTGCTGATCATTTTACATAGAGATTGCAAATTGAGATGTGCTGAGGATGTCGACAGCATTGTGTGTGCTGAATTGCCAGAGAATGAGGCACTACGCAACTTGGTGGCAAAGTCAATGGTGCACAACCAATGCGGAGTGGCAAATCGGAAAGCGCCTTGCATGAAAAATGGCCAATGCAGTAAGCACTTTCCGAAATCTTTTGTCACGAACACTTCCTGGAATGATGGGGATGCTCATCCCTCATACAGAAGACGGTCGCCTGCAGATGGCGGTATGGTCAAAAATGTAAACAGTCGACAGGTTACAAATCAATGGGTTGTGCCATACAATCCATATTTGATTATGAAATATCGTTGTCATATTAATGTGGAAATTTGTAGCTCAGTGAAAGCTTGCAAATATCAATTAAAATATGTTTCCAAAGGTCATGATCGGGCAATGATCAATGTCAGGAATGAAGAAGCGAACCAAGGAGATGAAGTTGGCAGGTTCCAGGATGTTCGCTCGATTGGATCTAGCGAAGCTTGCTGGAGATTGTTCGATTTTGATCTCAATGAACGCAAACCCAGCGTTCAGAAACTGATGGTTCATTTAGAGAATAGGCAAATGGTCTGTTTTCAGGACACTAGAAGAGGTGTCGAAAGAATTGCTAACGCACCACCTCCTAAGACGGAATTGACTGAGTGGTTCAAGCATAATAGGGAACATGCTTTGAACCCGGATCAAAGGCAGCTCTACTGCGATTTCCCTTCGCACTATACATGGGATAAGAAGGGAAAGAAATGGAATGATAGAAAACAAAAGTTGAGATTCATGACTATTGGACGGGTTTGTAATGTCCATCCATCCAGCATCTGGTGATGTGTTTTATCTCCGAATTCTGTTGCATAATGATTTTTCGAGAGGTAAACAGAGCTTCGCTGATTTGAAAACAATCAATGGCGTGTAATATGAAACATACCAGGCTGTGTGTCAGCATATGGGACTCCTTCAAGATGACGCTGAATGGAATAACGCCATGGGAGCTGCAGGAACAACACAGATGCCAGCTCAAATAAGGCAGTTGTTTGTCACGATTCTAGGATTCTGCAATCCTGCTGATCCAAGAGAGTTATTTGAATGCCATTGGGGAATTATGGCTGATGATTTGAGGCATCATCTTCAGGTCGATGATGAAAATTTGATGAAAGCTATTGTTTTGCTCAATATTGAGCAACTGCTTGAAGTTCATTTCAAATGTTTAACAGATTTCAATTTGCCAATTCCTGATGAAGAAATGCGGCAACATGTCTTAGCATTGAACATGAGATTGCAGCTTAGACGGCTGCCACTCGATCGGAGGGAACTATTCCAGTTTGATCCACTGGAACAGCAACGTATTGTGGATGAACGTATGCCAATGTTGACCCAATCTCAGAGAGAATTGGTCGATGGCGTTCTCCACTCGATTTCCACTAATGAGCAACTTTGTGCTTTCATAGGTGCTCCAGGAGGCACCGGGAAGACATTCTGTTTCAACACTATGTTATCGGCAGTCAGAGCTCAGAGGAAGATTGCTCTCCCTGTGGCCACCAGTGGGATCACTGCCACTTTGCTGAGTGGTGGAAGGACCTTACACTCATGCTTCAAGGCTCCATTGACTCCGGATGAGTTGAGTGTCTGTAACATTACAGGACAAAGTGAACTCGCGGGCCTTATACGCAATACGTCTCTGATTATTTGGGACGAGGCTCCAATGGCACACAGATATTTGCTGGAGGCATTGGACAGAACTTTGAGAAATATCTGCGGTAATGACCTGCTATTCGGTGGTAAGACTATCGTTCTTGGTGGCGATTTCAGACAGGTGCTACCAATTGTTAGGAATGCTCAAAGAGCGCAAATTGTCGATGCATGTCTGAAAAAGTCCCCGTTGTGGAGCCATTTCAGAGTTTTGCGATTACACAATAAAATGCGACTTCGTATGTTCGGGCAAAACGAAGAGGCTGAGACATATGGCCGATGGTTGATGCAGTTGGGAAACAATGAATTGCCACACGTTTGTGATAATCAGACTGTAAGAATCCCAGACCATTTGGTCATGCCACTGGACCACCAAGCATTGATTGACTGGGTGTTCCCTAATTTGAATGCTTTTTGGCAGAATATCTCCTGGATATCGGAACGCGTTATTCTAACTCATACGAATGCAACGGTCGATGAAATAAATTCACAAGTAGCCGGAATGTTTCCTGGAGAGGAATGGTTGACCGTCAGTGCGGATGCAATGGTGCCTAATCAGCAGAACAATATGGATGTTCTGACTGAGTATCTGAATTCACTTCAAATACCCAGATTTCCCCCACATATTTTGAGGTTGAAAAAGGGTATACCGATTATATTGCTTAGAAATACTAATCATAAAATGGGTCTTTGCAATGGTACCAGGTTGATTGTTGAGAGATTGATTAACGGAAGAGTTTTAGAAGCTAAACTCCCAGGCAGAGAGGAATCGGTTCTCATTCCGAGGATCATGCTGAGACCAAGTGAAGATCTGCTGCCATTCATTTGGCCTTCTCCATGACTGTCAACAAGGCACAAGGACAGACTTTCAAGCGAGTCGGTATCTACTTGAATGATCCAGCATTCAGCCATGGGCAACTGTATGTTGCTGCATTTCGAGTGTGCGATCCTGATGGTATAAAATTTGCAATTGATACCACTAACAGAGGAACAAACCTGAATATTGTCTATAATGAAGCTTTGAGCTGATGTATGCATATCTTTAATGCTATCAATAAGCAACGTAAATGAATCGGACTTTGGTGTCCTTTGATCAGTATTGTGAGCTTTGACAGAGTTATCATTTATGTTCAATGTCATTTAATGCCGTTATGAGCAATAAAAACAAACAAGTATTGGTAAAAATTGCTTTCACTGCTATGTTGCGCAATAAATACCAACAAGTATTGGTAGAAATTGCCTTCAAATTTATCGCTTCTGATAGCGGTGGTAATAAAACCTCATCATATGCTGAGTCTGGCAAAATGTTTGATGCCTATGGCCGGCCAGGGCTGGAGTAATATTGAAAAACGATTCTATTTTCGAAGTAGAAGGATCCGCCATTTGGAGTTTAAACCAGACCACCTCTCCGAGTTGAACTCTGGGCAACATTGACAGTCAATTACTCAGTGGCCTAACGGCCTGGAAATTACTGAATAAATTTTTGTGTCATATAATTTGTTGTTTTATTAATTTAGCTGACCACATATAGATAAGCATGTTATCCATATCCATATTAATTTGGCGTTTGTATAAACCATTTCAAGTAAATAGGGACCTTTTTTACATTGACGGACATCTTTTATATTAATTATCTATATCTATATCTACATATAATATAAAAGATTGGAACTTCCATAATCCTTTTGAGAAACGTGGAACAACCACGTCTATGCAATGATACACGTTTTACAGTCAGGCAGAAGATGAACCATCTCCTAGAGGTCACTATTCTAGGTTGGAGCACCTAGAATTGTTCATATACTATGCACAAATGGTACAACGAAGAATCTGGTATATCTGGAAGATTTTTTTTACTGTTTTTGGTATCACACAGTCACCACGGACTTGCCTCATACTGTAACCAGACAAACATCCAATACAGTAATTTTCTCTTTTACATGTCTTCTCTTATCATCTGTTTACCCGGGCGAAGCTGGGTACGTCAGCTAGTATTAAATAAAGCCACCATTACAAATGTACATAGTATGCAAAGTCAATTACTTTGAGTTCTCAATGAGTGTGGAAATATTGTGTACTATGCATAATTACATCAGTTATTTTTTACAAACCACTCTATGGAATCTACATATAGTAAATCAAACATTATCATCATTGTCGTTGTCACTGTTTTATATCTGTTTTCCATGGATTGGCCAGGTTGTCACATTCTTAGGCCAGACATGTCAGATGACTGCATCTCATTCATATGTTCCCTTCTAGCATGTTTTCTACAGCTGGGTGCTCTTCTTAACACCAACCACTTTATTAGAGTAATTTGAAGAATTAAAGTAAGAGAGGGCACACATGCATGTATATGTGTTTGTTTTTATATTTATTCATTTAAATGTACATATTGTACTGATAAACAATTTTTTTTTTTTTGTTATTGTTTTATCTTCCAGACCTCCTGAAGACAGCCAAGGGTGGATGGGCTATTTTGGTCAAGCCCTGAAAACTTCAGCCAATTACTTGCCCACCCAGGTATCAGAGATGTTTAACCAAGGTCGGTCATTTGCTACTGCCCGCTTGCCTACAACTGGTCTTAAAAATGTCTGCGCTTTAACAGTGTAAGTAGAGGTTGTTTCCTTAATTTTCTGTTTGTAAGGTGGCCCCTTACTGACAAGTTCTTAAACTTCTCTTTAAATCTTGTTTAACAACAAATAAATAACTAAAAGTCAACTCCTAACAACCCTGCAGATTTCAGAACATATTAAATCCTGAGCAGTAAACAACTGAATTTTCAACTGCAGTAAATCCCACAGGAAATAAATCTATGTCCTATCATCATTGGGACACCACAAAAAGACTTTGTCATCAAATGATTTTGCACGAATAGATAATTGTTTCTACGTTAGGCACAAGGCCAGCAATTACCCAGTGTATTACTGGTACTTTATTTTATCGACCCCGTAAGGATGAAAGGCAAAGTCAACCTCGGCGGGATTTGAACTCAGATCGTAAAGAGACGTAACTATGCTGGAAAGCATGGCGTCCGACTATCTACCGATACTGCCAATCCACAGATAATGACGCTTTAATGTAAATCACAGATCTCCAAGATATATTTAAATGAAACAAAAAGAAGAAAAAAGAGAAGAAAACCCACATACCACAACAAGGAGTGTTGGAGTTTCCCTCTAATCATTTTTTTAGACAAGCCAACGCATTCAAATCATTACCGAGAGGCTAAGATGCTGGAATACCCAAGCACTCTCACAGGCATCACCTGATACGTTGATAAGGCAAGCCACCAATAATTACAAGAACTTCATTGCAAGCAACCTATCTTTCCCAAACGTCTTGAACATCATAAACGGAAAAAAATAGTTTTATTTATTACTAGGATTTTTTTAAACACACTGACGCATATGTATGTGCATGCATATACATTCATTTATATGTATGAGTATGTGAATATAAAAGCGCAAACACAGGCACACTTACAAAAATACACACTCACAGACATGCATTCACATAAATATACATACATTCACACAAACACACCTATACATTCACACAAACACACACGCCCACATACGTTTACATAAACACACACATACATTCACACACAGCGTAGCAAATGGAATGCCCGATGCTGTTTTACAATAGTTTTTTCACCATCCCTTTCCTTCCTTTTACACACACATACATTCATACAAATACACACACATTGTGTGACAGACGGACAGAAGTCGCTCAAATTTTTATATAGATGCCAATCTACTTTTACATGTGTGTGTATGAATGGTACCTTGTCTGTTCTTATTCATATTGGTATTCTTATGCGCTAAACAATATCATTTTTATTCAATTATTCTTTTTTGTGTGTGTGACATCACTGCAATACTGAGCACAGCTCTCTGTGCCTTGGGTTTGTGCAGTGTTGTTGTTTCTATTGTAAAAATAATAGTCTTTGTAATAAGTGTTCAGTGCCTAATACTGCTATTTTTTGTATGCTGTATATATTTGTAAGTACTGAGGTTTTGGTTATGTCTATGACTGTGTTATTTTATAATTTCCAGAGCACCTATTATTATAGAAAATGTTTATTATTATTATTATTATTATTATTATTATTATCATTTGGTAGTATTGGTATAGTATCAGACACCATGCGTTGCAGCATAGAGTTAGGGGCCTTTATGTTCTGGGTTCAAATCCGCCGAGGTTAACTTTGCCTTTCATCCTTATGGGGTCGATTTAATCAGCTTTCCCCTCCCTCCAAATTACTGGCCTTATGTCTATAGTAGAAATCATTATTATTATTATTATTGGACGCCATGCTTTGACGCATAGAGTTACGGTCCTTGCCATGCTGAGTTCAAATCCCGCCGTGGTTAACATTGCCTTTCATCCTTACGGGGTCGATAAAATAAAGTATCAGTAATACACTGGGTAATTGCTGGCCTTGTGCCAAAAGTAGAAACAATTATTATGACATATAAGCCCTGCTTCTCATCGGCGTTGTAAAAATTTTCTGAACTTTTGATTTTTTCACCAACTTTCACTTTTTGTTCAAGTTTTAGACTTGACTAAAGCTTAAGGAAACAAACCTGCTAGTTGCATGTGAGCATATTAAATATGGAGAGGGATACCCTACAGGGGTGTCATCAAGGCAAACATTTTATTTCAACACTTTTTTTTTCTGATAAACAAAATAATAGACACCATGTCTAAAAAGCAATAGAGAGAAAATATATCGCAAAGTGGGAGGAAGAGTCTTAAAAAGCTTTTTAAACTTTGACTACAACAGCAACATGAACAACAGTAACATGAACAACAGTAACATGAACAACAGCAACATGGACAACAGCAACATGGACACCAACAACATGAACAACAGCAGCATGGACAGCAGCAACATGGACAACAGCAACATGGACACCAACAACATGAACAGCAACATGAACAGATGATAGTCAGATAGGACCAAATCATGAGAACAGGGAGAGTGATCAACCAGCTCAAAGCCACAGTCACGCCAGCAATTGCAACCAAGGACTTGTGTGCTAAAGCATTGTCCTGATGAAACAAGACCCCTTTCTTCAGTTTTCCTGTCTGTTTAGTCTTCATAGCCTTCTGTAACTGACTCAGCAAGTTGGTGTGGTCCTTTTGAAGATAGTCAATAAACACAGTGCCTTTTGCATCCAAAAAAACTGAGGCCATCACCTTTCCTGCAGATGAAACGACCTTGGCCTTCTTTGGAGCAGGTGAGGAGAAGTGTTTCCACTGCATAGATTGTCTCTTTATCTCTGGCTCAAAGTGATGAACCCAACAGTAATCATGGGTTAGGAAACGTTCAAGGAAACCAGCTGAATTTACCTTAAACAATGTCAGATTTTCCCGTGATGTGATCAGCCTGGTGTGCTTTTGATCAGGTGTCAGAAGACATGGCACCCACCAAGCAGATATCTTCATCATGCCAAGTTCATTGTACAGAATATTCTCAACTCTCTCACAGGATATGCTAATAGTATTGGTTATTTGATTTATAGCCAATTGCCTGTCATCCATCACCATGTGGCGAACATGATCAATGTTTTCCTTGCTGGTGGCAGTTGCAGCATATCCAGACCTTGGGTCATCTTCAAGACTCTTCTTTCCCCTCTTAGATTCAGCTACCCACTTTTGCACTGTTGATAAAGCTGGAACGTCAACCCCTAATGTAGCAACCATGTCAGCATGAATGTCCTTGGAGGCTAAACCCTTTTTCTGCAGGTACTTGATAACACCACAATGCCAAATTTTGTCCATTTTCAAGAGAAGTAGCTACTAGTTACTTTTGAAGTCTTCTATGAACAGTCAGATGTCAGTTTACCTGGAGAGAAACAATGCAGTTATTAATAAGAGGAGTTGAAATTAATGCATGCAAGATTTCACATGGGTTACTCAGCCTATGAACTTTTCAGCCCACCCTCATAAAAGAGGCATGCTCACGGCAAGATCAGCTCTCAATCAGTTCTTCAATGCAAAGCATGAAGGCTGCCTTGTAAGAGCTAGGATGTATGCTCTTAGACATGAGTGGTGCTGGGCCAGATCGCGGGATGGACTTTAGTGCCTACCTCAATAGCCTGTTGCAGCTCTAGACCACAGGGATTGGATACACAAGGGGAAATTGCCTGGTTTGGATGGTGTACTCTATGAGTCTTTATGTTTATATACCAGACTTATTCAGTGACCTCTTGTCAGACGTCTAATGAAACTGACAGCAGAACAGGAGAATTCCCAGTTCTGTGAGCCATGGAGTGGTGGCACTGCTGAGAAAGGACTTGAACAAGGGGGGCCAGAGTTAAAAAGTTTGGCCAAGCTGTTAGCAACGAAGCTGGCACTTGTCACCAGTGGTCTGCAAGGGGAAACGCAAACAAGCACCATCCTGAACAGCTCCATCCACGACAACCTCTACCTAATGTGATACATCATAGAGAGGGTGGCTAAGGAACCTGGTATGGATGGGGTTGTGATCAACTTAGATCAGTTGAAAGAATTCAATAAGGTCGACCATAACTACCTCAAGGCACCCAGCTTTGGACCCGTTTTCAGGGCCTAGATCGCTGCAATGTACTGTGACATTTGTTCTGTGATTAGAGTGAACAGTTACCTTTCGGAACTGTTTAACATCATGCTTGGTCTTCTAAGGTTGTCCTCTCTTGAGCCATTACTACATAAATTGGAGACATTGAGAGGCATCCTGTGCAACTAGGATGTGGGAGATCCATGTCAGCATATGAAAAGAATGTCATCATAGCGGAGACAGGAGCAAAAATTTACCCGGAAAAGTCAGTGGGCTTCCAGCTTGGCACCTGAAGCAGGTCCATGCCATATAACAGCGTCATTCGACTGACTGACCAGTTAAATTGCTCTGAGTCTGGTTTGATAGACTAGGACGAGGTAATGAGCAGAGTGTCCTCTGTGACTCAGAAATCAGCCAAGAGGAAGCTAACCCTGAAAGGTCAGGGAAAGGTGAAACACATAGATTGCATCCATCATCTACTACCGCCTGACTGATGTGCCTTGTCCTGGTCCAAATCTGATTGTACTGGAGCGGTTACTCTTTTGCTGTTTGTGGAATGGACAGGTTTCACTGGTCAGGTGGTCCATTTGCTGTCAACGCTTGCTATGTGGAGGACTGGGCATGCCGTTGCTGATAATGTACAAACATGTGCTGAGGCTACAATATTTCCAAATCTTTCTTGACTATGAACAGGTGTGATCATCATTTTTTCTGCAGCTTGTCTCTTTGTTGGAGCTGCAGTCATGGGTTAAGCAAAGAGCGAGAAGGAAGTACTCGTCAATCTGGCAGTACAATTAGTGGAGGCTCCACCTTAGCATTTCTATAAAGGGGTAGTGGAGGGTAAAAGTAACAACATTCTTGGGGAAACTTTGGCCATTGACGATAATCAACTAGCTAATCTTTTCCAGAGAGCATTCAGTCCAGAGCCCATGGATAACTTCCAGAAATCCCTAGCCTGGCAGTGCTACCAGGGAGCATTACCATTTGGGATAAACTCTACAGGCATGGAAGTGTTGTCTACCGGCCTTGTCCAACATGCATGGAAGGTGGCAAAACCACACTGCATGCACTTGTCTTGTATCCGAGCATTGTTGACTTGTGAGTTTATGTCAAACACCTGCTGTCCAATCCATGTAGAACGGATCCAACTATTAGCTGAATCCATCATGAAAATTGCCCCACTGCCTTCCTTTAGCCAGGAAGAGCAGGCAGCTTTTAACTGTCTGGTGGCCATTGTGAAAGAGATTGTATGGTGGACATGTTTGAAGACAAGCACTTTCCTCTTCAGCAAAACCCTGATTAACTTTTTCAGGTTTCACTTGAAGAGGAAAATCAGGGTGGCGAGGGAAGTGCTGCCTTCTAAGCAGTTTGTTGAAAGGTGAGTGAGAGAGGTGAGCATGGCCCGAGTGAATGGGTCTGCTCTGAGTATGCACCTGTAGATATGAGGACAACTGGGAGAGGGCACTTGCCCTAGCAGTCAACCTTCTGCCGGATATTTACTATTCCCAAATGTGTTGTTTTCTGCTAAGTTGTAATGCTGAGACTGATTCCAATTCTATCAAGGTTTTTCTGGAGGTTTTCTTTCAATGACCCAAGTGTTCCAGTCACAATTGGTACCATTCTTGCTTTTATGTTCCACATTCTCTCAACATATATTCTTAATACTTTACAATTTTCTCACTTTCTTTACCATTGATGTAATGGTCTCCTTGCCAAGCTACATCGATCAACAAACACCTCATTTCAGTATCTTTCCCTACCAGAGTTATGTCTGGCCTAGTATTTTCAAGAATTCTATCTGTTTGGATTGTAAAGTCCCACAAGAGCTTCACAGTCTGATATTCTAGGACCTTTGCTGGTGTGTACTGATGCTATTTCCCAGTTGCAAACGCAATTTGTTTTTCACTTAAAGACCAATTACAGTATAAGCACACTTTATCATGACGCCTTTTATATTCCCTTCATTATCAAAGTTGTTTTTCCTTTAACCATCCAACTTAGAACTTCTCCCTGTATTACACAATCATTTAGGTGCTTTCCTAGCCTTGAATGAATGCTTTTAAATCTTTCCAACCAGAATCCTTGAATCCCATCTGGTCCAAAAGATTTCCAGTTTGGCATTTTCATAACTTGCTCTTGAATGTCTTCCTTTGCAATTCTTTCCCATCTCTGTTTAGGTTCATTAGATAACTTAAGCTCAACTTCATTTATCCATCTTGCATATTTGTTATGCTCTTTTGCCATTCCTGATAGATTTGGCCTTAATTGTGTGGATTCTTCAGCATTAGGTGCAACTTCAGCACTATTTCCCCTTGAGTAAATTAAAGAACATTTCTTGATTTTCAGGAAACAAACCATTCCGTTCATATTGTTTTAGTATTTGTATTATTATTATTATTATTATTAAGGGGAGTGGATTGGCAGTATCTGTAGAGCGTCAGACACCATGCTTTGCAGCATAGAGTTATGGCCCTTTAAGTTCTGTCAAATCCTGCCATGGTTAGCTTTCCCTTTCATCCTAACGGAGTTGATAAAATAAAGCACCAGTAACGTACTGGGGTCGATTTAGTCGACTTTCCCCTCCCCCCAAATTACTGGCCTTGTGCCTATACTAGAAATCATTATTATTACTTACGGGGTCGATAAAATAAAGTACCAGTAATGCACGGGGTAATTGCTGGCCTTCTGCCAAATGTAGAAACAATTATTATTACTTCAATATCTTAGTCATTGATGTCATTTAACTGGAAAATTTGCCCTGATAAACATCATGCTACTAACTGCTGCCTAGATATTCAGAACGTATTTGAGGGTCCTTGCTGTTTCCAGTAGACATGCCTTTTGGAGTGTTCCAAAAAAGGGGGCTGGGCTAATGTTCTTTAACCCTTTATCATTTACTATTGTATTTTCATGGTAAACACTTTATTTCACATAATATCAAATCTATGAAATTTTGATATCATTTATTTTGAGCACAATACCTTAACATAAGTATGAGTAGTTAGTTATAGCCGGTTTGAATGGAAAGCGGTGAGAGAATTCTGGCCGGTTTAAATACTAAAGAGTTAACCAGCTTTGGAAACTCTCCAAGATAGTCATTATAAGGGCGGTGAATTGGCAATATCGGTAGAGGGTCGGATGCCATGCTTTGAGGCATAGAGTTACGGCCCTTGCTATTCTGAGTTCAAATCCCACCGAGGTTAACTTTGCTTTTCATCCTTACGGGGTCGATAAAATAAAGTACCAGTAATGCACTGGGGAAAATAAAGTACCAGTAATGCACTGGGGAATTTGCTGGCCTTGTGTCAAAAGTAGAAACAATTATTAGTAGAGTGGCGGACACCATGTTTCGTGGCATAGAGTTATCTCCCTTTACATCCTGAATTGAAATCCCGCTGAGGTTAACTTTGCCTTTCATCCTTACAGGGTCGATAATAAAGAACCAGTAATGCACTAGGATTGATTTAATCGACATTCCCTTTGCCCAAAATTGTTGGCCTTGTGCTTTAAATCAGAAACCATTATTCGGTGAATTGGCAGTATCGGTAGAGGGTCGGACATGCTTTCCAGCATAGTTACGTCCCCTTATGATCTGAGTTCAAATCATGCCAAGGTTAACTTTGCCTTTCATCCTTACGGCGTCGATAAAATAAAGTACCAGTAACGTACTGGGTATTTGCTGGCCTTGTGCCAAATGTAGAAACAATTATTATTATTATTATCATATAATAATAATAATAATAGGCGATATATTGGCAGTATCACTAGTGCATCGGTCATTGTTTTGCAGCATAGAGTTACGGCCCTTTGCGTTCTGAGTTCAAATTCTGATTAGCAGTATCGGTAGAGCAGAGGACACTATGCTTCATGACATAGAGTTACCCTTTGCATCCTGAATTGAAATCGAATCTATGAGATTTTGATGTTATTTATTTTGAGAACAATACTTTAACATCAGTATAAGCGACCGGTTGCAGCCGGTTTGAAGAGAAAGAGGTGAGAGAATTCTTGCCAGTTTAAATGTTAAAGGGTTAATTCAAATAATTGTCAAAATCTGGAGTGCAGTACTGACTGTATGAATGTAATTAAAATACATTTCAAATCAAATTTTATCAGTTTATTTTGTTTGTTACAGAATCCAGAATGTATTACATTTATTGGTAGCATCCCAAGATGGTTATCTGTATGTTTTCAACATCGATCCCAAGGAAGGGGGAGAGTGTGTACTGCTGCGCCAACATAGGTAAGTATTATGTATTATTATTTATCTATAGTTCTATAGAGGGCGGTGAATTGGCAGTATCGGTAGACGGTCGGACGCCATGCTTTGACGCAGAGAGTTACGGCCCTTGCCATTCTGAGTTCAAATCCCGCCGAGGTTAACTTAGCCTTTCATCCTTACGAGGTCAATAAAATAAGGTACGAGTAATGTACTGGGATAATTGCTGGCCTTGTGCCAATAGTAGAAACAATTATTTATCTATAGCAGTTTAAGAAATGTCACTTTTTTTTTTTTAAATACAAATGGCAAGGAAGAGAATTCAGGACATCTATGTTGTATACAGCCTCATTTAAAACAAGGAACTGATACTACATGGCAAGTGACTGAGCATTCCACAGCCATGTGTACCCTTAAGGTAATTCAGAACAAGATTCAACATGATAAAATGTGTGATAAGGCTGGCTCAATGAATTACAGATACAACTTATTTTTTTTCCAATTGAGTGGATTAGAGCAACATGAAGTAAAGTGTCTTGCTCAAGGACACAATGGACTATTGGGAATCCAATTCATGACCTTACAATTGTGAGCCAAACACCTTATACACTATACTTCTAGTTTCTCAAAATATATTGATATGATGCAAGGTAACCAGTTTTCTTTGTCTTTTTGTCATCATCATCACCATCATTTTATGATGTTAAAATGCACCTAGTACACTCTGTAAAGTGGTAGTGCTGGTGTCATGAAAAACACACCCAGTGCACCTTATATGGAATAAGTATTGAAGAAAGTTGACTGTCCACCTTGCTTGTCTTTGCTGTGGTTATCATCTGGGCCTAAATAAAGAGTAAGGGGGCTCTGTGTGGTTGCACACTCTGTTAGAAATAGCAGCCAAATCTCATTCAAATCACATCCTAGTCTTCAAAAAGGTATGGAGACATACACATCAAGAATAATGTAGACCCGAATGCCTTATACCTTTAATACATTTAACAAAAACTAGATGGTCATAGCTGGAACATCTTTGATCATTCTTCTTATGACGCTAAACTCCACCAGTTGCGGACTGCGTATCAACATGAGATATTTTTCTCCACAAAGTTCGATTACCACCAGCAGAGTTTAAAGAGCAAAAATCAAGTCCAGCCCATAAGTTGACATTGTCAAGCCATCGTTTTGGCTGCCAGCCTCTGCTTCTCTTACCAGCCAACCTTCCTTCCAGGCATAACCTACGCACACCATGAGTTGATCTTTTTATATGACCGTATAGTTTGAGTACTCTTGACTTGACAATTGATGTAATTTATCTAAGTTTGGTAATGTTGAGCAGCTCACTGATACAGATACGGTCACTGAGTCGCTTGCCAATCATATGTCTCATGATGTGGTTCTGGAATGTAGAGAGCTTCTGAAGTGACATTGTCATCCAATTAACAGAGTCAAGACCATATAACACAACTGGTAGGATGTAAGTATCAAAGATCTTAGCTTTCAAATGATAGGAAACTCATTTTGATCATAAGTCTGCTCAATTAGAACTAACATGGGGCATAATCAATAATAGACTACAAACCTCACTACAAGTTAGTATAACTTGCTTAAAGACTGTTGTCTGTATCCCACTTATTGCCCTTTCCAATTGACCTCTAATATATATTGTATATACTCATGTATAAATTGCACAATTTCCCACAAAAATAACTAGTATGTGACTTATCTACTCAACTTACAAAATTTCAATTAAAAATATATGGTATATTGTAAATGCTGTATGTAAAATGGAGGTGTAAAATAAATAAATTCCCTCCTGCAGGTTGAAATCTAATGGATTAACTCTTAACGTCCTGTACCACATGAAACAGCATTAACAAGACAGTCTTGAAAAGTACAAAACATCACTATGACTTCATTACATAATATTTGAAGTCTTTAGTTTCATTTACTGCAAATGTCGACAGCAATTTATCCACTAATAAAGATACTATAAACATTTGAATTAGCTAACCCATTTTTAGATATTTTCTGCTCAGTCATTACAGAATGTTATGAGTTAAAAATGGACAGTTATTTTTTAAAAACTTATTAGATTTTTCATGATTTGAAAAATGAGTCATTTCTTTACTTCTTTTGCAGATTAACTGGTGTTGAGTGTGGAAGTTCATTGGCTGATGTCCAGTCGACTAGCAAAGACCAAAATCAGTCTAACCCACCAGTGAGCTATGCTGCCAGTGTACACAGGTCTGAGCAGCAATCTCTGGTCACTGCTGATGCAACTTCTGTACTCTCCGGCACACCACCAGGTAAGCTCTTGCCCCACCCTACAAAGTGTCCAGCTGACCAAGAATGGGTCTCTACTCCAACACAGTGGAGTGGAGCCACAGCTGCAGCTCACAAACATAGCTATGCTGCAGTTCTGAAGAAAGAAGGTGGGCCACAGTGTTTGGCAGATGATGGCAATGGGGAGGATGTTGGTATTGATATGTTGTTGTGTGAAGCGGCAGGTACTGTATAATATATATTCCTTGTTCAAAAAGGTCATTCCTCTCATACTTTATCCCTTGCTATTAGTTCTCTTTTCTCTTTAGACTTTTCTATTTATTTATTTGTGTACCATTTTTATTTTTAGCTGTTAGGGGTAAACCCCTTCACTGTTGTGGATGATATTGTGCTCAACAATATTCAATGTACCATATATTCACAGCCACAGTGAATGGGTTTGTAGGTTAGCCTTTTAGTAGTTGTCCCTTTAAACATCAATGCACGCCAGTTCACCTCATATCATGTAATTGACCTTACACATCACCAGTCATTATGCATCTGCCATCATTGTTTTCTTTTTAAGAAAAGCTTTAATATACGAATTACAGCAAAAGCTAGATTTTACATAACAAAAAGCTTCACATAACAAAAAGCTTCCAGTAAAAATAAATAGAAATAAAAAAGACCCCTGTGTTGGGATCATCACCTTGATGTTTTATTACTATTTATTTTTATTGTTTTTGTTTTTTAGTAAATATGTAGAATTCTAGTTTTCCACTGCATGCTTTTCAAAGCTTTTGTTGTCTTAACAAAACTTACAGTTTTCATTTCTTAATTTGATTTGTTTTCTGTACATTTTATGTAACATGGACACTCAAAATATTCAGATCTGACTTTATCATCACCATTACATTTTATTACATTGCTTCAAAGTTAAGTTTTCAACATTTCTCTCAAAACTAATCATTTTCACGATCTACAATTACAGTTACCTTATATGAATTTCTGAAAGTTACCACTGGGTAAGCCAAAAGGATGTTGAGTTGCCTACTGAAGGGTTAATAATTCATACCATATCACTGATTCCATTGCTAAAAATACTTCATTTCACAAATGGTTCTGTTTACCAAACTAGAAATAGATAGTTACCTTGAGTTTATATACAGGGTGTCCCCCAATATATACGTACATCAGCATTCTAATCAAAGTGTGTATACATTTTTAGGGGACACCCTGTTTAATGATTATTTTATCCATCATGCAATGTTGTACTGGTATGACTATGACTGTAGTTAACAACCATGTGGTGCTTGGTTCAGTCTGAATGGTCAGCACCATGGTCAAGAACCTTACATCATACTTACAAATCAGCCAACACCTTGTGAGTGAAATTTGGTAGACAGAAACTGTGGAGAAACCTATTGTGTGTGTAAAAAATCATCAATATCATTTTTACATCTGCTTTCCATACTGGCATGGGTTGAATGGGTGATCCAAGTTAATTCTTATTCAGAGTTACTACCCTCCTAGACAGGTCTTAGGACCATACTTTGCTTAGGCATTTTATTTTTGGCATGATTTCTATGGTGGAATGCTCTTTCTAATACCAGTCACTATACAAAGTGTACTGGATACATTTTATTGTGGTATTGACACTAGTGAGGTCACCTTGTTCCCCTCAAGTGGATAGTCAATGGTATCTCCACCCTTTCAAAGTAGTATAACCAAGCAAGTGAGGAGAGCAATGGCAGAAAAATAACCAGAGTGAATGGGTAAAGGAAGCAAAGGTTTGATGGAAGCAACAGCTTGATTGGAGTGAGAGTGTGGTAGAAGAGGGAGTAATAGAAGAGAGAGACAGTGATGACAGCTACATATTTCCAAGTATGAGGGAGAGATTGAGTAATAGAGAGAATTTGATGTTAAGAACATGTTGTCTGGTGGAGAGGTTGTGATAGCTGACAGTACAGAAAATGTAACTGTAGGGTGTATTAAATACAAATAGATCAATGCTATCCCTGATACACTGGCATCTTGATGGGAAAGGTAAAGTGATGAGGATGGTGATACATCATTATATCGATGGCATGGTGCAGTAAATAGTAGAGCAGTAAGTACCAGAGATCCAGTTGCATGGGCAGCAAAAAGCAGTGACAATATCACAAGATTTGAAATTATACTAAACATTCTGAGAAAAGGAATGTAATATGGTACATGTGATGATTTCATGCAAACAGTTTTGTATGAGTGAAAGGAATAATAAAATATAGTTGAAAGCTTTGAATATCACTTCACATAATAGGCTGTCCAATTGACCCAAAAAGTTAAATGCAATTGATTATATCAAGTGTATATACATAACTAATTGTAACATGTGTATATATATATATATAATATCAATTTCCTTAACTTGAACATAAACAAATCTATACTAATCCAATGTCATCCACAAACTCAAATAAATGCAATAATAGCTGATCCTGCCATGGGACCTTTATGTCAGAGGCCAGTCTACATGGAATTCAGTCCACACCATACCGAGGTATGACATATACAGACATAACTAAGACCAAATCTACAACAATCCAAAGCTATCTACAAACTGAAGCAAATGAAATTTATAAACCATCTGTGACCATCTCGTCTTTTTGTATATACAAGACAGTAGAATGTCATATAAGGAGACTTTGCTGCTGTCTCTAGCAGGGTGAGAACTTTGCACATTTAATCGATGAGTGGCAGGATTTTTCTTATGTGGTACATTACCTGTGATGTTAAATGTGAAGGGAAGAAAAGAGGTAAACAAATACAAACATACACATACATACACACATGCACATGTAAACTATCTCTAGTGACACTTTTTCTTTTGTTTAGAATTAGAGTGCTAGATGAAGAGAGTTTTCTTGTAAGACAGAGTCACACTATTTTGTTCCATTTGATATTTCAAAAGTTCTGTGCAAGTTATTCTCTAAGTTGTCCAATGTATTTCCAATGATGCAGAAACAAATATTTTTCTGCTTTTATTTTGAAAGAAACATTGGTTTTTCTGTTTCCTCACTGATCTTTACATTGGCAAAATGTATATACACACACAACCACTTACTCTTGGATTCTATCCTACATATTTTGTACAAGTGTTTTCTATAGTTTCAAGCCAAACAATGCCTTATTAATGAACTTCATAAATGGAAACTGTAAAAAGAACCATCATATCTGTGTGTGTGTATATATATATATAGAGAGAGAGAGAGAGTTCCACAACAAATTAACAAACCATACTACTTGAGAACACGTGTTTCACCCGAAGGATTCTTCAACTTGTGTATGGCTATAGCAAGAACGGAAGTATTTATGAGATGGTTGGATTCTGCACAGCAGATGTCAGTGGTTGAGGCTACGACAAGGGAGGTAACTTGAGTATAACTGTTGTAGGGGGACAACTTTTGAAGAACAATCCCTTGTGATAGTTTGGCCCAGGTTATACTTCTGGTTATCCTGGGTCTTTCCAGTTAGACTAGAAATTTTACAGCATGGGAGCAGCAATTAAAAAAAATTGGCTCTTGTGTTAAGGCAAGCACGAACCGCTGCAACATATTTGCTCCTTCATTGATGCACAACTTAAGGACTTTGTTCCATTTACGTATAATCTCAATTTTGTGAGGATTTTCCATTGGATGGAGAAGTTTATGCCTGCATGCTTTAGTGACCATATGTGGCTTGCCAGCTTTGTGGACGATTGCTTGTCAAAGTGTCTAGATGGCATCTGATGGTTAAGGAAGCCTTCTTTAAACTGGCCCTCCAGCATACCTACATATGTCTTGACCTTCTGCTGTTGATTCGGTTGGGTGGATGTAACTTCAGCCTCGTAGATGACTGCAGGTGTGTTACACTGTTGTTGTAGAGGGCTTGATTCCAGCTTTCTGCAAGAGCATCTGGGTGGTTGGTGATGTGAGCTTTCAAATTTTTAGCACAGGAATATTTATATATTTATATATATATATATATATATATATATATATAAAGAGAGAGAGAGGGGGGGGGGGTGGACAATTGATGTAAAATGATAATGATGAATATAGATTTGCGTATATGTGTGTTTGTATTTTTTTACCTCTTTTCTGCCTTTCAGATTCAACAGCACAAGTAATAATATTTGTTTATGTACCACATAAAGAGAGATCCTGCTACTCATTGGTTAAATGTGCAAAGATCTGTACATCACTTTAAAAAGTGGGGGTTGACATTATATATAGCATACAGGTTGGTGTCCACCAAGGCTCTGTTCTTAGCCCTCTCCTGTTCATCATAGTCCTGCAAGCAATAACGGAGGAGTTTAAGACCGGATGTCCATGAGAACTTCTGTATGCAGATGACCTCGCACTTATGGCTGCATCTATGGTAGAACTAGAGAACAAATTCCAAACATGGAAGCAGGGACTAGAAAGAAAGGGTCTCAAAGTCGACCTCACAAAGACTAAGGTTCTTGTAAGTAGACGAGAAAACAGAACCCAGATCCCCTCAGGGAAATGGCCTTGCTCAGTATGTAGGAAAGGTGTAGGGAGGAACTCCATTCTCTACCCCAAATACAAACAATGGGTACACAAGAGATGTAGTGGGATCTCAGGAAGCTTAACTAAAAATGTAGGCTTCACATGTAGCAGCTGCACTGGGACAGCAAACAGCTAACAGCCACAGCAAACAAGCACCACCAAACTCTGGGAGGGCTCTGTAGAAACAGTAGACAGCTTCTGCTACCTAGGTGACCGAATTAGCAGCGGAGGTGGGTGTTCAGAAAGTACAATAACTAGGATAAGAACGCGATGGAAGAAGTTGCTAGCTGAAAAAGGCTTTTCCCTCAAAATGAAAGGCAGACTGTATGATGCGTGTATACGAACAACAATGTTACATGGTAGTGAGACCTGGGCGCTGTCTGTAGAAGACTTGCGTAGATTAGAAAGAAACGAAGCCATGCTCCGATGGATGTGTAATAGTAATATACGCGAACGGCAAAGCATGAAAGAATTGAGAGAGAGACTGAGCATAAGAGGAATCAAATGCTGTGTGCAGGAGAGGAGGTTGCATTGGTATGGACATGTGATGCGTATGAAGGATGACAGTTGCATAAAAAGGTGCAGAGCACTAGAAGTCGATGGAAGCCGCGGAGTTGGGAGACCCAAGAAGACCTGGGATGAGGTGATAAAAGCCGACCTTACCCAATTACACCTCTCAAAGGCAATGACACATGACCGTGACCTCTGGCATCACACAGTAATACAGAAGACCCGACCCCCCCCCCCCACAGGTACAAGCCGAAGCTGGAGCATATAGACAATATGCCCCCACCCCCTCCCACTGCAAAGTGGTCGTGGAGGCACCACGGCAAAAAAGCACTCAGCCCACACTGTAAAAGTCGACGTGGAGGTACTACGGCAAAAAAGCACCCAGCCCACACTGTAAAAGTCGACGTGGAGGTACTATGGCAAAAAAGCACCCAGCCCACACTGTAAAAGTCGACGTGGAGGTCCCACAGCAAAAAAGCCCCCAGCCCACACTGTAAAGTGGACGTGTAGGCGCCACGGGATAAAAAGCACCCAGCACTCACTGTAAATGAGGTTGGTGTTAGGAAGGGCATCCAGCTGTAGAAATCAAGCCAGAATCAGTTACCGTATGAGCAAGACATGGCCAGCCGACCGGACACTGCCCACAATAGGACAACCCATCTAACCCATGCTAGCGTGGAAGAATGGACGTAAAACGGTGGTGATGATGATGATGATGAATCTAAAGGTGTGTGGCTGAGTGGTTAGAGAATTAGATTTGTAATTGTGAAGTTGGGAGTTCAATTCCAAGACTGGGTGATGTGTTATGTCCTTGAGCAAGACACTTTATTTCACGTTGCTCCTTCTGTCTGGATTTATGACCAGTAGATAGTATTAGCAATTGGAAAGACCAATGGAAACATTGTTTCCTCAGTCTGATTTGAAGAGCTCCACCCCACTCATTAAGTGAATGAGGAGTGTGGTCTTGTCAATTGACTGTCGATATATAATGCCAATCCCAAATGTTTAATTGGTTCAATGCAACATTTGAATTTAAAACAATGAATGCCATGCTAGCCAGTTGTTCTATTGCAGATAAAATATCTGTAAAGAGATTTAACTTCATTTTTGTCTGGAATACATATAAACTTCCACTACATTTTCTAAAGTGATACATATCGTCTATTGTGACTAATTCTGCTTTATAGCCTGCTGCATTCTGTGAGTATTAAAACCATGTCAGCTGAACCTCAAATAAACTTGAACATTGTTTTATAAAATAAATACCTTTTTTTTTACAAAGACAAAACTTACTAAAATATTGCAGAAAATAGATAGAAATAGAATAGTTTAGAATTATATGTACACCCTTTTCTCAGTATGTGAGGTTATTGACTTTAGTTACACCAATTTAGCTGTTTCAGGAAGCACAGAGAACAGAAATAACAATATTTTTATGGAAAAAATAATAATATAATTACAGATAAATTTACCATATAAAAAAAGAATGGCTAGCTTAAAGTAGTTACTCAGATATACTTCATCAGTATTTTCAAAATAATTTCTCTCTTACACACAGTTTTATGAGTTATCAGCTACTTGATCTTAGGACTTTGAGATCTCATTAACCCTTAAATCATTTTATTATTCAGCTGACAATGAAAATAGAATAGGTAATGATTTTCTTGAATACTGGTTTAGTGATTTACCATATTTTTATTTTACCTATCAACAGTGAAAATAACTTTTTACTGATTCTTAAAGAGCCTGTTTAAAGGGTATTGCTAACAACTTTCTGGTTTACCTTCCTACTTTGTTCATTTTGTGAAAAATTACTCAAATCGTAATAAAGTTATTTTTCTTGTCACTGTTTGTTCTCACTTGTGAATCACATTTGACCTGGTATAATATCTCTTACTGATGTTAAAGATCTTTTACTTAATTTCAGACTCCCAGCCATACCAAGAACCAGAACAAGGGGCTGAAAGAGCAGGAGACTGTCTATCACAATATGTTGATACATTGCGCCTACATGATGACAGTGAATTTCCACCCGTCACTAATTAATTCAGCTTTCACTATTTTTATTTAAATAAAGAAAACAAACAAAAAAATATATATATATAGAAAAAAAAAAATATATATATATGCATATATATATGTATATATGTATGTATGTATGTATATATATATATATATATATATATATATATATATATATATATATATATAATTACTGTGGAAAATTTGAAATCCAACAAAGTACGTGTTTTCCTTCAATTATTTTCAATGGGGAAAATGGAAAAGAAAACTGTTTATCACACTACATTTTAAGCTGCTATTTAAAAACAACGTTTGTTGTCCTCAATATGTCCATCTCTTATAAGCCTTTTCTAGACATTCCACCCCATTGTGGAGTTTAAACCAGGTGGAATTGTACAGAAGAAATCTTAAGTACATTTAGTGCTATCTAGTATGTATTAAAGGGGGTCAGTTAATGAGCTAAGACATAAGGGACTTCAGAAACACCATGCATCTGCTGCTTTCACACAAATACTTTATTTTCAATGAGGAGGAATCATAAACAAACATACAGCCCTGATAATAGACATGCAATGGTTAGAAACTAAATGAAACTTGATAGGCTACCTTGACAACAATGTACATAAAAGTTCTCATTTTTTAATATTTAAACAAATATAAGAGAAGTGAAGAAAGGACCCTATTATTTGGGACAAGGTTTTATTCACTATAACATTCAATGTCTTCAAGTTAAACTCAATACCCCTGTCCTCAATAAATCTAATTTTTGTTTTTGAATTTAAAAGAGGAAAAAATGATATTTTCTCTCATTTAATTTTTTTTTTTTTTTTTTTTCTTTCTAATTAAAACTTTACTGAAATTTGTTATTTGATTAATTGCTGTTGTAATTCTTAGATTTTTTACATCATCTTTCATTTATTTCCCCCACCCCAAAGTTATTGACACTAAAATCTGCCAAATCTAAACACATTTCTTCGTATTTGAAGTGGGCACCCTTAATATAGGTGTTTCCATACTTCTTCATATTTGAAGTGGGCATCCTTAGTATAGGTGTTTCCATACATTTTGTCCTTTACAATGTAATGAATGGTTTTGGCAGTTCAGTCATTTTAAGGTGCCTCTTTTTCTACACTTTGAAACGTCGATTTTAACACCACTTTTGACTTCTGAAATATGTAGGGGCTGTTTTTGTTAAGTTTTTACACCTGCCCTGTTCTTTAATTTTTTTCATACTGAACATATTACAATTTAAATAGTTTTAATTTAATTTTCTTTTGTTATTGTTATTAATTTCCTCTTCCAATATATATTTTTAATATTACGGAGAAATATATATAGCATGTTCTTATTATAAAGTTCACTATTTCTGAATGTCTTTCCTAAAATTATTTGAAGAAAAAATGTCATGTAAATTTCAGAGCAAATCATAAATCACAGCAAAAATGATATGAAAAGAAATAAAGCCAAATGATTGATTGCTCTAAAAGAAACTGTTGACATTCTTGTTTATCATAGTTCATAACCATTTGGCAAAACCCTTTGATTACTCAAATAAAATGGAACCCTCTTGCCTATACAATGTATATTGTTCGTTTGTTCCTGTTTTGTTTTGTTTTAATTTTAATTTTATTATTATTATTATTATTGCCATCCTGGTTGACAAACACTGAAAGATGTGGTTGAATAGTTGTATTTTTCATTTTTTCTTTTTTTTGTTATTTTTCTTTTGTTATTTTTCTTTTACTGCTGAAAATAAAAAAAAAGAAACAAAAGAATTCCATCGTAGAAACTGTATCATCGTCATCATCGTTTTTACATCGTTTTCCATGCTGGCATGGGTTGGATAGGCTGTCGTGTTCTGAGGTTGGATCAGTCAGGTGACCACTTCTTGCTCATATGTTCCACATTTGGCATGGTTTCTATGGCTGTACACCCTTCCTAATACTAACCACCTTATAGGGTGTATTGGATGCATTTTTTTTTGTGACCTTATAATGTCTCTGCTCAATTGCCAAACACAGAGGCATCTGCTCTGTTACCTGTATTTATTTCATTAAGTTGTACTAATTTCAAAATATAAAATCATTTTTTTAGATTAAAGTAACACTAGAACAAAGTGTTTTTATTTAAATTAACAGAAAAAGTATAATTGTGTATAACTAAGTACATGCCTATATGACAAAATATGGTATATGACAAAATTGGTAATGTCAGACAAACAACCTAGTGTGGCCATTAAAAAAGAGCAATAAATTATTGCTACACTAGTGGTATTTTGTTGTGCCACTTTACTTTCAAATCCTAGCCAAGTCCAACCTTCCAAGGTCAATTAAATAAGTACAAAACTCAATATAATCAACTATATACTAAAAGGTAGTACCCTGGGATGGCCTTAATCCAATGACTGGAACCTGTAAAAAAGTAAATGAATATTAAAGGTACAATGCCTATGAAGTTAATGTGCCAGACTACTGACAACATAGTCATAAGTTGGTCTCTTATTACAATTGCTGTTGTTTCTCTTCTCATAGGAAAGCACACAACTCTAATTGCTCCAATTTTGTTTCTGACAGACAAAAAAAACAAAGAGATTCTACTCTTAATTCACATTTAAGTTGCTAGTGGTAGTAAGAATATCCAGTTAGCTGTAAATCTATTTAAACAATACAAATAACTGTTAAAAAATAGAATTTCACAGCAATATATACTTAAAATGTATATTTGATAATGAAAGTATTTAGTATAGTATTCTTTCACTTTCTGTAATGAAAGTAATGTGAAACATAGTTAAACATTTAAATGGTCATCAGAATTATAAACATTGAGGATACCATTTTTGACAAATTTATCATACATTTCATTGGGAAGGTTGACAACCTCTTTAACTTTTGAAAGAAAAACTGTTCCTTTACTCCCACCTCTGGAAAAAAAGTGTGCTTATTGCTACATAGCAAACACTCATTATCTACACAGCATATCTGACAGGGTAATTTTTGTTGTTGTTTTTTTATTTTTTAGTGATTAAACTTCAAATTTCAGTTCAAGATACATTGTTTTCTTTTGTTTTGTTTTTTTGGTTCTTTTACCATTCAGTTTTTAAGAATTTAACCAAACACACACTGTGGAAGCACTTTTTAAAAAATTGTTTCCTTTGCTAACCTACAACTTAAATTTTTTTAAACTTTAAGTTTTCTTATAATCATTATTACTATAATTATGTGACCTTGTGCCAATGTAAGAAATGATTATCATTATTATATTCTGATTTCAAATATTACAAGGATTAACTTTGTCTTTCTTTTCTCTATATTCAATAAAACAAGTACCAGGCATCTACTATAGTTAATTCAATCAACTGTACTGCTTCCCTAAAAATTTCGCTCCTACCAAGATGAGAATATATTATTTAAAAAATGGTTAGAAATTATTACCGTGAAATTAGTTGAGTTGCAGAAATGGTAAAGTTCTTGACTGCCTGTGCAAAATTTAGTTTCATCTCTGTAAATTAAGTTCAAGTATTTTTTGGAGTCAATAAAATAAATACCATTACTACACCATAGTCTTTCCTATAACCAAAATGATATATCATTATTGCACATGTTTTTTTCCTGTAACTGTTCAAAGGGAATATAACCACATCAATTTGACCAGTCTTGGAGCACCCACAAAAACCATGTGCATAATCCTGATCTCCAAAACAACCCAATAATGAAAATAAACTAGGTAGTGTTAGATATTTTACAATTTGGGGCTAAATCTACAGCCTGCCAGAGCTGATTTTGTTTTAGTCATCATCCTAGAGTGAATATAAGTACCTTTCTTCTTTTTCTTCTTCTCCTCCTTGGATGTTATCCAACCATCTTGCTCAGGTTCTACCCTTGAGTCTTCTGTCAGTTGGTTTCACCCATAAAATCTACCCAATGATCCTTTCTTGAGACATTCTGACCACATGTGCGTAGCATCTGTCAACTAATTCACTTATATGGCTTCTCCAAAATTTGTGACCTTGTATCTAAGATAGAAATCATTAAAAACTGTTGAGATTGACTTTATCTTGCATCCTTTCAGAATTAATAAACTAAGTTCAAGAATGGTGGTCGATTTTAATTAACTACATCCCTCCAAAATTGATGGCTTTAGGTCTATGTTAGAAGTCATTATTATTCTTACTCGTGTTAATTTTATTATTATTTTTTGTTGTTGTTCAAGGTTATATATAACTACTGTACTCTCTGTTATATTTTACATCACAAATCAGAATAAAGCTACTCTTGCTGTGTATATACATAGTATTTTCAATCTAAAAATTATCCAAAATGTTGTAAATAACTTGCATCTCTTTTTTCCTATTCTCACCTTCATATATAAAATCTTTTTAGCCATATCAGAAAGGGCTAAATAGAATATGAAATTAAAGATTCGTTTTCAAGTGATATTTTTGTCTTGTTTTCATCATCATAATTTTATTTTAAATTCCCTTTTCGTGGATTGGAGAGGTTGTCATGGTCTGAGATTAGACAAGTTGGAGCTACCAATCTTGCACATTATGTTCCATATTTGGCATAGTTCCTATAGCTGGATATCCTTCTTGACATCAACCACTTTAAAGAGTATACTGGGTGTGTTTTTTTAACACCAGCACAGGTCTGTTTTCCTGGACACCTGCATTACCACTTTACAGAGTGGACTGTGCAGGACATATAACCAATGATTCAAGACAATGTTTACTCAACACATGACCTCCATCAGGGACAGGGAACTTTCTGTCCCATTTCATCTGAAAATTAGTTCCAGGAAATTCCTCAACCATCTCACTGACCTATTAAATCGTGCAAGTTGTGAAATTGACTGGTTACGCATGTGGTTGGTCGAAATATCTAGAATTCAAATTCTAACCAGCGTGCTAACTCTATACCGCTGTCTAATCGCTTGTTGGCATTTAATGTCCGGAAAGGTTTTAGGCACTACCATTGTTACTGTCACACTATTTCTCACCATGGGACTTGGAGACTGGAGCCGAATGCCACCATTCTATTGTATAGAAATAGGAAACTGATTTTTTTAATAATTGTTTTTCACTCGCTTGTTAATTTGTGTTTGAGACACATTGGCTGAGAGCTTATGGCAGGAGCAGAACTATTTGAATTTTGTCTCCTGCCGTCACGTAAATTTCTGAACCAATGGCTAATCGACTGACGGTATTGTGATGACGTGTAGGGATTTCAGTAGCTAATGTTTTACTGTTTTGGCCGTCACATTCAGTCATAGCCGGCACAGGCTGGAATCGAATTCCGTCGATTGATTGGTTATTGATTAGGCGAAACCCGCTGATGAAGCCACATGCACCAATTGTGCATTGTTGCATAATAAATGCAGACAGTGGATGCTGTGCACTGTATTGCTGCATTAAGTGTGGCAGAAATTCAAGTCCGGTATAGATTGAAGGTACCCATTTACGTGTGGTGTTAAAGCGAATAACTATGTGTCTACTCTGGGAGTTTAGTTAACATTACCTATCGAGTACACTGAGATGCAACCAGTACTAGCAGTGAAACCCATGCTGGTCTCGTCAACTTATTATTATTATATATACTATGGCTGAACTAGAGAAGAAATTCCAAACATGGAAGCATGGCCTAGAATCAAAAGGCCTTAAAATTAATCTGTCTAAGACTAAAGTTCTAGTATGTAGGAAGGAAAATAGGGCACCAGTCCCATCTGGGAAATGGCTATGCTCAGTGTGTAGGAAAGGAGTAGGCAGAAACTCCATTTTATATCCCAAATGCAAAGTATGGGTGCATAAAAGATGTAGTGGGATCACAGGTAAGATAACTAAGAATATAGATTTTATATGTGGCCGGTGCTCAGGTGCACTAAGTAGCAGCAAGTGCCCACAGAATACTAGCTCATTCCATTGCACAGATGGTTCTATAGAAATAGTGGACACCCGTTACCTGGGTGACAAAATCAGCAGTGGTGGAGGGTGCTCTGAAAGTACAGTAGCTAGAGTCAGACCAGGATGGAAAAAGTTCAGAGAGCTTATACCATTATTGGCCGCTAAAAATGAAAGGCAGGCTGTATGATGCCTGCATACAAACAGCAATGTTACATGGCAGTGAGACTTTGGCATTGTGCGCAGAGGATCTACGCAGACTGGAGAGGAACGAAGCTTGCATGCTCCGTTGGATGTGTAATAGTAATATACGTGAACGTCAAAAATACACCCCTGTCCCACTACCCTCACCCCTTTCGATGTAAAGTTATGTTGGTACCACAACATCCAGTCCTAAATAAATGAGGCCGTGTAGGTGTCACGACAAAAAAACACAGTCCACGCTGTAATGTGGCTGTGTAGGTAACACGGTAAAAACCTCAAAGTCTACACTGTAAACGTGGTTGGTGTTAGGAAGGGCATCCAGCCGTAGAAAACCCGCCAGACAGTCCTATACGAGCAAGACAACCAATCTTGCCTCAAGTGGGAAAATTCCCGTCCAAACCCATGCTAGCGTGGAAGATGGACGTTAAACAATGATGATGATACTAGCAAAAAAACCACACTTCGGGTGATTTTCTGCTAGCATGTGTAGTATGCATATTGATATTATACGTAAGTATATATGCATGTAGATATGATACATCAAATAAAATTGTAATTGACAATATACACATAAATTGAATGAAGACTGCGTTACACTCTCTTGTGTAATCAGTAACGTAATCCATGGTACATTAAAAAAAGATGTTATATATAATCTGCTTTAGGAGTAAATTAGTGATAGAAATATATGAATGTTTATTTAAGCGATCACTAATCGGAAGTGTTGATTGACATTTGAAAATGTTAACGAAGTGAATCTTAAAATACACAACAATATTATTTATATTTCATCAAGAATAACGAAATTTAGTAGATGAATTATGTAATATTCATTCATTATAATGAATGAATATTACATAATTCATCTACTAAATTTCGTTATTCTTGATTAAATATAAATAATATTGTTGTGTATTTTAAGATAAAAAAATATATTCTGGACGCAGTCCCGCACTCCTTTCTTTATTATAGTTTATATATATATACACACACATACACGTATATACATATCAACACCCTATTTAGTATAACAAACTTTTCAACTCCATTTTTTCATTTTACAATTCAATATTTCCTTGTTATGAGCTCTCATGATGATGAAGACATACACCAGTATGGCAAAATCAAGACTCTCCCTCTGCTGCAACCAACTGGGCAATCATAACTGTTCACCTATACTACACCTTCCATGTGTATATGGTCTGGCATCTGTTTGAATTTCCAAGTTCAAATCTTTATTAAAAATGTGTTTTTGTTTTCTTTTGTAATGAAACAATGATAAAAAGGACAAGAACAGCAACATCCAGTATAGACATACACATTTATATATGTTAGGGTTTAGTTTACAAACACGAAGAAAAGAAAATATAGATTTATTATATGACTGAGATTTCTCCCTACTGCTACTCCCAGTTGCATGATCAGCAAATCATAGTAGCAACAACAAGTAATCCCTATACAGATATTAATTCAGACAAACAAAAGCAGCAACATCCAGTATATACATATAGATATTAATTTATCGAGTGAGACAGGGTCTCCCAACCAATCTCATATCAAATGGAACAAAATCGTTGAATAAGTCGTTTCCAGCACTGTTTCCAGAACTCATTGCATTCATTCCATTAAATTCTAGCTTCTGAAAGTATAACAGCTGCATCTAGTCTTTTCATTGAACACAGGCCTTCATATATATCTTGAATATATCCACCATGAGTCTGAAAAATATTTATTAAAATATATTTTATTCATGTACATTTAAACTGAAACATTGTATACAATTTCTTTCGACTGGGCATAATTTCAGTTTTAGAAAGCAAGCTGTATAGTCTATAGAATGAACTTCAAAAATGTATGTGCAAGGAACTTACTGTTTATACTCGAATATAAGCTGATCCGAATATAAGTCATATGCCTGAGAAATGGACAAAAATTTAAACCCCATTTATAAGCCAAGGCTGGTAATCAACACATTATGTTTAGATGGTGTGGTTTTAAATTTCTCATGGGTATAAGATATATTAATGAAGTTTTAATATTTTGATGGTTAAAATGTTTTAAGTGTAATTTAGAGTATAGTTTTTGTTTCACAACCCCATTATGTAATGCTTTTTTTACTATTTCATCCATTTTATAGTTTCAACAAGTTTCTTGAATTTTTATTTACTTCTGGCCAGGTACATGCTGGGAATAGTAGAAAGCAATAGGTTAAATAAGAGAATCTGAATGTGTGTGCACATGTGCATGTACACATACATGCATGTATGTGTGTAAGTGTATGCATGTGCATTTATGTCTGGAATATTTATGTATTAAAAAGTTCAATTACAAAAATTTGTTGAAAATATTTTCAAGGGAATGCATAAATAACACTAATGTTGATATAGTTAATGTAGAAAAACAGTGTTTCTTTGTAAAATAACCACTCCAAATATATCAGCACCTTGTTTATGTAGAATTTGAAGTTGGTGAAAATTGATTTTTTTTTTGGTCACATATTCCTTGGCTTATATTCAAGGATATATGGTAATTCAACCATATATTGAAAGGAGTAGAAAAAAATTATCATCTTTCTTTTCGCACAATTTCACAATAATTCAACATGCTTTTGTCACATTGAATGATTTATTGTATCTAACCAGTATCCCTTATATCATTTGCAAAACAGATGGATGTTGCTTTGTGGTCCCAATATATAGAATTACAAATGTTTTATCACAGAGGATAGCAAGAAAGAGGTTGTTTGGTTAAATCTTGTTTAAGTATATGAGAAAATATGAATAAGAGAAACAAAGTATATGAGAAAATATGAATAAGAGAAACAAAGTTTTGTTTAAGAAAGAAACAAAAAGCATTAAGATTTTGATTATAGATGGAAACTAAGAAGTTATATGTTGTTTATATTATATCCTTTTGGGATGGGGGTACTTGTGTGTAATAGTTTATCTCAACTTTCCTAATGAAATTTGTAGTAGTTTAAAAAACTTAATTTGTCATTGCTATAACAAAGAATATATATATATTCATAGGATTCATATTGTAACAGTATATTTTCAAGGGTATATTTATTGCAAATTTTCCATGTAAATAAATGTGACATATCTAAAATACCAATTACCTTTTAATCTGCCTGAGATCCCACATTGCTTGTACTATGTTGATAGTTTTTAATTCCTACCAACTCTCTAAATATTCATCATGGGCACTTTCTGCGATGAGTTTTACATTCTCTGAAACTAATTTGGTCTTTGTCATGTTTGGAATTTGTTTTTCTACATTGCTACAATGAGGAATGGGTTAGCAAATTCTCAAGGATGACCAGTTTTAAAATACTGAATGATTTCCCCCAAAAGTGGGCTGAATATAGAACCCTGATGAATATTCAACTATACACTAAATTTCTAATTTTTACAATTTCTACAGTTTCCTCATATATGGTTAGGAATACTTTCACAAACTTCATTTCTACCTAACTTTTTTCAGAACCTTCCAACTTTCAATGCATGGGAACAGCATCAAAAAGCATTTCTTCACTGATAAACATGTTTAGATAGAAGGTTAAATTTATTTTCCAGAGTTATAATAGACAATATGAGGAGACAAGATTTGATCCTTCAATCACTAAGTTGGAATCTAAAACATTCAACTAACTACAACACTCTATATCTTTGGCTGTAAATGTCTACCTTGATGAATTGATATGATGCAAACTAATGGGTTAGCAATCAGCCCAAAGTTATGTCCATAGTCAGGTTTACATAGCTCTAAGTAAGTAGAATTTGGATCTGTACGCAAATGCACATATTAACCAATGACATCACTGAAAATTAATAAACATTGACATGCAGTGCCGAATTCTATTTCTCCTGTAAGAAAAGCTACGAGCAAAATAGATTAGAAGGGCAGATATGTTTCTCATCTAACACTGGAAAAACTGGAAATCAACCATCAGCTGTATGGGTCTTTGTGATTCTAAAAAAAATTAATGTTTGTCCCAGTTCCAAATTAAAAAGATAACAAAGAATAATGTTTGTACTTCAAAGATATCCAGAACAGCTTTTGTTGGACTTTCAAAACGGGATGCTTCATCAATTATGTATTGCAGGTCAAGATGTAAAGCAAGATCTCTCCAATTCATCATCATACTTTCAGAATCTAGCAAAGAAGATAACTTTGTTCTTATCTCAGCCGTCATTTTGTACATATCACCTAGAATGTTGGAGAAAAATTCAAAATAAATAAAATAAAAAATGATAGAAGACATGCCTTCCCATGCATACAGACTCAAACATAATCTTGTAGACACCTTTTAACCACTATACCTCCACCCACCCACACTTACACTGTGAACAAACATATCCAGCCCACACTGTAAAGTGGTCATGATGCCGACATGACAAAAAGCACCCAGCCCACACTGTAAAGCAGTCTTGTAGGAGTAACAACAGAATGCACCCAGCTAACACTGTAAAGTGGTTGTGTAGGAGTCAGGGCAAAAAGCACCCAGCTCACACTGTAAAGTGGTTGTGTAGGATCACGGCAAAAAGCACCCAGCCCTACACTATAAAGTGGTCATGTAGGAGGCACGACAAAAAGCATCCAGCACACACTGTAAATGTGGTTGGCGTTAGGAGAAAGGATAAATGAACACTGGCAAGAACTCCAAGATGAGAAAAACTCATCAGTACTCCACCATCATGCCAAAATAGAACATTTGGGCACAGCAGAGAACATAGAGGTAAAAAAGATGCAACAAACATAAACAAACTCCAGCCAAAATTAAACAGAAAACATTAGTGGAATAGCAACAACATCACAACTAGTAATTAACACTTTAGCATTCACATTACTCTATATCTATATATTAATTTCAACAATGTCATTATTCCGTGTGTCATAATTCTCGATTATCATTGGTTCAAAGGTTTCAAATGACTCCGCCCACCTCAACGACGCCATTAATATGCATAATTAATATGCATAATGCCAATGAAGGAGTGAGAAGGGAGAGTAAGAAACAGAGAGGCAAAGTGAACGCTGTAACTATTACCATGTATGCGTATGTATGTACGTGCACGTATGCTTATGTGTGTGTGCGTGCGTGTAACGTTCCACAGAAAATAAAAGCAATTCGACTTTGTCAAACAGTGAACTACAGCGGCAACGGCGTGCAACCAGGAATGAAGAAAAACGGGCCGAACAGCGCCATCGGAACGCCAAACTTCAGAGGCGAAGACGTGCCGCCATGAATGAAGAGGAACTGGCTGAACAACCCCAACGAAACACTGGAGCCAAGCAGCGACGGCGTCCTGCGATGGTTGAAGACGTACCTTCTGAGCATCATCTTTTATATTAATTATCTATATCTACATCTACATATAATATAAAAGATTGGAACTTCCATCATCCTTTTGAGAAACGTGGAACAACCACGTCTATGCAATGATACACGTTTTACAGTCAGGCAGAAGATGAACCATCTCCTAGAGGTCACTATTCTAGGCGGGAGCACCTAGAATTGTTCATATACTATGCACAAACGGTACAATGAAGAATCTCGTATATCTGGAAGATTTTTTTTACTGTTTTTTGTATCACACAGACACCACGGACTCGCCTCATACTGTAACCAGACAAACATCCAATACAGTCATTTTCTCTTTTACCTGTCTTCTCTTATCATCTGTTTTACCCGGGCGAAGCTGGGTACGTCAGCTAGTATACTATTATATTTTCATGGTAAAAGCTTTATCTCACATAATTATCTCACATAATATCGAATCTATGAGATTTTGAAAGTATTTATTTTGAGAACAATACCTTAACATCAGTTTGAGTGACCAGTTACAGCCAGTTTCAACAGAAAAAGGTAGAGAATTCTGACCGGTTTTGGTCGGTTTGAACATTAAAGAGTTAAAGACAAAATGAAGACATACAGAGACACACAAAAAACAAACTAATAAAGCAAACCAGATACACCAGATAGATTAATCAACTAACTAGTGACTAATAAATAAACACATAAATAAATAAATAAAAACACACACACACTCAGATGTAACGCATGCACAAACCAAGCACACAGTACACAACGCACAAAAACAAGATGGTGTAGGACAGAACAAAGGAGAGACACAAAATAAGAAACTAGTCACTGAGGAGGTCACAGAATGTGACAAAAGAGCTTTAACAATATATAAACAACCATCCGGTTCATAAACCAACCAACCGGAAATTTATAATAAATTGAAGTGAAAACCAACAGGTGTGTGTGTTTTTATTAACAGAATGACCCTTCCAAAATATAACAATATCTGTTTCAACACGCATTTTCAGATAAGAAATCTTGCACAACAAATTCCAAAAATGAAGTATATATATATATATATATATATATATATATATATCATCCTCATCATTTTTTAACGTCCATTTTTCCATATCTTGCTCATACAAAACTGTTTTTGGCTTGGCTTCTATAGCTAGATGCCCTTCCTAATGTCAACCAGATTTATAGAGTGGACAAGGTACTTTTTATCGTGGCACCTAAATGACCACTTTACAGTGTGGATTGGGTGCTTTTTGTTGTGTCACCAAAATAACACTTTATAGTGTGGACTGGTGGCTAAGGACATGGATGAAAAGTGGTGTTTTGAAATGAGTGGAATGTTAGGGTGTGGGGTGTGCATGGCAGTGGAAGGAGGATAGTGGTGCATAATAGATGTATACTTCAACTCATGCACATGGGAAGGCATGTCTTCTGTATTACTGCATAACACCAAAGTTCTTGATCCTGTATCAGTGCCTTTGAGAGATGCAATTGTGCAAGGTCAGCTTTTATCACCTCAACCCAAATCTTCTTAGGTCATCCTTCTCCATAGCTTCCGTCAACTTTGCGTGCCCTGCACCTTTTTATACAGCTGTCACTCTCATCCACACGGCACCTGATCCCTCTTATGCTCAGTTTCTTTCTCAGTTCATTTATGCTTTGTTGTTTGTGTACATTATTATTACACATCCATTGGAGCATGCAGGTTTTATTTCTTTCCAATCATCGCAGGTCCTCTGCACACAGCGCCCAGGTCTCACTACCATGTAACACTGCTGCTCATATACACACTTCATACAATCTACCCTTCATTTTGAGGGGAAAACCTTTTGTAGTTAGCAGCAGTTGTAGGTCCCTGAACTTTCTCCATCCCATTCTCACTCTAGTGGTCATGTAAGTAACACAACAAAAAGCACCCGGGCCACACTGTAAAGTGGTCGTGTAGGTGTCATGACAAAAAGCACCTAACACAGATCGTAAATGTGGTTGGTGTTAGGAAGGGCATCCAGATGTAGAAACCAAGCCAAAACCAGTCGTGAATGGTCATCAAACCTGGCTTGTCTCGCAACGGGGCAACTCGTCTAACCCATGCTAGCATGGAAAATGGACGTTAAACAGTGATGATGATATATATGTGTGTGTGTGAGACCCGGGTTCAATCAGGGGTAACCACAGTAAGTAAAGTACTCAATACATTAGTAGAGTGTATAGAACAAAATTTAATATAGAAATGGCTTCTACAGGACGAGGAATTGTTTTATTTGAAGGAAATCAGTAGGAAACGCCCTGATGATATCCTTTGAATGAAACAGTTTTAGTCTTGTAGAAGCTATTTCTATATTAAATTTTGTTATATATAATGTGTGTGTGTGTTAAATAAATTACCTTGACAGAATGCTCTTTCTTGTATTGCTTCAAATGGGTTGTTCTGAAATAGTAAATGATAAAGGTTTCAATTATTTCCAAAATGGTAAAATAACATATATAAATTTATATATATCATGCTGAGGACTTATTCTCTCATTGTATGGTATCCATCCAAGCTATATAAGTATTTATGTTTCTATACACACACACACCATATATATACATATGTGTGTGTATAGAAATAGATCTACAAAGATGGTTTATGGTCAGCAAATGAATTTTACCTCCTCAAACATTAAACATGAATCTTTCTTGATTTTCATGGAAATATCTTCAAACAAACTTCCGTTAGCTTCAATATTTTTGAGGATATTGATAGCTTCTATATTTTTTGCATTGTCTGCTATGTTCATTGGAGTGGCACCTGAAATAAAATGGAGTGGAAAAATTGGAATGAGAAGTTTTTCAAATTTGAACAACTTTCAGTAATTTTATACATTTTTGTCATATTTTTATTAATGTGTTTTCACAAACAAACAAGGGCACCTGACTTAGTGGTTAGGATGCTGGGCTCACAATTATGAGGTCGTAAATTCAATTCCTGGACTGGGCATGTTGTGGCCTTGAGCAAAACACTTTATTTCACATTGCTTCAGCCCACACAGTTGTACCTCTAGTTCAAGGAGACAGCCATGTCATACATTGTGACATACTGAATCTACCTGAGAACTACATTAAAGGGGCATGTGTCTGTGAAATGCTCAGAAACTTACAGGTTAATTTCATGAGCAGGCAGTTACATTGATTAAATCAACTGGAGTATTTATTGTTAGAAACAAGAGAGATTCAACACTACCATGATATATATATATATTCAAAATAGGATGGGGGTGCACACAGGAAAAAGACAATGGAAAAACAGGTAGACCCATCTCTTCAGCCAACCTCAGAAAATCACAATGGTTTTGGATCATTATGGCTAATACAATTCATTCCAGTGCACATTGAGACACAATAAAATAGGTAAAGACAAGTTATGCTTTTCCATACATTACAGATGAAAATGTATCCCTTGTGTGTCAACTGACAAAGAAGTGAGAGAACAGTGTGCAAGGGCTTAGCCAAAGGATAAAAAGATACAGAAAGGAGAGAAATAGAATATATATATATAAACCCTTTAGCATTTAGATTACTCTACATATATTATTGTATTTTTGTGGTAAATGCTTTATCTCACATAATTATGTCACATAATATCGAATCTACAAGATTTTGATGTTATTTATTTGATGTTATTTATAACATCAGTATGAGCAGCCAGTTATGGCCAGTTTGAATAGAAAGAAGTGAGAGAATTCTGGCCGGATACAGCCTGTTTAAATGCTAAAGGGTTAAATTCATAACCAAGGCCATCTAATTAATCCATGTTATCCTGTTGAGATTATGAGAGATGTTTATACCATATAAATAATTTCTTTCTTTATTTAATTGGTACTATATCTATTTTAATTGAAACATTCATATAAATAATTGGTTTTAACTGAGTAATGACTTTGGTTATTCCTTTTGATTTGAATATTTATGCTCTGTGATTTTCATCATCGTCATACTCCAGTATGAAATTACACCTGAATAAAACATTGAGCTTCAAAAACAAAAGTGGATTTTTCCACTTTCAATTATTCTCTTATATCTTATATATATATATATCTTATATATATATATGTATATATATATATATATATATATATATATATATATATATATATATATATATATATATATATATATAATATATATCACTGTTTTACGTCCATTTTTCCACGCTAACATGGATTAGATGAGTTGTTCTGTTGTGGGCAATGCCAGGTCGGGTGACCATGCCTTGCTTATACAGAACTGATTCTGGCTTGATTTCTACAGCTGGATGAAAGAAAAAAAATATATATATTTCAAGATGACAAAACAGAGGTACAAAAAGTCTTATTAGTTTCACGCTTCATATGGAAAAGGGGAAAGAAAGTTCAACGTGTCAGGCTTTAGTCCTTCTTCGGGAGTACAAAAATAGAGACAGGATCACAAAGGATAGATATAGAAAATAAAAGGTAGTCCAAGTAAAAAAAACCGGAAATAATGAGAGTAATCAAGATAAACGGTTAGGTAGTCTTGCTAACAATTTTAGGGCACAAAGTGAAATGTGTGTGTATTAGTGTTAATATCGTAGGTGCAAGTATATGTATGTTTAAACATATGTGGTTTTTTTAAGGTATATTGTGTAAAGTATGAAAGTTTGTGCATATCTGTATATCCGTGTAGTGAGTGGTAGTGTAGCGAAATCTGTCTACACCTTGACCCCTGGGTGACATTTAACGGTCATTTTCTGGATTATCTCCTTTCGGGCATCAACAGGTCTGAGAGTGGATGACTTCTAGAGGTCAGCCCTTTGTTCTCAAGGCTTGGGGATAGAGGAAGTGACATAGATAAACAGCCTGCCTTAGATCAGCACAGGCAGCAGTTCGGAGCTGTTCTTGATAGAGTAAACATGTAAAACATTTGCTTTCTACAGACCCCTTTGGGTCTTACAGACTCTTACTCTCTCTCTTTCACTCTATCTCTATCTCTTGGTCAATCTAGCTGTCGTCTGTTCGATAGCATAGACGTAATTCACTTCGCGCAGAAGTTTTGTTCCAATTTATTGCGGAAATTTTGTAAGTTTAATTTTAATTTTGATACTATTGTGTAGCTTGACCCCCCGTCTGAACTGTCAGGCGGTGGGTCAGCTCATTTTCGCCCCTCCCAGGGGTGAAAAACCTGTTTTTAAAAAAATTTTGTTGCATAAAATTTCAATCGTCTGGGAGAAATGTTAAATGAAGCTAACGAAAATAGTGGTGGGGGGACAGCGGTAAGAGTTGTAAGCTTGCACGCTTTAGTCCCCCCTTCCCAACTAACGTCATAGAGAAGGAAAGGAAAAATAAAATAAAAACAGATGAATGTGCGGAGAAAAATGTCGACGAAAACACAAATCTGGAGATTGATTCCAACAACAACAAAAATTTGAAAGAATTGCATGACAATATTAATACCACAAACAAAGAAACAACAAACACAAAAATAACATTTGAAAACAACAACATCATAACAGAAAGCAAAACAGACGACAAAGTCAACACCAATAACATCTAATTTGCACAAGCAACAAAAAAATCTTTAACGTACATACCTGAAAATATTTTAGATGTGGCACAAAGAATAAAAAACGCCAAACAATTCATAACTCAAGGGGAAAATGGAGCCTTGTCAGTAAAAATGCCCCAAGAACTCACCAAAGATATTGAAAGTCGGACGGTCGTTTTCCGCACCATCAACAACATCTCAAAAAAGCCGCAACAACCAACACAAGTAGAAATTAAAGCGGTACTTAGAGAAGTATTTAATGAAGCCACTTTCATAAGAAGAGACAGGCTGTATGGAAGCCTGGCCATTATTATGAAGAACGAATCGGCGGCAAAAAATATGCTTTGTCGCCGATTCGTTCGATAAATTTTACCTTTTATCCATCTTATATGGGTAAAAGAACTCAGCGCATATGGCTGGATGCGATGATGCCAGATGTGGACTACTGCTGGTTCATAGCTGGCTTCATCGATCCAGCGAATGACAACGTGATTTCCATTGGGAAAACCACAGGCAATGCGTTCAGTGGAACAGGTATAGAACTTGTAGTGCAAATGAAGCCTGAACGCATTGCCCAAATACCCGACAGAATCCTATTAGAGGGCCACGGGTATATAAACATTAGCATGGAGGGGAGAAGGCCGTCCTGTCATATCTGTGCAGGCAGAGGGCACCTGAAGGCGGCTTGTCCGCAACTCAACAAGAAGAAAACCCTGCTACCAACACCAGCTCCACCACCACCACAACAGATAAACAAACAACAAAACTCAGTCCCACCCAACCCGTCCCTCAGTAAAACTACACCACCACCACAGCACAAACAGACACAACACATTACCCAAAAACAAAACACAGTCCCACCCAACCCCTCACTCAATAAAACAACACAGCACTGCAGCCACAACACACAACACAGTCTAACATAGTGACATCCATCTCCCCCACAAAGAAAACTAACACGGAAACACTACCAACAAACATACTTCTTCCCTCCAACACTGAAGATGACCCAACGAATTCGGAGGAAGAAACGGAGTCCTTCAGACAGATTAAAAGGAAAAAAAGAAAACATGTGCAAAACACACAAGGCCAAACAGCCCCTACCCAAATGTCAACACAATCCAACAAAACACAAAACATCCCTCCAGCAACAAACAAAACCAAACCTGCCCCTCCCCTCTTCGAAACACTCACACCATCCGAAAAAAAGACATTACACTATACTTACATCAACAGAAACAATAATAAATTAAATGAACTCATAAACAATAACCCTTCGGTACAAACCGAAGGGGTAAACTTTGTTTTTTCAGAAAACAACCCACAATTAAAATTAATAAAGGTCCCAATGAACCTCTACCAAAAACTAAAAAAGGATTTTAAGGAGGACGTAGGACCACCCTCTGTCAAACCCATAAACCGCGTCCTCCTAAAAAGCTTTCCCCCTCCCCTTCCCCTCCCCAACACAACTCCAAACACCCCAACCCCACCACACTGACAACCCCACACCACAAGACACCCCTTCACCCAACACCCCCGACCCCATGCAAGTCGTGCGACCCGAACCCCGGGAAGCAGAAAGGTAGGTCTCTACACTCTCCTTTGGCTTTGCCGCCCACATGGATGTGTTAAGAGTAGGATGTTTGAATGCACGTGGCCTGGGCTCAACTTGGAAGCATGCAAAGCTTCTAAATGACCTCAGGTCACGTGGTATAAATGTAATGGTTATCTGTGAGACTCGGATCAGTGTCGTGCGGCAGCTGGCCGCTACCTTCGATGACTTTGAGGTGCACGCATCTCTCTGTCAACCTGGAGGTGGGGGTGGGGTTGGAAAAACACTTGGGTCTCGCCGTACAGGTTGTTCACTCGGACCCGGAAGGTCGTTTGTTGGTGCTAGACGTTGGCAGTAGTGGAGGTGCGGCCTTGAGACTGATCGCCGTCTACTTCCCTTTCGGAGCTGAACGACCCGACTTCTTCCAGCGTCTGGAGACTTTTCTGGGAACGTCGCGTTCCCTGCTTCTAGCGGGGGACTGGAATGACATCCTAGATGCACGTTGGGACTATGCAGGAGCATGTCCTAATAGAGGAGGGTGTAACAGCCTCAAGGGGTTATTCGACTGTTTTAACTTGGTCGACAGATATCGACTAGATTTTCCAACTGTGCCAACCTGGACTTGGACGAACCACAGTGGTCAATCTAGATCGTACTTAGATAGATTCTTAGTTAGAAGTAAGGATAGGGACATATTAAGCCGTCCAGAAATGCTCACGGTTGGCTATACAGATCACAAATTAGTGACCTGCGTGTGGTTGGAAAAAGCTATCTCACTTACCGCTTTTCAAAGGCGCTGCTCAATCTCCACTGCATGGTAGTTTGAAGACCATTTCGTGTACGTCCGTCTTCCTCGGTTGGCCGTTCTATCGTTGTATCAACAGTCCCATATCGTTTTGCTCTTTTCACTAGCGCTGCTATCGTCCTGCTCTTTACTCCTCGCCTGCCTGCTTTCAACTGCCTAGCACCGGGAGATCCCAAACTGGCGTTTACGCCGTTGCTAGGTACTACGCTAGGTACTGCCCAAACTTGCGTTCACCCCGTTGCTAGACACTGCCCAAACTGGCGTTCGCCCCGTTGCTAGGCACCACTAGGCACCTGCAGCCACCGCACGCCACACCATACCCACACACCCTCCTGATCTCAAGGATCAATTTCCTCCTCGTCTCTCTGCATGTGGAAGTCTGCTGTCCAGGTTGGTGGTCTAAGACATCGTTGCGATCTCCGTAGTATTGGGGCAGGGCTCTGAGTTTCCACCTCGTCTTGGGTTTCCTCTTCCTCGGAGTCCGTCGACACAGTGACTCTTCTTACATCCAGGACATGACATGGTACCCGGACACATGACGTGGTCCACGGACACATTGTTCTTTGAATTTACGGCCGTCACTGTTCCCCTTCCCCATTGAGATGTGCAAGGTGCATCTGGGGGCTTAACCCAGACTTCTTCGTCCACCTGCACGAATGCACTCTCTTTCCCCACTGGCCGTTGTGGTGCCTCCACTCGTATTTGAACACTGCTCTGTGTGGCACCGATTCCTCGACCTGTCCAACCCGAGGGGACATGTTGTACCAGAACACTGCCTCCATTGGTGAGACATGGCCCCGCTCCGCCATTGCCTTGATCGTCCGGTGGTGTCGCTCCACGATTCCATTCCCGCTCGGCCTGTGCGCAGCTCTGAAGAAACGGTTCACCTTCCATCCATCGAGCATCTCCCTCAGTGCCTCCGAGCGGAACGCTGCGCCGTTGTCCATCAGCAGTTCGTCCACAGGACCCCGCTCCAAGAACACCTCTCTCAACGTCCGCACGATTTCCTCGACCGTTCCAGTCCTCATCTCCCTCCATATCGCCATTCGACCTGGTCCACAGTCGACCAGCGAGAGGTACGTTCCCTGCCGGTAGTGCGTCACATCCACCGCTAATCGCTTCCAGTCGCGATCCACCGGGAGGCTTCCCGTTTCGTGTACACCCGGGGCGGGATCAATGGACTGACATCGGACGCAGCCTCTAACCACTCCCTGAACACTATGTCTGCTAACGTCCGGGTCGATTCTCCTTGCTAGGAACAGGCTCCTATCCACCCCCATGTGGTGCATGTCATGCAACCCCTTCAAATCCGACTCGGTCAGCTGACACACAGCAGCTATCTCATCCTCTACCTCCTCCGGCGCTCCCATCCAGGCTTTCTTCACCCTAGTTAATATGTCCGCCCTGTTTTTCTCTGAGGGCATGAAAACTACGCTCAGCCTCAGGTCGAACTCAGTGGCCAGCTCTCCTAAAGTTCCCAGGCGGCGCTTTATCAACATCTCCGCCGCGCCTCTCGTTCGCACTCTCTTCTCAGTGGTGAGCACTGATCTTACCCATCTGAGAACAGTAGCCGAGTCGGTGCGTATCTCGATGGTGTGCAGCCCTCACCGCAGGGCGAGGTTCACCCCTCTCAACACCGCGTCCAGTTCGGCCACATTGATGTGATTGCAGTCGTCCTTCTTTCTAAGCCAGGCTGCATCCTCGACCTCAACACCTCCTATCTCCAACGTGTCACCCAGCGCTATGCTGCTGGCATCGCACCACACGGTCCCGCTCTGTGATTTGGGAACATACCAGCGTCCCCGCACTGGGTCGTCGGCCTTCACCCTTCCCACGATCTCCTGCATCATGGCCACCGTCCTCTCTCCCACTCTGTCACTCCAAGTCACTCCTCCCGCTCGTCTCTTGACATAGCTGCATGCCGTCCGGAGCCACCCAGCGATCGGGTAGTGACCCACCAGCTTTCCGCACACCGAGAAAAGCTCCCGCCTACTCATACTTCGGCCCAGTTCCGGAACTTCGTTTCCCCTCTGGAATACCAAAACGCCCGTCCTGTCTCGCCGCAGCCTAAGTCCCAGCGCGGCTCCTCCCTCCAATGCTTCTGACGGCTTCGCAGTCAGTCCGTACCCCTGTAAATGGCTCGTGACCTCCGCCGCCGACACCACCGACTCGTCCACTAAGATGTCATCAATGTAGGAGTTAGTGGTCCTCTTCATCTTGTCAGCCTTCCCCAGAACGGTCTTGAGGACCGCCGCCATGATCTTCGGTGCGGAGCTCAGCCCGAAACCGAGCCTGGTCAGGCAATATGTCCGGCCCTTATACCTGACCAGCTGATACCGCCAGAGCTCCTCAGCTATATGCAACTGCAAGTAAGCCGACTTTAGGTCTACGATCGCTGAACCCCCCGTCATGCGTCTCCACTCACGCAGGATTTTCCCCGCAGATATCTGTGACCTCGCCACCCGTGTGGCATGACACGTGTTCGTTCAGCTCCCGATAGTCCAGCACCGGCCTCACCTTGCTCTTCGTGGGTTGCACCACCGCCATTAACAGCAATACTCCGCACTTCACCTCCTCCTTCCAGGGAAGCAGTATGCCCTCTTCAATCCATCTCTCTACTTCTCGCTCGAACTTGCTCCTAGCGTTTCCCTTCAATGTGTGTTGATAGCAGCCCACTTTGGTCTTCAGTGTTGGTGGTTCTCCCTTCCAGTACCACTCAACAACCCATCGCTGCCCATCAAACACGGCCTTGAAGTCTTTGTCCTGCACAGTGTAAGCGGGGTATTCCTCCTCGTGGGCCTTCTGGTTCTCATGACGTGCACTCACTGCGCATGCCAATGCAGCGGCGCCAAACGACACACCGAGGTTGTCCACCGTGACGCCTCCTAAACGGCCAATCGCGTCCATGCTCATAACCACGCCGATCCCATCCACCACACTGTCTACTACGATGGCCGAAAGCTTTATCCTCCTTCCCCGTACCGCTATTTCCACCTCGCTGAGACCTTGGCATTCGATTTTCTTGCCGTCGACTGCCCTTACACTGCTCTTCCCTCCCCACCTCTGCGCCACCCCCGCGGTCACCAGTGTCGTTGTACAGCCCGTGTCCACGAGGGCTCGCTGTGGCTTCCCCCTCATGAAGACTTCCACCACGGGCAGCGCCGCTACTCGTAAGGGGCAACTACCGGCGCAGTAGTTCCCTTGGATCGTTTCCCTGGTCGCAGTTAGTAGCGATGTGGCCTGGTCACTTACACCGGTAGCAAATTATATCCGGCCTCAACTCTCTACAGTCTCTAGCCATGTGCGGGCCCTGGCAACGAAAACAGCGCCCTCTAAACGTACGAGCCTCCGAAGTTGCTATCGCCGCAACACTCTTTTTGGCATCTTCTGCTATGATCCGGGCTTGTTCCACCAGTGAACGCATTTCCATCTCTTTATAACCCGGGACTTGCTGCAGCCTCACCGCTATGTGGTCTGGAAATCCATTAATAAACGCCAACCGCACCGTGCGTTCCCATTCCGCCTGATAACCAGCCAACATGGCCAACCGCCTTATTCCCGTTGCGAAAATGCCGACGCGTTCACCATTCCACCTAATTCTCGCCAGCTTAGCAAAAGCTGCCAACGGTCCCTCGGCGAATGCATCTATCAGACGCCGCTCAATCTTCTGCGCATCTCTTTGGCTGTGCTCATCCAACTCAAGGAAGAGTACCAGCGCGTCTCTCTCGAGGTAGAGTGCCATTAGGCCAGCCACATCCTCTATCTTCTGCAAACTTGCGACCAGCCAAACTTTCCGCAGCCAAGCGATTACATCACCCTCCCCGGTAAATGCCCTGATGGCCTCACTCGTCCGTAGTCTTGTCGCCATCCTCTGATTTGTCTAGCGGTAAGTGACACCAAAAAAAAAAAAAACAACAACAGACTCCTCTCTGTTTTCCCAGTAGCTTTTTCTTCTTTTTTCTTTGTTCCATCAGATCTGTTTCCAGTTGCCGAAATAGCTTGTGGTTGGAAAAAGCTATCTCACTTACCGCTTTTCAAAGGCGCCGCTCAATCTCCACTGCATGGTAGTTTGAAGACCATTTCGTGTACGTCCGTCTTCCTCGGTTGGCCGTTCTATCGTTGTATCAACAGTCCCATATCGTTTTGCTCTTTTCACTAGCGCTGCTATCGTCCTGCTCTTTACTCCTCGCCTGCCTGCTTTCAACTGCCTAGCACCGGGAGATCCCAAACTGGCGTTTACGCCGTTGCTAGGTACTATGCTAGGTACTGCCCAAACTTGCGTTCACCCCGTTGCTAGACACTGCCCAAACTGGCGTTCGCCCCGTTGCTAGGCACCACTAGGCACCTGCAGCCACCGCACGCCACACCATACCCACAGAGAGAACACATAGACAGGGTCCCGGTTACTGGAAACTTAATTTGTCTTTACCGGCAAAAGTGGCTTACAGAGACCGGATTAGCAGATTAGTTAAGGAGAGGTTGACGGGTGCAATCGTCAACAACCGATGGTGGGCATCTCTCAAAAGAGAGATTAGAACAGAATCAATAAGTTATAGCAAGATGTTAGCTGCCGATAGGAATAGGAACGAGAAAGAATTAACAGGTAAATAAGAAGAGGCAATCAAGAGCAAAGATGTGGCCAGAGTGCTGGCATCGAGGACGGCCTTGAGCCAGTTTTTCGATGCAAAGCACGAAGGCTGCGCCATTCGAAATAAAATACGTGTTCTAGGTAATGAGGGGGCCAAAGCCGTTGGCTGGGCCCGCGTGACAGAAGCTAAGAGTGGAAATCGATCCACCATCTGGTCTTTGCAAGACGAGGATGGACGGGTGATCCGGGAGCCTAAGCAGATGTGCGAGGCCTTTCAAAAGCACTTTGCCCGATTGTTCGGGGGAGGCGGGGGTCCGGGCGGGGACGTGGATTTCGGTCCATACCTCGACGGCCTGCCGCGTCTCTCGAGCGAAGAGGCAGAGTCCTGCGAGGGACCAATCTCAGCTGATGAGATCGGGGATGTGCTGAGCCAATGCAGCAGACGCAAATCTCCAGGTCTCGATGGTATACCTTACGAACTTTATTTAGCAATGCCGGTCTTCTTCTCCGAACTCCTTGAAGCAGTCTACTGCAATTGGCAGCAGAACGGGAGAATTCCTTGTTCTGTAGCCAAGGGCGTAGTCTCGCTGGTGAGGAAGGACGAGAACAAGGGGGATAGTATAAATAATTTTCGGCCCATAACCCTGCTAAACACAGAGTTAAAGATTTTGGTCAAGATGTTAGCAAAGAGGTTGGCGCTTGTCGTGGGTAGCCTGGTGGGAGATGCGCAGACATGTGCTATCCCATCCAGGTCCATTCACGACAACCTCCACCTCATGCGATACATCATAGAGAGGGTTGGCAACAAACCCGGCTTCGGTGGGGCCCTGATCAACTTGGATCAGTCTAAGGCGTTCGATAGGGTCGACCATGGTTACCTGGATGCGGTGCTAGCGGTGGCTGGGTTCGGTCCTGTTTTCAGAGGCTGGATCACTGCCTTACATAGCAACCACATCTGTTCTAGAATCAAGGTGAACGGCTACCTTTCGAAGCCGTTCAAAATCACACGATCCATTCGATAGGGGTGCCCTCTCTCCTCCCTTCTGTACGTATTGACTCTCGAGCCTTTACTGAGGAAGTTGGAGTTGTTGCAGGGTATCCTCCTGGAACCAGGATTGAGCAAAGCGGTGTCGGCCTACACCGATGACGTAACAGTAATGGTATCGACCGACTCGGAGATCGAGGCGATCGGTACCTTACTAGAGGAGTATGAAAGGTTGTCAGGAGCGAAACTGAACCGGGAAAAATCCATCGGGCTGCAACTCGGAATGTGGAGAGGCAGACTGATGCCTCCCGACGGTGTCGTCAGACACTGGACGGAGGGCCCGGTGAAGTTGCTTGGGGTCTGGTTTCGACCGGACCTCCAGGTGGAAAAGAACTGGGGCGAGGTTACGAGCAAGGTGTTTGCACTGACCCAGAAATGGGCTAAGTGTAAGCTGTCCCTGAAAGGTCGGGCGGAGGTGGCGAACATTTACATAGCGTCCGTCACCTACTACCGCCTGACTGTCGTGCCTTGCCCTAAGGAAACACTCACCACCATGGAACGCATGCTCTTTCGATTTCTTTGGAAGAAGCGCCCTCCTATGGTGAGAAGATCCATCTGCTGCCAACAACCTTCGAAAGGAGGGCTGGGGATGCCGTGGTTGATGATGCGTAGGCACGCATTACGGCTACGGCACCTACAGGTATTCCTCACTGGTCAACCGGTGTGGGCTCCGTTCGTGAGACGAGCCTTTCCGAGACTCGTCTCGCTCACCGAGCTGCAGTCCTGGGTCAAGCAAGATCCGGAAAACTGGGCGACTGGCACACTGAGTGTGCCCAGGCGCTCAGGGCTCTCTGGCAAGCAGACCCGGCCATCGGTGGAGAATCCACCTCATCATTCTATAGAGGGCTGGTGGCTAGCAGGGGCGATGACACCCTTGGAGAGTCGCTGGACATGGAAGAGGACGAACTGGCCAGCCTGTTCGGTAGGACTTTCGGCCCGGGACCAATGGACAACTTCCAGAAGTCACTGGCCTGGCAGTGCTACCGGGGGGCTCTACCCGTTCGAGAAAAGCTCTACAGACACGGGCGCCCGGGCAGGGATCCCTCGAAAAAGATTTGCCATAGATGCGTGCGTCACGAAGAAACCGTTGCACACGCATTGGTGCACTGTCCGGGCGTGGCTGATCTGTGGGGCTACGCCGAACGACTGCTGTCACGGGTGGCGCCGATTCGATTGACCGCCGAGTCCATGATAACAATCAAGCCGCCTCCCCTCTTCACAAAGGAAGCAAAGGCAGTTTTTCTGTGCGTAATAGCCATGTTGAAAGAGGTTGTTTGGTGGACACGATTGAAAGGTCTGAGGTCAGGCAACAAACAAATAATGCCCATAATTCTTGTATATTTTTTGTATAGCTTCGGCATGAGCTACTTTCAATAAATTAATAATATAGCGGTTTGGTGTTATCATGGTTCATTTATATATATTCATTTTCTGTGTGATCAAGGAACTATCATATCATTATCATCTTACTCACCTTCACACATGCAACCTCTGGTCACACTGTATCACACAACAGTGACCACACGACACAGCAAACTAAAAGTGAGCATAGATGCAACAAACGAATCAATGCCACAACACAATCAACTACCAACATGACCATCAAAACCATTGCTATAGTAGTGGACTTTTATGTGTGAATGAATGTAAGTTTGAATGTGTATACTGTAAATGTGTGTTGAAGTTTATTTTGTGTATGTGTAAAGAATGTGGCAGTGTTTGCTTATATTCGTGAGATGTGTGGATTTGTATGTGTGAGTGTACGTTTCATTTTGTGGTATGGCTGTAAGGGAAACCACTTAGTTTTGAGTACAACAATATGGTGGTACAATCACAAACAGCTGAACTAGGAAGTGTGAAGTCACTATGTGTGTGGATATATATATATATAACAGTTCAGTTGAAGGAGGAGGGGGGAAGGAAGGAAGGAGGGGTGGTGAAGAAGAAGAAGCAGAAGATCATCATCATCATCATCATCATCATCATCATCATTCAGTCTATCTTCAAAACTCCAACCATAAAATAAAACTCACCATCATCATTATGTGTTTTTAGGCATAAACTGATTTTAGAGTTCCAGGTTTCATTCTTCATTGGCCAAAGAAGTTCTTTTAAGCAAGTCATGTTGTTAAAGATGATGGCCAAATGTAGAGGGTTATTACCATCCAAATCAACTAGTGACTGGTCAGCGCCATAATCTAACAACAGTCTAACCATTAGTTTTTGGTTTAGCTTTACTGCTAAATGAAGGCAAGTCTTGAAAATAAAAACAATAATTAAAATATATACAGTGAAATTCCATTATAACGAAATTCAGGGGTATAAAAAAAAATTTGTTGTAATCAAAAATTCTTTATAACGAGATCGACCTAACACATCAAGCGTGTAGCCGGGGATTGAAAAAAATGTTGTTATACTGAAAAATTTGTTATAATGGTATTTGTTATAATAGAATTTTACCTGTATCTCCAAATTAACTTTAAGAATAAAAGGAATAAGCTTAATAGTTAAGGTTTATAATATACAGATGCTTTAAAGTGCAGTATCCTTTAAATAATAGTAACTTTTATAGATTTAAAAACAAAACTGTCATATATATATACAGAGAGAGAGAGAGAGAGAGAGAGAGAGAGTATTAGATACATCGAAGGCCATATGCAGTTATATATAGGTTTATTTTCATCTCCATGATACATATTTCGCTGGCGTTGACAGCTAGAGAGTGCTCTTCCTACTCACTCCATTGATCTGAGCTCCTCAGATGGTATAAAAATATTTAATCAATTTTGCACAACTTAAAAAATATATATCACGGAGATGAAAATATACCTGGATACAACTGCATATGGCCTTTGATGTATTTAAAACTCTATAATGCTTCAGATTCTACTATTTATATGTCATTAAACACTTCATTTTATGTGCATCCCTGCACATCCCTGGTTGGTTAGCTCAATATTAAAAATATATATAGAGAAAATATATATAGAGAAAGAATGGGAGATAAAGAGGAACAGAAGAATCAACCATAGTACTGGACTGGTACTTATAGATCTCGAAAGGATAAAAGGCAAATTCGACCTCGGTGGATTTGAACTCAAAGTGCAATATTGTGTACAGTGCTCAGGTGCACTACAACTCATCAACGGTGCATGTATAGTACATAGAATAATGTACAAATGTCAGGAATGTGAAAAGTGTATGGGTCATGATATACACACAGATACAAGCGTGAGTGTGTATGGAGGGAGGAATGTCAGGTGTTGTGTTCAATGAACCAAAACAAATACCAAGGCAATGAAACATTAAAGAACAATTATATATCCTGCACTTTTCAGCTGTGTCAAAAACATGACTACCTCCCTAGTGTTGGTACCACAATAAAATGTATTTAGTAGAGAGGAGGAATGTATGTAAGTTAGATGCAGGCCTCCAGCCTGAAAAAAACAGATGTTAAATAATGATAAAGATGATAATGACGGTGATGATGATGACAGTGTAGTTGGAGGTAATACTCTTTACTCTTCCCTGTAAAGTTACCTTAGTAACATAGAGTACATATATGACAAGTTTAAAATTCAAAGTAACATATACACAGAATTACTTCACACTTTATAGTATGGCTAAATTCCTTTTTTTTTCTTTTTAGTCCCGTAACTCCTGATAGAGTTGTAGGGGTGCTGTATTGACATATGGTGTTTATTGGCCATTTTAAGTCTGGCAGAGCCCGTCCCTCTCCAGGCTTGAGTACAGCAGATTTCTTCCAGAGAAAGATAGAAAGTGAGAGAGAGGAAATGAGAAAGAGATATAGAGGAAGAATCGACCCCAGTACTAGACTGGTACTTTTTTTATCGACTTCAAAAAGATGAAAGGCAAAGTTAACCTTGGCGGGATTTGAACTCAGGGAGGAGAGAGCTGGAATGAATACCACAATACCATGTTCTAACAACTCTGCCAATTCACAGCCTAAAATGGCTAAATACACACTGGCATATTACAACTTGAAATTGCACAAACTGTAACACTAACATTGTGATATCAACTATAGCAGTAAACATAAATCAGAAGTTAGTCACAAGGAAGGAAATTAATTTTAACAGTAAGCAAAATTAAGAAGTAATTTCATTCTCTATTGCAATTAATAGGCAAAGAAATGCATGTTAGTATCAATTTCCTAAAATACTGTGGAGATGATGAGCAATCTGAAAGCCATATTTAAAAGAACCAAAGAACTATATACACACAGTATGAAGAACTAGGCTTGCCTGTGAGTTACAGTTCCTCCAGTTTAAGTCATGTGGAATAGTCTCCAAAATTGTCAGCAATTGTTTCACAACTTCAACTTGGTTGTTTATCACAGCAAGCTGGAGAAGGCTATGAACAAAATCAAAATAAACAAGAACTATTTATTACAATAATTGTTTCTACTTTTGGCACAAGGCCAGCAATTATCCCAGAGCATTACTGGTACTTTATTTTATCGACCCCGTAAGGATGAAAGGCAAAGTTAACCTCGGCAGGATTTGAACTGAAAACGTAAAGGGCCGTAACTCTATACTGCAAAGCATGACGTCCAACCCTCTGCTGATACTGCCAATCCACTGCCCTCATATATTTATTACAATAATTGTTTCTACTTTAGGCACAAGGCCAGCAATTATCCAGTACATTACTGGTACTTTATTTTATCGACCCCGTAAGGATGAAAGGCAAAGTTAAACTCGGCGGGATTTGAACTCAGAATGGCAAGGGCCGTAACTCTATGCGTCAAAGCATGGCGACTGACCCTCTACTGATACTGCCAATCCACCGCCCTGTATATATATTTATTACAATAATGGTAGTGCTCTTCCCAAGAGATATATTTCCTATTTCAAAGTGGAAAACAATATGATTAATGTGACATGCACACCACCATCTTCTAATTTAAATCCGCTTGCCGTTTTCTAAACATACATGTTTTCTTTGAGTTAGACAAGTCATTACAATCCAACTCTTATTCAGAGTTACTGACCTCCAAAATTTCCTTGGGGAAATAAATATAAAATCTTTTTCTCCTTTTTCTTCTTACTCTTGTCTGTCTTTCTATTTCTTTTTCTATCTCTCATTTTATCTTCCGATGAAGGACAAATGTTTGAAACATTAAGATTATTTTCCTACAATATCAAGTGTTAAACTAATATATATCACCAATATTCTGTATTGTTACCCTGTATTGTTTTTCCTTGTTGACTTTTCGCAAATATATGAACTAATGAATACAACAAAAAGAAATCCAAAAAGAAAAAGTAAAATTACTTATTGCCATTGTTATCAGGAATGCCCAGTAACTGTCTGTGATGAATCAATAATTCTTCAGTGTTGCCAGTCTTTACATAATTCCGTAGAGATTGCAGTGACTCTTCAAACTTGTATTCTGAATTATTTTCATTATATGAAGCTGTTGAAAACCAAAGAAATAGCTAAGATCTCAATAAAGTCCATCTTTTGTGATGTTTTGGAACTGGAAGTTGAATATCCTTCCAGACAAGATGTTAGCTTATCAAATGTAATTTTCTAGTGCCTCATCATCATCATCAACATTGTTTAACCCTTTACCATTTAAACTGGCCGTATCCAGCCAGAATTCTCTCACCTCTTCTGTTCAAACCAGCCATAACTTGCTACTCATACTGATGTTAAGGTATTGTTCTCAAAATAAATAATATCAAAATCTCATAGATTTGATATTATGTGAGATAATATGTGAGATAAAGGCTTACCACAAAAATACAATAGTATATATAGAGTAATGTAAATGCTAAAGGGTTAACATCCATTTTCCATGCTCACATGAGTTAGACAGATTGTCAAGTTATGGGACAATTCAGGTCAGGAGACCATGTCTTGCTCATATGGATCTACCTATTCTTAGATTTTTTCTTCTTTGATGTATTCAGTTTCACATGTTTATACATAATAGATTTTACCCTTTTGGAAATAAAGTGAAGTAATTCGAGTTCCAGGCTCAGTTAGCTATGGCTGACAGTACCTAGAATGGGCTCCTGTCCAGAGTTATGGAATCACCCACCTTGACTTCAAAATGCTTGGTTAGCTTTCAACCTGTGTTGAGAAATAAGGAGGGATGGTGCACAAGGTTAGCAAGCTTACTTCCATTAATCAAAATTACAACAGAAACAATAAACAGATACTTGGCCTGTGACAAGGCTGTAACTGTGTGGAATAGTGATCTCACTGCACAAAACGCCATTGGGAGAAAAAGGAACTAAAGAAAAAAACATAATAGATTAGATCATGTTGGTGTGTGTAACATTTGCACATTCATTTAGTGCATTTTATGTCTCAATTTGTGAACAAGATTGCTGGTTACAGGTTTCCAAAGGGCCAATCATCATCATCATCATCTAAAAATCATTAATTTAATCCTTTAGCATTTACATTACTCTATATTTACTATAGTATTTTCGTGATAAAGGCTTTACCTCACATAATTATCTCACATAATATTGAATCTTTGGGATTTTGATATTATTTATTTTGAAAACAATACCTTAATATTCCTATGAGGGCTGATTATGGCTGGTTTGAACAGAAATAGATAAGAATTCTGGCCAGATATGGCTGATTTAAACGCTAAAGGATTAAACTACTGACAAAGGAGTGCCTGTGTACCTTAATGCAGAATAAATATCTTATGGGGCTTGTTCATGAAACCTTCTTTTATATTTTATCCCCAATGTTTAAATCTCTTACTAATACATACACACACAATGTGCACACACGCATACACACACACACACATATGCAACAGGCTTCAGCACAGTTTCCTTCTATCAGTTTCTACTCACATTCACAAAGTATTGGTCTAACAAAGACTATGGTAGAAGACACTTATCCAAGATGCCACAGACTGGGACACTAGGATCTAACTTGACCTGCAATAACATGATTGTGAAAGGAACTTCTGAACCACACTACCATACCCATGTACATATCAAACATTTCAATGAGAAACACCTACAGGGTGGTCCGAAAGTCTTGTCACCCCATGTCATATATTGTTTTAACTTTCATTATTTTTTTAGTTCAAATCCCGCAGAGGTTGACTTTGCCTTTCATCCTTACGGGGTCGATAAAATAAAGTACCAGTAATACACTGGGTAATTGCTGGCCTTGTGCCTAAAGTAGAAACAATTAATTATAATATATAATAATTGTTTCTACGTTTGGCACAAGGCCAGCAATTATTTTATTGACCCCGTAAGGATGAAAGGCAAAGTTAACCTCGGCGGGATTTGAACTCAGAATGGTAAGGGCCGTAACTCTATGCGTCAAAGCATGGCGTCCGACCCTCTACCGATACTGCCAATCCACAGCCCTATTATAATATATTATAATATATAATAATAATTGTTTCTACTTTAGGCACAAGGCCAGCAATTACCCAGTGCATTACTGGTACTTTATTTTATCAACCCCGTAAGGATGAAAGGCAAAGTCAACCTCGGCGGGATTTGAACTCAGATCGTAAAGGGACGTAACTATGCTGGAAAGCATGGCGTCCGACTCTCTAGCGATACTGCCAATCCACCGCCCTATTATAATATATTATAATATATTATAATATATAATAATAATAACATAACTTGCTGCTTGCAAGTGTATGGACACATGATCGTGTGCATTCTGGCAAGAGCATGGAGGATGTGTGACATGACTTCACTGCAAGCTTCGGCAAACCAGCTCCTCTGAAAAGGATGATACTGCGATGGGAACATAAACTGTTTCTCATTACTTTTTGGTAGGGGGTGACAAGACTTTCAGACCACCCTGTAGAATGGGTTGATAATAGCTCTCTCACACGAGTATGAGATACAACTTTGAATGGATGAATGGTGAATTAATTGCTTTCAAAGATCATTGGGAAGAATTGTTGTCCTGTTCCATGCAGTGGCACACCCTGAGGTGGCTGTAGAGGCCAATCCTGGACCCACAGGCTCTGGTACAGTTGGGGCAAGTGTGTATTTTGTCAGTTGTGGTAGGTGGCAGACAGCTTTCTTCTTTGATGTTTGTCTCCAGCTGCCACCTTCCTGCCCTCCTCAAAGTTGGCTGCAGCTGTTTTGATGGTCGCTCTCCATTTCTCTCTGTCTTCTGTCAGGTGTTCCCATTCTCTGTGATCAATATTGCCTTGGAACAGCTGGAACTTGAGTTGGTTCTTCAAGTGTTTTGGGGTGCCCCTTGGTTTCACTTGCCTTGATATAGTTCGCAGTAAAAAACTGCTTTTGGCATCTTAGAGTCGTTCATGCGCAAGAAATAGCCTGCCCAGCAGAACTGTCTCAGCATCAGCATGCTCTCAATGCTTATGATATCGGCCCTCTTAAGAACTTCCTCAAGTGTTACATAGTCCTGCCAAAAGATGCCCATGATGGAGCGAAGGCATCGCTGATTGAATCTTTCCAGTAGCTTGATCTGCTTTCAGCTCCATAGAGGAAGGTAGTGATTACAACGACTCTGTAGACTCTAGTCTTTGTGGTGAAGTGTAGAGAGTGGTTCTGCCTCACGCATTTCTGCAAGCATCCGAATGAGCTGCTGGCCTTGGCAATGCAACTGTCGATTCCTTTGCTGAGGTAGCATCGTTAGTAATGTTTCCCAAGTATACGAAGTGCTCCACTGCACTGAGTGGGTGCCCATCGATGTTAATCTGTGGAAGGTGGCACTTTTCATTTGCTGGTTTCTGGGATATGACTTGAGTTATCTTGAGGCTGATGGTCAGGCTAAAGGCATTGGCTGCCTGAACAAAGCAGCTGACAGCTACATGGAGATCTTCCTCCTTGTGCGGCAGAAGGGCACAGTCATCTGCCAACAGCAGATCCAGGATCAACTCCTCCAGTGTTTTGGTGCGGTTATGCAGTTGTTGCAAGTTGAACACACTCCCATTAGTACAGAATTGATGTAAATGCCCTCCCACAGACCTTTCTTTGCTTTGCAAAACATCATAGTGAAGAAGATTGCAAATAGGGTTAGGGCAAAGACACAGCCTTGTTTCACACCATTCTCGATGGGGAATTGATCGGAGAGACCACCATTGTGCTTCACCTGTCTCTGTTGTCCTGTGTGGAGTTGCTGGAGTATGGTCAGGAATTTTGGAGGACATATAATTTTAGTAAACCCCTAAATATAGAATGTATTTTGTTAGAAATGAGGTTGTGACAGGGTTAATGTCCTCATAGAGTAGTGCTGCTTTATCAATCTTAAGTTTTAATACATTTAAAATTAAAAGATTACAATTACAAGTATAAAAAGAAATAAGAAACATATTTTTAAATGTGAGCTCTTACATTCAGTATGGAAGGAATCAATTTCTGAGGCTAAGTTCACAGCATTTATTTTCTCCTCTTTCTTGACAGCATTAGCGCATACTGTATTTTTCCCCATATAAACTTGCACATCAGAATATTTCAGGGAGTTTAAGGATAAACAATGCTGAGAATTATTATGCTGACCTGGTTGTTCAACACCTGAAAAATTACATTGATTTTAGTTCAGTAAGGCCTTGTATGAATAATCAAATTTATTCATACAAGTTTAATTCGGCTTAATACATAAATGTGGAGATATGATTTGTGTCAGCATATTGCTAATATATCCAAAAGGTTTCAGAAATGAAAAATAACACAAACAGAAGCACAAAATAATTACTTCACAGTTTATGAAGAAATAGAGTAAAGTTTAATGTTTTGGGCTGTGGTCTTTCTACAAGAGACAGACTAAGCAAATACAGATGTTCCAGTAAAGGAAGATAACGGATGAAAACTCTACTGTTTCTTCCTACATCATAAATTTGCTTTTGTTTGTGTTGTTTATGGTTCCTATGATTCCTGTGTAACAGAAAGTGACCTGAACTGTAATGATGAGTAAAAACATAAGAAATATAGTGAAATGAAGTCATCTACAATGAAACTGAGAATGATCTATAGCAAAGAGCAAACTGTGGCATGTGGGCCAAAACTAGCCTACACTTTCATTTCATCACATAAGAGAGAAAAGGACATTTTTAGGTCTATGAAAAAATGTCTCCTTTTTGCAGTGGCCTCAAATGAATCAATATTTTACATTACTACAAAAAAAAATGAATGTATCTTCATCATCTCCTCACCATTTTTACATTGTCTTGTCCATGCTGGGCATAGATCAGACAGGATGTTTTAAGACAATGTTTTACAGCCAGATGCCCTTCCTGATGCCAACCCTATTAGTTGGCTCTTATGACATGCAGGTATGAATAAATAAACAGATCCCTTAACTTGGTAAAAAAAAAATATTGCCCAGGTGTGAGATTTTAGACAGTAAGTGTTTTCCCTTTCCTAAATGAATGGAAATCTAGTGGTATAGCATTTTCATGGAAAATCTTTGACAGTAACTGTCCTACCACTCACAAATATATTTTTTACATGCATGACAAACATGAATCTTGGGTAATGACTGAAAAAAAATGATCACGAATATAGGTGGCCGAAATGGGGTCTTTGGAGTAATATTACTCGATAAAGTGTGTAGCTTGGAGATCAGAGAGTTACTCCAAGTAGAGCTACTACTTCTCCAAATTGAGAGATCATAGCTCCAATACTATCGGCATGTAGTTAGAATGTCTCAGGAATGAATCACTGAATAGATTTTATGGGCAAAACCAACTGACAGGAAACTCAGGGGTAGACCCCCAGCAAGATGGTTGGATAATATCCATAAGCTTGGCTGGTCTCGCTTGGTGATCCAGCCGGATCAGTTGGAGACATTTGCTTCTGACAGGACTCACTGGAAGGACTGTTTGAGGAATCTGCCCTCACAACCCTCTCAGGAATAAGTGGTCGAAGAAGAAGATGATGACAAACTAATATCAAATTAAAACAAAGGTTTTTCTTGTGACATATTGTGACTAAAACATTTGTATTGATGGACTTTAAATAACACCAATTGTGGTTCTAATTTACATATTTTCTCAAATTATGCTGTTCTCATGATGTTGTTATAACTGTAGTATTGTGTTCTTTTCACTGTTGTTCATCATCATCCTTTTCAAAGTGTTTAAACTGTAATGTAACATAGAGTGAACTATAGTGTAACATACAGTGAACTATATCGTAACATAGAGTGAACTATAGTGTAACATAGGGAGAACTATAGTGTAAAATACAGTGAACTATAGTGTAAAATACAGTGAACTATAGTGTAACATACAGTGAACTATGGTGTAACATACAGTGAACTATAGTGTAACAAACAGTGAACTATAGTGTAACATACAGTGAACTATGGTGTAACATACAGTGAACTATGGTGTAACATACAGTGAACTATAGTGTAACAAACAGTGAACTATAGTGCAACATACAGTGAACTATAGTGTAACATACAGTGAACTATGGTGTAACATATAGTGAACTATAGTGTAACATACAGTGAACTATGGTGTAACATAGAGTGAACTATAGTGTAACATAGAGTGAACTATAGTGTAACATAGAGTGAACTATAGTGTAACATACAGTGAACTATGGTGTAACATATAGTGAACTATAGTGTAACATATATTGTAACATACAGTGAATTATAGTAGATTATAGTGTAACATATAGTGAAATGTATTGTAACGGATAGTGAACTATTGTGTGTAGCAAAATTATTGCAAGTAAATCTGCAGATATGTAATCCAGACCATCAAAATAGCTATAATGAAACATGGCTATTAAAACCAAATCAAACTATCTTCATTCTATCTTCTTCTCACTCTGCTGGTCTGAGATAGTTGGCAGCTGATGCCTAGCTGTAGCAGTCACTGGTCATTAAGGCACTGTTGTAGCCAGATAAGAAAATATGCTGTTCACAAGGTAACATCTTATCTCAACCACTCTCATATTTCAATATATCACAACAAAATGCTTTCATTAAAGAACACTACATCTAGCAACCTGTTGACGAAATACTCTGTGTTATATCAAACCTTTTATGTATTCTGGTTGTGTTATATTTTGAAACATGGTGTGGTCGTACATATGGTGTGGCCAACTGGCCAGATATGCCTCATAGCGTGGACGACCCATCTGACCCAAGCAATCATGGAAAATACTTGGTATTCACTATGGTTTAGCTGGCTGTGGGAGATTCTATGGGATGTATACACCTCAAAGCAGTGTATTGACCAGGGTTTAGGTGGCCGTAGGAGATGCTGTGTTAAATATATGCTCTAAAACTGCTTTTGTTGCCCTCTGGCCATACACCAAGCCACAAATAAAAATATAAAAATTAGCAGTTTGGTTTTCTTTGTTGGTCTGTCTCACTACAACTTCAACAACCACTACAACCAACCACATATCTGCTAAAATGGCAACCACCAATACACCACCAAAATTTCTGCTAAAAATGTAACATAAAGTGAACTATAGAGCAACATAGAGTAAACAGAAGTTAAAAGCTACAACGAATTAAGTGAAGTATAGTAAATTGAAGTAACAATGATATAAAAACTAACTTCCATTAGCTTGATGCATTATAAAAGAATGTTCATGAGAGTTGGCATCTTCAGGATTGTCATCTTCACTGCTTGATGTCTGTTGACCATTAGTATGTATCAGTAATTTGTTTTGTTTAATATTAATTTCATTATCATCTGTAATTACAACAAAACAATAATTAATAATTACTTAGTAGTCAAAAGCACAATGTATTCTATAAGTAATTAGAGAGTAGACAAAAGTGTAGAATTCAAATTATGATTCTACTATTATTCTTTAACAGCCATTCCAACTGCTTCAAAAATCCCAGCACCAGTTACCCATCTTTAGCCCAACAACTTGGTTCCTTGTAAAGAGGCTGGTGATGAGAAGGGCATCCAACTGTATAAACTTTCCAAACAAAGGGTAGAGCAGATGTTTCACTATGCCAAAGACATGACAAGCTCCTTATCACTGGTGCCACAATAAAATGCATGGCATATAGCAATGGCAATGACGACAATGGCAGTCAATCTAAATAATGATTATTACATTTCTTTATATGTTTTAGTTCAGAGGTTTTCAAAGTGGGTGCTACCGGGGCATGTATCTCCAGGAGTCTATCTCTTACTCTAGGCTATTCACCAATAATATTGATATATTAACTTTTTAGGAACTGTATTTCTAATGAAATACACTACCCATATGTTTTAGTTAATTTTGAAAATAATCAAATATTTGGAGGAATTTAATAAAGTAACTAACCTTTTCCTTAGTAAGGTGATATTTAGAACATTACTTAACCCTTTAGCATTTAAACCAGCTGTATCCGGCCAGAATTCTCTCACCTCTCTCTGTTCAAACCAGCTGTAATCAGCCACTCATACTGGTGTTAAGGTATTGTTCTCAAAATAAATAATATCAAAATCTCATAGATTTGATATTATATGAGATAATTATGTGAGGTAAAGCCTTTACTGTGAAAATACAATAGTAAATCAATGTAAATGCTAAAGGGTTAAATAAAATTATGATGGAAGGATTAAATTTAGGGATAAACATGTTAAAATGAGCTATTTTGTAACATAAATCCAGGGCGATTTGAAGGTATTTGGTATAAAAATGGTTAAATCCATTCATATTAAAGATAATAAGAGTTTAGAATTAAACTGAAAAGAAATAATGGAAATACAGATTGCTTAATTAGAATATAAATCTTTACCTGGACATTTTGGGTAATATGTAAAGATAATTGCTTCACTCTTTTCATTATTAGATGGCTTCTCTAATCTGATGTTAACTTGTTTAGGTTCAGTGATATGTACATTATGGTATGGTGGTGTTTTAAACACAATAGCATACTAGAAATAATAATAATAATAATAATAATAATAATAATGATTTCTTTATTAACCACAAGGGTTTACATAAAGTAGACATTAAGGACAGTGCAGGACAATGCAGGACGGTACAAATGGGCATTTCTGCGTGTAAAAAACAAAAACAGAGGATGTAACAAAAAATAACAATGAAAAATTCCCCAATAGGGGGGAGACTTCGGAGGGACATTTGTGGAGAAAGCCCATTAAAAGACCACAGTGACCCTGACCACCAGGGCAAGTGCCCTCTCCCAGTTTTCCACCTTTAATTTACAGACACATACTCAGAGAAGGCCCATTCATTCGGGCCATACTTGCTTCTCTCACCCATCTTTCAACAAAATGCTGGGAAGAGAGCACTTCCCTCTCTACCCTGATTTTCCTTTTCAAATGAAATTTGAAAAAGTTAATCAGGGCATCACCGAAGAGGTAAGTGCTCGTCTTCAGCCCTTTCAAACGTGTCCACCATACTATCTCTTTCGCCATGGCCACCAGACAGATAAAAACTGCCTGCCCTTCCCAGCTAAAGGAAGAGGGCGGGGCAATCCTCACAATGGACTCAGCTGATAGCTGGATCCGTCCTACACGTGACAGCAGGTGTTCGACATAAACCCACAAGTCAGCAATGCTCGGACACTGGACGAGTGCGTGCAGGACGGTTTCATCGCCCTGCGCGCATCTCGGACAAGCCCAGCTGACAGCACCTCCACACCTGTACAGTTTATCCTGAACTGGCAAAGCTCCTCGGTAGCACTGCCAGGCCAGGAATTTCTGGAAGTTGTCCATAGGCCCCAGCCCAAAAGTTCTTCCGAAGAGATTGGCTAGTTGATTTTCGTCGATGCCTAGAGTTTCCCCAAGTACGTCGTTGCTCTTCCCCCTCCACTAATCCTCTATAGAACGCCAAGGTGGAGTTTCCACCGATCACATTGCCCGACTGGTCGAGGGCTGTGAGCGCCTGAAGACATTCCAGTCTCCAAGCGCTCGCTCTCGGTCTTCGCTTGACCCAGGACTGCAGCTCCGTCAAGGAGATGAGCTGGGGAAAGACGCGTCTAGCAAACGGCGACCACACCTGATCACCGTCGAGGAAGAGGTGAAGATGTCGTAGCCTGAGCGCGTATCTGCACATCATCAGCCACGACATGCCCAGCCCTCCACGTAGCAGGTGTTGACAGCAGATGGACCGCCTGACCATCGGAGCGCGTCCCTTCCACAAAAAGCGAAAGAGCAAACGCTCCAGCGCAATCAGGCGAGGCTTAGGACAAGGCGCGATGGTCAGGCGGTAGTAGATGACGGACGCGATGTACGTAGTCACCACCTCTGCTCGACCTTTCAGGGATAGCCACATCCGTCCGACGTTTCAGAACCAGACCCCGAGCAATTTAACCGGTCCTTCCGTCCAGCGCCCCATGACACTGTCAGACGGCATGGATTGCCTCTCCAGGTGCCAAGTTGCAAGCCTACCGACTTTTCCTGGTTTATCTTTGCTCCTGTCACTGCTTCGTATTCCTTGGGAACGGTGCTGAGCATCTGGACGTGTTTGGTGCTCGACACCACCACAGTGACGTCGTCTGCATAAGCCGACACTGATCTTCCACATCCCACCTCATTGTCTCCAATTTGTGCAGTAATGGCTCGAAAGCCAGTACGTACAAGAGGGACGAGAGGGGACAACCTTGGCGGACCGAGTGCATGATGCTGAACGGCTGCGACAGGTGACCATTCACCCTCACAATTGAGCAAATGTCGCTGTGCATCGCAGCGATCCAGCTTCTAAAAACGGGCCTGAAGCCAGCTGCATCGAGGACCGCAGCCAGGTATAGATGGTCGACCCTATCAAATGCTTTAGATTGATCCAAATTGATCAGAGCCTCACCCATACCAGGTTCCTTAACCACCCTCTCTATGATGTATCGCATGAGATGGAGGTTGTCGTGGATGGATCAATCCGAAATGGTGCATGTCTGTGCATCTCCCACCAGATTACCGACAAGCGCCAATCTCTTTGCTAACACCTTGGCCAAAATCTTGAACTCTGTCTTTAGCAGAGTTATGGGCCTAGTTGTCTATAACACCCCCTTTGTTCGGGTCTTTTCTCAGCAGCGCAATCGCTCCCTGGCTCACAAAGCTGGGAATGCTCCCATTCTGCTGCCAGTTGCAGTAGACATCTGCCAAGAGGTTGCCGAACAAGTCTGGCATGTACGCATAAAGCTTGTATGGTAGACCATCCAAACCTAGCGATTTACTCGTCATGCAGTTAGACATCGCTTCTCGTATTCCACCTGTTGTTATTGGCCCTTCGCAGCACTGTGCTGTGGTCGCTGAGAGCCACAGCAGTCCATCAAAGTATGCACTGAAGTCCATATTCCAATCCTGTCCACTGCTGCCCCCGAACAATTGAGCAAAGTGCTGTTGAAAAGCTACACACATCTGCTCGGGTTCGAGCAATATGCGTCCGTTTTGATCAGGTAAAGACCGTATTGTGGATTTGTTGCCACGTCACGCCTCCACCACCCGGGCCTATTGAACGGCTTTCGTCTCTTCGTGTCTCAGAGCATGCGCTCTAGCTCTGACAACGCATCCTTCATTCTTTGCGTTGAAGAATTGGTCGAGTACCAATCTCGCTGCAAGCACGTCGGTTGTGATGCCTGTCCTAAATGCCTCTTCTAGTTTTCTAATTAGTTCTCCCTCTACTCTATTTTCCTCTATCACTACTCCTTTGCTAAACCTTATCGGTTCTACTCTAATAGCCCTTTTCAGAGTAAACCACCACCTGTTGTTGACGATCGCACCCGTCAATGTATGCTTAACTAATTTGCTAATCCGGTCTTTGTAAGCTTTGCGCGCCGGGAAAGACACATTCAGCTTCCAATAACCAGGCCCTTGCCTATGGAGTCTATCTAAGTCAACCTCACAGGTAACGAATAGTCGACGAATACTCCGTGTAGTCGACTACTTTAAATTGTGGACAACTTACACTAGCCTTATCTGTTTCTCTACAGAATACCCTATCTAAATACGATCTGGATGACCCGTTGCGGTTTGCCCATGTCCACATTGGCACATTCGGATAATCCATTCTATACCTGTCAGACAGTTCAAAATGTTTGATCAGGTTGTTGAGGCTTTTACACCCTCCTGTCCTGTCTACTAGCCCCACATAATCCCAGCGTGCATCTAAGATACCATTCCAGTCGCCCACTAACACTAAAGAGCGGGACGTTCTAAGAAAGGTCTCTAGACGACTGAAGAGATCTGGCCATCCTGCCCGTGTCGGGGCGTAGAGGGCTACTAGCCTGAAAGCATTGCCTTCGCTGCCGGTCACGTCCAGCACCACCGACTTACCTTCTGGGTCCAGGAAGATGGCCTGTATGGCGAGATCCAAGCCTTTCCAAAAAAGCACAGCAACTCCCCCCCCCCCCCGATCCTGGACGGCTGGGAGATGTGTATACATCGTAGCCACCGAAGATCAGTGCAAAGGCTCGTGCTTCGGAGATTCTGGTCTCGCTGATGGCCACCACATCTATGTTTAATGACCAGAGGTCATTGAGCAGGTAACCCTGCTTCCAAGATGACCCCAGGCCATGTGCATTTATGTTGCCTATTCTAAGTATGGCCATGCTGGATGAGGAACGGGGGGCAAGTGAGAAAGGATCAATTACCTTGATCGTGTGGGGAAGGGACCATAGAACCGTCCCCTCGACTGGTCATGGGTGTCTCCAAGACGATATCTTTGTATATTCTTTTGGAAAGTGACCCCCTGAAATCCCCAATGGAGTTGGGGAATTTTTGTTTTAATTCTTTGTAGTTTCGAGTTCAATTTCTACAATGCTAATGTTTTTTGGTAATGTTCTTGGTGTTGGTGGGGTGTGGTAATTTACATCTGAAATATCGGTGTGGTGTTTTATGTGTTCCATTAGTCCTTGGTGTGCAATATTTATAGCTGTGTACTTTTTTGGGGGTGGGTGGTTTTGTTGCTGTTTTCTTGTTGTTGCTATTGGGTATGTGTGGTTTGTTGTGTTTGTGATGTTGGTGTTTTTGGTGATGCTGGTGGTGGTGTGGTTGTTGTTGGTGTTGATGCTTGTGGTGGTGATGGTGATTTTGGTGGTGTTGCTGCAAGTCTCCTTGCAGTCTTTATTCTTCTTTCTTTGCCTTCGCTTTTGGAGGGAGTAGCTGTGGTGTTTTTCCGGTTTTTTTTTTTTTTGTTAACAACTGTTTTCCACTCCTCAGCCGCCTCATACTCCATGTCCAACTGTGAGAGGTCGGGGAGGGGTATAAGTTCTACCGTCTCATTTGTCTTTGTTGTTCTTGGTGGTGGTGGAATATGGTTTGCCACTCCTGGCACAGGCGCAGCTAGTGCAACTGTTTCTGTTGCTGCAGCTGCCATTGCTGTTTTTGTTGTCCGTGGCTTTGGTGTGGGTGTCACAGACGATGTCTTCCTACCCTCTGTAGAAGCTCCCGACTTTTTCGCTGACTGCTCTGTTTTTGATGGCAGCAGTTCCAGTCGTTGGAAGGAGGGTGACCTTGGCCTTTGTTATTTTCTGTGGGCAGAAAGCCCTGAGGTGAGACTTTGATCCACAGTTGAAAAATTTTGGGCGCCTTCCTTCAACAGATATGGGAAGTTGGGAGCCATTCCCGAGGTCTATTACGTCGGGAATGGTGCTGATGCAGTCCTGGTCGATTTGGATGAGCATCTCCATTCCAATACCGGACTAGTCCCCTCTCCCCAACTTCTGTACCTGCAGAATGGTTGTTTTATCTTCGATGCCCGCTAAAACAGACACGACCAGCCAAAGCACAAGTACGTAGGGCGGCACCTGGGTTACCTTGACCGTGGCAATTTTTTTCCCGCAGTAAAACAGGACTAAATTTATGTGATCACTCCATAGGGTCCTCAGTGAGTGCGATTTTGCTTCCTGGGTGGTAGCAAAAAGGATGTCCACAGTAGCATATTTCTTGCCACGGGTGATGTGGGTTTTCCATGCCCACACAATTCCCAAGGCCGTCTGGATTTGGGCCACCGAGGCTTTCTCCACACGACGCAATTTTGTGGCAATCGTGCGGTACAACACTGTGCGTTGCTCATGTTCCTCCAGGAAGTCGGTTGGTGGTTTCAAGGACACTGAAAATTCAGTTCTGGGTACCATGTGTCATGCAGCCGCCATCTCCTCCTCTGTGATGATTATTGTTTCTATCTTGCGAGTTATTTTTGCAAAAGAGGTGGACTCGTTGCCACCGCTACTGCTGCTGCTGGTGCTGTTGTTGTTATTGCCACTGCTACAAACGGTGTTGTTGGTGTTGCTGCTGCTGCCACCGCTACTGCTACCACAGGTGTTATCGTTAATATTGCTGCTGCTACTGCTATCTCCCTTGTTGTTAAATGTATCAGCAGCAGCCGCTTCAAGACTGCCGTTGGGTGAAGAGGAAAGAGTGGCATTCGGCTGAATTTTACTATTTGGTGAAGAAGAGGAAAAGGAAAGCGAGACTTCACTCTGACTGTTGCTAGTTTCTTTGATGTCAATTGTATCGGTGGCAGTCGCTTCACGACTGCTACTTGCTGGAGGAGAGAGGGGAGTGGCATTCGCTTGACTTTGGGACGGTGAAGGAGACGAAAAAAGGAAAGCGAGACTGCACGCTGTCAGGTGGACGATGAAAGAGAAGGTTGAGAAGGATATCTTGCTGAAAGGGTAACTTTTTAGTGTATGCACGGCATGAAAATGGATTTTTTTGAATGATGCCATTTTTCTTTTTGGCGGGACATATTTGCTAGATGCAAAGTTCAAATTGGGATTTAGCCCCAAAGGGATAAATACCGATTAATTTTGACCACTTCAAAGGAAGTGGGGTGTGTTTACACACAAAACAATATGATTTTTACATTAAGTTCGCATGAGGTGGAGGTTGTTGTGGATGGATCTGTCGGGAATGGCGCATGTCTGTGCCTCTCCCACCAGACCACCAACGACAAGCGCCAACCTCTTTGCTAGCACCTTGGCCAAAATCTTGAACTCTGTGTTTAGCAGAGTTATGGGCCTAAAATTATCTATGTTATCCCCCTTGTTCGGATCTTTTCTCCGCAGCGCCACCGCTCCTCGGCTCACAGAGCTGGGAATTCTCCCGTTCTGTTGCCAGTTGCAGTAGACGTCCGTCAAGAGGCCTCCGAACAAGTCTGGCATTTGTACGTAAAGTTCATAGGACAGACCATCCAAACCAGGTGATTTACCCCTTGTGCAGCCAGTCATTGCCTCCCGTACTTCAGCGGCTGTTATCGGCTTTTCGCAACACTCCGCCTCAGTGGCCGAGAGCCGCGGCAGTCCGTTGAGGTAGACATTAAAGTCCATCCCTCGATCCGGCCCGCCACTGTCCCCGAACAGCTGAGCGAAGTGTCGCTGAAAAGCTTCACACATTTGCCCGGGATTGAGTAGCATGCTCCCGTCGTGTGTCACCAAAGACCGGATCGTGGCTTTGTTGCCACGATGCGCCTCCGCAACTCGGGCCCATTGAACGGCTTTCGTCCCCTCGTGTCTGAAAGCACACACCCTAGCTCTGACAACGCAGCCTTTGTGCATTGCATTGAAGAATTGGTCAAGGCCCAATTTCGCCGCAAGTAGGTCGGTCGCGATGATAATAATAATAATAATAGAAATAACTCAAATGTGGAAAATGAAAACAGAAACAATACCTATAATAATAGGTGCTCTAGAAATGATTAAAAAAACACAGACAAATACATAGCCCAAACCCCAGGACTTACAAATATATACAGCATACAAAAGATAGCACTGCTAGGCACTGCACACATATTACGAAAAGTACTATCAATAACAATAGAAATATCAGCAAAAACTACACTGTCATACCCAAAGCACACAGCAGAGCTGTGCTTGGTAAAGCAGTAATGATGCACAATAAAAATAATAATGGAAATAATAATTGTTTCTACTTTTGGCACAAGGCCAGCAATTACCCAATGCATTACTGGTACTTTAGTTTATCGACCCCGTAAGGATGAAAGGCAAATAATAATAATAATTGTTTCTACTTTAGGCACAAGGCCAGCAATTATCCAGTGCATTACTGGTACTTTATTTTATCGACCCCGTAAGGATGAAAGGCAAAGTCAACCTCGGCGGGATTTGAACTCAGATCGTAAAGGGACGTAACTATGCTGGAAAGCATGGCGTCCGACCCTCTACCGATACTGCCAATCCACCGATAATAATAATAATAATAATAATGTTTTCTTTATTAACCACAAAGGGTTTACAAAGAATAACATTAAGGACAGCACAAGCCACTACAATGTGGGTTTCTGCATGTTAAATTGAACATAAATCAAAAACAAAGAATGTAACAAAAATAAAATAAAAGAAAATTCCCCAATAGGCAGGGAGACTTCCAAGGGTTACCCATAGAGAGAGCCCACAAAAGTTACAGTCACCCTGACTGTCAGAGCAAGTGCCATCTCCCAGGTGTCTTCCCTCAATCTACAGGCACACACACAGAGTAAGCCCATTCACTCAGGTCATTCTTGCTTCTTTCACCCACCTTTCAACAAATTGCTTTGAAGGCATGTGAAACCTAAAGAAGTTAATCAAGAGGTCACCAAAGAGGAAAGTGCCAATCTTCAGCCCTTTCAGACGCGTCCACCATACGACCTCTTTTGCCATGGCCACCAGACAGACAAAAACAACCTGCCCTTCCTAGTTGATTGTCAGATCCATCCTACACATGACAGCAGGTGTTTGACATAAACCCCACAAGTCAGCAATCAATGGTTTCATTGCTCTATGCTCTTCTATGACAGGCCTGACTGAGAGCACTTCCATGCCTGTAGATTTTATCTTGAACTGGCAACACTCCCTGGTAGCACTGCCAGGCCATGGATTTCTGGAAGTTATCCATAGGCCCTGGGCTGAAAGTCCTGTGGAAGAGAATGGCTAGTTGATTTCCGTTGATGCCCAGAGTTTCCCCAAGAACATTTACCTATCACATTTACCAATCACTAACCCTCTATAGAAAACCAAGGAGTTTTCATCGATTGCAGTGCCCAATTAGCTTAGGGCTGTGAGCGCTTGAAGACATTTTAGCCTCCAAGTGCTTCCTCTAGGTCTCCACTTGACCCAGGACTGCAGCTCCATCAAAGAGACATGCTGGGGAAAAACGTGCCTAGTGAATGGCAATTACACCTGCACATCATCAAGGAAAAGCTGGAGATATCATAGCCTCAGTGCATGTCTTCACATCATCAGCCACAGCATGCCCAGTACTCCACACAGTGGGTGTTGACAGATGGACCGCCTGATCATCGGAGCACATACTTTCCACAAAAATCAAAAGAACAAATGCTCCAGTGCAATCAGACAAGGCTTAAGACAACGCATGATAGTCAGGTGGTAGTAGATGACAGATGCGATGCACACGTTCATCACCTCCACCCGACCTTTCAGGGATAGCTTCCTCTCAGCCCATTTTTGGGTCAGAGTGGCCACCCTGCTTGTCACTTCGTCCCAGTTTTTGTCCAGCTGGACAGTTATAAATGTTAAAAAAAGGAAAATGTTTTACATTTATTTTATATATTTTAACTAAAAAGAAATTTCTTCTTCTACACTTTTCTTGCAGTTTGAGACAAAGTTGCTGTTGTGGATGTCACTTAATAGTCAAGATTTTGCAGCAGAGACTTTGATCTTAGCAGGGCATTTGATGGTTGATGTTTTTAAAGCATTGCGATTTTTTTGTTTTTATATTGTTGAGAAAGGAAAAAAATTCTTTCTGCAGCTGCTGAATAATGTGACAATGAAAGAAGTTGCATCGTGAATTTAGATAGTAATGGGTAGCGATACATGCCACCACATTTTTCTTGTAAAATGAAACCAGTATTTCTCAAGCTCATTTTGTGCATTAAGAGATGCATCTTGCAGAGTCAATTCCCTCCATTCTCTATTTATTTGTTCATATAGGTCTTCATGCACAAGGTTGGAAAATGTCATTGCCAGTGGTAGATTTGGTTTACCTTTAATAACATTGGTTGGGTCTAAAGCTTTGTAAGCATATTTGTAAACATATCACACGATAAGAAGCATTATTTAAAGTACCAGTAATGTACTGGGTAATTGCTGGCCTTGTGCCAATAGTAGAAACAATTATGTCATTTGTTTTGAAAGGCGTACATAGAAACTCAATATTTCAACTCGAAATTCTTGTAACTCCTTTTGGGAAATGGTGGCAGAATTTTCTATCAAAATTCTTTCTGCTGTGGCAGCATAATAGATGTCTTCTATTTTAATGGTATGTAGGAGGATCATTCATATTTGCTTTACCAATATCATTCAGTTTGAATAACTCTCTTTCGATGAAGTTACTGAGAATAGCTTTTATTCTGGTGTTAATGGACTTTCATAACTTATGAATTTTATATGTTTCTGCTTGGAACTCCAAATTGAGCTTAATAATGCAAGATACATTTTTGTCATGGGGCTTTGTAATATTTTGGAAGCCATCATGGGAATACCATCTTCCAATGCATCTTGCAGAGTCAATTCCCTCCATTCTCTATTTATTTGTTCATATAGGTCTTCATGCACAAGGTTGGAAAATGTCATTGCCAGTGGTAGATTTGGTTTACCTTTAATAACATTGGTTGGGTCTAAAGCTTTGTAAGCATATTTGTAAACATATCACACGATAAGAAGCATTATTTAAAGTACCAGTAATGTACTGGGTAATTGCTGGCCTTGTGCCAATAGTAGAAACAATTATGTCATTTGTTTTGAAAGGCGTACATAGAAACTCAATATTTCAACTCGAAATTCTTGTAACTCCTTTTGGGAAATGGTGGCAGAATTTTCTATCAAAATTCTTTCTGCTGTGGCAGCATAATAGATGTCTTCTATTTTAATGGTATGTAGGAGGATCATTCATATTTGCTTTACCAATATCATTCAGTTTGAATAACTCTCTTTCGATGAAGTTACTGAGAATAGCTTTTATTCTGGTGTTAATGGACTTTCATAACTTATGAATTTTATATGTTTCTGCTTGGAACTCCAAATTGAGCTTAATAATGCAAGATACATTTTTGTCATGGGGCTTTGTAATATTTTGGAAGCCATCATGGGAATACCATCTTCCAATGCTGCCATTATGAAATATGACAAAAGTGCTGGCCACTGCTCCAAAATTTTTTGTATAACTTGTTTCAAAGAAATCCATTTTGTCCAGCTAATATGAAGAATTTTGTGAGGACCGATACTTGTAATTTTTTGAAATTCCTTAGATTTATCTGGGCGCTTTGGACTGTTAAATTTATCAGAATTTTTCTGCTTCAACATAATGTTGAACTCCTCCTTTGCTTCCCATCATAACACTGGCATTGTCACTGGCAAATCTAATTAAGTTTTCAAGGGAGATATTATTTTCAATGAAAAACGATTGTAGACAATTGCAAATGCCAATTGTAAATGTCACTATCAATGATATTCTACATTCACTTTTATTCCACTCATGATGGGTTCAAAATGTTTCTCAAAAAAGCAAAACAGTTCAGATATTGAAAGATGACACAACCAAAGCACACTGTACGAAGTGACACAACCACTTAAACAGGGCTGATACAGTTGTCTTCCAAGAATTTGTTTTATCCTATCTATATTTAAATAGCCTTGCATTTTTATCAGTAGAATCTATTTGAGTAAAACGTTCACTGATTGATTATGAGCAAATAGTGCATTATTATTGACTACCAGGATAATACAGAAGATGGTTGGCTACTGATTTGAAATACGACACAGAAGAGTTATTGACATCAAGTAAGATCTGACAAGCAAAAATATTTAATGCATAGATTCTCGAAGTAAAAGTCATTATAGCTGATGAATGGTAAATCATTAAATGGTGATTTTAAAATTTCAGATAAGCCAAATTCACAAAGCAAGTACCATCTCTAAAACGTCCCAACAAATCTGGATGTGGAACCAAACGAACAGAAAAGTCAAATTAAGGGCAAATAGTACCAAATTTGTATGAACATACCAACTTTGGCAGCACTGCCCACAAGTTAGCAATTCTCGGATACTGGATGAGTGCATGCAGGATGGTTTTATCGCCCTGTGTCTATCTTGGACAGGCTCGACTGACAGCACTTCCATGCCTGTTGAGTTGACCCAGGACTGCAGCTCCATCAAAGAGATGAGCTGAGGAAAAACATGTTTAACGAAGAGTGACAATACTTGTTCCCCATCAAGGAAAAGCTTGAGATGTTGTAGCCTCAGTACATGTTTGTGCATCATTAGCCACAGCATTCCCAGTACTCTACACAGCAAATGTTGACTGCAGATAGATCGTCTGACCATCAGTACATGTCCCTTCCACAAGAAGCAAAAGAGAAAATTCTCCAGTGCACTCAGACAGGGACTAGGACATGGCATGACAGTAAAGAGGTAGTAGATGACAGATACAATGTACCTATTCACCACCTCTGCTTGACCTTTCATGAATAACTTCTTCTTGGCCCATTTCTGAGTGAGAGTGGTCACCCTGTTTGTCACCGTGTCCCAGTTTTTTGCCCATCTGGAGGTCTTGACCAAAACAGAACCCAAATAATTTAACTGGTCTATCTGTCCAGTGCCTGATGATGCTGTTTGACAGCATGGACCAGCCCATCCCACCGACTTTTCCTGGTTAATTTTCACTCCAGTCACCACTTCGTCTTCCCTCAGAGCAGTGCTGATTACTTTGATGTGTTTGGTGCTCAACATTACAATGGTAACATCATTGGCATGTGCTGACACAGATCTCCCATATCCTAATTTGTGCAGGATGTCCCTCAACATCTCCAATTTATGCAGTAGTAGCCCGAGTGTCAACACATACAACAGGAATGAGGCGGGACAATCATGATGGACTGAGCACGTGATGTTGAATGGTTCTGAGAAGTAACCATTCACTCTAGCCACAGAGCAAATGTCACTGTGCATAGCAGTGAACTATCCTCTGAAATCAGATGGCTTGCCACCCTTCACCTTGGTCACAATTTATGTCCAACTGTGTGAAGTCAGGGAGGAGCATGTCCTCCACAGGCATTGGTGCTGTTGGTGTTGGTAGTAGTGCTGGTTTTTCCTGTGGAATCCCTCCTGCTGATGGTGCTCTTCTTGGTGCTGCTGTTGCTGATGATTTTATATTTATTGTGGCCGTTGGTAGTTGAATTGTTTTCAGTATGGGACATGGTGTAGGAAGGAGAGTGGGCTTTGTCTCCTTCCTGGTTTGTTATAGACAGAAAGACAGGTGTGTTTTTGTGCCACACATATGGCACTTTGGCTTTCTACCCTCAACAGTCATGAGAAGGTTGGTCTGTCCACAAGGTCTATTAGGTTGGAGATGACATCAATGTTCTCTTCTTCCATTTGGACCAGTAATTTCATCCCTGTTCTGAACCAGTTCTTGTGATTAATTTTCTGGAAGTCTAGAATGTTTGTATTTTCTTTAAAGTCTGCTAAGACAGCTTGTCACTAGCCAAGGAATGGCTATTGCAGGCAGCACCTGGTTTACTCTGAATTTTACCAACCTTTGACCAAATAAAATGGCACCAGATTAAGTTCCTTGCTCCTCAGTGGTGTTAGAGAGTGTTGACTGGCTCCCTCTGGGTTTACAGAGATAACATTTCCCGTCCAAAATCTTTTGCCTCAGGCTATATGAGTCTTGCACTCCCACATGCATCAGGTCTTTTAAATTTGGGACTCTGTGATGTGCTCCACTTTATTCCAATCGTACAGTAGGTGACCATACAATGGAACACTCTCCATCACCTTGGTTGGATGTGTGAGGTTGATTTTGTGGCCCCTCATTTCCTTCTCATTCAACAATATTTTTTCTAAATTTTTGTTGTAAATTTAGAATATAAAATTCAAATAATTGGGCCTTTGGCCCAAATATTATGAGGTCTCACTTTTTGAGGGAAAAAGGCTGATGCCTTATGTCCCCTTTGCAACAAAAATTATCACAAACATTTTAAACAGGTAAAAATAACAAACTTATGAGAGGGAACAAATATACATCTGAACAAACCAATCATCAAAAATAATGATTTCTGATTTAGGCACAAGGTGTTTGTGTCATACACATGGCACTTTGGCTTTCTACCCTCAATAGTCATGGGAAGGTTGGTGCTGTCCACAAAGTCTATTAGGCTGGGGATGGCATCAAATTTTCTTGATCCATTTGGACCAAGTAATTTCATCCCCACTCTGGAGCAGTTCTCACTTTTAATTTTCTGCACATCTAGAATTCTCCCAATGCTTTGGGGAGAAAGAGAAAGTTGATTAAATCGACCAAGTGTGTTTCTGGTGCTTTATTTTATTGACACCATAAGGATGAAAGGCAAAGCTAACCTTAGTGGGATTTGAACTCAGAACATAAAAGGCCATAACTATATGCTGCAAAGTATGTTGTCTGATGCTTTACTGATACTGCCAATCATTATCATCATTATTATTATTAATAATGGTTTCCAATTTAGGCACAAGGCCAACAGTTTTTAGGTGGGGGGAGTCAATTAAATTGATCCCAGTGCTTTATTTTATCAACCCCATAAGGATGAAAGGCAAAGCTAACTTTCGCGGGATTTGAACTCAGAATGTAAAGGGTCGTAACTCTAATCAGCAAAGCATCTTGTCCGATGCTCTACTGATACTGCCAATCATTAGCATCATCATTATTATTATTACTCCTGTTTCAGCAGTTTTCTAGCCTTCCAGAACCTCATCACTAATAGATGGAGTGATACTTCTAATGAGGAAAGAGATTTTCTGGTCCACCTTGGAAATGAAACTGGTGGTATGACTGATGGCATTACAGGAACAGTAGCCCCAAGAACTTGTTCATTACTTGGTCTTGTTTTCTGTCTCTCAGGGCAGAAAACCCTCACATAGATTTTACTGCTACAAGTATAACGACTAGGCTTTCTACCCTGCACTGTCAGTTTTATTGTTTTTGACTTTGCACCCATAATAGAACAGAGTTCTGAAATTGCCTTGTGGTGCTGACCCCTCCTGACCATATATCCTTTTTCATTAGTTTCGCACTTATTACATACCCATGTCTTTCACAAATGATATATGAAACTCCCTTTCACATACTCTTTTTGCTTAGCTCCTTTACTTCATTGAGCTTCTGAAAGGCTGGCAGACAGTCACATAAGCCCTTTCTGAGCTTAAAATTCGAATTCCAATGTCAGATAGGGATTTGGCTGCTGATTCTAACAGGATGAGTAATTGCATAGAAGCTCCACTGTTCGCTCAACAGATACTATTTGAACTAGTTAGTGTAATATCAAAATCTACTTACCTGCTTGTGTACATCCGTTAACCCAAAGTTTGCAAATGCTCGCCATTGTTCAGGAGAATTTTCTTTCTCAGAAAATACTACAGAAATATCATCTTTAAAAAATTGAAATTAAAAAACATGTCAATTAAAATTACTGATTAAAATTTTTTTTTTAGTTTTGTGTTTAAAACTGAGTTCAAAAATGTTATGCAAAGTAAGGCTTAATTCATTAAATTATATTTCTATCATTCTAAGGGCGGTGGATTGGCAGTATCGGTGGAGGGTCGGACGTCATGCTTTGACGCATAGAGTTACAGCCCTTGCCATTCTGAGTTCAAATCCCGCCAAGGTTAACTTTGCCTTTCATCCTTATGGGGTCGATAAAATAAAGTACCAATAATACACTGGGTAATTGCTGGCCTTGTGCCAAAAGTAGAAACAATTATATTTCTATTATTCTTAATTCAAAGAATGGTAGAGAAATTAGTTACAATTCCTGTAAAAAGTAGTTGCATATGTATTTGGAGATGTCAAACAGATTTTCACACAGTAGACATTGTCATGAATGAAGCCATGGAATCTTGGACCCTTAACTCTAAGCTTCAACTTAACAAAAAAACTGGCACTCTGTCAGTTACGGTGATGTTCCAGTTGATATCAACGGAACAGCCTGCTCATGGAAATTAATGCGCAAGTGACTGACCAATTCACAGACACACATACCCTTAATGTAGTTCTCAGGGAGATTCAGCATGACACAGAATATGACAAGGCTAGCCCTTCAACTCATTTTTGCCAACTGAGTGGACTGGAGCAACATAAAATAAAGTGCCTTGCTGAAGGACACCACAAACCACCTGGAATCAAAATAGTGAGCCAAATACCCTAAGCACCTTAACTCACAGTAAAGGCATAGGGTACATGCTTGAAGTTCAGCTCATATGTCATCAGATCAACTTATCAAGGCAAGGAGAGGTAAGTAACTTTTACAAAGACAGAAGAGTCTGATACTGTATATATTTAGAAAAATCAAATACCAGGTTTTAATATCTAAGGAAATAATCTAAACAATATTATTTAAACAAGATTAATTGGAGCCAAATTCCATTGCTGATCATGTTTCTAGCATTCAAGAGTATTTATTCAAAATATACTAGACATATACTCTTCACATGTTAAATTAGCAATAAATGGAATTTAAATGTGTTTTTTCTAATTAAATTACCGTATATATTCATGTATAAGCTGAACTTCCAATTTACATACATTTACAATGTACGATATATTTTGAATTGAGGTTTTGTAGGCCCAGTAGATTAGTCGCATACTGGTTTTTCATATATTTTTGTGGAAAAAGGTGTGACTTATACATGATTATATACAGTACCTATTTTCAATTATTTTAATTTATAATATGTTTATTCATTTTTTACTAGGTACATCATTGATTTTATAAGGGTATAAATGAGCTCAATAACTCTTTAGCATTCACATTACTCTATATCTACTCTTGTATTTTCACGGTAAAGGCTTTATCTCATATAATTATCTCACATAATATCAAATCTATGAGATTTTGATATTACTTATTTTGAGAACAATACCTTAACATTAGTATGAAGGGCGGTGGATTGGCAGTAACAGTGGAGGGTCGGACGCCATGCTTTCCAGCATAGTTACGTCCCTTTACGATCTGAGTTCAAATCCCGCCGAGGTTGACTTTGCCTTTCATCCTTACGGGGTCGATAAAATAAAGTACCAGTAATGCACTGGGTATTTTCTGGCCTTGTGCCTAAAGTAGAGACAATACCTTAACATTAGTATGAGAAGCTGGGTACAGCCAGTTTGAACAGAAAGAGGTGAGAGAATTCTGGCCGGATATGGCCAGTTTAAACGCTAAAGGGTTAATGTCATCATCATCATCATCATCAACGTTTAACGTCCGTGTTCCACGCTTGCATGGGTTTGGACGGGGGTAGTCCCACTTGAGGCAAGAGTGATTGTCTTGCTCGCATAGGACTGTCTGGCAGGTTTTCTACAGTTGGATGCCCTTCCTAACACCAACCACATTTACAGTGTGGGTCTGGGAGGTTTTTACCATGTTGCCTACACGGCCACATTACAGCGTGGACTGTGTGTTTTTTTGTCGTGACACCTACACGATCTCATTTGTTTCGGCCTGGATGGTGTGGCACCAACATAACTTTACAGAAGGGGGCGGTGTGGTTGGGGTGGGGGTGGTGGGACGGGGGTGTATTTTGTTAGAGGTGCCTACTGACTGTAGTAGGTTTTACTTTGTATTTAGGTAAGGCGGGTCTTCTCTATTACTGAGTACCGCCAAAGGTCTCGGTCCAGTGACATTGTCTTGGTGAGGTGTAAGTGTGTGAGGTCGGAGTTTATGAGCTCGTCCCAGGTTTTTCTGGGTCTGCCTATTCCGTGGCTACCGTCTATCTTTATTGCCCTGCACTTTGTTATACAGCTATCGTCCTTCATGCGCATCACGTGACCATACCAACGTAGCCTTCTCTCTAGTAAACAACATCTGATCCCTCTTATTTCTAATTTTTTCCTTAGTTCGTTTATGCTTTGTCGTTCACGTATATTACTATTACACATCCAGCGGAGCATGCAAGCTTCGTTTCTCTCTAGTCTGCGTATATCCTCTGCACACAATGCCCAGGTCCCACTGCCATGCAACATTGCTGTTCGTATGCAGGCATCGTACAACCTGCCTTTCATTTTTAGGGAGAACCCTTTAGCGGCTAATAGTGGTATAAGCTCTCTGAACTTTTTCCACCCAGTTCTGACTCTAGCTACTGTACTTTCAGAGCACCCTCCCCCACTGCTGATTTTGTCACCCAGGTAACGGAAGCTGTCCACTATTTCTATAGAACCCTCTGCGCAGTTGAAAGAGCTAGTATTTTGTGGGCACTTGCTGCTACTTATTGCCCCAGAACACCGGCCACATGTAAAATCTATGTTCTTAGTTAGCTTACCTGTGATCCCACTACATCTTTTATGAACCCAAACTTTGCATTTGGGACACAAAATGGAATTTCTACCTACGCCTTTCCTACACTCTGCGCATGGCCACTTCCCGGAGGGGACCGCCGCCTTATTTTCTTTCTTACAAACTAGAACTTTAGACTTAGCCAGGTTAATTTTAAGACCTTTTGATTCTAGGCCGTGCTTCCATGTTTGGAATTTCTTCTCTAGCTCGGCCATTGATTCAGCTATGAGCGTTAGATCATCTGCGTATAGGAGTTCCCATGGGCAGCCGGTCTTGAACTCCACTGTTATAGCCTGGAGGGCAATAATAAATAGTAGGGGGCTAAGAACAGAGCCCTGATGAACACCAACTTTTACACTAAACTCTTCACTATATTCGTTGTTAATTCTAACCTTGCTGACTGTTTCTTTATACATGGCTTGTATAGCTCTCACAAGCCATTCATCAACACCTAGTTTTCTAAGAGCCCACCAGATAATGGAACGGGGGACTCTGTCGAAGGCCTTCTCCAAGTCGACGAAAGCTAAGTATGGGGGTTTACTTTTAGCTAGGTACTTCTCCTGTAGTTGTCGTACAATGAAAAGAGCGTCTGTGGTACTTTTTCCTGACACAAACCCGAACTGCATTTCATCTAGATCAATTCGCTCTCTGATTAGTTGCGCTATTACTTTTTCCGTGACCTTCATGACCTGGTCGATTAATTTAATGCCTCTATAGTTACTCCTATCTAGAGCATCTCCTTTACCCTTATAACAGTTAACGATAATGCTGCTACGCCAGTCCTTCGGAACAACCCCATTCTGTATGACTTGGTTGACTATCCGGGTGACCATGGTGAGTCCCACCGTACCAGATGCCTTCAGCATCTCGGCAACTATTTCCGAAGACCCAGCCGCTTTGCCTGTCTTCATATCTTTGATTGCCTTACTTATTATACTACCCTCGACTAACACTGCTGGTCCCTCTATTGGGTCGATGTGGGGGAGACTGTCTTTCTCCCATTTATTCTCCTCATTTAGTAGCCTTTCATAGTGACACTTCCACGCTACCTTCTTATCGGCGTCGGTGATGGCAAGTACGCCGTCATCTTTAAGTACACACTTCTCCCCGACAATATCACTGTTTTCCTTGACACATTGCCTAGCAATCCTGAACACCTCACGTTTTTGGTCCTCACGTTGTAGAACATGCTTGAACTTTCTTTCCTCTGCTTCCCTTCTTGCGAAGTACACTTGTCTCCTAGCTTCCCTCCTGGCCACTTGATAGTCTTCTCTGCTTCCCCCATCCCGCCATACTTTCCAAGCCTGCTTTTTGGCCTTAATTGACCCCTCCACCTTACTGTTCCACCACCATGTTACTCTCCTCCTGCCTACAGGCCTGCTCCAGCCACAGACTTCGTCTGTCGCCGTCAGCAGGTTTGCTTTCAGGAATTCCCACTGTTCCTCTACCTTGTACGACTCTATTTGCTCTTCCTTACTGTCGAAAGCATCAAATAATATGCTTTGGAATTTATTTTTGGCTGTGGGGTCCTGTAGCTTCCATATTTTTCTCCTGAGGGTAGTCCTCTTCTGTTGCCTAGTACGTCTCGTCCTGACTATTAGGTCGCTAATTATCAGTCTATGTTGGGAGGTGCATTCTTCATGGGGGAGGGATTTAGTGTTTACAACAGTCACTTTGTCACGTCTTCTGGTAAGGATATAATCTACCTGGCTGGTATGTTCCCCTGATCTGTAGGTGATCAAGTGATTGTCTCGTTTTTTGAAGTTAGTGTTGCAGATAGTTAGGTTATTTGCATCACAGAATTCCAGGATTCTGGAGCCTTCCTCATTTCTAGTACCAAACCCGTAGCCTCCATGGATTTCGTCGTAGCCGTCACAATGTTGTCCAACGTGACCGTTTAGGTCGCCTGCAATAATTATATAGTCACTGTCGGTTATTTGGGAGGTAGTGAGCATCAGTGTCTCATAGAATCTGTCTTTTATAGTGCTGGGCAGTCCGGATTGGGGTGCGTACGCGGATATTACTGTCACCGTGGTTCTATTGAGGACAAGTCTTATTTTAATTATTCTGTCGTTCACTCTATTTACGTCTATTATCTTATCTGCCCACTTTTCTGCTACCATGATTCCTACCCCACCCAGCCCATTGTCATTTCCCACCCAGAAAAGCTTATAGCATCGTTTTCTACCCACAATGAATCTAGCAGATCCACCCCTCCACCTGGTCTCTTGAATACAACAAACATCGACCTCCTTACGTTCAAGCATTTCTACAACCTCGTTAGAGCGACCCTTTAAGGTGCCTACATTCAAGGTACCAAATCTGAAGTTTTGGATTGCGTTTGGGGGGTGGGAAAGGTGGGGAGCGGGGGGAGATGGGGTTGTGTTAGCCATCCGCGGCCGAAACAAAGAGGCATGTTCGCATTCTCGTCCACGAGGTGTGTTTGTCTTTAACTTTGGCATTGTCGCTGAGCGTCCAGATTTTTCTCTCTTCAACTCTCCGGAACTCCGTAGTCCTTCCATCCTACATACCGAAGGCGACCAGGTAAGCGATAGTATAGGCCTCTGGCTTATGATTGGTCCACGTGATAATAATGGTGGTGCGTGGGGGCGGGAGGGAGGGGTGTTGAGTTGTTAGCGAGAAGAATATTTTTAAGTTAGATCCTAGTATTTAACGAACGTAAACAAAAATACAAGATTTGTTTAGTAAGATACGCCAAAAACTTCCGTATTTTACAATCAGGACAAAATACAAGAGATTTGTTTTGGAAAATACAGGAGGAAATAGGTTTGGAAGGACTATGGAATAAGCGGATGTTAGAAAGCTAGAAAAATGTGTACATTACATTTTACCATGAAAGAGAATCTGCCACAAATTGGCGAAAGTGAATTACTTTATCTTATATATGTATATGGATAGAGAGAGAGAGGGGGGGGGGGGTTGACCGCATGTTGTAGAGTGTGGTGGAGAAGATATTAGGGAGCGGGAATTAAGGGTTTGAAATAATAACAAATATATTTAAAATATTGTTAAGAGTTTGAAGTATCAAATATATTTAAAATATTTGTATATGAGAAGAATATTTTTAAGTTAGATCCTAGTATTTAACGAACGTAAACAACTAAATACAGTAATGATTTGAGTTTTGTAAACAGTGTGGCAACTTTGAGCAAGTGTCTTTTACCATAGCTTCAGGTCAACCATGCCTTGTGAGTGAAATTGGATAGACAGAAACTGTTTGTAAGCAATCTCAGTCTCTGAGACATTAATCAACACTCCCAGATGCACCTCATGTACATCAGAAAATGTTTTTATGATTGGGTTTAGAAGATCAGCAAAGTATTCTCTCCACCTCACGAGGAAGCACTTTTCTGAAGAGAGGAGAACCCCAGATGCATTCCTGATAGCAGATGTGGAGGAGGGCTTTTTATTACAAAGTCAGCAGATGGTTTGCCAGAACACTTTATAAATACTTACTTTTCTGAATTCGATCACACAGTAAAAAGACTTCTTCATGTCCTGTGCAACAGCCACTATATTTGTCCAAACGAATGATTTTTAAATTAGCAGCTTGAAGAGATTCTTAAAGATAAAAAGATAAAGAAAGAATGAAGAAAAACAAAATGCATTCATTATACAATCAATTATAAAATATATGACAAGCCTATAGCACACCCTACTATATGTCAGATACCATCCACATGCTTTAAGACCAACACCATGACCCCACCCCCTCAAACAGTGCAATTTCTGTACCTCAGCCCCAAACCCCACCAATGCCTCCTGAGATAGTGTTGGTGTTATGACAAAAGCACCCAGTCAATGTTATAAGATGGTAGAACAGAAGTCATGATAAAATGCTCCCAGTACATGCTGTAAAGTGGTTGGGGTTAGGAAGGCCATCTAACTGTAGAAAACAAACAAAATCAAAGCATACATCAAAGCATACGAGCAGGATCTAATCACCTGACCAGTCACACCTCAGCACACAATAGCCGTTTAACACATGCAAGCATGGAAAATAGATGTTAAACAGTGATGATGATGATGACAACCTCTTTAGTGCTGGTGTCCCAATAAAATGCACTCAGCTGTGGTATGGACATGTGATGCACATAAAGAATGACAGTTGTATAACAGGATGCAAAGCACTGGAGGTTGTAGGGTGTCTCAAAAGAGTAAAACCTAGGAAGACATGGGATGAAATGATAAAAGCTGACCTAGTACAGCTGAACCTCTCGATGGAGATCTCTGGCGCTACGACAAAAAACCTAAGTCAACAACCCAACCCAGCTCTCACTGTAATCAAGGCTTGTACTTAGGAAGGGCATCCAGCTGTCATGAAATACCAGCCAAAGACACGGTCTCGCTATGAGCAACACAGGTCCCAGTGTGACCAACTGACCTGACCTCCCTCGTAACATGCCCACCTAGCTCCCATAATATGGGTCCACTGACCAGAAATGCCTCATAAGTGTGACCACCCAGTCCCACTCTGTAAATGTGGTTGGTGTTAGGAAAGGCATCCAACAACTGTAAAAATCGCTGCCAAAACACAGGTCCAGCTATGAGTAGGGTACGATGTGGCCAGCTGGCCAAAACTACTGCATAACTGGACCACCCAGTTCCATGATTCTGCTACAAGCAAGGTACAGCACAACCAACAGGCCTGACTTCCTTCATATGGGCCCACCCAGCTCCCAAATTACAGTTATGCTGTGAACAGGGTAAGGTGCGACCAACTGGCCAGATACTCCTCATAATGGTGCCACCCAAGTCCATGCTGTAAACATAGTTGGTGTTAGGAAGGCCACCCAACAGCCGTAAAAACTCAGCCAACACACAGTCCCAATATGTGGTATGTACAGTGCCAGACTTGTCTAATAACAGGACCATCAAGTTCCACACTGTAAATATGGTTGGTGTTAGGAAGTACATCCAGCTGTAAAAATCACAGCCAAAATACAGTTGTGTTTGAACAAGGTACAGTGTGGCCAACAGGCCAGACTTGTCTCATAACAGTGCCACCCAGTTCCACACTGCAAACATAGTTGGCGGTAGGAAGGGCATCCAGCAGCCATAAAACCCAGCCTAAACACAGCCCCACTATGACATCCCTCCTAATGGGACCACTCAGCTCCCAAAATATGGTTACTCTGTGAGCAGGGTATGGCGCGGCCAACTGGCTAGACACTCCTCATAACAGTGCCACCCAGTTTCACACTGTAAATGTGGTTGGTGCTAGGAAGGGCATCCAGCAGTCATAAAAACCCAGCCAACACACAGTCCCGATATGTGCAAGATATGGCGCAGCCATCTGGCCAGACTTGTCTAATAACAGGACCACCCAGTTCCACACTGTAAACATGATTGGTGTTAGGAAGGGCACAGAGCTGTAAAAATCCCAGCTAAAATACAGTTCCGTTTGAACAAGGCATGGCGCAGCCAACTGGCCAGACTTGTATCATAATGTGGACGACCTGTGGCATGGAAAATAGGCATTAAACGGTGATGATGATGATATATATATATATATATATATTCGGAGGTAGTGCATCACTGAATAGTGGGTTGTCTCCAAGTCAAGTCTATTCTCTGTTTATGTTTGCCGTAATTGATTACCTAATCTTTGCTATTTACACCTGATGACATCGCCAAAGTCTCATGTCATGAATCGATGATGCAACCAGGCCACAGAAATACGTATTGTGATTTTGCAACATTAAAAAGAATATTTGGAATCTGGCCTTCTGTTGTCTTTTAGATACGCACACACATATTTATATATATATATATACATTAAAATTTAAATGACACCAAAGATTTAAAGCATTTAAAAATGCTTTAAAACTTTGGTGTCATTTACATTTTAATGTTTTACAGCTCTGCGTGACCCCTACTGCATTGAGCTATAGATCAACTTGTAAATCAGTATACCATTAATATTATAAATATAATATTGATACTAATATTTTATATATATATATATATATATATATATATATAGCAAACATGTAGTTACCTATCTTGTTATTTTCACCAAAATAATGATTATTTTGGTCGTCTTGTCCAAATAACAAATTTGATACTCAAAACTCCTGCCAAACAACCAAACGCATCATGAAGTTATCCGTACTTATAAAAGGCAAAGCACTAGTTTTTGCTCACCCACAACAGTGGTTCTCACTGCATCTCACTCACATGTTCAATCAAATGAAACAATAATTTGAGATCGATGCACACACGCATACACATACACACACCCACACAGGCTCATCTATAAGATGACTTTATTTTACTAAACAAGATATATGTATTCTTATACTTACTACTGTCAAAAATTGGATTTGAAATAACAGCTGGCAATGAAATAGAGAACTTGTTGTCCTCATTGCTGTAAAGATATGCCTGGAAACTAAGCCTGACAACATTGAGTGACATGTCCTTCGCTTGAGCTTTGGCTTTTTCTCCAGCTTTTTTTGTATCATTTGCTAGAAAGAAGACAAAATGTATTCTTATATTTTAACAGAATATATTATCTTTAAAAACATAATATAGGAAATGATCTATAACCAATTTAATTTATACTGTATATATATTTACTGGTACTTATTTTGTCAGCTTCTGTTTGAATGAAATTAGTTGATCTTGACACTATATCAATATAGAATATAGAGCTAAACTAAACATAATAGAGCATTTAAAATGATGCTGTACTCTCTCAGTCATGTCTACAAAAATTCCAAAAGACAATAATCCATTGTTAGCTGATACCCTAGAATACTAGACACCGAGTTTGAATTATTATTTTTTATTTTATTTTTTCTGCTTATTTAAATGGACAGACTGTAGGCCCTCCAAAAACTGATGACAGTAATGCAGCTTATATTCAGCTTGAATCTCAGTAAGTCAATGTCTGGAGGAAAATCATGGATTGGATGGGATAGGAGAATCCAAAGGAACTGGCATCGACTGAACGAAAAGGTAAATAGAGTGCCAGAGCATTGGGACACAGTATGGGTGATGAGTTGAAGAATGATTAATGTTTTAGGTGGTTTCTGTGGAAATGTTATACAGCTAGCTAGATCAGAGGGACAGACACCATAGTAGTATGAATAGAATAGGTAGATTGAAAATAGAATAGAATATGAAGAGTTTGTAAACCAAAAGCTATAATGTGTTAGTGAGTGAGTCTTTGCCATTCGGTTGCTTGGTTATATTTTAGATGTAGTATACAATGTTTGTATACCACATCCAAGAGCAGTAACACTCCAAATGTGAGAACAGTACTCCTTTGAGGTTAGTTTTTTTTTACAAGAGAATTAACTAACAATGGATTAGTCCACCTAATTGTAATTATCTATAATGTGAAATGATATATTCTATCAGGTGAAATGATATATTCTATAAGATGAAATGATTCATTCTATAATGATTCATTCTATAAGATGAAATGATTCATAGCAGCACAGTTAATATGTTTACTTTGTAACCATGTGACTCTGAGGTTGATTCACTTAATAATACCTAGTGTAAGTGTCTTCTACTATAACCATATGTTGACTAATTCTTTGTGAGTGAAATTTGATAATACAGAAATGTGCAGAAGACTGTCCTATAAATATATATGCATACATATATATAGAGTTACTTAGTTCTTAGAGGACATTTGCATGAATTTAGTAAAAGATGCATAAGCCATGAAAGAAGAGCTTTATTTGAGAAAAAATGATGATGATGATGATATAAATATATATTTTATATCATCATCATCATCGTTTAATGTCTATTTTCCACACTTGCATGGGTTAGACAGGTTATTACAATATGAGACAAGTCAGGCCAGGTGACCATGCCGTGCTCATACAGATCTGTTTTAGCCTTGGTTTGTACAAGTAATTTACACTCATGCTTCAAAGAGAAAAATATCAATATATGGGCTGAAACACTTTCATAAGGCAGGTTCTCTTCTCTGAAGACCTTCTACTATTCAACTCACCTGAGAGTTTCTTACCACTAGAAGTAGAAAGACTAATAGCCAGCCAGAGAAAAAGGAAGATAATCGTGTGGTGCTTAAACCTAAACACAAGAGTGGCATAAGTAAAAAAAACTTCAGTTAACCAAGAATTAAAACTGCTTTGCAGACTTCACTCACAACACATTTCATATCATGATTTCTTACATAAGCACAAGGGTCTCAGTAAAATGCTATAGTAAATTGAAATGGCTCAGTATATAAATAATATTTATTTAATCTGTCTCAGGGGAATGAAAGACAAAGTTTCAAGGAATGTGTAAAAGAATGAAACTAAAAAATACACTCAAAAACAAAAGACCCCCCCCCCCACACACACACACAAGCATAATCCTTCACCCCAAAACGTCAAAGCTGTACACACCACAGAAACACATGAAAATGTGGAGTGGTCCACCATTCCACATGTGATTATGATGAAGATAATTAAAGTGATAAAAATATATTAAATATTTACCATCAAAATTAATATTTGTGTCATTCACATTACCAGAATCAATGCGTTTCTTAAGAACCATAGATTCTAATATGCGTTCTTTCAGAATATCAGCAACTTTACGTCTAGTCACATGCATAACGCCAATGTTCTGCATCCTGTTGAAAAAGATAGAAAAACAAGCAAGAGAGTAAAAAAGAAAATATGTATGGAAGTAAATGTTTATTGCAACTAACGGTTTCAGTAGTTGTTAAAGAGACTGGAAAAAATATTACTCTTGTATAAGACAAATATATAAAGAAACTAAAACATAATCCAGTTTGAAATAAATGAAACTTAAAAGATGAAATATAAATTACAGAGATTACAGAAATTAGACTACTAACTATTAGGCCAGCTAAATTGATTTGCTAAACAAACCAGACCAGATTTGAGTTATGATGTTAATGAAATAACTTTTAACATCCAGTAATGATTTTACAGAAAATGTCTAACATTTATAGTATCATTGTAAAAATTTGGACAGATCATTGTAAAAACTTACAGAATTACAACTAAAAACTTTAATTTTTCATGTGATGTAGTCATGGTGCTATTTTCTAATTTTCAAGAATGTGTTGCTAATGTGGTTTCATGTGTTATAGGACCTTAAGAATTAAGTTCTATTCTTAAACATGGAGTATATTAAACAAGTTAATAAAACAGTGAAGAAAGCAATAAAGAGAAAATCTCAAATTGTTATTCCAAGGTTAGGAAAACTTCATCTTTTACAAATGATTGCATATATTGAAGCTTCTTTTGCCAATCTGAAGGCTATATTATATTTCTGGTTGGTAGTAGCAATAAATATGGGCGCAAAGTCAGAAACAGCACAGTTCCCATGACTTTCAGAAACATTTTTTCACGCTCAGAGTTGCTGAAGCATGGAACAAACTACCTGCATCAGTTGTTAGCTGTCGAGACACTGCATCCTTTAAAACCTCCATGTTCCCCGAGATTCGCCAACACTACACCTAATGTTCTCCCTCCATACACATACACATATGTATATCCTGACTCATACACTATTCACTTCCCTGACATTTGTATATTATTCTATGTACTATACATGCACCTTTGACAAGTTGTAGTGCACCTGAACACTTTACACAATAATTTCCTTATTATTATTATTATTATTACTTGACAATCAAAATTTACAAGAAAAAATTACACCTTGACGTCTCAAAAAAGAGATGGAACTATTGGTAAAAACAATTTTAGATATACAATGCTTGAGAGAAGAGTTGGATGATCAGGGCTGAAATGTCTTTGAGCATAACTCTACCTACTCAAGCCTGGTCTTGGGCTAAACAAGAGAATGATAAAAATATAATTTGTTCCCATAAGATAATCACTTAGATATGAATGAAGCTTACTTGCAGACAGGATTTTTAGCACTTGGTACTTGAATTGTGCAAATACCGTTACTGCAGGATTTACCCACAAGTTCATGAGCATGTATATGTGGCTTAGGGTCATCAGTGACCAAACTTATTACAAAAAGTGCTGGCCCACTATAATTCAAGATCTGGAAAAAAAAACATTTTGACTTTATAATTATTGGTACCTTTATAATGCATGAAATGCTATATAATGACTGATAATGCTGACAACAATAATGGAAATGTTTATGATGATGACATAAATTGTGACAGCAATGACAACAGTGATGACGATAACGATGATGATGATAGCAGCATTCATACTAATGATAATAATTGTTTCTACTTTTTAGCACAAAGCCAGCAATTACCCATTGCGTTACTGGTACTTTATTTTATCGACCCCGTAAGGATGAAAGGCAAAGTTAACCTCGGCGGGATTTGAACTCAGATCATACAGGGAGGTAACTCTATTCTTCAAAGCATGGCGTCCGACCCTCTACCGATAATGATAATAATGATGACTAATGAATTGATGTAGCAGCCTCTATGTAGTGGCAATCAGGAGTGATCATACAAATTTTCAAAAAGAGAGACAAGAGAGATTGCTATAATTATAGAGGAATCTCTTTGTTAAGCCTCCCCATTTTGAAATGCCCAACCAAGATACACAGTGTACAAGGATAGTGCTCCTGGGACTCCATCAAGAGTTAAAAACCCTTTACCTTAAAGTTCATTTAAGAATAACAGCATGTAATTCTGAGAGAAGCTGAGGATATTTATTTACCTGTACTGTTGGATATGTCTTTTTTGATTTTTTGCTGTTAGCACCTTGCAAACCTCCATGAGATGGGCCTTCACACTTGTACCGAAATCTGAACCCTCGTGTCTGTGGTTGTTCGATTATAACTAAATTTGGAGTTGTTTCTGAAATAAATAAGTAAATAAATAAATGAATATGTGTGTGATTGTGTATATATATATATATAGGAAGGGCATCCAGCTATAGAAAACTTGCGAGACAAAGGGTTGGGAAGAACCTCCCTAGTGTTGATGATTAACACGGTAAATACATCCAGTACACACTGTAAAGTGGTTGGTGATAGGAAGGGCATCCAGCCATAGAAATCTTGCCAAACAAAGGGTTAGGAGGACCATTCAGTGGTGTCAAAGGCATGACAACCACTCCTAAGCACTTGATGGAATGTGAGACCATACATAAATGCACAACCCTAGCGTGCCTGAGAGATCAGTGGCTCCACTTCAGTATTGATTTTGTCTATATGGACTCAATCAACCCTTGTTAGCAGGGAAAGCAGACATTTAAATGACAAAGATGATGCTGATGATAAATATCATCATACTCAACAATATCATCATCATTTAACATCAATTTACCCTGCTAGCAAGGGTTGGACATATTGTCACATGTCAAGTCAGTATTTATGTGTGTGTGTGTGTGTGTATATATATATATATATATATATATATATATATATATATATATATATATATATATAAAGTTAGTTCCACAACATATTAGCAAACCATCTTCGAAGACACGTGTTCCATCTAACGGATTTTCAACTCTAGTGAGGTTGTGTTGAAAAACAAAAGTTTATATAAGTTGACCAATCGTGCACAAGGTCGTCGACAAGGGCGACAACTCAAGTTAGACTGACGAAAGGGACCCGATTGAGTTCATTCTGGATAAAATTAATCTGGAACCTTGTAGTTACGTAATAAGTCCTTGGAGACATGCGGACATCAATTATAAAAATTAGAGCTTGTTTAGACAGGTACTATTATGTAATCTCTGCAAGGATATTTATTTGTTATATAGTTTAATGGATTGTAACTTTACATTACTATTAGTTCACCAACTTGAACACTTGATGCATAGGTGGGTCCTTTTAGTATAGTATGTGATGTTGTACATTTGCTGTTATACTATGGTCAGTCTCTTTTTTGAGCAGAGTGTTAATAATAATAATGAATGAGAAATAGTAATTTAAAGCTGTTTGTGGATATCTCCCATCATTAAGGTATCCACGAGTCTGATGAGCTATTAATTCAAGAGTTGAGCCAGATTGATACTGATTAGTTGATAACACAACTATATAAAGCAGAGAATAATACAAAGCTCAAATGTGATTTTATAGTTCACAGCAAGATAGGTAAAAGACAGCTCAGAGTTTTATCCAATTGGTGAATTTCCAATCACAGTAGCTTTACAATATCACAGAGCATATATTAAAGAATAAAATAACCAGGATTAAATTACATTAAATTATTTAATTGATTTATGAACGTTTCTATCAATACAGTACGATGTTTCATTATTTTCCTCAGTACTGATTTTTTCAGAATCCATTAAACAATATAAATAATATATTTACCATCGATGCCCAGACATCTTCACTCCAAAAATGTAAACAAATTTAAAATACAGTTGTTAAGACTTAATGTACAAATTAAAATATATTATTGATAAAATATAATGTGCAGTAACTAAACAATATTTGCATGAATCATAAAACCTAATGCACATATATTAGACTCTACAATAACATTATAGGAATACAATCAGAGCTTATCAATTCAATCATACTTATTAATTGAAGTAACAACAATTTCAAGCATAACATTAATAGAGTACATTAAAAATATCAATACAAAAATTGTGGAAGCTTAATTCAGTAATAAAGTATCAATCACTAGGAGAATTACTAGTTGTTAAGAAACTAATAGCCTAAAATAACTGTATTAAAAGAGGTGAAAGGACAATTATAAGTGTACAGCTACATGTATATACATATATAACTATGTACACTTTATATAAATACACATACAGACACACATATACAATACACCCACACACACACAAGCGTGAAACTAATAATAATAACATTTGTACTGCCTCTTCATTTTTCTGTTTTTTGTTCTCTGTTTACTTTTTTAAAAAATATATATATATATATATCAAGTAAGAATATTTTCGAAACAGCGAGTGGGTTTGAAATTATTAGAAATGTAAGCTATCGCCGTATTTTGACTAAAGAAATTAAAGAAATTATTTAGCCTGATAGTGGGGTTAAGAACCCTCGGAGAAATGGAAAAAGATGAGTATTGACGTACATGGGAGTCAACTCCCATGTACGTCAATACTCATCTATATATACAATAATTGCTATAAATCGAAGCTGCAACTGTAATATAGCAGATACCAATCAAATTGTTAGAAGCAGTCATGAAAGCACTCAATGGTGTGAAAAATTAATGTTTAAACACAAAAAGTTAATGAAGTACGACAACAAAAATAAAGTGACCAAAAGCATGTTGCTATAATAATACAACATTGATATATACAAACAGGTCGAACACTAACCTGGATCATCTCAAAAGGACATGAATCAATAAAAATCTTTGATAGGTTTCTGGCAAATCCAGTAAGACACATCCTAAGTTGCATAGTGTATGTGCAAGTCACTGATGCATCCTTTGATTGAACAGAAATATCACTTTGCTGGTAGGTTCCTCATTCCCTGGTATCCAACTCAGTTTGGTTGTTTGGAGACACTGTGACAGTCTACTGTAGCAATAAATTCACCAGTATCATTCCGTGACCTTTCTCAAAAAAAGAGGAAGGTCAAAACGGCTGCACTTTTGGTGAGTAAATTCAAGGTGTGAACAAAAGATTTTATCACAGCATCAAAGAAGCTCTCAACTAGCTTCACAAACAATCAATTAAATAACTAGAAGAAAAATAATAATTGTTTCTACTTTTGGCACAAGGCCAGCAATTACCCAGTGCATTACTGCTACTTTATTTTATGGATCCCGTAAGGATGAAAGGCAAAGTTAACCTCGGCAGGATTTGAACTCAGAATGGCAAGGGCCGTAACTCTATGCGTCAAAACATGGCGTCCCACCCTCTACCGATACTGCCAATCCACTGCCCTCTAAAAGAAAAATAATAATACGTATAAATCGAGGTTGCAGCTGTAATATAGCAGATACCAATCAAATTGTTAGAAGCAGTCATGAAAGCACTCAATGTGTAAGAAATTAATGTTTTCACCCAGATTAAACACAAAAAGTTAAAGTGTGACACCAAAAATAAAGCAACCAAAAGCATGTTGATATATACAAACAGGTCGAACACTAACCAAGATCATCTCAAAAGGACATGAATCAATAAGAATCTTTCTGGGATTGCAGGAAGATACATCCCAAATTGCATAATGTATATGCAAATCATTGATGTGTCTTTTGATGGAACAGAAATATCCCTTCGTCAGCAGTTTTTTTGTTCCGGGGTATCCGACTTGGTCCGGTTGGTAGAAGACACTGTGGCAGTCTAGTGTTGCAGTAAATTCACAAGTATCACATATACATATAATACATACACACATAAATATACCTATACCTCTATATATATATATATATATATATATACACAAATACAAACACACATACATATACACACACACATGCAAATACATACATCTATATAAAAATATATATGTACACACATCCTTATAATACTATACATACATACCTACACATATACATATACACCTATGTAATTACACTCTTTTATATAATAACCCAATTATATTAGTATACCATATATCATCATCATCACCGTTTTACGTCCGTTCTTCCACGCTAGCATGGGTTAGATGGGTTGTCCTGTTGTGGGCAGTGTCTGGTCGGCTGACCATGCCTTGCTCATACAGGAACTGATTTGGCTTGATTTCTACAGCTGGATGCCCTTCCTAACACCAACCTCATTTACAGTGAGTGCTGGGTGCTTTTTCGTGGCGCCTACACATTCACTTTACAGTGTGGGCTGGGTGCTTTTTTGCCGTGGCACCTCCACACATGCACACTCATATACACATGCATAAGTACATAGGTGGATATATGCATATATGTTTGTGTTTATGTAAATTGTGGATTATATGTATGTATTTGTATATGTGTGTATTTGTATATGTATATATATATGTGTGTCTAACCCATGCTAGCGTGGAAAAATGGACGTTAAATGGTGATGATGATGATGATGTGTGTGTGTCTATGTGCATTTAAATATAAGTGGACATATATATATATATATATATATGTAATACAGAAGACCCGCCTTGCCTAAGTACAAAGCGAAACCTACAGTCAGTAGACACCTCTAACAAAAATACACCCCTGTCCCACTACCCCCATCCCATCCACACCACCCCCTTCAATGTAAAGTTATGTTGGTACCACAACATCCAGTCCGAAACAAATGAGGTCGTGTAGGTGTCACGACAAAAAAACACACAGTCCACGCTGTAATGTGGCTCTGTAGGTAACACGGTAAAAACCTCCCAGTCCACACTGTAAATGTGGTTGGTGTTAGGAAGGGCATACAACCGTAGAAAACCCGCCAGACAGTCCTATACGAGCAGGACAACCAATCTTGCCTCAAGTGGGAAAACTCCCGTCCAAACCCATGCAAGCGTGGAAGATGGACGTTAAACGATGATGATAACGATGATGATGATATATATATATATATATATATTTTTTTTTTAAACATAGTCACAGATACATATGTGAGTGTTGGCTACCTTCAACGGTGTGGCTCTATGAATGAATGAATTAAGTAAATAATTATCAATCAGAGTTATATAAAATTATAAGTTTGAAGAATAGACAGACAAGGGCGGTGCCCCAGCATGGCCTCAGCCGGATGGCTGAAACAGGGAAAAGAGAGACAAAATGTATCCAAGTTTTTTTTCCCTCCTTAGTCCATAGAAATCAACCAGATAAATAATTAATTAAACGGAGCTAAGTTTAAAGTGTAACTTTGAAGAAATAACAGATAAAAGTCACAGACTTTCCTCTGTGAGGAACAGTCAGATAAAATTTACTTAGTCTTTCCTCTTAGTCCGTAGAAATTAACTAGACAAATAATCAATTAAACGGAGCTAAGTCTAAAATGTAAGTTTGAAGAAAAAAACATAGACAAACATTACCAAAAATGTTTCCAGTCCCAACTATCCAGTTGCATTATCCATGAGGCTCCGAGCTTTTCAAGAGACTCCCTCAGTTAGGACCAAAGTTTCTAAATTGATTGCCTCCAGTAACAAATTCACGTGGCCAGCAGTCAAGATAGAAGTGTTGTGAAGGGTAGGCCAGATGGCAAGTAGGTTCATTGCTAGAAGAAGCAGTTAGTTACTGCCTAATGATTACTCAACCATAAAGGAGTATAGAACAAAGTCATAAGGACATATATATATTTAAACATAGTCACAGATACATATGTGAGTATTGGCTACCTTCAACAGTGTGGCTCAATGAGTGAATGAATTAAGTAAATAATTATTAATCAGATCTATATAAAATTATAAGTTTGAAGAATAGACAGACAAAATTCCTCACAGAGGAAAATAGATAACATTTATCTGTTATTTCTTCAAAGTTAAACTTTAAACTTAGCTCTGTTTAATTGATTATTTATCTGGTTGATTTCTACGGACTAAGGAGGAAAAAAAAATTGGATAAACTTTTTCTATCTATTCTTCAAACTTATAATCTTATATACATATATATATATATATATATATTATATATATATATATATCATCATCATCATCATCATCATTTTACGTCCACTTTTCCCTGCTTGCAAGGGTGGGACGGGAACTGATTCTGGCTTGATTTCTACAGCTGGATGCCCTTCCTAACACCAACCTCATTTACAGTGAGTGCTGGGTGCTTTTTTGCCGTGGCACCTCCACGACCACTTTGCAGTGGAATGATAGGGACCTCAGTCCCTATCATCTCATTTCTACAGCTGAGTAAACTGGAGCAATGTGAAATAAAGTGTCTTGCTCAAGGAAACAACACATCACCCGGTCTGAGAATTGAACTCACAACCTATCGATTGCAAGGCCAATGCTCTAACCACTAAGCCATGTGCCTCCATATATATATATAATATATATATATATATATATATATATATATATATATATATATATATATATATATATATATATATATATATATATATATATATATATATATATATATATATATATATATATATATATATATATATATATATATATATATATATATATATATATATATATATATATATATATATATATATATATATATATATATATATATATATATATATATATATATATATATATATATATATATATATATATATATATATATATATATATATATATATATATATATATATATATATATATATATATATATATAGTTTAGCGAGGTTTTTTATATGAAATCGTGTGTCGAATAAAAAATGGCGTAGACATACAACACAACAGGAGGAAAAAAATATAACACCACTGACGATGTTGCAGATGTGCAACGAAAGATTTATGTAAATTATGTAAACTATATATATGTGTTTGTGTCTATATTGTATCTGTATTATTTTTGACCGTCGGTCAGTCAATGGCAACATTGAGGACCGAGTAAGTTAGATCGCAGATATAAAAGACAGCGAGAAGCGAAAACCAACCAAACAGTGAGTGTGTTCTGTTATTAATTCTGGCAATATTACGCAAATATGACCCTCCCCAAGTATAACAATATATATATATATATATATATATATATATATCATTATCATCATCATCATCATCGTTTAACGTCCATCTTCCACGCTTGCATGGGTTTGGACGGGAATTTTCCCACTTGAGGCAAGATTGGTTGTCCTGCTCGTATAGGACTGTCTGGCGGGTTTTCTATGGCTGGATGCCCTTCCTAACACCAACCACGTTTACAGTGTGGACTGGGAGGTTTTTACCGTGTTACCTACACGGCCACATTACAGTGTGGACTGTGTTTTTTTGTCGTGACACCTACACAACCTCATTTGTTTCGGACTGGATGTTGTGGTACCAACATAACTTCACATTGAAGGGGGTGGTGTGGATGGGCTGGGGGTAGTGGGACGGGGGTGTATTTTTGTTAGAGGTGCCTACTAACTGTAGGTTTCGCTTTGTACTTAGGCAAGGCGGGTCTTCTGTATTACTGTGTAGCGCCAAAGATCTCGGTCCAGTGACACTGTCTTGGAGAGGTGTAAGTGTGTGAGGTCGGAATTTATCAAGTCGTCCCAGGTTTTTTCCGGGTCTGCCTACTCCGTGGTTTCCGTCTATTTTAATCGCCCTGCACTTTTTTATACAGCTGTCGTCTTTCATGCGCATCACGTGACTGTACCAACATAATCTTCTCTCTAGTAAACAGCATCTGATCCCTCTTATTCCTAATTTCTCCCTTAGTTCATTTATGCTTTGCCGTTCACGTATATTACTATTACACATCCAGCGGAGCATGCAAGCTTCATTCTTCTCCAGTCTGCGTATATCCTCTGCACACAATGCCCAGGTCTCACTGCCATGCAACATTGCTGTTCGTATGCAGGCATCATACAGCCTGCCTTTCATTTTTAGAGAGAACCCTTTAGCGGCCAATAGTGGTATAAGCTCTCTGAACTTTTTCCATCCCGTTCTGACTCTAGCTACTGTACTTTCAGAGCACCCTCCACCACTGCTGATTTTGTCACCCAGGTAACGGAAGGTGTCCACTATTTCTATAGAACCATCTGCGCAATGGAATGAGCTAGTATTCTGTGGGCACTTGCTGCTACTTAGTGCACCTGAGCACCGGCCACATATAAAATCTATATTCTTAGTTAGCTTACCTATGATCCCACTACATCTTTTATGCACCCATACTTTGCATTTGGGACATAAAATGGAGTTTCTGCCTACTCCTTTCCTACACACTGAGCATGGCCATTTCCCAGATGGGACTGGTGCCCTATTTTCCTTCCTACAAACTAGAACTTTTGTCTTAGACAGGTTAATTTTAAGGCCTTTTGATTCTAGGCCATGCTTCCATATTTGGAATTTCTTCTCTAGTTCGGCCATTGATTCAGCTATGAGCGTTAGATCATCTGCGTATAGCAGTTCTCATGGGCAGCCGGTCTTGAACTCCACTGTTATAGCCTGAAGGGCAATAATAAATAGGAGGGGGCTAAGGACGGAGCCCTGATGAACACCAACTTTTACGCTAAACTCTTCACTATATTCGTTGTTAATTCTAACCTTGCTGACTGTTTCTTTATACATGGCTTGTATAGCTCTCACAAGCCATTCATCAACACCTAGTTTTCTAAGGGCCCACCAGATAATCAAGCGGGGTACTCTGTCAAAGGCTTTCTCCAAGTCAACAAAAGCTAAGTATAGGGGTTTACTTTTAGCTAGGTACTTTTCCTGTAGTTGTCGTACAATGAAAAGAGCGTCTGTGGTACTTTTACCTGACACAAACCCGAACTGCATTTCATCTAGATCAATTCGCTCTCTGATTAGTTGCGCTATTACTTTTTCTGTGACATTCATGACCTGGTCAATTAATTTAATGCCTCTATAGTTACCCCTATCTAGGGCATCTCCTTTACCCTTGTAGCAGTTAATGATGATGATGCTACTCCAGTCCTTCGGAACGACCCCATTCTGTATGACTTGGTTTACTATCCGGATGTCCATAGTGTGTCCCACCGTTCCAGATGCTTTCAGCATTTCAGCAACTATTTCCGAAGGCCCAGCCGCCTTACCCGTCTTCATATCTTTGATTGCCTTACTTATTATACTACCTTCAACTAGCACTGCTGGTCCCTCTATTGGATCGATATGGGGGAGACTGTCTTTCTCCCATTTATTCTCCTTATTTAGTAGCCTTTCGTAGTGACACTTCCAAGCTACCTTCTTATCAGCGTCAGTGATGGCAAGTACACCATCATCATTAAGGACACACTTCTCCCTGACAATATCACTGTTTTCCTTGACACATTGCCTAGCAATCCTGAACACCTCACGTTTTTGGTCCTCGCGTTGTAGAACATGCTTGAACTCTCTTTCCTCTGCTTCCCTTCTTGCGAAGTACACTTGTCTCCTAGCTTCCCTCCTGGCCACTTGATAGTCTTCTCTACTTCCCCCATCCCGCCATACATTCCAAGCCTGCTTTTTAGCCTTAATTGACTCCTCCACCTTACTGTTCCACCACCACGTTACTCTCGTCCTGCCTATAGGCCTGCTCCAGCCACAGACATCATCTGCCGCCTTCAGCAGGTTAGCTTTCAGGAATTCCCACTGTTCCTCTATATTGTACAACTCTAATTGCTTTTCCTTACTGTCAAAAGCATCAAGTAATATGCTTTTAAATTTATTACTGGCTTCCATATTTTTCTCCTGAGGATAGTCCTCCTCTGTTGTCGAGTACATCTTGTCCTGACTACGAGGTCGCTGACTATGAGTCTATGTTGGGAGGTGCATTCTTCATGGGGGAGGGATTTAGTGTTTAGAAAAAAACACTCTATCACGTCTTCTGGTAAGGATATAATCTATCTGACTGGCATGTTCCCCTGATCTATAGGTGATCAAGTGATTGTCTTGTTTTTTTAAGTTAGTGTTACAACAGTTAGGTTATTTGCATCACAGAATTCCAGGATTCTGGAGCCTTCCTCATTTCTAGTACCAAACCCATAGCCTCCATGGATTCCATATATATATATATATATATATATATATATATATATATATCAAGACACTTTATTTTACATTGCTCCAGTTTACTCAGCTGTAGAAATGAGATAATAGGACTAGGGTCCCTATCATTCCACTGCAAAGTGGTCGTGGAGGTGCCACGGCAAAAAAGCACCCAGCACTCACTGTAAATGAGGTTGGTGTTAGGAAGGTCATCCAGCTGTAGAAATCAAGCCAGAATCAGTTCCTGTATGAGCAAGACAAGGTCAGCCGACTGGACACTGCTCACAACAGGACAACTCGTCTAACCCATGCTACCATGGAAGAACGGACATAAAACAATGATGATGATGATGATGATATATATGATGATGATGATGATGATGATATATATATCAAATATAGAAAAGTAACACACGAGTTGATATATATAAAAACAAATAGTAGAAAGGGGAAAGATTTTTTCAGTGAAATATCAAAACATTAATTTATTTACAATACTGGTTTCAGCATTATATGCATTGTTAATTGCGGATATGCAGAATATTGTTAAGTTGCATATTTGTACAAATAGTGATAATAATAATTGTTTCTACTTTTGGCACAAGGCCAGCAATTACCCAGTGCATTACTGGTACGATAAAATAAAGTACCAGTAATGCACTGGGTAATTGCTGGCCTTGTGCCAAAAGTAGAAACAATTATTATTATCACTATTTGTACAAATATGCAACTTAACAATATTCTGCATATCCGCAATTAACAATGCATATAATGCTGAAACCAGTATTGTAAATAAATTAATGTTTTGATATTTCACTGAAAAAATCTTTCCCCTTTCTACTATTTGTGGTAGAACACTGGGAGGTTATATCCATAGTAGTAGTAGTATTAGTAGTAGTAGTAGAGCACTCAGTCCATGGGACAAGTTTGGTAGAAGTTAGTTCCACAAGAGTTAATAACCCATTCCATTTCCAAGGATGCACGTTTCACCATGCAGTTTTTCAACTCGAGTGAATGGGTTATAACGCACCTCCTCGAAAATAGTTTATTAACTGCTGTGGAACTAACTTATATATACATGAGTGTGTATTATATATGTGCGTGTCTGTATGTATATTTATATACTGTAAAGTGGTTGTGTTAGTGACACGACAAAAAGCACCCAGTCCACACTGTAGAGTGGTCATGTAGGAGACATGGTAAAAAGGCTCCCAGTCCACATCGTAGATGTGGTTGGTGTTAAGAAGGGCATCCAATCTCGCCTCAAGTGGGACTAAACTGTCCAACCCATGCTAGCATGGCAGATGGACATTAAACGATGATGATGATGATGAAGTGTACATAGTTATATGTACCATATAAGTGCATATATAGTACATAGAATAATGTACAAAAGTCATAAAAATAAACAGTGTATGTGTCATGATACACACACACATGTGTGTGTGTATAGAGGTGGAATATCAGGTGTAGTGTTGGTGAATTTCAGGAAGCATGGAAGTTTTGAAGGATGCAGTATCCCCCAACAGCTAACAACTGATGCAGGTAGTTTGTTTCATGTTTCAGCAACTCTGAGCATGAAAAAATGTTTCCAAGAGTCATGGGAGCTGTGCTGTTTTCTCATTTTGTAAACATGTCCATTGGTGTTAGACATATGGAATTCAAAAAGATGTTGGAAAGATGGTTAATGACCTTGTGAGTGTCTACCAAATCAGTTGCCAGACATCGGAGCTTTAATGTTTCTATGCCCAGGGAAGCAAGACATTCAGTGTATGGTAGATGCCTAGTGGAAAGTATTCATTTGGTTACACGTTTCTGAACAGCTTCCAGATCAAAATTCTAAGCAGAATAGGAGTTGCAGACTGGTGATGCAAGTTCTAAGTGTGTACACAACATAGCTATATACAGCTTTAAATAGACAGCTGGAGAGCAGCTGACAAAGGTCTTACTGAGTGATGCTAAGACACCCTCAGCCTTCTTGATAATTTTAAAGATGAGGTTTGTCCAATGCAAATCTTCTTGAGATTGGTGTTGTTAAGGGAGTATGTGAAAACTGGGTTTTTCCTCCCAAAATGCATGGTGGTACACTTGTCCACAGCCAGCTTGAGTTACCAGTTCGTAATCCATTGCTGCATTGTGTCCTGGTCTGATTGCAGGAAAGATCTATAGCTTACAAGATCTGTCCTTTTTATCTCAAGGTACAGCTTGATGCCATCTGCATATTTCAGCACTGTGACATTCCTCAAGTTGGCATCTATGTCATTAATATATGCAACAAACAAAAGGGGTCCAAGAACAGATCCTTGTGGTACACCAGATGTCATCTCATAGGATGAAGAATGCTGTCCTAGAACTGTGACTACCACATTTCGACTAAGAATGAAGGACTTCAACCAGATATAAAGATCATCTCTCACATCCATTGCAGAGAGTTTTGTGTGGCACAGAATTAAAAGCTTTAGCAAAGATACCCATGAGCCGCCATCAGTGATTTGGGTAACGTATTCAAGAAACTTGATGAGTTGGCCACAGCAGTTGCAGTTAGGGATAAATCCAAATAGTGAGAGCAGGATAAAGCTGTGAGAGTTCCAGAGTGTTTCTCTGACACAGGGTTCCATTAATTTGGCGATGCAGCTAGTAAGACTGACTGAATGATAGTTGACCGGTGACATACGATCAGGTGACGTACGACAGTTTTTCATTGCTCTGGGGTAACAAAGAACCAACCGCGTTTAAGAAGCAGGTATATAACACCATCAAGACTAGGAGAGGCATAGTTGCACTTATTCTTCAAGTAGCATCACAGCATTGCAAGTGTAAATTCCACAGTTGCTATAGAATTTGATGTCAGAGGTGGTGGAGATGGTACATTTTGCTTTTCAACAGTAAAAATGCCTAAATAGCATTCAGCAATAAGTTCTGTGCATTCTTTGGGATCATCAGTAATCCGGCCTGTGTGGGGATTGCAAAGACCAACTGCAGAGTGAGGTTTCTTCTTTGAACGTACATATTTCCAGAATACTTTGCTGTCAGGGTTGATTGCTATATGCTGTTCAAATTCAAACACTGCCATTTTTGCCACCTGCTTGAGATGGTTAGATGATTCATTGCACATTTTTCTATTAACCTCTGATCTATGCAGTCTGTATTCCCGTTCAGCATCACAATGTTCTTTCCAGTCTCCCAAATTGCATTTTTGGGATATTCCAGTCTCCCAAATTGCATTTTTGGGATATTTTTTGTGTTTACATGGTACTGGTGCTACACATGCGATCCATATTGAATTAAGATTGTTCTGAAATATAGTATTCACACCTCAAGAGTTGTAAAATTCAAGCCAGTTTGGGCGTTGTAACTCAGTGCAGTCAGAATTCCAGTTTGCTTTATTATAGTCAAAGCGAGCAGTTTGGAGATGGTTAAAGTTTGGCAATGATCATGACTGGAGTTACCTAAAGGTTCTTCAGTAGTGACACTGATAACCATTTCAGGAGTAGTAGTAAAGAGCTGATCCAACGAAAGGTTTCCCAATCAATCTCAGGGTAACTGAAGTCACTTGCAATGCAAACATAAGTGGCTGTTTTCCTGACAGCAGCTCTGAAGATGTTAAAAAGCTGTGTGTCTTGATGGTAATTTGGGGGACAGTAAACAACTCCAAGAAGAAGTGTTCACATGGTCATACGTATATCCCAGAAAAATACCTCTTGTGGTTGGTTCAAATCATCACATGGAATTGCTGAAAAGTTTGAACAAATGTAGACCATCACACCACCACCACGATTAATGCAGTCTTTACAAAACAAGTTGTAACCAGCTATGCTTAAAACACCATCACAGAGTAAAGGATGTGTTTGAAAGGTAATTTGATTTTCACGCCTAGCCATATCAGAGGCTAAATGGTATGCACATGCCTCAGTAGAGCTTGCAAATGACAGCCTAATTAGTCTAATTCCTCTTCACACAGCTATTGAGATGTTTGTACTTATTGTCTTGTTGTTTTCACATGCATAAAGGAGTGAACTTTGGAATTACCCAATATGCAAAGAGTATGCAACTAAAGAACTGAGATCCCAGAGGTGATGAAAAAATAAGAGGTGTGATGGTGATGAAAGTGTAACAATTAAGGGGCAAGTACTTCCATGCAGAATTTGTTGGTGAAAAATGGACCATGGAATAGTTTTGGAAGGGAGCACCCCAATATTAATGAATGAGATGGGTTGTTACCATCTCTCCTCCCATACACCTCCCTTGCTGTAACCACCCCTACCCTACATCCTCAATTTCTCCAAGCTTCTTCCCCCACCCTCCCAAGTTCCCATCCCACACCATGAAGTGGTCCCTCTGGAGTCACGACAAAAGTGCCCAGCCCACACTGTATAGTGGTCATGTATGTGTCAAGACAAAAGCGCCCAATCCACACTGTAAAGTGGTCATGTAGGAGTCACAGCAAAAAGCGTCCAGCCCACACTGTAAAGTCGTATTGGCGACATGACAAAAAGGGCATCCAGCTATAAAAACCAAGCCAAAATCAGCCTTATGTGAGCAAAACATGGTCATCCGACCTGATTTCTCCCAAAGGGACAGCCCGTCCTACCTATGCTAGTGTGGAAAATGGACGTTAAACGATGATGATGTATGTTGAAGAGGGATGGGTAAGTAAAAGTTAAACTTGAGAAAATGATGGACATATGGATAGGAGGTTCATTCTTGCATCATGGAAAGAAAAAGTTGAAACTGGAGTATTGCCATTGATAGAGCCAGCTCAGCAAAGAATAAAGTCAGACGAGTGTTGTACTTTAGGAAATTTATTCGTCACACAACATGCCATGCAGGTGATGCAACAAATATATGTGAGGAAACCATGTAAACATGGAGAAAGCTGACAAAAGCAGCCATGATTGTCAACTTAAAAATCAGCTTATTTACTGACAATGAGGCTAAAAAGTTGTGGAAATACCAACAAATAAAGATAGATGTCATGTCTAACCTGAATGGGCTGAAGGCAGCACTGAACCTAACGGCAGCTGTCCTAATCTTAGGAAAGGAGAATAAGATAAGATAAACCATTCAATTCCTATACTGATATTCTGGTGGATGAAATGGTGGTGATAGCAGAAAAGGTTACAAGTTACCTTAGGAACTACAGATTGATTGCAAAGCCATTGGAATCATTTGTCAGACTCAGTCAACAATAGTTCACGCTATCCATGCTGATTGATTTGACTAGGCCCATTCATTACCTTCACAAAGGTTTAAGCTAAAGTGTTGTGTTGGATTAGAAGACACATTTCTTATGCTAATGTCCACAATCATCAACCTCCAGGATCACATTCCCTTAGGATTATAACTGTAAGTAACAGCCAATCAAGAGGAGCTGGATAGATTACACGATTTAGCCTGTTATTCAACCATTAGTCATATTTATTAGTCATATTTGTTCACCTTTATAAATTATTAAAGATACTGAGGCACCTTTCTATGGAAAAATATATATTTACAGCTAAAAACTTGCCTTTTTTATTCATAACATCAGCACTTAGAGAAAAACTGCTTATATTATTCAAAACTTGTTTTGCATGTTCATTACTCAATTCTATAGACTCATCAGAGTCACTCACTGGATACAAATCACCCATCTTTGCATTTCATTTTGTCACGTAGTTGAAGATGGGAAAATCTAGAAAATATAAAAGCAAAACATGAACATGTGGAATAAGAAAACTATAAGGTAAAGGTAATAACAACAGCAAATTAAGCATTCCTTGCTTGCACATGTAAATGCACTATTTATTTATTAGATACATTCAAAAGTGCAGTGGGCTTAGATTGGTAGTAACTAAGTATGTACTTTCCAAATAACCATACATTAATCTAAGAGGCCCATGATTTGTCAGATGGATCTAGACATATGACATAACTATTTGAAAGTATTCTTTAGAAATCTCTCCAAATCTGCACTTGAATCGGATTAACCCTTTAACATTTATATTACTCAATATTTGATATTGTATTTTCACAGTAAAGGCTTTACCTTACATAATTATCTCACATAATATTGAATCTATGAGATTTTGAAACTATCTATTTTGAGAACAATACCTAAACATCAGTGAGTGACCAGTTACAGCCAATTTGAAGAGAAAGAGGTGAGAGAATTCTGGCCGGATACAGATGGTTTAATGCCATTCTGCACTCAGCTGGGGCTATCATGGTTTCCAAAAAGATCCTGAAATTACCAGCATAAATTTTCTCTTTAGGCTAAAAAAAATCCTCACTGTCACTGAACCTTTACTCTATGTTATGGTACATATGAAATTTAGGTTATACTTTTACTTTATTTCTTCTCAGAGATAAATAGTGAACCAAGAATTTAAGTGCACGAGCTGTACAAGAGCAGTTAGCAGCAAGAGCACCTATTAAATGAAGTTCATAAACTGCTCAGATGGCTCACTAGATATTGTGTTACCTACCAAGAACTGGCCAACATACAAAGTACCTAGATTAAGGAATTTTAGGGAAGTGTTACCTCTATAATTAGCAAATGTAAGAAGTATGCAGTGGATTGGCAGTATCAGTAGAGGGTTGGAAGCCATACTTTGCAGCATAGAGTTACGGCCCTTTACGGCCTGAGTTCAAAACCCACTGAAGCTAACTTTGCCTTTCATCCTTATGGGGTCAATAAAATAAAGCACCAGTAATGCACTGGGGTAATTGCTGGCCTTGTGCCAAAAGTAGAAACAATTATATAGATGTTAGGACAGGGGCATCGAATGCAAAAGCTGAAAAGAAATTTGTCAAGTATTATCTGCAAGTCCATTTCCAAGTTTTAGTACTCGGATAGGGTGGGGTGGAGCTAATCTTCGGAACATTCTGAGTGGGCATCCTAATTTACAACAATTCTAAAGTAGAGGTCCGCTGATCTGGCTTGGAGATCAGCTGGATCATTTGGAGATTGTTGCTTCAGACAGGACCAGCTGGAAGGCGTGATTGATGAATACCTCCATGACACTCCCAGAAATAAGTGGGTGAAAAAGAAGACAACATATCTCAACAATCAGGGGTGTAAGTTTCTCATTCATATAAAAGTAATGTCAAAACGTTTATACAAATACAAACAGTGTATGTGTGGGTGCGCTTGTAATTTATTCGATATTAGACAAGCTGGCTTGATCCTTTAGAGCAGGAGTGTGCAATAGACGGCCAGCATGCCACGACCCAGCCCGCCAGACCAGTCAGAGTGGCCCGCGATGAACGTTTTTAATTTTTAGACTTATTTAGAATTTTTTCGTAACCGTAATACAATTTTCTGTTAGTTGACCTATACTAAAGGGCTTCACTGATAGGGTATGCTATGGAAGGAAGTTGTGGTGAATCTTTGGAATAGTGCTTAATAAATATTAATGGCCCTAATAGTTGTTCCAATATTCAAAAGTGGCCCACCAATGGAATATGTTGCACACCCCTGCTTTAGAGAGACACCTGTATCTTTTAAGTCATTCACTGTTCTTAATCTCCCTAGCTCACCTGCCACCAAATAAAGTGTTACTAGCCTCAGACTGACAAATGTAAAAGTTAAATGCTAAACTGAATGAGCGTCAGCAAACGGAACTATCAATTTCAATGTCATCAGTTTTCAAAAGGTGGTAGTGGCCTGGTAGAAATAAGTCCTTATATTCTTTTTAATGGTACTTATTTAATCATTCTCTTTTTACGAAACCTCCAAGTTCAGGGATATACATCGACACAAAAACATATGCATATAAATATACCCCCTTCCATATACCTCCCACGCCTTCATACCCACTTCTATCCACACTACCCTTACACTGTCAAGTCATGTTGGTATCACAAAAAACATCCAGCCCACACTGTAAAGTGGTCGTATAGGTGTCAGGACAAAAACAGTTCTATAAGAGCAAGACACTGTCACCAGATCTGACTTGCCTCTAATGGGACAATCCGTCTAACCGACGCTAACGTGGAAAATGGACGTTAAACGACGGTGATGATATATACATATATATATACACACGCACACACATATATATATATATATATATATATATTTCGTTTCTGAATTTGTTTAGCAAGATTCTTTATCTGAAAACGTGTGTTGAAACCGATATTGTTATACTTTGGGAGGGTCATGTTGCCAATAAGAAACACACGCACCAGTTGCTTTCACTTCAATTTATTATAATAAATTTAGGAATTTATAAATTTCCGGTTGGTTGGTTCCACAACCAGATGGTTGTTTATATATTGTCAAAGTTCTTTCGTCACACATTCTGTGACCTCTTCAGTGACTGGGGATTCTTTTCTTTGTTTTTGTGCCTCTCCTTTGTTCTGTCCTACGCCATCTTGTTCACACACAGAAACAAGATGGCGTAGGACAGAACAAAGGAGAGGCACAAAAACAAAGAAAAGAATCCCCAGTCACTGAAGAGGTCACAGAATGTGTGACGAAAGAACTTTGACAATATATAAACAACCATCTGGTTGTGGAACCAACCAACCAACCGGAAATTTATAAATTCCTAAATTTATTATAATAAATTGAAGTGAAAGCAACTGGTGCGTGTGTTTCTTATTGGCAACATGACCCTCCCAAAGTATAACAATATATATATATATATATATATATATATATATATACCGTGTTTCCTCTAGTATCAGACCTACTCCAAAATAAGTCCTAGTGCATTTTTGCGATAAAAATGATTTTAAAATAATATAAAACGCAATTTCCAGAGTCTTGCTATAATAAATTCTTTTAATGATATTGTTTTTAACTCTATGATATATATCCTTTATTCATTATATATATAGTAATGCACTGGGTAATTGCTGGCCTTGTGCCTAAAGTAGAAACAATTATATATATATATATATATATATGTAGAGGTTATATTTAATTTGTTGGGATGCAAGCTAAAATATTTTTATAACTGATATAAAGCACTCAACAAATTTAAACCTTTCCGACACTAATTTGCATACTAAATCAACAATAAATCTAATATCTCCACTATCCAGGAAGCTCAAACCGGTAAGGTTGCATTTTTTGAGGGTATGTCAATATTTATTTATAAAACTAATCTGTATTATATTTTATCTGATGAAAGCGCACCATAATCTGCCTTAGTGGCCCTTTAAATATGTATAATGAAATAAATATGGTTTTATAAATATAATTTCCATTTGTTAATATATTGTATATATATATATATATCAATGTTTTTGATATACTCCACAAGAAAAATTGTTGAGTGCTTCTAATCTGTTATAAACTAAATTTGTTGAATAATCAACAAATTAAATAACTCATTGCTCTTATATATATATATATATAAATGGAAATATATATATATATATATATATATATTCCGATGATTTGATCAGACACACTGTATTTAAGGTCGAGTGACGCAATCTCGAGTGATTAGATTAGGCTCACCTGATGAATGAAACAATTGTTAATACTGTAAATAAAACCCTTTTTGTACAGTCGACCATGTTATTCTCCACTCTTTCACTATATATATATATACCCCTTACTTTTGACATCAGTATAATGATACCCTATCAAAACTCTCGTGCTGTTATTTTCTGTGTAAAAATATAAGGCCCTACCCCGAAAATAAGTCCTAGTGCCTTTTTTTAGAGAAAAATAATATAAGACCTGTCTTATAATAGGGAAAACATGGTATATAGATTTGGTGGGCTTCTTGCATTTCCGTCGCCTAAATTCCACTCGCAAAGTGAACTCATTAATTACCGTGTTTTAATATCAATTTTAAGTTTAACTCTGATAAATATTTTATAAATAATTTTATATTAATTATCTCTACATAAAACAGTTTTAAAATTTATTTAAAATATATAATTCGAGATATCTAACAAAAATAAGCGGATACTGTAAAAGATAGAAAGTTACTACATAGTAATAGTGTATAGTATCGAGAACTTTCTTCAACTTAGAATGAGTCGTCGAAGAAAGTTCTCGAAAAATACTTTTATCATGCCTTTTTTTTAGAAACGAATGGTCTTCAATCTTTTGTTTTGAAAATCAGAGATTTAGACATTTACAAATAAAAAAGTAAAAAAATACGTTTTTGTTTTTAAGGTTTTTGATATGAAAATATTTATTGGGTTTTAAATCAGAAATTTGTCATAGTTCGCAGTTCGTTTTACTGAAGTATCAATCAGATCTAACACTGTTTTGAGTTGCATTAATTTTTTTTAGAGAAATACCAACATTCTCTGTTGTAGTGTGTATCTGAAGAAATATTCGCGACTATTCTTTTTTCTGACTCGTTTTTATTTATGTCCATTTGCATTGTTGATTGTATGCGTGCATTTTAAACTGAAATTTGGTGCGCAGTTAAAAATGAAACTAATGATGAGTTTAATAAAATAACTAGGCTTTCATTTAATTACCAAAAATCAAGACTTGACACTCAATGTCTGGTGAGGTAAGTCTATGCTGTCGGATAGGGATGAAACTGGGACGGGGTTATGAGTAGGGTGGTCAATATTACCTAGAAATGGGCTGAGAAGCTACCCTTGAAAGGCTAGACAGAGATGGCGCCTGCTTACACTACCTTCGTCATAATTTACTGCTTGAACGTCACGTCTTATCCCAGTTTTCGCCTGACCAGATTGGAACATATACCCTTTTGTTTTATATAGAAGAGACACACATTCTACTGGCCAGGCGGTCCATCTGAGTGTCTTCTATGTAACGGGGCTCGGCACAAATATGGTGAGGTTGCCGTATCCGTAGAGATTCCTGGACGGTGAGCGAATGCGGTCGTCCTTTGTCAGGCACGTTTTTCCGCAATTTGTCTCTTTAACAGACTCAGCTTCCTAGATGATGAAATCTGGACTCTTGTCACGTGTTCACAGCCCTCTACTAGTTGGACAATACAACCGATGGAAATTCTACATTAACAATCTATAGAGGATTAGTGGTGAGGAAACATGACAGCATTTTGGGGGGAAACTGGTTAGTTGTTTCAGAGTACTTTCAGCACAACGCCGGTAGATTACTTCCAGAAATCCTAGGCCTAATAGTGCTACTGGCTCGAGATACAATACATAACGGAGATGCATACAAAGTAACGAAACTTCTGCATACATACATTCAATGCCCATGCATTGCTTGCCGAAATATATTATACAATTGTCGTCGTGTGTAGAATGGATCCAGTCATTGACCATGTTCATAATGATCATCACACTACCCTGCCTTAACCAGGTAGGGTAGGTAGTTTTCCTTTGTCTCGTGTCTATGGCAGATGAGGTCGTGTGGTGGACAAGGCTGAAAGGACTAAACAAACACTTTCCTCTTTGGTCAAACCCCTACCAATTTTTTCAGGTTTTATTTGAACAAGGAAATGGGAGTAGAGCGAGAGATGCTTTCCTCGGATAACTTGGTGAAATTAACGAAAATGGCATGAATAAATGAGTAGGTCAGAGAATAATAGTTGGAATAGGGCACTTGCCCTTGCTGGTGAAGGTGATTTTGGATCTGAGGTTTTCTGCGATTAGCCCTCCACCTATATTAGGTGGACTGAATGTCATATTTATATACTTTTTTCTTTCGTCGATTTCTATTTAAACCCCTACATTTTATGTAACCTTTGTAATATCCCTTTCATCTGACGTCCGTGGCAAATAAAAGAACTTGTCCTGGCTCTTTAAGTTCTGAGTCCAGATCTGCCAAGGTCAGCTTTGCCTTTCATCCTCCTGGGGTAAATAAAATAAGTATCACCAGGGTTGATTTAATAGATTTTCCACTCTACCCCAAATTAGAAACCATCGTTATTATTCCTTCTTTAACCATTTTATACAATCACTTGCTGGGCCATTACCTATGACATGGAACAAGAGAAGGTAAGTGATTAATTGTTTTCAACTACCTGGATAGGAGGAGTCACAAAAACACATTTACAGAAACAAATGTATAGTTTGTACATATAGCTTAATTATTAAATGGGTCCTAGCTCGGGTAAATATGTAGCGAAAGAAATGTTTTCCTACGGTGTTCTCTTTTCACTTATTGACATGGCCACTAAAAATTGACCTGCAACCTAACAGAGAAGACAATAGATAAATTCCTAGGAAGGAGAAGATATTCTTGGGTCATGTTATCTATAAAAAATAACTAGCAGTCATTATAAATAAGCTGTCCTGTTGTCCTAACTCACACAGTCATCTGCCCCTTCTCTTAGACAACACAGCTTCCTTGCCACTGCGAGTTTACTACTACCTATGCTGGTACTGTCGGACCACAACTTGTCACTTTTTAATCGAACACATATTAAACAAAGAGACTCCAGCACAACATAAAGGCCTTTTTGAACACTATTTATTTGCGATTCGAAGTATTTTCCTTTTTGTTGAAGTGAAATAAAGTTATATATTCAACCAGAATTATTGGTATTTGTCGTGTTTATCATCCTCTTCCACAACAACCAAAAACTTCGCTCAATTCTGGAGCCAGCTGGATTGTCCAGTTGATGGAAAGAGACCAGATGATCCCTGGGTTAGAGGTAAATGTCTCATGTGAGATGCCACAGTCAATGACTCTTTAGCTCCTTCCCACATTCTGGATGCTGTGATAGATTGGGGCGGGTGTCATTGCTTCCGTAACCAAATAGAATAAAATTCCAGTAATTATCGCAAACTATTATTTTCAACTTGTAGTGTTCATAACGTTTGGGGTGAGTGGGTGACAACGCAGTTCTTGTCATCGTTGGAGGTATCAACAGAAGACCATTACAAGTACAATGTCATTGATAAACACATAAAAGAGAGAAAAAAAAGTGTGGGAGAGCAAAAACAAAAACGACTGTCAATTCACCACCAAGTGCGACAATCGGCCGCACATCACATCATAAGGGTTAACTAAACACTTTGAGGCAATACGCTCGCATTTTTTTCTCTCTTTTATGCGTTTATCGACGACATTCTATTTGTAATGTTCTACTGAATAATATCAATCAGACTAGCTTCATAGAATAAAAATAATAATTTTCTTTTAAATTCCATCAAGACATCATAAGCGTAACTCTGCAAAATTACGTTAAAAGTATACATTATTAAGAAAGTCATGAAGAATCAAAGTCGGGTGAGACTAAACTGTAATTATGCTAAACTATCTTTTTTGATAATTCCATTCACATCTTAGATGCTTTATAATAATTTTCCTGTTTGAATCGTCAATTTCCAGGTTTTTATGGGAGGGGTCATACTAAGTTGTATTTCATGGGTTCGCGGTTATTACAGATCGGAACTTTTTAATCGGTGTTTGGTTGTAAAGTTACATGCTGTCTTTAGCTAGTGTTTCGTCTGCCCGTTAAAGTATGAGAGTCTTTTGATGTCGGTATCACTGAGCTTATCTTTATTTAGAAAATGTTTAATGATATAACCCCCTAACAAAATCACTCCAGCTAAGTTATATATATATGTGTGTGTGTCAGCAATTCGATTTCCCCTTCTTCTTTTCGTATCTTCGAAACATGTGGTTATATGACAGTTTCCCATTTCTTTACACAGTTCTTTGCATTATTATTAAAGAATGTGCAATATTAATCACAATACAAATTAATGTTTCTTCCAGAAGACCTTAATTATTATTGTCTAATAAAATAATTCACCAGTAAAAATATTTCCATAATACATTAGTGATCTAATGATTTAAACATTTCCAAGCTTAAAGACGAGAGCGGAGTGTAGAATAATAGAATAATATTTTCGTCTTTTTTTTTTTTAAAGTTTATAAGAGAAAATACCAATAAAGGCGATTTCCAGATTTTGTTCAGAAATGCGGAAGAAACTTCTGTAAATAAAAACCTAAGTTAACTAACTTCAAAATTAGAAATCTAAATTAATACAGTTGAAAATTGTTTATCATCACAGATGAAAAAGCCATATACCTTACCTGAAAAAGAGCTCCTAAAATCATATCTTATATTTCTAGAAGAATGATTGTGCAAGAAGTTAAAAACTTATTGCTTAATTTAGGACGTGGGGAATTCCCGCTGGCCACATCGAGGCTACTTTAAAGTTAGTATATTTTAACCCAGATGGACTTGTTTGCTATTTTTGTAAAAGCTAGTTTTATTACAATACCAGAGGGTATTCGGTAAAAGACTGCTGTTTATTTTTCTGTCGGTTGTTAAAAATTAAATTTTTCAAAATGTAAAGAATAAAGATAACACAAATGAACAAATATCAAATTGGAAGTGGTGGGAACAGGAGGATAAATACTTTCTTTCTTTTTATCTATTTTGTGTATATGTTTGAGGTCCGAACGAATATCCTCCACCTCCAACTAACTTATCCTCTGCTTTTTTGTCACGACCGACAGGACATAGAATATATTGCCCCAGGGGACGACGAGGGAGACTCTCTGGAACAGCCACTCCACCTCGAACCTGTTGGCAGCCTATAACAGTAAGTGTCAAGAACACCGGAAGTCTCCACTGCCATAGGGTCTACCACAAACCTATTAATTGCAGCTAGATAATTGTTTCTACTTTTGGCACAAGGCCAGCAATTATCCCAGTGCATTACTGGTACTTTATTTTATCGACCCCGTAAGGATGAAAGACAAAGTTAACCCCAGCGGGATTTGAACTCGGAATGGAAAGAGCCGTAACTCTTTGCGTCAAAGCATGGTGTCTGACCCTCTACCAATACTGCCAATCCACCACAATTGCAGCTAAATAATGATAGCCAGCGAATCGGGGTTTCTCTGAGGCTCAACCTCCGGATCTGCAAACCATACAAATGTCGCTGCGGATCCACCATAGAGTCTTTCAGCCTCCACCTGCTACCCTGCTGCTTTCAACAAGGTCATAAAGCATGGCTTGGATGCAGCCGGCGGGGCTTCACCGAGGGGATGGCAAAAGGCCTGACAGCATGACTATCTTCCCGTTCCTCAGTAGTAAACCCTTCATCTGGAATGTCTTATGCAGCGACAACCTGAAAAATAGACAATAAACAGTAATGATGATGATATGTATGTGTATATACATGCATATGTAGCAGGGAAAATTTCCCTTGGTTGATTTTCCCTTTGATAGATGCATTTGCGTAACCTTTATTTCTCAGGCAACATAAGGTACCCATCTACATATACGTGGCTGGTATTAGGTAAGCCATCGAGCTGTAGAAACAGCCAAAATCAGTCTAACTTTAGCAAGAACCATTCTAATCTATGCAAACATGAAAGATAGACAATAAACAGTAATGATGAAGATGATATATGTGTGTGTGTATGTAGCAAGGAAAATTTTCCCATGGTTGATTTTCCCTTCAATAGATGTATTTGAGTTACCTTACTGCCAAGATATGTGAATGATTTCATTGACATTTATAAGGGTATCTGGGAACTGGTGAACAGGCAGTTTCTGTTTGACACCTTGTATTTGTTTGAACATAGAGCATGGTTAGTGGATCACCTATGTTTTCTTTATGCAGATGCGTGAAAGCTATACTTACAACAGAGGAAGTTAGGGAACGTGTTCCTGGACTTCCTCTAAAGATGTTGCTATAAGTGCAGCCTCATTTGCAAATAGATCATGAATGATGCTGGTCCATAGATGCATCTTAGCTTTGAATTATTGTTGGTTGAGCAGTCTGCCACTAGTTTAAAATTGGAATCTAACACCTGTGTTTTTTCCAGCAAAGGCAAATTTCAGCATCACTGAGAAGACTAGCGCAAAAAGAACTGGAGCCATGACACAGCCTTATTTTGTGCCATTTGCCATATCAAAGGAATCTGACAACTCTTCATCAGATAAAACAGTAGCCTTCATCCCCTAGTGGAAGGAGACAATGATGTTAAGCATCTTGTTGGGTATGCCAAACTTTCCAAATTACAATGTCAAAGTTAGATCTATGAACACCATATACAGCTCATGATTTCTCTCACGGACCTTTCCAGCAACCTGATGAAGAAAAAAGATCATGCAGATTGTGCCACAGTGGGCTCAGGGTGTATGTGATCGACAATATATTTGATGATCTGATTGAGTATCAGCTTGGCTCGCATTTTACCAGCAATTGATAGAAGTGATATACCACAATGGTTATCACCTACACTCCTATTCCCTGTTCTTGTAGATGTTTCATGGACATGTCTTTGTAGTTCTGACGAACACAGCTGGCCCTACAAATTGTTTTGAAGAGCTCATGCAATTACCTGACCAGCTTTTGTCCACCATACTTATAAATCTCTGGCAGAATAGCATCCTTTCTTGCAAGAAATTTGCTTGATGGAATCCTTCACTTACTGCAGTGTTGGTTCTAGAGACATTGTAGGATGTTGGGAAACAAACCATCAAAGAAGGCCTGGGAGTATTTTATCTGCAGCATGCTGGAGATCAGTAGCCTTTGCAGACTACCAAGTCTCTTTCATTTCCCTGAGAGCACATTGAACCTGAATCTTGTACTCTTTGTGTACCTACTTTTTTATCAAGAGCTGAGAGAGCACATTGAACCTGAATCTTGTACTTTTTGTATACCTGCTGTGTGATTTTCATAGGTTTTCAAAGGTTGAATGATAATGCGCCTAAGTATGGATGACATTTGTAGTCTCCTGTGAACAAGACAGAATGAAGCTATACTATGAAGGAGAGCATAATCCAAAAGAAAGCAGGTGCTATAGATGGAGCGTGTAATGTTAATATTCCTCAAATTGTGTTTCTTTGTGATGACAAAGTCTATGAAATGCCAATCCTTGAATCAAGAATGCATCCAGGATGTCTTTTGGTAGCCTGGTGTTAAAAAATAGTGTTGATAATAGTTAGATTGAATTCTCTAGAGGGAAAGAAGCTGGAGACCATTTAAGTTCATTCAACAGACCCTATGATGACCTAGTACTCCCTGCCAGGACAGAGGGTCTGTACCTATTTGAGCTTTGAAGTTCCCCATAAGAATGAGTTTACTCCTATGTTGATCATTAGAGATGACATTGCAGAATAGGTCAGAACTGGCCATGGTTGGAGCATAGTAACACTAGTATTTGAGGTCAAATGTCAGTGGTCTGATGCACATATAAGCAAAGTAGAAAGGGATCTAGCAATTTCTGATCTTATAGCAAACCAAACACCTGACAGGTGTGGTTCACTCTTATTTTTCTCAGATGAGAAAAACATGTGCCCTACTTTCATTTTCTCAACGTGTAAATTTATAGAATTAATTATTTCTATGCTGTATATACAGATAGAAATTTATACCTGGGCTGCTAAATGCAGAACTTAATATAGACTGTATACACACAAAGAAAATTGTTACTTCTTCAAACATTCAACAAAGGTTAATTTTTGCACGTATGTGGGATAGAAAATGTTGAGTAAAATTTGTATATCTCACTGCCAATTATATCTAGATAGGACGCATTTCAGTTTTATTTATTCGTCTTACTTGGTAAAAAGTGGCAGTCGTTAAGGCGTTGGATTAAAATACTTCGGTAATGGAGGCACATGGCTTAGTGGTTAGAGCATTGGCCTTGCAATCAAAAGGTTGTGAGTTCAATTCTCAGACCGGGTGATGTGTTTTTTCCTTGAGCAAGACACTTTATTTCACATTGCTCCAGTTTACTCAGCTGTAGAAATGAGATGATAGGGACTGGCGTCCATCACTCCACTGCAAAAAAAAAAAAAGCACCCACCACTCAACTGTAAATGAGGTTGGTGTTAGGAAGGGCATCCAGCTGTAGAAATCAAGCCAGAATCAGTTCCCGTCCCACTCTTGCAAGCAGGGAAAAAGCGGACGTAAAATGAAATGATTTGTTCTGGCTCACTGAGCTCCAAGTTCAACTTTGCCTTTCATCCTTTTAGGGTTGATAAATAAATTACCAATCCAATACTGCTGTTCATTCTTCTTTCTCTGAAAGAAATCAGATGTATTACGATCTAGAGAGGGGCGGGCTCCATCAGGTTTTGAATGCTCAAGGAAATACTGTAAGGATAGCGCCCCTACGACTCCATCAAGAGTTACCGAGTTCATTTAAGAATAACAGAACGTGATTCTGAAAATAAATATATTTACCTATATTGTTGGATATATTTTATTTGATTTATGCATCAAGACGCCGCCCTTTAAAAACACTTTATCGTATCATGGTAGAAAAAATAAAATAAACCATACAAATGTGTCAAATGGAAGTAGCCTCCCTTTGACTATATTGTCTTCCTTTATTTTGAATTTTCAGACATGAACATTTTTCGTAAATAAATTTACAAGATTTGCTAAAGTATTAAGTTTGAGATAAGTTTCACTCAAAATCTACTTCAGATATTAAAAGCAGTTAAACAATAACAAATCCAGTCGAATTGTGTCAGTAACCGGGTAGCAAAAACTTTGATACCATAAAATAAATGAAAAGTGAACAGAACAGTTTATATGGTTAGTGTATTTTTATTTTAATAGCTAAAATGACGACTTTTCCTCAGCAGAGCTGTTCCGTTAGATGCAATATAAGTAGGCCTCTATCGGGAGAATAAGCAATCTTGGAAAACTATTAGGAGAAATGGGTGACACTGCTAGTTCCCAAGAAAACCCTCCCACTTCTCTCCCCTTGAGCCTCTCAGGAATAAGATAATTTTTGAAAAGGTTGTGACCTGGTAGAAATAAGTCATTCATATTTCCATTATTCTTTTTACAGGTATTTATTTTATCAAACCACACAAACACTTGATTTTAGTAAAATGTAGTGGTCTGCATACTTTTGTCCAAAAGATATGGTTTCCTTGTGGAGGCAGTTACCCAAGAAATTTTGGTGATCCCTGTAAAGTATATAATTGTTTCTACTTTTGGCACAAGGCCAGCGTACACTACTGGTACTTTATTTTATCTACCTCCGTAAGGATGAAAGGCAAAGTTAACATCGGTGGGATGAGCTGACCGTAAAGGGACGTAACTATGCTAGAAAGCATGGCGTTCAACCCTTTACCAATACACCAAATGTTATGTTTTGGATTCTCACCTGTATGTGCCTGGGTAACCATGTTTTACACCTATTTTATCAAATAAACCGGTCTATTATATAACATCTATGACCAGAAATAATACCCGTCCTTAAATTGTATCTTTTTTTTTTTTTTTTTTTTTTTTTAATTCAAGCAATACTTAAAATTAAGCCTAGAATTTAATTATCATAGGGAGAATATCTTCATTCGGTTAGTCATTGTTTTATCAATTCTCCTGCTGCAACTAAATAACCAGTAAAAGTTCAAATCTTAAGACTACCGATTGATTCAATTGACAAGCCATGCAAGTGTTTCCCCTCATCTCCATATTCGACTAGTGTCCAACCAATGTCAGCTCTACTCCCAACCAGAAACCCAGGGTAGCGTGAGCTAGTCTCCGATACTGGTACCATAATAAAAGCATCTAGTACACCTGTAAAGTGGTGGCAGCAAGAGGTAAATACCAAATCTGGGACATGTTTCGATTCATCCTCCACCTCAATTATTGCTTCAGCAAGAGGTTAACTAAACTCTGGGGCTTAACCAACAGCTTTCTTTTCATACTGGTTGCCATCAAAAACAAAGATGCCTCATAAAATCAGAAACAGTAGCCCATCTGAGATATACCGTAACCACCGAAATTGCTACAAAGGCAAAGGAGATGCACTAGACAAAGAAAATTAGCTGATTAGAGACCAGTTAACCTAGACGAGATGCAGTTTAGAATTGTCAGGTAAAAGTACCATGGATGCCCTCATCCTTGAGGCAACTGCTAGAGAAATACATAACTAAAAAGCAAGCAGTTCTTTGTTGATCTGGAAAGTTTGTAACAGTTCCCCCATTTCATAAGTCCCAAATGTAAACTATGAATACACAACAGATGGAGAGGGTTCTTCGGCTAGCAAAGAACGTAGGTTTTGTATTAGATATGTACAATACAAGAGCCGTAAGCAAAAGCTCACGGGAAACTAGCTAGTTAAATGATCATGGGGTTCTATAAAAGTGACCAAATTAGTAGTGAAGAAACCAGAGTGAGTTGCAGTGGTCTGGACAGGTGACACATTGAAGACGACAACCATATAAAGGTGAATGAAAACCATGGGATCAAGTGATAAAAGCTGATCATGCCCTATTAAACCTCAAAGATGACACAGGATCAAGATTTCCAGTGTCATGTAGTACTGCAGAAGACCTGCCTTCCCATGGCCACAAAAGAGCTAAATAACCCACACACTCCAACAAGAGTTGTGATGTGACAAAAAAAAACAAACAAGATAAATTTTCGAAAACTTTATTGAAATAATTCACATGGTTTATTGTTTTATTCATAGTACTCCACAGTCAGCTATTTTAACCTCTTTCGATGGTTTACCATTTTCGCTACCGCAACCCTCAATTATTTGAACTAAAGCAAAATTCTCGATCACTTCACCAAACACAACATGCTTGTTATTAAGCCTGCAATAATAAATAAATATATATATAAACATAAACTTGCTAATTATTTCATAAACACCACTACTTTCATGAAAAAAAAACAAAAAAACTATTTGCTTGAATATAGGTATGGCGATGCGCAGCGGTATTTTTTTTTTGTTTTCTTTTGAAAGAAAAAGCTGCATGCCATGGACCAACCTTTTACTATCACGACCATACATTTTCAGGATATTAAATTTGCACTCAACCAGAACACAGCAATATACACATCACTAAGAGAACATTTAAAAATGCCCTTACCATGCTGTCGGTACAGTTGTGATGAAGAACTGAGACCCATTGGTGTTAGGGCCAGCATTGGCCATAGATAGAAGACCTACAAGGAAGAACAATATAGTGAGACGAAAGCTAGGATATTAAAAGTGAACAATTTCATTACAACTAAATTTCTTTACTTACCCTGCTTCTCATGTTTCAAATCGAAATTTTCATCTTCAAATTTATTACCATAGATACTCTTACCACCGGTACCATTTCCTCTGGTAAAGTCACCACCCTGGAGCATAAACTGAGGAATTACGCGATGAAACTTACTGCCTTTGTATCCAAAACCTTTCTCACCAGAACAGAGTGCTCTGAAGTTTTCTGAAAAATAAATGCAGTATCGGTTTCAAATATCATATACACAACGATGGTAATCTTTCGTTAATGGTCCGTTGAAAATGAAATTTGGTGTTTCAAGTCTACCAGAGCCATACATAGGTAAATGCGATAAATTAATTGAAAACGAACAGATGCAGCCGGTAAACACTAAAGGGACGAAACACGTATCCGCTATAACGTTTCACCAACCCCTGCCTCCCGTTTATGCAGTTACGTATAGATGTAACTAAAGCGTAATGTACGTGACGAAAGGATGACAATGATCGATTTAACTTGTTTTTTTATAACAATTGATGGTGTCTGACTCTTACTGGCTACATTTTCTAATTGAAAACACGAAAAACTTAGCGAAACCTATCGAGTGCCTTTCTATAAATCAGCGGTTTCCAACCTTTTATGATATAGCAAAACAGTATGGCCCAAAAAAATGTTTGATATAATTTTTTTTTTATGTAGAAATAATTTCATGTCTATTTCAATCAACAAATCATTTTAAATTTATTATAAACTTTACTAAAATAAATATATATCCCGTTACAAAAATAAGTGTCTTTACTAAAACATAAATTGTTATATCCAGATTTAAATAATTATCAAGTGAAGTAAAATCATAATTAGAAAAGGTAGAAAGTTGAGAAAAAGTTGAATATAAAATTTGAAGCAAGAAAAAGAAAAGAATTGTTAGGAAACTATTTTTTTTATGTATGAAATTGTGTGATTTTTAGTTAATTCCCGTGGCTCCCCCAATAACTTGTCATGGCCCCCCTCGTTGGCAACCAATGCTATAAATCAACCGGTCACGTGTAGTGCAGAATCCCGTCCCCGCCTAAATACTATTAGAGCGATACTGCTGAAAGCTGTTGAATTAAAAATTAAGTAAATTGTATTTTGCCATCTTCCGCAGTACCTAATACCTTCAATTTACCTTGTTAAATTTCAGGTTAATATGATTTAATAACGAGAGTAATTTTTAATATAATACATTTTCATTGGTCCAATTATGCAAGGAACCTAAATATGAGTATATATTAAAAAAAATGTCCTTACCCGCCGTTTTGGGAACGACTTTATTATAGAGCTGGAAAAAAGAAAAGATATGTTAACATTAATGTTGCTGCAAAAAGTGAAAGGAAACTCCATCGCCCTCCCTCGATTAATTTCTAAATTGAAAAAAAAAAATTGTTAATTCGCTGTAAAAATTAAAATCCTACTTGGCTGCAAAACACTTACTAAACAAAGACCATAGACGGATGTAATAAAGCCAATGACTTAGTTGTTATATGGAAGCCATATATTTAAATTCCTGACACCATTATCAGGCGTGGGAGAGAAGATTTTCATATAAAATTAAAAATCATAAAATAAAAGTACTAGAACATGATATTTATTCTATCCATTCATTATTAGTGACTAATCTTGTACTAATGGATGAAGAAACTGCGCGTCGCCATATTTAAGGGATTATCTTTAGGTCGTGAAAAAAATCCTAATTTAAAATTTGTATTAGCTGTAAAAAAATTCTTGATTTAATGTTAATTAGTCATTTAGTAAATTAAATAATGTCATTTAAATTTAAGAATCACAAATTAAAAATACGTTTTTAAGAATAGTTAAGCCGGTTTCAGAATAAAACCACGCGGTACATTAGAGTAATTAAGCAAAATAGTAAATGAAGAAAAAAAATCTTACCAACATTGTAATTCTGCCTCTCGCGGCACCACTGATTGTGATATCAAAATAGCATTTAATATTACCGCGATCAGCCATTGTGGAAAACGACGATCGCCAAATTCGCAAAATGATTCAAGTTCAAGTTAACCAACGTAAGCGTATACTGATATTGATGCCTCCGAAATCACTCTATTTATACTTGCCGTTGATGAATTTTCTATCATATTCTCTGCATATACATTTTCGTCTTCCTATGATGTTCTGTTCATTCCAAATAAGTTAGATTTCTAAAACAAATTATAAAAAATATTTTTAGTTAATTAAATATGAATTTATAAACGATAATTTTAGTTAAATAAAAGAACTATTTTCTTGAGCGCAGGTTTGTAAAAGTCGATCACTTAGCGTACTATTTAGCCCATAACAGACAAAACGTTGACCCCAAATTATAACAATCTCTGTTCCATGTTCATTATTTAATTGTATTCATGGAAATTTTCATAGGATCTGCATGATAAATTTATTTTTATACGCATACCAACTTATATACATATATATATAAAACGAAGGAAATGTGGTAAGGAACCAGGTGGACCATAACGCACCAAAGTACTCAATACTTAGGGTAGTAGAGTGGGTAATAGGAACCAGTAAGACCCCGACGGCTGAGCTCAATATAAACATATTTAATTATTATTTCGAGAGTAATATACGTAATATTTATCAAAACATTTTTTTCAGGAAGTTTCCTCGTGGTGTCTTAACCAATGCATCATTTTGAAATCAATTTTTTAATAAATGATGGCTTTTCTTCGATTAACAGGCAGTATAAATGGTCATTAAATTAATAGTTTAGGTTTATTTTCATAATTATCGAGAAAATGTGCAAAGTATCAAAATGAGTACACGATGTACTTTTAATTACCAAATGAAGAATTAAGTGAATGCAATATTATAATTCTTGTTCCTTAAAAATATAGGGAGTTTGTTGCAGGGGAGATACTGCGAAGAGAAACTATTATCATTCTATGTATGCGTTTTACTGCATTGAAAAGAATTAGAAAGTGAGAGATACAAGTATTTGCGAAAAGAACAACGTTGAAACGCATGCAGCTACATTATATCAGAAGTTGTATCTATGACGGAGCCATCAATAAAACGAATTTTAATAACCAACGATCGAGAAAATATGAAACATTTCTAAAAGTTACAGTAATTTTTGTTTTTTACGTTCGGTAATACGTAAGGAGTGACTACAAACTGAAATGGCTACACTGTAGGCTTGCTTAAACTGTCCAACGTGTGGAGTTACAGCATTTTTCTAAACCTCTTATCACGCTTGAATTTAATGGTGATAGAAATCACAAATGATCATAAGAAATTAAAGTGAGAAGTTGTGAGGTTCATGCAGTTTGCAAAGGAAAATTGGTAATGTGAAGGGAAAAGTAATTACTACAAGGAATTAAAACCATCGTTAATGTTTTCAACAAAGATAATAGGAGTTTTAAAGTATTTTTTTATAAATTACTGAATAACGTTGTTTTCTTTATAATTGTTACTACTGTGGGCTACATGATATACTTTTTTGGTGACAACCAAAAGTTTCAATGCGAGTAATTATCTTAATTATAGGACCAATACTATATCATCATCATCATCATTTTACGTCCGCTTTTCCCTGCTTGCAAGGGTGGGACGGGAACTGATTCTGGCTTGATTTCTACAGCTAGATGCCCTTCCTAACACCAACCTCATTTACAGTGAGTGCTGGGTGCTTTTTTGCCGTGGCACCTCCACGACCACTTTACACTGGAATGATAGGGACCCCAGTCCTATCATCTCATTTCTACAGCTGAGTAAACTGGAGCAATGTGAAATAAAGTGCCTTGCTCAAGGAAACAACACATCACCCGGTCTGATATATATATATATATACATACACAGTAAATTTGATCGACCACCGGTTATTGCTGACATTGTCAATCTCAGACAATTAGACGATCGAGCTACCAAGATTTTATTTGAATAATATATATACATAAATAACATTACAAATTGCTCCCCAAATATAATGTCATTGATAAACACATATGACAAACAAATACACAATTAACCATTGCTGGGAACCTCACAAAAGCAACGCACAAAAATATGACCAGAGCGAAAGAAAGAATATAAAAGCGTGGAGGGTGAGCAAAAACAGAAACGACGATCAATTCACCACCAAGTAAGTACGACAATCGGTCGCTTCTAGAATTAGAAATAAAATCTCCGAACTATAGAATGACATATTAGGGAATTTAGTCCTACATATACTGCCTGGGGGTGGAGCAGAATGGTTACTACTGGAATTTCATTAATCAAAGGTCTGTTCGATCAAGGCTGTCTTTGGACTGATCAACAATAAGGTTTATCTCCATTTATTACCATTATTATTGTTTCCATAGTAGTAGTAAGCATGGGAAATGAGATGATGGAAGCCTATCGCTGAATGCTGTGTGTGAGTAGAGACGGAGAAAACCAGCTTTATTTATTCTATTAAATTATTAAGCTTAAAGAGAAAAACAAAGGTGTTGAAGAAGTTCGTTTCCATTAGAGGGATGTGAATTCCAATTCTGATATTCAAACTATATATTGATAAATAATATATTCTATATATATATCCGTATAAAATTGACGGCTGAGAGAAAAGAGTACTCAACACGGAAGTAGAATTCAAATATTAATTTTATTAAGGCTAAATAGTGAGTCGTGTAACGCTGGAGTTTCGCCTTAATAAAATGAATATATATATATATAATATGTGTGTGTGTGTTTATTAATAAGGTATTATATCTTTAATCAATATACACACATGTATATTGTTCATGTCAACTTTAGAGACTTTAAAGAATTTAGATGTATGTTTTGACCTATCTTTGATTCGATTTGGAAAGCTAATTCCACGGCTATTACAAGCTTTTTATATTCCAATATTTTTGTAATACGCGCTGCCATCATATTCTCATAAAAGATTATCATATTACACTTCCTTAAACAAAGTTTGGCCTTAATATTTTACAATTGCATAGAGAGGAACCAGTATATATACCGAATATATAGAGAGAGATTTTATTTGAAAAATGCTTCTAAAGTGTGATATATATATATATATATATATATATATATGGCATACGTCAAGACGGGCGGGTCTGTATATATATTAACACTGTCAAAAATTAGTTTCTCTTTTGAAACCGCCCGTCTTGACGTATGCCTATATATATATATATATATATATATATATATATATATAAATTTCAGAAAATTCCGCTTTAAGGTATAAGCAAAAATTGTGTGCTTAAACTTTTAATATGTGCTAATAATAATAATAATGCTTTCTTTATAATATATATATATATATATATATATATATATATAAGCGCCGAAGAATAAATTTATAGAGGATGTAGGATGCTTAAGCGCAGAAAATAACTGTAACCACAGTCAATTATTATAAAATACCTTATAAAAATCGAGCAAAGACCCTTAAAGCCGGTAAAGGATGTTGCCCGTCTCTAAGGGTCTTATGGGCTATTTTATAGCAACCGACGGTGGTTGCAGTTATCTTCTGCGCTTGAGCATCCTATATCTTCATATATATATAATTATTTTGATTAATACACAGAATACCGATCGTATTGTCTGGCAATATATATATAATATTAATTTTAATTAGGTTGGACTTGCTTAAAGGACCTAACGATAAGCTATTTTTAGTACTCCTTTTGGATATGTCAATATTTATTTATAAATCAAATCTGTATTTTATCTGATGAAAGCGCACCATAATTTACCTTGGTTGCCCTTGAAATATGTATAATAAAATAAATATGGTTTTATAAATATAGTTTCCATTTATTAATATATTGTATATATATATATATATATATATATGCGTGTGTGTGTGTCGTGAGTGAATATATCGTGATGATAACATTTATTTTTCGCAAAGAATATGGTTTTAAGATATGAGAATTGTGTGATTTACAATTAAATGTTTGAAACAAACCAGAGTTATTGTTGAAAGGCAGAAATAAGAGGTCTTAAAAAAAATTAAAAAGAGATAGTAGTATTCGTTGATTTTGAAATCAATTGATAAGATGCTTCAATCTACAATTATTGTATATGATTTTTTCCCTTCAAAATCATTCATTAAAATTAAAACAAAAAAAAAATGGCAAATGTTCTAAAGTGGTTTCATTTATTATTCACATAAGTGTGTATTACCTACAGTAACTTGACGTTACACTCCCTGGATATATATATATACACTCATAGCGGAATCAATGGCCGAGCTAGAGAAGAAATTCCAAACATGGAAGCACGGCCTAGAGTCAAAAGGACTTAAAATTAACCTGGCTAAGACCAAAGTACTAGTTTGTAGGAAAGAAAACAAGGCGGCGGTCCCTTCTGGGAAATGGTCGTGCTCGGTGTGTAGGAAAGGCGTAGGTAGAAACTCCATTTTATGTCCTAAATGCAAAGTATGGGTGCATAAAAGATGTAGTGGGATCACAGGTAGGCTAACTAAGAACATAGATTTTACATGTGGCCGGTGCTCTGGTGCAATAAGTAGCAGCAAGTGCCCACAAACTACTAGCTCTTTCAATTGCGCAGAGGGTTCTATAGAAATAGTGGACAGCTTCCGTTACCTGGGCGATAAAATCAGCAGTGGGGGAGGGTGCTCTGAAAGTACTGTAGCTAGAGTCAGAACTGGTTGGAAAAAGTTCAGAGAGCTTATACCACTATTAGCTGCTAAAGGGTTCTCACTAAAAATGAAAGGCAGGTTGTACGATGCCTGCATACGAACAGCAATGCTGCATGGCAGTGAGACCTGGGCATTGTGTGCAGAGGATATACGCAGACTAGAGAGGAACGAAGCTTGCATGCTCCGCTGGATGTGTAACAGTAATATACGTGAACGGCAAAGCATAAACGAACTAAGGAATAAATTAGAGATAAGAGGGATCAGATGTTGTTTACTCGAGAGAAGGCTACGTTGGTATGGACACGTGATGCGCATGAAAGTCGATAGCTGTATAACAAAGTGCAGGGCAATAAAGATAGACGGTAGTCACGGAATAGGCAGACCTAGAAAAACCTGGGACGAGCTGATAAACTCCGACATCACACACTTACACCTCTCCAAGACAATGTCACTGGACCGAGACCTTTGGCGGTACTCAGTAACAGAGAAGACCCGCCTTACCTAAATATATAGTAAAACCTACTCCAGCCAGTAGGCATCTCTAACAAATACACCCCGTCCCACCACCCCCACCCGATCCACACCACCCCGTTCTATGTAAAGTTATGTTGGTGCCGCGCCATCGAGGCCGAAACAAATGAGATCGTGTAGGTGTCACGACAAAAAAACACACAGTCCACGCTGTAATGTGGCCGTGTAGGCAACACGGTAAAAACCTCCCAGACCCACACTGTAAATGTGGTTGGTGTTAGGAAGGGCATCCAACTGTAGAAAACCTGCCAGACAGTCCTATGCGAGCAAGACAATCACTCTTGCCTCAAGTGGGACTACCCCCGTCCAAACCCATGCAAGCGTGGAACACGGACGTTAAACGTTGATGATGATGATGATATATATATATATATATACTGAAGTAAAAGTTAGGTAGAAATATCCAAGAGTAAGAGCACTCACTCCATAGGATGAGTTTAGTATAAATAATTACAACAGTGACATAAACAGGTACTATTATATCGATGAAATTATTTTTGTTTTCAAGACATTACATACCCGTACAAAATTGTACTGATTGATATTCTTTAAGAACATGAAAGCAATAACGAAATGACTTGGCTGTGTTTAAGTTCTCTTCACAACCAGGTGGTTCAGGGTTCAGTCCCGTTGCTCGACACCTTCTGCTAACCCCTGGTTGACCAATGTCTTTTCAGTGGAATTGGGTAAATGGAAACTGCAAAAATCGTACCTCGTGGTTGGTGCAGGAACGGAAAGAAATAGTTCAATGAAAAATACAAGAAAGCCAGATTCCAATATATTCCTTTAATGTTTCACAATTACATAATACATATTTCTGTGGTCGGCTGAAGTCATCAGACCAAGAAGCATGACAATCGGTGACGCCATTAGATGTAATGAACATAAAAGTTTTAGTTAAGTTATCCCTATTTGGTTACAGCAAAATATAAACAAAGAATTAATGTGGAGGCAGCCCGGCTAGTGATGCCATCTCTATGACAGACATCCTCCATATATACGGAAAAAGAAGTTACCATATACTGCTATGAAGAATTGAACTCCATATCTCCCAGATTCCAGCTAGACGCTTTAAGTCATTAGCCAAGAGACCATGTCAACTCTTGGCTTAATGGTTTAAAGCACCTAGCTGGTACCTGGGAGATATGGGGTTTGATTCCTCATAGTAACCAATGGAAAGTTCTTTTTCTGTTTTTAAGGGTCATAACCCTATTTTATAAGCTATTTTATGGTCAGAATATTATGAACTGGATCCCATTGAGAGGGAGGATTTGCCTCTTGAAGCTTAGGCTGAAAGAAAGGTATTTGTGGATGGTGCAACTAAACAGCCCAAATACAGATCCTTCCTTGATGAAGTCACTACAACATTAGATGTAATCAAGACTATATCCTAATGGGAAAATTTAATGCACATGTTAGTGCTGACTATCCAATATGGAAAGGAATGACAACCCCAATCTAGGCCTTATTGGACTTCTGTTCTAGTAATGGGTTCTCTGTTATGAACACTTTCTTCCAGCACATAGACATCCATAAATATACATATAAGGGGAATCAGGGACAGAGATCAATAATTGATTTTGTTATTGTCTCTGATCACTTTGATTCTGTGCTGGATGTTCTTGTTAACCCTTTAGCATTTAAACCAGCCGTATCTGGCCAGATTTCTTCCGGTCGGAGCCCTATAAAACTGGCGGCTTTAAGCTTCCTCTCTCTCTTTGCCTTTTCGGCACCAGGTCGAAGAGCCTCTCATTTGGCTCTGCCATTAATTTGGCCAACAGGCGCCTGGCCTTAGCCAGGCGCCCTCTGCCAGCCGCGTTTGCCTGGCAATCAAAACGGTAACTACTAACTTTGTTTCATTCTAACATCTATCTTTGACATGTCAAGTATTCTATCTACCGTTAATTAAATATTATACACACAAACCATGTCTCGTTTTGTTACATTCATGCAACCCAGTATTCTCGCTATATTGGTGACCCCGACGTGATAATCATTGATTTTTCCAAACATTCTTTTGTCGTAATTTTCATGCCTGTTACAACATTCTCGCCAACTTGCTACATATTTTCATTTCGATTTTTATACACTAAAATTCTGGCGGGAGGTTATGTAGCGGTTGTCTCCCTTGTTTTGATTGGGATCTGGACGGGAGGTGGAGCCCTTTCTGCAACTTCCGGTCGGAGCCCTATAAAACTGGCGGCTTTAAGCTTCCTCTCTCTCTTTGCCTTTTCGGCACCAGGTCGAAGAGCCTCTCATTTGGCTCTGCCATTAATTTGGCCAACAGGCGCCTGGCCTTAGCCAGGCGCCCTCTGCCAGCCGCGTTTGCCTGGCAATCAAAACGGTAACTACTAACTTTGTTTCATTCTAACATCTATCTTTGACATGTCAAGTATTCTATCTACCGTTAATTAAATATTATACACACAAACCATGTCTCGTTTTGTTACATTCATGCAACGCAGTATTCTCGCTATAGTTCTTTCACCTCTTTCTGTTGAAACCAGCTGTAACTGACTCCTCAGTATGATATTATGTGAGATAAAGCCTTTTATGTGGAAATATAATAGTAAATATAGAGTAATGTAAATACTAAAGAGTTAAGAGAGGGGCTGATCTGTCAACTGATCACCAGCTAGTTATCTGCAGCTTGAGACTAACTAAAGCCATGAGAGCCCATAAAACCTGTAGGTTCTGCTTGACCTACAAGATAAAATAAGAAGCACTGGCAGATAAGGAAGTCAGAAACAGGTTTGCGGATACTATTGCACCAAAATCCAGAGAACTCCCCAAGTAAACTGAAGACTTGAAATGGGGTGGAGACTATTTAGCTTGACAACTTCTGCTATAGGGTGGAGAGGACTTTTGAGCCCAGTAAGATAATGACTCTAATACTGGTGGCATGAATAATGCACCCAGTCCATGCTGTATAGTGGTCAGTGATAGAAAGTGCATCCAGCCACAAAAACCCTGCCAAAATTATGAAAAGCACAACAAATAAGATTATCACCGATTGTGTATACAGGACTAACACTAGTCATGTTAGTGCTGTGCGCGGTAGTGGGGTTGGCTAGAGTAGTCGTGAAAGAACCTCTCGGCCATCATCAAGCACTACTCTAGGATCTAATCACTGTCAAGTAACACATCTCGGGCTGCCGCACTCAATGTGGGCACTCTGAAAGGTGGATCAGGTAAAACTGATGAGTTGCTGGAGAGAAGACAAGTAGATGTATGCTGTATACATGAGGTGTAATGGAGGGGTGCTCCGGTGAAACTACTAACAAGCAAATGGCAGAGATACAAGCTTTTCTGGATAAGAAATGATAATGAGGTAGGTGGTGTAGACATTTTACTAGCTGAGAAATTGAGAGATAGAGTAAATGATGGAATTATCAAGCTTAGAATAGCTGTAGGAAATAGAATGGTGACAATTACATCTACCTATGCACTATAGACAGGACTGAGTAAAGAACAAAAGGACAGCTTCTATAAGGAATGTTTACAGATGACAGAGACAGCATCATCTTGACAGCTGACTTCAATGTACATGATGGACAGTGCCAGGATGGATTCACTGAAGTTTATGGTGGATATGGTTATTGCTCTCTCATGAGGAGAGAATGAGGCTCCTAGAATTTGATGATGCAACACTAACTTCAGGAAACCTGCCAGGCATCTAATGACTTACCACAAGCCAGATTAATTTCTTACTTGTAAGACAAGATAGACAGATGTTTATCAATGCCAACACCTTCCCTATGGAAGAATGTGCCACCCAACACAAGTTAGTTATTAGTGATATCAAAATAAACACAAGACAGAACAAGACACATAAGGAAATATGGAGATAGAGAGAATGGAAGCAAAAGGAACTTTCTGTCAAATATAAGTTTATGATGAAAAGGAAAATAACAGGTAGGGAGAAATATGTATGCAGTAGATGTACAGGGAAATTAGACAGTAGAAGTCGCACTGATAGACACATTTTTCAAATGCGAGAGGGCGCTATAGAAGTGGTGGATAGCTTCCGGTACCATTAGCATGGGAGGAGGGTGTTCGAGGCCATAGTATCTAGAATAAGGACGGGTTGGAAGAAGTTTAGGGAGCTGCTTCCTCTGTTGACGAAGAAGGGTTTCTCCCTGCGTACGAAAGGCCGGTTGTATGATGCCTGTGTGAGGAGCGCGATGCTGCATGGTAGTGAGACATGGGCAGCAACCGCAGAGGATATGCGACGGCTGGAGAGAAATGAGGCAAGCATGCTCCATTGGATGTGCAGTGTAAATGTGTTGAGAGAGAAACTGTGTCTGAGAGGGATAGAATGTAGTGTACGGGAGAGGAGACTGAGGTGGTATGGAGGATGACCGATGGGTGAAGAAGTGCCAGGAAATGCCAGTTGAAGGAAGACGTGGTAGAGGTAGACCACGAAAAACATGGGCGGAGGTGGTGAGAACAGACCTCAGATCATTGAAGCTCACGGTGGAGAGATGCTGTGCTGAATAAGACCCGTCCCACCCTTGCAAGCAGGGAAAAGCGGACGTAAAATGATGATGATGATGAAAGACTCTATGGGATGCATATGATGAAAAGGAAAATAAGTTAGATTCATATGCCATAGAGGACAATTGGAAATTCTTACTTAACAACTTATTTGGAACTATTGGTGAGACTTGTGGCTGGAGCAAATCACCAGCCAAACAGAAGGTGACTTGGTGGTGGAACAGCACAGAGGATAGAGCTATTAAGGCCAAGAGACAGGCATGGAAAAACTGGAAAAATGGGGGTAGCTGAGACCAGTACCAGGTAGCTAAAAGAGAAGCTAGATGACAACTCCCTAGATTATACAGCATGAAAAGAGAGTGAAAGAAGATTTGCAAATGTCTTGACATGAGGTGTTCCATATTGCAAAGCAGTCAGTGTGAATCAAGATGTTGTTGGGGAAAAGTGTGTTCAAAATGACACTGGTGCACTTAGCATCACTGATACTCAAAGGAAAGAGACTGATGAATATGAAGAGGAGAGACTACCCCCATCTGACCCAACAGAGGGACCAGCTATCAAAACTATCGACTATAGGGTCAAAGAAGCAATCAAGGAGATAAAGAATGGTAAAGCCATGGGACCATCAGAGATATGGCTCTATAATTTACCTAAAATATCAATATCATGGCCATTTGTTGCTAACTCCAATGACAAAGAAGGAAAACTCATGACAATATTGTTTGATCCAAACAAACACACCAAACATTCTTACCTTGAGATATCCAATATATATTGCTTTCTCCTGAATATTTGATTAGCTATCATTGTGCTAAAAGTCTGCTCAAATGAGGCTAAGTGAAGTAACTAATAATAGAATACCAGCAGTAAAAAATAATGTAACTTGAATAATGATAATTATCTCCAAAAGGAACCACCACCACACAATACAATAGCATGTTGATGTGTCAAATGCTGCAGAGTAGCAAGTAAGTTGTCAATGTGTTGCTAGTTTCAATTCCTATTTCTTTGCTTTTCCTTAACAAATGTCCCCAAGAATGACTATGTCACAAAATTTAGCCCTTCCATTAACATATTTTTAATGAAATGCTCTGAATTTGAATTAATTAATTGTTTCTACGTTAGGCACAAGGCCAGCAATTACCCAGTGCATTACTGGTACTTTATTTTATCGACCCCGTAAGGATGAAAGGCAAAGTTAACCTCGAATTTGAATTAATTAATGAAGAATTGTATGTAACATATCTTAACAAAAGGTTTTTGTATAGAATTATGATGGTAGATTTTAACTGAAATAGGTACCTTTTAAAATGAGTGGTTCAGTTTCATAGAACCAGAGGCAGCTTTGGCCAGGTTGGTATCCAAATTACTCATAAGTCTTGTGTCTAAATGAGAAATCAACAAGATTGACTTGTGACTCAGCAGCAGTGTTTTCACAGTATTTGGTGAGCTACATTGTTTAGTGAATTTTTTGTTCCAACAGAAATATAAAGTTGCTAAATTATAGTAGGTGAGCATCTTATAATATAATCGAGCAAGTAGAGTATGTAGACTGGTTTCAGTTGCTAATTGACTTCATAGCCTCAGCTTGTCGGCTGGAACATGTGATAGAATAATACATCCTCCACTTCATCCTCCTTTATGTCCACTTTTGCATGCTTGGAAGGGTCCCTTCCAGCACACATACTCTGTTCCTTTAGCACTTCCTCTATGAAGTTCAACATTTTGAAATCTGCTTACAACATTTCTGCCCAAATCTTCCTCTACTGCACCTTTTTCCACTAGGAACTCCTGATAGTCCAGTAGGAATTCCTGACTGTTCACCCAACAATCATCACATGTCCATAACAGTGCAGTCGTCTCTCTTGCACACTACATTTAATCCCTCTTATATTCGGTTTTTATTTTAACTTATCCATGTTTTGCATATTAACATCGGACATCCATTGAAACATGCTCACTTCATTTATCTCAAGCTACCACATATCCTCTGCATTTACTGCCCATGTTTCATTTCCATGCTACATTGCACTTCACATGTAGGCATTATCTGTGAGAAAAATCAAAAATGTTATAACTTTTTAATTTTTTTCTCACCATCCAATTAAAATCAGAATACTTAGTTTTTCTTGATATTTAAAATTTGTTTTTCTCATTCATATTGCTCCAAATTGCAAACATCTACAGACTTAAATTACTATAGTTATTTTAATAAATATTTTTTTTATTCATTTCTAAATTAGGCACAAGGCCTGCAAATTTGGGAGAAGAGAAAAGTTGAATAAATCAACCCTAAACCAAGCCCAAAATGGAGCATATGAACAAGATGTGGTCACCTGATAAGTAGCTTCAGTACATGATAGCTCATCAAACCGAGCACCCTAGTATTGTAATAGGGTAGTGTTGAAGCCATGATAAAATACATACAGCCCACTCTGAAAAGTGGTAGTACTAATGCCACAATAAAATGCACCCAGTCTACCCTGTAAATTAGTAGTGTTGGCACCACAATGAAAAACATCCAGTCTGCACTGTAAGGCAGTATTGCTGGTACCACAATAAAAACCACTAATCCACCTTGTAAGACAGTAGTGGTGGAGTTACAATAAAATGATCCCAATGCACATTGTAAAGTGGTTGGCTTTAAGAAGGACATCTAGCTGTAGAAACCAAGCCAAAAACAGAGCATACAAGCAAGACTTAGTCATCTGACAAGTCTAGCTTCAGTACATGATAGCTCATCTAACCCAATGCAAGCATGTAAATAGATGTGAAGATTCCAGACTTTATTTGCTCACTGAGTGGGATGGAAATTGTCAAATTGGGCCAAGGAAACAATGTTTCCATTGGTCTTTCCATTGTTGATGCTATCTACTGGTTGCAACTTCTGGCAGAAAGAACAATGTGAAATATAATGTCTTGCTCAAGGACAAAACGCATGATTGTGAATACAATTCCCTGACCACTAAGCAACACACTTCACTACATAACTATAATATTATGTAATTTTATTATTTACTATAACTTCAGTAACATACAATAAATCAATCAATAAATATTGAAACATAAACAAAATATAACTGACTAAATAAACCAAAGTATGAAATATGTCTAGAAAATAGAAAATAATAAATAAATAGGAAATAGTACACTAGAAGTTAAAGAAATAAAATAATAAAATAGAACAATTAAAATCAGTAAGGAATCAGTGAGAGAAAGCATAAAACCTTCATTGTGAGAGATCTAATCAGGTGCATGTGATTATGCTTCCTAGTTAATTAGTCCTCCGAAAATATACTAATTTATTGTCTGCAGATGGCTTTTGTAGTGCTCATTTTAGCTATGAGTAGTGATTGTAAGGAATGTGAAATACAAGTTCCAGCTTATAGACACACACACAAATGTGTGTGTGCATGCTACAGTTAATACATGTCTCACTCTGTACCTATTTTCATGTTCTAGTAGTTTACCACATACATGACGCAATGTGTATATATATATATATATATAAAATCATCATCACTGTTTTACGTCCGTTCTTCCATGCTAGCATGGGTTAGATGGGTTGTCCTGTTGTGGTCAGTGTCCGGTCGACTGACCTTGTCTTTCTCATATGGGCTCTAATTCTGGCTTGATGCCCTTCTAACACCAACCTCATTTACAGTGAGTGCTAGGTGCTTTTTTTCCGTGGTGCCTACACGCCCACTTTACAGTGTGGGCTGGGTGCTTTTTTGCAGTGGGGATGGGGCATATTGTCTATATGCTTCAGTTTTGGCTTGTACCCGTGGGAAGTCGGGTCTTCTGTATTACTGTGTGACGCCAGAGGTTGCAGTCCTGTGTCATCGCCCTTGAGAGGTGCAATTGGGTAAGGTCGGCTTTTATCACCTCATCCTAGGTCTTCTTGGGTCTCCCCACTCCGCGGCTTCCATCGACTTCTAGTGCTCTGCACCTTTTTATGCAACTGTCATCCTTCATACGCATCACATGTCCATACCAATGCAACCTCCTCTCCTGCACACACCATTTGATTCCTTTTATGCTCAGTCTCTCTCTCAATTCGTTTATGCTTTGCCGTTCGCGTATATTACTATTACACATCCATCGGAGCATACAAGCTTTGTTTCTTTCTAATCTGCGCAAGCCTTCTACAGACAGCGCCCAGATTTCACTTCCATGTAACATTGCTGTTCATATACACGCATCATACAATCTGCCTTTCATTTTGAAGGAAAAGCTTTTTGCAGCTAGCAGTGCAGTAGCTCCCTGAACTTCTTCCATCCTGTTCTCACCCTACTTATTGCACTTTCCGAACACCCACCTCTGCTGCTAATTCGGTCATCTAGGTAGCAGAAGCTGTCTACTGTTTCTACAGAGCCCTCCCAGAGTTTGGTGGTGCTTGTTTCCTGTGGTCGTTTGCTGCTTGCATATATCATCATCATCATCATCATCATCGTTTAACGTCCATGTTCCACGCTTGCATGGGTTTGGACAGGAGTTTTCCCACTTGAGGCAAGAGTGGTTGTCATTGCTCGCATAGGACTGTCTGGCGGGTTTTCTAGAGCTGGATGCCCTTCCTAACACCACCACATTCAAAGTGTGGGGCTGGGAGGTTTTTACCGTGTTGCCTACACGGCCACATTACAGCGTGGACTGTGTGTTTTTTTGTCGTGACACCTACACGATCTCATTTGTTTCAGCCTAGATGTTGTGGCACCAACATAACTTTACATTAAAAGGGGCGGTGGGGGTGGTGATACGGGGGTGTATTTTGTTAGAGATGCCTACTGACTGTAGTAGGTTTTACTTTGTATTTAGGTAAGGCATATACAGCCATGTGGATGTATAGGTACAGCCATACACATGCATGAAACAATACTAATAAAGAGATACAACACATCATTATCATTATATGTTTGCTTCTCCATGTTTACATGGGTGGGACAGGTCCTCTTCAGCACAGCATCTCTCCATTTGTCACGGTCTTTCATCATCTCCTCTGTGAGCTTCAGCAATCTGAGGCCAACTCTCACCATCTCTGCCCATGTTTTCTGTGGTCTTCCTTCCACTGGGATTACTTGGCACTTCTTCACCCAGTGGTCATCTTCCATGCGCATCATCATCATTATATGTCTGTTTCTCCATGTTTATATGGGTTGGACAGGTTTTCTTCCAGCACTTCCTCCCTTAACTGTTAGTGATCCTTCATCATCTCCTCTGTGAGGTTTAGTGTTTTAAGATCAACTCTAACTATCTCAGCCCAGGTCTTCTTTCACAGACATGTCCTGTCACTTCTTCACCCAGTGTCTATCATCTGCATGTCTCACATATCTACACCAGTGTAGTCTTCTCTCTTACACACAAGACTGCACTAGTGTGAACATGCTACATATATATATAGGAAATGAGCGAGTCATGGTCACCTGACCAACCTTGCCTCAAGTGGAACAACTCCCATCTAACCCATGCTAGCGTGGAAAATGGACGTTAAACGATGATGATGAAAGAAAAGTTCCTCCTTTTGTCACGAATGACCATAGGATTTGCACCTAGAAAGTTTCCCTCTGAGCCACAAGCCCAAGTAAGGTGTTTTTGTGGAAGACCAATGTTGTCCAAGAGAAAGGCAACGGCTGATGCAACTTAGCACCACTTCATGATTGTGAATCCAATTCTCTAATCACATACCTTCATAATATATACATATATTGTCTAACCCATGCTAGCGTGGAAGATGGACGTTAAACGAAGATGATGATGATGATGATTGATTAACAAGATCTCAGACCTCATTCATTTACTGAGTGGAGTGAAACTTGTCAAATCAGACCAAGGAAACAATGTTTCCATTTGGTTTTTCCATTGTTGATACTTTCTACTGGTCACAACTCCTGGCAGAAAGAGCTCCATGAAATAAACTGACTTGTTCAAGGATATAACTGTTTAATGAACAAAGTCCTTTACATCAAAAGAAACTCTCTTCTAAAATATGTATTAATAGTAATAGATGTAAAATAGCTGAACTGTTGTGTCTTAAAATTAGCCATGTTGTTCCAATCTCTTTATAGAATATGAAATATCTGATAATAAAACAAAAAAGAAAATAACAAAAGCAAATATTTTTGGTGAAAATTTTATTAAAATCTCAGATTTTTATTTGAAAGAATGAATGCAAGCAGGAATAAGATAGCTGTGATGAAAAAATTGAACTAGCAACATGAAATTAAAATAAATGAGAACTTAAAATGTAAGCAACAGTCGTACTAGTGTATAATTTGGTTTTTAAAATTTGCTGAGTATACATTTATCTGTATATATAAACATATAAATTCAAGCATTTGTGATAAGAAAACTTCTATGAGGTTATTGAACCGTCTAGCAATAGCAACCAGATTTTTTTCAAATTAATCTCTACCATTTTAAAAATCAAGGACACATTGAATAATGTAGTTCTGGATACACTATCTTAAAAAAATAAAGATAGAATAATCATGACTGAAATTATTTTAAACATAAGTTTGCTCAATCAGGACTAACTTTGGGTTAAACAACAACGAGTTAACCCTTTAGCTTTTTCATTACTCTATATATACTATTGTATTTTCATGGTAAAGGCTTTATCTCACACAATATCGAATCTATGAGATTTTGATATCATTTATTTTGAGAAGAATACTTTAACATAGTATGAGCAGCCAGTTACTGCCGGTTTGAACAAAAACAGGCAAGAGAATTCTGGCCAGATACGGCTGGTTTATATGCTAAAAAGTTAATGTTCAAACATTGGCTGAATTCAATTAGGTAATTCTACAAAGGAATCAAACTAAGTTGAGGGCAGATAACTACATCCACCTTAGAGATGCCATCAATTCTGATGTTGACCCAAGAAATATTGGCCAGCCAGTCATACTACCATCAAGCTTCACGGGAGGACCACGTTACATGCATGAACGTACGCATGATGCAATGGCCTATGTCAGAAAATTTGGTCGGCCAGATCTCTTCATTACATTTACATGCAATTCAAACTGGTCAGAAATATCAAATGAATTATTTCAAAATCAAAAACCAAAGGATCGACATAACCCCATTGTTCGGGTTTTCCATGAAAAGCAAAAAAAAACTCATCTGGCTCCTAAAAGAGGGAAGAATCTTTGGTGAGCTTAGTGCTTGGATGACCACTATTGAGTGGCAGAAGAGAGGTCTTCCTCATTCTCACACACTAATCTAGTGCAAGGAGAAGATAAGACCAGATGATGTTGATAAGATCATTTCAGCAGAGTTGCCTGATAAATGTGGTGTTCCAGAGCTCTTTGAAACCATCAAGTCCAAACTCATTCCTGGTCCATGTGGAGTCATCAATCCAGCCTCTCCCTGCATGAAAGATCAAAAATGCAGCATACATTATCCTAGAGCTTTTATTCGGGAAAATCAGACTGACAATAATGGATACCCCCTTTATCGTAGACGTAGACCAGAACATGGAGGAACTGACCATAAACAATCAGTGGGGCGTCCCACACAACAAATTGTGTAAACTTTTAAAAGCTCATATCAATGTTGAGTATTGCAGCTCCGTCAAGGCAATCCTATATGTCATAAAATATATCAACAAGGGCAGTGACATGGCTACCTTTATTACTGACAAAGAACTCAATGATGGTGGGCTGGATGAGGTCAAACGGTATCAAACAGGTCGATACATCTCCAGCAATGAAGCTATCTGACGAATCTTTGGATTTGATATCCACTAACGCCATCCAACAGTGGTCAACGTCGCAGTCCATCTGGAACATGGACAGAGAGTGTACTTCACTGAGATCACTGCTCATCAGCTGGCACAAGCATCACATGACACTACACTAACTGCTTTCTTTAAACTTTGCCAGAATGATGAATTTGCTCGATCCCTCCTATATGCTGAAGTCCCAACATACTACACCTGGACCAATTGCAAGACCTGGAATCAAAGAAAGCAGGGTCATTTAGTGGAAGGTCATGAAGTCAAGTCAAGTGATGCTATTGGGCGTGTTTACAATGTCCATCCCAACAACAGAGAATGTTTTTATTTACGGCTACTTCTGCATACTGTTCGAGGACCAACGTCATTTGAGGATCTTAGGTGCTTCAGAGGAAGGGAGTGCGCAACATACCAAGAAGCATGTAAACAGCATGAACTCCTGCATAATAATGGACACTGGAAGAAGTGCCTAGAAGAAGCAGCAATCACTCAAGTAGCCAGTCAAATAAGACAATTATTTGCTATTTTGCTGACAGCATGTGGAATTGATGAAGCTCATTTACTCTGGCAGGAGTACAAAAACAACATGTCGGACAACTATCTACACCTAGACCGAAGACATCATGGCAATATGTATATGGAATATACCCCCAGAATTTACAATCAAGCTCTCTGTGACCTGTCCCATCGAGTTCAGGCAATGAATAGCATCTGCGGGATGCCAGAGCCAGATGAAGAAATGGAGGTAGCACAAGACATTTTTCAGTAGACAAACTACGATATTCAAGCATTGCGTAAGTTTGTGGATGAAAATGAACCTCGATTGATGGATGCCCAGAAATACGCTTACCACAACATCATCGAAAACATTCAAAATGACAGGGGAGGACTTTTCTTCATCGATGCTCCTGCTGGCACAGGCAAGACATTCCTCATAAACCTCCTGCTTGCCAAACACAGCATATTGCCTTTGCTGTGGCTTCAAGTGGCATTGCAGCAACACTTCTGTATGGAGGAAGAACTGCACACTCCATATTTAAGCTGCCCATAGATCTCACGCAGCATGAACAATCTTTTTGCAACATCAAGAAGAACTCACCCAAGGGCAAGCTTCTGCAAACATGCAAGATGATAATTTGGGATGAAGCTACTATGAGCCATAAAGGAGCAATTGAAGCTTTGGACCGGACGATAAGGGATCTGAGAGAAAATAGTTGCATAATGGGAGGAGTGACAATGGTTCTTGCTGGTGATTTCAGACAAACTCTGCCTGTAATTCTTCGAGGGACTCGAGCTGATCAGGTCAATGCCTGTCTGAAAACATCCTATCTCTGGCCCCACTTTCAGCTGCTGAGCCTTACAACCAACATGCGAGTGCACTTAACTAGTGACGAAGGTGTCAGTGAGTTTGCCATCCAACTACTTAAATTAGGAAATGGACTTCTTGAAAAGGACTCCAATGACCATATTCAGTTGTCATTTGGCCATATCATTAACACAAAACAAGAACTAATTGCCAGAGTGTTTCCAAACATTCAGACTAGGCAATGTGATCCGAAATGGCTCTGTGAACGAGCAATCTTAGCACCTAAAAATGTTGCTGTGAAAGAAATCTACAGAAGGCTGCTGGAGATGTTACTGGGAGAGAAAATATGTTACAAATCAGTTGACACAATCACTTCTCAAGACCAGGTTGTAAACTATCCAACTGAATTTTTGAACAGTCTTGAACAAGCGGGAATTCCTCCACACAACCTGATACTGAAGCTTGGAGCATCAGTTATGCTACTTCGCAATCTGGATCCTCCAAAATTTTGTAATGGCACAAGACTCATCATCAAAAATATGATGTCCAATGTTCTAGAAGTTGCAATCATGTCAGGAAAATTTGCTGGTGACAATTGTTTCATTCCCAGAATACGTCTGAAGCCAACTGATTTGCCATTTGAATTTCAAAGAATTCAATTTCCGATCAGGCTCAGTTTTGCTATGACCATTAATAAATCTCAAGGGCAATCATTGAAAGTCGTTGGGTTGAATCTGGCAGATCCTGTCTATTCACATGGTCAACTCTATGTTGGCACAACAAGGGTTGGGAACCCTGATTGTCTCTTCATTGTGGCACCTCAGGGCAAAACCAAGAATGTTGTTTATCCAGAGGCTTTGGAATGAGCAATGTCGTAATTCCTCATTCAATGACAATACACACAGATCCTAATTCCTTAGTCATGTAGTTGCACAAGGAATTCTGAAGCCGCAAATTTACTGCCTGGTGTTACTTTGGAAGAATATGCAGGCATTCCCGGGTACCTCTGCTATATAAAGTAATATAAGTGAGGACTTTATTGGGTAGAAATAGCAGCCAAATTTCCTTCAAATGCCACCTTACTTTCTCAGGTATGTATATATGTATGAAGCAAAAAGGAATGGTTCTATGTGATAACTCAATCTACTAGAAATATTAGCAAAATCCATTTCAAATCACAAACAACTGTCTTACACACATACATGTGTGTGTATGTATCTATGTATGTCATGTGAGCCACTATAACTGTTGGAATAGCTAATAGAAATAGAAAACAAGATCCTACTGCCATAGAGGCAAAGATTGGTGAAAGCTAGTGTACAAATTTAAATACACTTTCTCCAAATTACAGAAATGAGTAAGTAAATGCTTCATTCAATCATAAACCAATGCTAAATATATTTTCTTATTTTATTTATGGTTTTTAAAATAGTCTTTACATGTTGTTTGAATTTCAGAGGTTCAGATTGAGCAAAAAAAAAAAAAAAAAGAGATAGAAAGAAAAGGATAAAGAAAAAAAATCTAAATGTATTATTTTGGTCATGCCCTTTTCACTGACAACATACCTAATGATTCATCTATGAGTAAAGTATTATATATGGTGACTGTAATAGGGAGCAGTATTCAAAAAATCACCACTAGAAAAAACTAATATTTTTATCTAGATGATTTACTTTGACCAAACGGCAATAAATATTCTGCTATAATTCCTACTTTGGTTAAAATTCAGCAATCATGTTTGAATGGTCAAATATTTTGTAATGTGTGCCAAATATATTGTAACTTTCTTAAAATATCCGGGTATCAGTGGGTAGCTCAGCTAGTTAAAAATAAATTAGGTTTCCTTCATTGAAACTGGATTAATTTTTTCTTAGAGGTAACATATTGTTAATTGAATCAAAATGAACACCAGTGCATTACTGGTACTTAGTGACTTTAAAGAAATGGAAGTCAAAAGAGAAACTTAACTGGATTCAAACCTATAGTGTAAGGAGTGGAATTAAAAACTATGAATTGCAGGCTTGGCCACCTTCAATGCTTTCACAGATAAAAAATATTGTGATTGTGTTTGTAGGAAACATTTCAAACTTGACTTGTTATTTTACTTTCTATTAGAATGTTAAAAAAAAAAAAAAAAAAAGAAAAAAAACTAATAAGTTCAATTTTCTGAACTTTTGACATCATTTTTAGTTAAAAACATAACCATATTTTAAATAGTATATAACTCTCCTTTAGCTCCCTATTCTTATATATGTTCAATTCCCTAGACCGGGTTTGAACTAAAAAATATAACCATCATGCATAATTGTTATCCAGTCTTGAAACTCTGCAGAGAAACAAAGATTTAGAATTTAACACTGCCCATGATTTTCAAATAACTTTTTTAAATAATCAAGAATTTGGAGGCATTAAGTAACAGATAATGTTTTCATTATTAAGCTGATGCAGGATGGTGGATTGGTAGAAGCATTAGAGCATTGGACAAAATAATTTGCAGTGTTTGTTCAAAGTCTTTACATTTTCAATTCAAACCTTTCATCCTTCTACGGTTAATAAGATAAAGTATCAGTAAAATATTGGGTTGATATAATCAACTTCCCCCTCCATTCAAGTTACAGACTTTGTGTCTAAAATCAAAATCATTATTAAGTTGACGTTTAGAGCATAACTTAAGAGTTTTTATATAAAATTGCAGATGAACATAAACACAACATTTTGTAAATAACTGTGAGGTCAGTTATATATATATGTATGTGTGTGTTGGCTTGAGATGAACAAAATCATTGCATCCAACTAAAATACTTTGAAATATTTAGTATTTAATTCTGAATTGTGTCCCTTTATGTCAAGCTTGACTTACTTACCTTCTGTCCCTTAAAACAGAGGTCCCCAACCACCAGGCTGCGGATCATTTGCTACCAGGCCACAAAGAAATAATTAACTTGTTTAAAATTATATGACAGATAAATTGAATATTGGATTTTACTTTAAAAACATTTTTTAAATAATATTCAATATTCATATACTCAATACACTTTTTCTTCCCTTTAATAAATTGCTCTTTTTATTATTGCTTTCTTTATCAAAAGGCACATAAATAACACATATGTGCAACTACCAGTCTGCAGAAAGATTGTCTGGCATGTAGCCGGTCCGTTGTATGAAAAAGGTTGGAGATTACTGCCTTAAAACAACACATTGATAAAACATGTACCAGTGTAAGTACTATGGAGAGGGTGAGGGCAGGGGGGGGGGTCCATATAATCAACTGAAGTCCTTCAAAGTAGTGCTTCAGCATGGTCATAGTTCAATGACCGAAAGCAGGCAGTCAACAAATTTGTTGTCTTTATTTCATTGTTAATCTATTACAGTCGTTAATACCTGGCAAGAATTGTGTTGCTATATATGTGCATGAACATTTTACAATGTAACTGATGAAGAACAGATATAACAAGTAACATAACCAAAATATATCCAAATAACTTTCTAACAAAAACAAAATTCTTATCAAGTTTATGCCCATATTATTGCAAATTTAATTGAATGTAATTAACATTAAATAATGCAGCACAGTAGTAAAGTTGTACTAACCAAACCCCTATGGTGTCTTGCTAGATACACATTTAATTGAATTGCTTCAAAGTTTTTATTAAATTCAGTTATAGACCTAATTGTATACCCCTAAGTGTTAAAATTACTGTTAGTTCAAGTAAGGTTTGATAGTTGCAAGCCATTTGCAACTTGGGATTTAGTATGTTGCTTTTATGTCAAAGATGGTGACACTACCTATACACACAAGCAATCTTAGACTAAGTTTTAGAACCATTAATTAATACACTAATGCCTAATAATGAAGTTAATTCTAAATAGAACAATGTACTTTGTCATATGTTATATCATGGCTTTGGTTTAAGAAATAGTAGATCACTAACATGAAGTAACATTTGGATAATTGCTGACCTTGTGCCAAATATAAAAACAATTATTTACACAGTCTAGTAAACATTAACATCTTAGAACACTTAAGCACAGAACTTATCATGAATAAGAAACAAACTCTCTCAAGCACACTGGAAGTGATAGAAAGCTTTTGCTATCTAGGTCACCTCTTTAGCAGTGGAGGTGGATGTACTAAATGTGATGTAGTCAGAGGGAGAACGAGATAGAAGTTCAGGGAGCTGTTACCTCTCTTGGCAACAAAGGGCTTATTTCTCAGCGTGAAGGATAGATTATATCAGGCTTGTACATAAATTGCAATGCTGCATGGTAGCGAAGCATGGGCTTTAAGTGCAGAAGATTTGCGGTGGCTAAAAAGAAATGATACATGCATGCTTCATTGGATGTATAATGTCAGTGTGTATAAATGACAGACAATTGCATTGATATAATCAAGTGGTGCATAAGGAGAACGAGAGTTGTATAAAAGTGTAGAGCACTTAAAGTGGATGGAACCTGTGGAAGAGGGAAATCAAGGAAAACATGGGATGAAGTTGTGATGAATGACCTAAAAAAACTGAACTTTGAAGAGATGACTCTTGACTGAGCAGATTAAAGATATGCCATAATACAAAAAAAACAAAACAAAAAAAAAACATTCATCAGTACACATACTGAGAGACTGGAGGTTACAGTGTTTGGCAATTGAACAGAGACAGTATTGGGTCTGAGAAAACTCTTCAGTCTGGAAGAGTGACCTCTCTAATACTGGTGTGCTAAAATGCACCCAGTCTACTCTGCAAAATGGTAGTGCTGGTGGTGCGATAAATGTACCCAGTACATCTTCTGGGTCAATAAAATAAAGTACTAATCAAGTACTGGGGTCGATATAATCAACTATCCCCTTCTTCCAAATCTCTGGCCTTGTGTCAATGCTAGAAAGAATTATTATGTTATGACAGCAGGAAAGTGGTTGAAAAAGTAGTGCCTTTGGTTGTAGCTCTACAAATGTTGACTTTGTATTTCATTCCTCTTGACTCAATAATTAACATTAATATTTTAATCCTTTTGATACTAAAGCACTTGAAACTGCACACGATTTTATGATACAATATTAGTTTGTTTTAAAGTATTTATATAAAAACCTTGCATCATAATTTTATGTAAGAACATTTATGGTTTAAACACCAGCTTAACCCTTTAGCATTTACATTACTCTATATTTACTATTATATTTTCATGGTAAAGACTTTACCTCACATAATATTGAATCTGAGATTTTGATATTATTTGGTTTGAGAACAATACCTTAACATCAGTATGAGCTGCTGGTTAACAGAAAGAGGTGAGAGAATTCTGGCTGGATATGGCTGGTTTAAATGCTAAAGAGTTAATAATGAGAAAATTAATTATGTTACTAAATCCCTCCAAATTCTTGATTATTTTCAAAATTATTTGGTAGTGTCTTTCATTAGAAATATGGTTAAACGTTGATTTAGTTAACTATATTCACCTTGACAACTGTTTAGCTATGTGTTGAACTGAGAATTCCAAATTATTACAATGGTAAGCACAGCAGAAGAGTAAAAATAATGTATGGTGGTTTCAAATTTAGGGAGATTCACCCTACAGGAAATTTAGCAATAATTGAGTGCAAACATGGTTGTGTAGTTCATGTTGCAATCATGTACCTCCTGAAGTGATAAGACTGCAGCAGTACCTTGGGCAAGTATCTTCTTACGTTAGCCTTAGGTTGACCAATGATTTGAGAATAAAGTTTGGCTGACAAAAAACTGTGTTTCTCATGTATGTGTATATCATTTGCTAATGTAGACTGTTGAGAAAACCCATAAACCAGTTCTTTTAAAGAAAAATATCTTGTGTGATAGTTTTTCCCATCAAGTTTCATAGAAGGGTCTTTCTCGTAATACAGTGATCCAGTATTTGGCTTACTGGGAACTTGTAACCAATGATACCTTTGTTTACAAAATGCAATATATATATATATGCGCATGAAGGACGATAGCTGTATAACAAAGTGCAGGGCAATAAAGATAGACGGTAGCCAAGGAATAAGCAGACCCAGAAAAACCTGGGACGAGCTGATAAATTCCGACCTCACACACTTACACCTCACCAAGACCTTTGGCGGTACTCAGTAATAGAGAAGACCCGCCTTACCTAAATACAAAGTAAATCCTACTACAGTCAGTAGGCATCTCTAACAAAATACACCCCCACCCCATCCACACCGCCCCTTTCAATGTAAAGTTATGTTGGTGCCACAACATCCAGGCTGAAACAAATGAGATCGTGTAGGTGTCACGTCAAAAAAACACACAGTTCACACTGTAATGTGGCCGTGTAGGCAACACGGTAAAAACCTCCCAGCCCCACACTGTAAATGTGGTTGGTGTTAGGAAGGGCATCCAGCTGTAGAAAACCCGCCAGACAGTCCTATGTGAGCAAGATAATCACTCTTGACTCAAGTGGGAAACCCCCGTCCAAACCCATGCAAGCGTGGAACACGGACGTTAAACGTTGATGATGATGATGATGATGATTGTAGATAAATGGCTTGTGAGAGTTGTACAAGCCATGTACACATATAAAGGTACAACCAGCAAAGTGAAAGTTGTCAATGAGTACAAGAATGAATTTGAAGAGCAGGTGGGAGTCCATCAGGGCTCAGTTATCAGTCCACTTTTGCTTATCATTGTCCTTCAGGCCATCACTGAGTTTAAAACTGGCACTTCATGGGAACTCCTATATGCTGATGACCTAGTCTTTATAGCTGAATCCGTAGTTAGAGGCAACATTTCAAACTTGGAAGAAGAATCTAAGCCTAAAAGTAAACTTAGGAGAGTGGTAATATCAGGGAAAAGGCCTTATTCAATATGTCAGAATTTCTGCACAGTGTAATATATGGATGCACAATATGTAGTGTAAACAGATAGATTCTGTATATGGCAAATGCACAGAAGTATGCATTAAGAGCACATGTGAAACATATACCCTCACTTGCCAGGAAGATTTCTCAGAAGTTGTTGACAATTTTTGTTACCTAGGTGATTAAATGAGCTGTTGGGGCGGATGCTTGAAAGTGTGATAGCCAGGATAAGAACAGGCTGTTAGAGAGCTATTATCTCTGCTGACAACAAACGACTTCTCTCTCAGACTGAAAGGTTGATTGTGCAATGCTTGCATACAAAATGCAGTGAAATATGGGCTTTACTGCAGAAGACTTGCGAAAGCTAGAAAGAAACAAAGCGAATATGTTCTGATGGATGTGAATGGGCTTAAGTGAACTGAGAGAAAAACTCAGCATAAGGGGAACTGAATGTAGTGTGCAAGACTGTGATTTGTATGGAAGATAGCAGCTGCACAAAAAATGCAGAGAAATCCCAATAGCACTCCCTAACAGCTATCTTCACCATTACTATACTCCACCCCATCCATGCCACCTCCAGTATCACTCCTTTTATACCCTCACTATCACACACTAGTAGCTACTCTCCCTACTTCCACTCTTTAGTTATTATCTCCATTACTACACCCTATATGTCATAAGAAGCAATTAAAAGGGTTAGTGTCAGGAACACCATCTGGCTGCAAAACATTACCTCAAAACGTTCCCTGCCAACCCATTCCAGGATGGAAAAGTCTACATAAAAATGATGATGATGATATATATGAGAGAGAGAGAGAGAGAATAAAATAAGGAAAAAACAATATAGGTTTGAATTGAGAATATTAATTTAACACTCAAAAGATGAGAAAAAGTCAATGCATTACATTTTCGGCAACACCCTTCTTCAGAAGAAAAAATGCAGGAAAGCATAAAAAAAAAAAAAAAGAGAGAGAAGGAAAACAAGAGGTAAAAAATGTTTGGGCTTGTTTTTAAATCATGGCATTTGTAAAAGGGAGTTAAGTGAGGCGGTTAGTGTGAACATACAGGTAAATACACATATGTACAGTTAAGAGTACATATATGGAAACATACACACAACAGACTCTAGGCCAGGTGTGCACACACACATATATGCACCATGTGTACATACATATAAATATATGGGTACACATGCATACATGCAAAAACACAATTGTGCATGTGTACAAGCAAGTACAAATACACATGTACTAACATACATAACTGCTCAACATTGGTGACTTGTCACAAGAAATGAATAAATTTAAAGTGACCTTAACAGTTTTGTGTTTTTGTGTTTGACGAAAATGAAACTTCCACAACCTATTACTGGGTTAAATAAAAAAAAGCATGTAGAAATATGCTGAGGCAACATACCATTAGAGTCTTCAGTAAACTTTATTAAAAAATAAATGTTTAACTAAACTAATTAAGTGCTATCTCATGTGCCAATAATAGGTGTTGATCAATATCAAATTCTAAAGTTCATCTTATAAAGTAGCATTTGAAACATATTGCTATAGTCTGATACAGTGTATGCATCAAATAAAAGTATGCTGATTCTGGTGACCATATGTTCAATATAATAATCAAATAGTAACACTACACTCTAAAAAATAATATATGATATGTATGTTACATATCTTTACATTAAAAAACATTAAAGTCTTCATAAGTATAGTTGTATAGGAGGTATGTAGAGTCAGTTATAAGAATATGTACATCTATTTAAAGACATGGATATAATGGTCTAGTCATTAACAAACATGCACATTACTTATAATGCGTATCAGAAACATGCATTCAGAAACTGAATACAGTTATCTTGATTATCTCATGCTTTGTAAATATGACTGACTTTTATTTAATCATATGACATTTATTTTAAGAAACATTGTTCAATTTTGTATTATGTTAAACACATCATCTCAGTATCTATTGTATCCATGTTTATATAGCACAAAGCCAAAATTCTACCATTCACTGATAAAATAATGAGGACACAGCTACAAGGAATACATTTGAGTGTGTTCTAAATGTTAAAGACCCAGACAGATCTACATACATAAATTAAAAATAGAAATTTATATCAGCAGTACAAAACAGTCAGTCAGAGAAACTGTTATGTGATGGTAAATCTACAGTCATATATCTCTTATCAGTTTACATGTAGTACTAGACTTATAAATGAACAAATCTAATTTGTAATAAAGTAAATAGTAATATCTTTTAAAAACCTTAAAACTTTTCAAAATAAAAATTAGTCCTAAAATAAGAAAATATCCTCAAAATATATTTTAACTAAAATAAATTTCATGTTAGGAATCATGAGATCTATCAGAGTGACTTATCACCCCTAATGTAGTCCTGAGTTAACCATTAAGCAAAATAAGTTCGTGCTTAGGGCCTCAAGTAAAGAGGGGTCCCATAGTTTTTTTTCTAGTATAGTATATGGGATATTTTCCCCATGTAAAGTATATGTGGGCACCATAATTTTTCCAGGGCTTAGAGCCTGTAAAAGTCTTAATCTGGCTCAATTATAGAAAGAAGCATTTTTTTTCTTTCTACACCAATTTTTGTTCTACATAAGTAAAAAACAAAAAAAAACTAAAAAATTAATTGGCCTTCTGTTTGGGAAATCCCTGAATGCAATAAATCATGTCAATATTTTAAAATATATCTTATAATTTCTTGTTGTTCCAAAATCTGTCAGTTCCAGTATTATAAAATTTTGCTTTGATTCAACAAAGTTATAAAAACTTTGTTTTATCTAGTTTTATCGGTATGTGTGAGTATCTTCTTCTTTGCTCTTGCTTGATGGAAGTGGGGTCATCATAGGTCAGCAATCCCAGAAGCATCATACATAGAGCCAACCAGGTCCACCAGTGCTCTCTATCACTAGCAGTCCTGTGCCAGCCCCACTATATTCTCGAAGATGACATTGAGCCTCTGGAGATCTTCCTTAATCACATCCAACCATCTGGTGCAAGGCCTGCCTCAGAGCCGCTTCCAGCCTGTAGCTGCAGTGTCGATTGACAGTAAGGCCCTGGTAGGATGATCTGGCAAAAAGCAGAGGACATGTCTGTACTAGCACATGCAGTAGATGGTTATGAGACAGGAGGCTGCAAGTTGATGTATGCGCACACTGAACTCTTTGTTGGAAACAGGATGGCACCATCTGATGTTTCCGATGGTCCTTAGAGCTGTTATCAAAGCCGTTGATCCACTTTGTCAGGGTCTTTGTGAGGGGACAGGTTTCTGCTCCATAGAGCAGAACGGAGAGGACTAACACGTAGAAGATATGGAGCTTCGTCTTCTGGAAAATAGAGCAGTGGTGTCAAATGGGCTTCCATAGAAAGTGCATGACCCCAGCGGCCAGACCACATCTACGGTTTATCTCCAGAGTCAGGTCTCCATTGTTGGCGACTGTCGAGCCCAAATAAATGAAGGAGCTGACAAACTCTTTGACTTCGGGGCCAATATGAAGCTGGGGAGGATCCGGGCCATCATCAACATGCATCAGTTCGGTCTTTGCCCAGCTCACCTGAAGGCCAAGCCTTGCTGATTCCTCCCGGTATATGGTCAGTGCATCCCTGAGCTGACTGATCGAGTTGCTGAATAGGGTGGTGTTGTATGCATATTCCAGGTTAGTAGGGTGGTAGTTCTCAAAGGTAACACCAGAAACTCACTCACAGACCTTGGTCATCAGATAGTTGATGACACAGTTGAAGGAGTCAGGGGCAGATACATAGCCCTGTCTGACCCCGCTGTTGATGAACTAGTCGGATTCCTTCCCGTTCAGCCGCATGCAACTCTTGGGCACTGCTACAGGGTTGAAACAGGGTGGTGATCTTGGGAGGCGAGCTAATGAGCTTGAGAATTTTCCAGAAGGATGCATGGTCAACCATGTCTATAGCTGCTTTGAGGTCGATGAAGGCAACGCAGAGATGACGATCTCTGCGAAACTCCCGACATCTTTCAATAATGAGACAAAGGGTTGGAGGCAGATTGATTTGGCATGAATCCGACTTGTGGGCAATATCTGCTTCTAATGGCTGAGGAGGATCTTAGTGAAGAGCTTGCTTGGGATGGAGAGGAGTGTGAAGCCCCTCTAGTTGCTGCAGACGAGTTTGTCACCCTTTCATTTTCAAAAGGCGAGGATGAGCCCCAGGTCAAGTCATTTGGGAGCCGCTCTTAAACCTGTACATGGTTGATTACATGGGTGAGCCACTGGATCATGTTGTCTTCGCCTGCCTTCAACGTTTCCGGGGTGATAGTGCAGATTCTAGGGGTTTTGCAGTTGTTTAGCTTCTTCTGAGTGTTCTGACTTTATTGGGGTGACAGGCTCGTGCCTGCAACAGTCATTGGTTGCAGCTGTCTGCAGTGGAGGTTAGGCAGGGATCGATTGGGATGGGTGGGTGATGAAGAAGAAGGTTGAAGTGCTCCTGCCAGCGTTTGTGGCAGGTGGTTTCTGTGGCGATAACATTGCCATTGGTATCTTTCATCGGGGTTGTCACAGACTCTACGGAGTGTGATGAACACCTGGCTGAGGTCGTTGTTCCCTGCCACTGCCTCCAGGCGCTCAGCTTCTTCTGCCCTAAACTTCTCCCCGTCATCCGTGATGACCTTGTTGCGTATCTGGTTGAGCTGGTGGTGACAGTTAATTATCTCCAGCGTATGCTGTAAAATCCAGGGCCATTTGGGAAGAGGTCTTGAGTTTACCAAGATGTCAAGAGTAGACTGGTTGACACTTGATTTAAAGATCTTGCAATTGGCAATGGAGCATGCAGATGTAGAGGCAATGTTGGGATCATGGAGATAGGATGAATTAAGGTGGGGCTGGTACTTGGTGACAGGGTCACCTGCAACCCCAACTTCAGTGTTGCAGCCAGCAATTGATGGTCAGTATTGCAGAGTTGGAACTCCTCAGAAGACCCAGCAGTTAGCGACAAACGACCTTGAGTAGCAGGAGATGATGATGTAGTTGATTGCCCTCTGGGTGTAGTTGTTCAGTCAGTGATGGACGAGTTTGCAGGGGAACCAGGTGATGGCGATACACAGCTGTAGTAGCACAAGTGATTACTGTTGTTATTGGTGGATGGGTCAGGAAAGGTTGTGCCAACAGATTGAGTCTGCAATGAGTCGTTTGCGGAACAGGAGATGGTAGCATTGGTGTCCATGAGGATGATTGTGATGTCATGGAGTGGGATTTGTCGTAAAACCTGTTAGAGCTGGCTGTAGCAGTCGTCCTTGACTGTATCCTCTGCAATGTCTGTATGGGCATAGGCAACGATGTAGGTCGTCTTCCTGTGCATTACCCTATGTACTATACATACACTTTTGATGAGTTGTAGTGCACCTGAGCACTGTACACAATATTTTCATTATTATTATTATTATAAAATTATAGAAACAATTATTACTATTATAAAATGAGTGGACAGCAAACAGTCACTCATTGGATTCCAAATGATGAGTGACTTGCAGACATGCTTAGGCATGGCAAGTGCCACACTGCAGAAGCCCATCCAATCCCAATGAGTGTGTCTGACAGAGTCCCGCCAGTGTGATGGGACAGCAGAGTGGCTGCCCTGGGGCAAAGGAGTGATAGGACATTCCATGTGGCAACAGGAATATTGTAGCATAAGTCAATTTCTCAATGGTGGGGGGCATGCAGGGGTCCGTTCTGATCTTGGATAGTCCCCTTTCTTCTGGTCGGTTTTGTAACAGGTTGGTTCTCCTGGGAGGATTGTTGGCTCTCTGCAGAATAATTGGATGATGGGGCTTCCATTTTGGCAGGGAGCTGATGCACCACAGGTTACTGTTGGTCTTAAACCTCCCCGGGAAACTGGCCTGCCTAGAGTGGCCCTATCAGGAGTATAACTCCAGACGATAACATTCTCTCAGATTTACGGAACACACAAGCCCCTCACTGTGACAAGGCCACACCAAGGAGGAGTGTGTGAGTATGTATATATATTTTGTTTTTCTTGTTGCTGCTGCATTTTTTAACTCGTAAATCCCCAGGAAAGAGTAATAGCGGATTAAAGCCACAGTAAAAGACTTTATTAAAGTTATAAGGTATATGGTGCACAGAGTTTGATTCACAACCTGCAGTTAACTGTTAACATCTTGTAATGATTGAGAAGAAAATATTTTTTTTAAATAGTATCTTTACTAGTGGACAGATTGTTGTGAAAATTTGCAGTATTAGAATGAAGACTAATATATAATGTGATGTAATCATAGTGTTGTTGTGAACTTTTCAAGAATGTCTTGCTCATGTGGTACAGAACATTAAGGTAGTTACTGAGCCCTGTGAAAAGTTAATACTAGAGAGTAGAGACAGTATTAGGATGAATAGATTCAATTAAAAAAAGACAAAAATAAGCAAGCTCAAAACCAACAAATATAAATGTATTCTGATAAGACATAAAATATAGGATAACATTTTTTTAAAATAGCCCAGGATTTGCTGAGATTTAAAATACTTTAAAACTGACAATGAGACTGGGAGAGAGACTCTACTCCTAGGGTTAAATTTATAGACAGTTTTTTTCCAATTTGTGTTACAAATATCGTTTTCTCATGTTTTTGAATAGGCATCTTGAGCTATAAAGATATATCTATAAAACAATTTCATCCTTCAGTTAAATATTTAAGATAAAATAAAATAAAAATGTCATTAATATAGCAAAGTGTTAACAGTTAAAGACAGAAGCAAATTACTTACCCACATTTTGTCAATTTGCATTAGGCACTCAAGTGAGCCAGAATAATGCAAAATTGTATTCTAAGGTAGATGAAGTCACAAAAATGCTTTTTAACCCTTTCATTATCACATTTCTAATGAAAGACACTACCTATGAGTTTCAAATCATTTTGACAATAGTCAACAATTTGGAAGGATTTAACTTTCTTGTTGTGATGGTGTTTCGAGCAAAACTTAAATGTTCCTACATAAAATTGTTATTGAAGGTTTATAGATAAATACAAACATTTTAACCTTCTGGACGCTCCGGGCGCATTAAGTCGTTGATATAGTAATTTCCTCTAATACATAATGCAGTGTCAAAGGAAGCAATTCATAAAAAAATTCTTATGTGCTAAAGGTTAAAATATACATTTTTATATCATAGAAACAAGGACAGTTTTAGAGATTTTGGTGTCAAAAGGTTTAAAAACCCATATCAAATTGAAGTAGTTACAAACATCTAAACAACTTTGATTAACCACTTCTATCTATAATCAACAGTTTCTTTTCACAAAAGACTAGGTCAATTATTTGAAAGGAAGAACTATAGTCAATTGATTGAACCTTCATGATTTATTTACTCAATCACAAAGATACAATAAGCAAAAGTGACTAACAAGTTTTTAATCCAGAATGCAGAGATAAAAATATATTCTTTAACCCTTTAGCATTTAAAACAGCTGTATCTGGCCAGAATTCTCTCACCTATTACTGTTCAAACCGGCCATAACTAGCTGCTCATACTTATGTTAAGGTATTGTTCTCAAAATAAATAATTGTTTCTACTTTTGGCACAAGGCCAACAATTACCCCAGTGCATTACTGGTACTTTATTTTATCGACCCCGTAAGGATGAAAGGCAAAGTCAACCTTGGCGGGATTTGAACTTAGACCGTAACTCTATGTTGCAAAACATCGCATCCGACCCTCTGATGATACTGCCAATCCAATAAATAATATCAAAATCTCGTAATTCAATATTATGTGAGATAATTATGTAAGAATAAAGTGTTTACTGTGAAAATATAACTGTAAATATAAAGTAATGCAAATGCTAAAGGGTTAAGGTATCTGGTTCTACAATACTCATTTTATTACCTTAGATCTACCCAAAGCTACTTTTTTTTTACTTTAACTTCAATAATATATGGAAAAGGAAGCACATCACATGACTTGAACTGTCTAGCAGATGTTTGGATAATTTGATACTGCTTTGAATACCTGAAACAAAAATGATCAACTAATCTGGTTTATGTGAATAGTTGAATGTTTAATATTGTAAATTTATAGTTACTTAGAATCCTAACAGATAGAGATATGACTACAAGTTTAATGATAAAAAATTGTTGGTATTGTATAGTGTCTTTAGCAAAGTTTTATTTAACACTTTAGTATTTAAACCAATCATATTCGGCCAAAATTCTCTCACCTGCTTCTGTTCAACCCAGCTGTAACTGACCACTCATACCAACGTTAAGGTATTGTTCTTAAAATAAATAACATCAAAATCTTGTAGATTTGATATATGAAATAATTATGTGAGGTAAAGCCTTTACGATGAAAATATAATAGTAAATATAGTGTAATGTAAATGCTAAAGGGTTAATACCAAGTTTATATTAATCTACATTCAGCCTGAATCTAGATACAGTATGATAAGGTTCTCAAACTGGGGATCCCTGAGAGTCCACAAAGGTAGTACTAGGGCCTGTGAGCAAAGTTCAAAATTCCAAATACTTTGCTGAAAATGATATGTACATGCTATTGGGTATCCATATAAACATCCAATAAAAGTATATAACATTCATTTCTTCTCTATAACATGTTTGCAGAAAGGAAGTAAAATCAAGATGGATTTATTGAAATATAGGTTTGTGTTAAAAACTGTGGCAAAGTGAAATGTTAATAGATGAGAGAATGTGGTCTTTTATTTGAATTTGAAACAAAGGATAGATTCGAAGAATAGGTCGTAGGTTTTATGTGATTTAAATAATTTCTATAATTCAGAGAGAAGTAATCAAGTCACTGCCAAGCGGAAGGATAAGATAATTGAATTGGACAAATAAAACTTAAATGTTCTGCCAGTGACATAGAAGACCCTTCGTGGGTTACAAATTTGCACAGCTGCAACGATTTGGGATAGTATAGGCAATTTTTAAAAAGAAAAACAGCTACTAAAAGGAATTACTCAGGATGGATGTAAGAGTTTTCAAATATATAAGGCATCTAAAATGGTATAGGCATGCTTGATATGAAAGATTTAAAATATTCCATAAGTTTAAGCAAAACTATGCACACAGGTTTTAAAATTAGATAATTATTTTTATTTTGTTTTTAATTGCTTCTGCTTATGTTTACATTGTTTACATGTTGCTTCAAAATCATGGCAGTATTCCAGTCTAGCAAGGTTGTAGACAGAAAACGTCACTGTTATATATAAACAGTGGTGATGTTAAAATAGACAGAAATTTACTACAAAACCAGAAATACAAATTTCCTTCGATAATTATTTTTCCTTTATATATATATATATATATTATAAAGTAAAATGACAGGAGGCTGGACAGGTTGAATTCCCTTAATTATTTTTGAATGACCAGTTCTACCCAGTAGTGAACCACTAAATTTAAACGCGTGTGTGTATATATATATATAGGGAGAGAGAGAGGTGTGTGTGTATGTATGCATATTTTTCATGTTACTATGAGTTTTGTTAATTCTCATGTTGTGCAGAACTTTAGATCAGATATTTTACAGCTGAAACCCTTTCCTTTTGCCAATTACCTATATTATCTTTAGAACATAAAGTAGCACCTACACTAGAGACAATTTCAACCAATGCTTGTAATTACTGACTACTGAAACCTCTTCCATTAGTATTATTAGATATTGAAATTTCTTCGATAATAATAATAAAAAATAAAAAAATTGGCAGGTTATACTGCACAAGCTTATTTCAAAGAAAAACATTAAATGAAACTAAATGATCAGCTATAAAACACTGACAGCAATATAAGTATGTTTTCTTTCTTTTATTGTTACTGATTTCAGCATTGGATTGCAGCCACGCTGGGGGACTAGCTTTAAGGGTTTTAGTTGGTCATACTGATCTCATTAATTTTATGTTGTTATAAAGGAAAACTGACATGGACAAAAACACAAAAAGTACATATACTAAATTCTGTTGGTCAACTGAAGCCTACAGAAAAAGACACATGCCACAAAGTGTGACTGAATGTGGAACCTTGTGAAGCAAACATTTTAGACAAACACCCATGATTGTAGACTAGGAAAGCTATTTAGTAAGAATAAAAGGCAGAAAGAGACAGCAAATATATTCAATATCTATAGTAAGAGGAGAATATTTAGATCCAGAAGAGAAGAGTTAAATTATGAGTAAACATGAAGGACAGGTTAGGCGGGCCAAAAAACAAACCATTGTATAAATGTACCTGTAAGTATGAATGCATGCAATAATTTTAATGCATATCTGGCAACTTCTCAGAGGGACCCTACATTTTAAATACAGTCAAGATTATAATAACTCAAATACTGGGTTTCCTCTTCAGATATTTCAAATCTCAACAACATCTAAACGAACATTAAAATATAGGTCACACATCCGCAATGGACTATATACCAGAGACATACATATTGGGTTTGTCTGATAAGGTAAATTTACATAAAGATAATGATAAATAATTTGAAACATGTTAGTGTTGGCTATGTAGTGTAGGGTTAAATAATTTGGAACATTCTGCAAACATCTCTAATAATTCTACTCGGTTTAAAACATCAAAAGATTTTATAGAATTTAGACAATTTTGTTACCATATTTCTAATATAGTATTTGAATTAGTTATTGTAGGATTTGGAGGAATTTATTAAAATCAATTATTTCATTATTTAAGTGGTATTTGTAACAAAAGTAAAATCATGCTAGGAAGGTTTAATTTAAATAGAAACCTTTTAAAATGGGTGGTTTCATTTTGGGTGGGTTGGTATCAAAATGGTAAAATTAATTTATGATTAGACTTCATAACCAAAACATTTGGTAACTTCAATAATAATGATTTCTACTATAGGCACAAAGCCAGCAATTTTTTTTTCGGGGTGGGGTGGGTGGGGGTGTTTGTTTAAAATCAGCACCAGTGCATTACTGGTGCTTTATTTTATCGACCCCCTAAGGATGAAAGGCAAAGCTAACCTCAGTGGGGTTTGAACTTGGAATGCAAAGGACTGTAACTTTATGCTACTAAGCATGTCAGACACTCTACTGATTCTGCCAATCCACTGCCACTTCAATAATAATGAGGAACTCAACAAGCTAGCATTACTACAAAGTGCATAAGTAGAGCCAGAAAATTGTAAATTGAAATTGTAATATAAGTTGGAAACTTTAAACAAATAGAGTTCTATAATGTGCTACAAGATTAAACTAGGGGTCATAAAATATGTGTGTAGAATAGGTACACTGTATACCTGCATGTTGTAAAAAGCAACTAAAGGGTTAGTGTCAGGAAGGGCACCCAACTGTAAAAGATTGCTTCAAAAAGTCCTATCAAACCCATACCAGCATAGAAAAGTTGATGTAACAATAATGATAAATACATTACTCAAGGTTCTCCACCGAAAAATTAAAATACTGCAACTGAAGAAAGAATAGAAACATTTTACTAAGTTCCTACTGCTTTTCAAAGGCAAATAATTAATAAAAATAAAAAATGGCTAAAGCATAATTAGCTTAATAGTAAAAAAAATGTCTTCACTTCAATCTTTTCAAGTTCTTTCCTCAATAGCCAGACTAAATAACTTAGATGGGTGCTAATATGACAAGGAAACAACTATGATAATGATCCCCACCCTGCAAAAAAAAAAAATCTCATGTAGATGTTATACTGTTACATTAGATAATATATATAGTACATAATTAACCCATTAATGTATAGTGTCCCTAAAACAAGAGAACAGCACAGTCAAGAAATTATACAATTTGAAGTATTTATTAGTTGTAATTATCTATATATTAATTAATCATTATGCATTAGTGGGTTAAAAAATGTTTAGCCTAGGTGAATTTGTAGTCTCAGTACTCAGCAGACAGCTCCTAACGAAATATCTCAAAATTGACAAAAAGAAAAAGAAAAAAAGGAGCTGAGAATGACTGAGGTAAATGGAGGATAAAGAAAAATGGAATTCAAACATCTTGAAGAATTATATGAAAAATAATGAACATTGGTTGATGTTTATTTAATGTATTTCAATGAAAAAAAAAAAAAGTTTAACTGATATGAGATCTTTGGCATTACGCAGTAATACAGAAGACCCGCCTTGCCTAAGTACAAAGCGAAACCTACAGTCAGTAGGCAACTCTTAATCAAATATACACCCCCATCCCACTACCTCAACTACACCCCCTCCCCCACATCAATACCACCCCTTTCTCTGTAAAGTTATGTTGGTACCACAACATCTAGTCCTAAATAAATGAGGTTTTTGCTGAAATACAAATTCTCCAAGTGATCTAGACAAAGAAACTGAAAAACTACCTATTCTAGGATAATCCTCTTAGTAATGAAATCTTTAGTATTGCACTGGCATAAAGCATTATGGGACATTAAATTTAGCACTTTATATTACTTGAAGTGATTTAAATAAAATACTCTATCATAGTTTGCAGCTATGTTACACATAACAGATACAAAGGATTACTTTATCTTTTCATTTGTTTTCTTGGATTCTACTGTTTCACTTCTAAACCTTCAGCCTGCTGATTCTTGCAACTAGGATTGTCATTCACGAAACTTGCATAACAAAGGATTTCAATGATGAAACTTTTACTAATAAAACAATATCGATCATCACCATTATAACCACTGCTTTAAATAAATTCTTTAATCCCTGAACTGGATCCAATTCCCAGTTTGAAGGGCTTCACTCTACTTGTATCCCTGCTGCTTTTAAGAAAGGTATAAAAGACACTTAACCTTTTTTTACCATATTTCTAAAGAAAGATACTGCCTATGATTTTCAAAATAATCAAGAACCTGGGGGGATTTTGTAATATAACTTTCTCATTATTAAGCTGGTTTTTATATAAATATAAAAATTCCAAATTAAATATTCTTGTATGGTAGAACCAAGGGGAGTTTAAGCCAGTTTTGTATCAAAAGGATTAATTCCATATCTTTGCAAATTTCAGGTTCTATGTTTCTAAAATAAATTACTACTATTATTAAATTTGGTTAAAAGCCAGTTATTGCAAGCATTGTTTTAACAACCTGTTTTAAAATTACTAAGAAACATTGCAGCCACGGTCTCACAGATATGCTGTCTCCTTTGTTAGTCATTTCTACTGCTACAACAGTAGTTTTCGATCCAGTGACTTGGTTGGTCTGGTGCAACGGCTCCTTAGGCACTACTAACTCTCTTGTCTCTTAGGCACTCCCAACTTTTTTGTTACTCATATTGTATCTGATCACTAGGGTCTGCACTAACTACCCTGCCTCCCCCATAGCATATTTTTTCTGCAGTTGTCAACTTGCAACAGTTTAAGTGGAATGTTAATAGTAACAATTCCCCTGATCCTTGAGGTACCATGAAGGCAATGGGTACAACTCCCTTTCTCTAAGCCAAATGAAAAAAAAAATTAATGAACATGGTAATAAAGCAAGTATTAATAGAAATTTCATATAGATTACAGGCAACAAACTATATTAAATATGCCTTAATACAGTAAATATACAGGCAGTTTCTAGAGGGAAAAGAGCTTCACATTTTAGTCTCAGTAAAGTGAGATGTTCTATAAAAGCCAAGCTGGCAAACACAATTGACTATTATAGTAACTTACCTGTATGTGTTTGTCTTCTACAGAGACAACTAATTTTACTTAATTGTATTTGAAATCTGACTATTCACTGAGTGCGATTGGAAGGAAATAAATAACTGACAAGCTTTTAAATAAAACTAACTTATAGTATTAAAAAGTGAGCCAGTCTCAAACACCAGACAAACCAATTAAAAAAAAAAGAAGACAACATACAATGCGCCAGCTTTAGCATTCAGTAATCAGAAGAAGGCAAGTAGGCGTAAAAGCCAAACTCGCTATCTTCAATTCAGTATTCGTGCCAGTCCTTACCTATGGTCATGAATCTTGGGTAATGACCAAAAGAATACAATTGAGAATACAAGCGGCTGAAAAGGGGTTCCTCTGAAGGGCCTTTGGATTAAGATTACTTGATAAAGTACGTAGCTTGGAGATCAGAGATTCACTCCAGGTAGACCCACTATTTCTCCGAATTGAGATATCACAGATCCGACACTATGGGCATGTGGTTAGAATGTCTCAGGAAAGAATTGCTGGACAGATTTTACGGGCAAAAACCAACCGGCAGGAGAAACAAGATGGTTGGATAGCATCCACGAGCTTCACTGGTCACGTTTAGGGATCTAGCTGGATCAGTTGGAGACAGCTTGACCCTCTCAGGAGGAGAGGAGAAGAAGATACAAGGGGGTATATTAATAAAATAGTAAAATTTTTAAGGATTATGTTTAAAAATGTTTCACTTCCAAGTACATTAAAAAAAAAAACAACAACCTTATAACCATTTTCTATCCTGTATATACTGAGTATGGTGAGTTTTTAATGAACAAAATTTTCACAAAAATAGAGTGTTGCTTAATACATAGGTATTTGTTTGGAGGGCTTGGTATGCATTTTCAGTGACTGTAACCTACCTGATAGACTTATTAGGCATTCTCATGGTGTCACTGGCTAACATTAATAGAATTAGGAAGATTCATTGTACAAAAGATGTGGAAACTAGAGAAAGTACAGCTGAAAAAATTTAGCCAGATATTTTGGTTAAGTACCAATACATATTTAAAAAAAAAAAATGCATCTATAATTTTATCCAGTACTGAAATGTTCCACTATGCTAGCCTTACAAGTAATTATCAAAAACTAGGGTCGCATCATAAATGAGTTTTGTGCCAGAAAAAAAAAAAAAGATCAAAGGTGGCATTTTACATAAATTAGACTTACACATGAGTATTTATGGTACTTATTTAATAAGTTTTAAAGAAGAAAAAAAAATGTTTTCAGTTAACAGTAAAACATTTAATCATAAAAAATTGAATAGCGACAATTTTTCTCCAATTCGTAGAGATTTTTGTGAAGTTGCCAACTGAATTGGTTAATGATAAACTAACAAATTATTCTAACATTATCTAGAAGATGCTTTACATTTTATCCACATTAACATGTGGAATATCAACTATCTCTAAATCACCAGAGCATCTGTGCTATAGCTCACAGTGCACCTAAGATGATACAGAACTTTATCTTGCACTATTAGAACTATTTCAGCACACCATAACCCTTTAAGTTAAAGAATATTTTATAAAATTATAGAAAGGTATAATTACAAATGAGAAAGAACTTGCATTTGATGTGGTCTTTACAAGTTGCGCCTTTTTGCTTGATAAGACTAAAATCAATAATCCAAGGGAATGTATTACATGAGATATCTTATTACATCCAACACAGCAAAATTGTTTAATTCCAATTTTCTTTTCAGATTAAGAGTGAAATTGACTGTCTAAAACTAAACCTATTCAAAACATTTGTTTTGATACAGGACAATACTCTAAAAGCAAAGTAACCAACCCCCAAATCATGTTATGAAAATAAATCCTACTAAATCTTAATGTAAAATAAAAATTTTCAAATAACTCAATATCTGTTTAAATATATAATTTATTTTGAGAGGACTCTTCAGTTGTGTCAAGGACATGTCAACTAAACATGATAAACACATCCGTACACTCTGTAAAGTGGTTGGTAATAGAAAGGCATCTAGTTGTAGAAAAATTGGCAAACAAAGGGTCAGGAGAACTCTTCAGCTGTGTCAAAGACAAAACAACATCGCTAGTGGTGGTGCCATGATAAAATGCACTTGGTAGAGTGTGTGTAAGAACATATGTAAGTGAGATGTGGGCCCCTGGCCCATCTGAGAGGACAGAAACTCTGCTTGATTACTGACTCGGTTTGTAACAACCGGTCCAACCCTTGCTAGCAGGAAAAACAGGCGTTAAATGAAGATGATGATGATGACTGATACTTAAACATTCTACCACAATTCAAAATCCAAACCAATATGGTTAGTGATAAACTAACATACATTATTATTCTTCACTGGATAATAGCTTCAATATATTTTATCCACATCTGCTAATCCCTAACATATGGAATATCCTTACGATTTCCAATGATCTTTGTACTACCAAATTTTATGAAACAACACCCTTCTAATTAATGAAGCTAGTTAGAGGAAATAAAATGTTTTTTCAGATGACAGTATTACACCAATCTAAGATGAAACAATAAAAACAGAGACTTTTATAGTATCAGCTCAAAGATAAAACTGGTAAATTTGCATTAATACATAGAAAACTGAAAACAAAGGTTACAAAGATGTTAATAAACCTTCTCTTTGGATTTTAATGAAATGTAATTAGCAAGAATACCGATATTGATTTGTAGATTATATTTAAGGTAGGGTAAAGCAACCTATAAACATTACTTAGCTATTGTTAGTTGAGAAAACCAAATAGTTGTTTTGCTGTTTTTTTTTTCTTTAGAAAGCAAATAAGCTATGGCAATTGTCACAATAGAAAAATGGAATCTTTATTTTGGTAAACCAACCAAATAAAACGAAACAAATGGTGCAACCGTATAAAATTCGTTTCTATTGTTCTCTTTTCATTTTCAAAAGGGCTGAATAGTTAAGGTTTTGGACAATAGATTTGGGTGGCATTATGAGTTGAAACCCTACTGCTAACATTGAACCCAAACATAACTGAAAATACGGAAGTTTTATTTCATGGTTGAATGGATGGCATTAAGAAGGGCATAAACATGTAAAAAAAAATTTCCTATAACTAACTCTGAATTTGCATAACATTTTACACTATTTTAATATGGGCAAACTGGGTTTTGAAATATATCTAAATTTCAGAAACCAGACATAACTATTATTACACATGCTGTTACAATTTCTATAGTCTTTAGAGCCATAATATTTCAAGTATCCTGTCACCATTTGTCAAAGTTTGACAAATATTAACACAAAACTTCAGGTAATACACTGAAGTCTCAGTTTCAGAAATGTATGAATACATAAAATCTGTTAATGTATTCAAGTACTTTTTTCGCCTGTGTGTAAACTTGAACATTCTTTTCTCTCTTCTTCCTCTTCTCTCATAATATATATATATATATATATATACACACACACATATACACAGACACACACACACATATACATGCACTTAACTACCATAAAGAACCTGTACATTCTAGTTGGAAGCTGGTATTCTATTCAATAAAAGCGAGAGTACAAAATTTATATATATATATATATATAAAACCATCATCACCGTCATTTTTAAGTCCACTTTTCCATGCTTGCATGGATTGGACAGGTCCTTTTCAGCATGGCATCTAACCACATGGTGCAATCCTTTGTTTAATTGATACATGTTTAATTGATACATGTCACAAATACTTTAAATGACAACCAAATTTAGCAATTTATATTGATAAAAGAATAGAATTTCAGCCTCTGAACTTTGTGTAAATATAATTTTAAATTACAACTAGAAGTGCTTCAAAGTTGTCACATTGTAAGTGCAAGAATCTTATAAGTTATCACAGTTGAAATTTTGTTTGAAATCGTGACAAAAATAATAATCATAAATTTAGTGAAAGAAAAAAAAAAGAAAAAAAACTAAAAGCATTATTGATAAACTTAATGCAGATAATACTAATAGATTTGAAATTCTATATAGACTCTTTGAATTAAGTGCTCTTTAAAAATAATTATTCCATTTTCCAATATGAGGGTAGCAATTCTATAAAAGAAAAAGAACTTGCACATTTTATTTGTAGGGTGTGTTCTGTGTTCTCATTGGTAAGACAGCTGGAGAATATAATGGAAACAGATTCTCTCCTGTTCACTGATGGATAGAATAATAATGTAAAGGCTTCTAAATCTTAATGTTGAAAGAGGTGGGGGTATAGTGAATCTTCAAATATATACAATATTTTTGTGAATAATGTTCTGATTAAAGATTAATGAAAGGAGACAGGAGAAATGTGTAGAAGCCTAAAACATTGGTACTTCATCTTTCTGAGGTTTGTTTAAGTTGAAATGAAGGCTGAAGATGGTTCTGTAATATCGAAGTTTATTCCCTTGTAAACCCAAGGGTAAATATAGGACATGATGAATGGTTAGCAACCAAAATAAGTACCTAATTCAATGTAGCGAACCATTAAAAAGCGCTGGTAGCAATATAGATCCCTTTTTTCTGTTCAGCATCAATGGCTCGCTTGATCTGCATACACATCTCAGCTAAATTCCCCCCAGGAATGACAGCTAAAAACAGAAACAGGAAAAAAAAAAGTAGAAACAAACAATTAATTGTAACAGTTGAAAACAGTTATTAGTACTTGAATGAACTTTAATTATTGCTATGACTGCACAGACTCCCAGACATATTATTACACATGCTGTTACAATTTCTATAGTCTTTAGAGTTATTCCATTGTGAGGATATATCGTTTGACTAGGCACAAAGCCAAGTTTTGTAGGGGGGCAGGTCTAGTCAGTTTAATTGATCCTACATTTTATAACAATCAAGCCAAGCAGAGGAATGGGAAGGTTAACTGTGGTAGGACTGGAGTTAATCTGTGCAACAGACAACATAATTTAGCCTAGCATTTTATGCCAGCTCACCAAAACAGTGGTCAATATTTAGTGATGTGCAGCATAAACATGATAAAATATAAGAAGCTGCAGACAAAGTTCCATATAGATTACACCATAGTTTGCACTATATGCAAAAGAGCATTTCCAGTTGATGTTTTCTACTTGTTTATATGCAAATGAACGTCCTCAATAAATGTTCATCATGCAAAATATACATAGACTCTTGTCTATTTCCTTGTCAGTACAGCCTCAGTGAATATCACTGATAGAGTAACAAATCTTGAAACAGCACTTCTGGCATTTTAAACTGATACTGACATTCCTGTGACATATTCACAGAACAAAAGAGGTAAAAATAATTCCTCTGCTATGAAAAAATATTTTTTCTTTGATAAGAAGGCTACCATATGTTTATTGAATATAAACATAGTATATGTTTTCATCTTCTTCTTTATCTACTTATTCCTGAGAGGGTCTTGGGGACAGAGTCCTATAACACACCTTACAGCGGGTCGTGTCAGAAGCAACTGATTTGGCTGGATCCCTAAGTGAGACCAAGCCTCATGGATGTTAGCCAACCATCTTGCTTGAGGTCTACCCCTGGGTCTCCTGCCGATTGGTTTTGCCTATAAAATGGAGTTCCACTGAAGCAGGTAGAGAAGTTCAAGTATCTCAGGGCTGTGTTCACGAGTGATGGAAGGCAAGAGGCTGAATTAAGTGCAAGAGTTGCAGGAGCTGGTGCATTAATGCGCCAGCTTCAGCATCTAGTAATCAAAAGGGAGGTGGGTGTAAAAGCCAAACTTGTTATCTTCAATTCGGTATTCATGCCAACCCTTACCTATAGTCATGAATCTTAGGCAATGACCGAAAGAATACGATCGTGAAACAAGTGGCTGAAATGGGGTTCCTCCAAAGGGTCTTTGGAGTAACGTTACTTGATAGAGTGTGTAGCTCAGAGATCAGAGAGTCACTCCAGGTAGAGCCACTACTTCTCTGAATTGAGAGATCACAGCTCCAATACTATGGGCATTTGGTTAGAATGTCTCAGGAAAGAATCGCTGGACAGATTTTATGAGCAAAACCAACCGACAGGAGACCCAGAGGTAGACCCTGAGCAAGATGGTTTGATAACATCCATGAGCTTGGCTGGTCTCGCTTGGGGATCCAACTGGATCAGTTAGAGATGGTCACTTCTGACATGACCCGCTGGAAGGAGTGTCTGAGGACTCTGACCCTCACAGGAATAAGTGGGCGAAAAAGAAGATATACAGATATACATACGCACACATATATTAAAGAGATCCTTTTTACACCCAGAAAGTTCCCCTCCAAGGCACAAGCCTGGGAAAGGTATTTTTGGGGAGACAAGTAGTTGTCTGCGCATACTAATCTCCCTTCTCCATGCCACTAATGTTGTCCAAGGAAAAGGAAAAGGCTGATACATCTTGGCACCAGTGGCGTCGCAACTCATTTCTACAGCTGAGTGAACTGGAGCAAAGTAAAATTAAGTGTCTTGTTAAAGGACACACCACATAGCCTGGTCCATGAATAGAACTCACACTCTCATGATTCATCTTCATCATTATCATCGTTTAATGTCTATTTTCCACGCTAGACGGATTGTCTCATTTGAGAGCTGCAATATCTATATACAGTCTTTGAAGTTCTTTAGTTACAAGTGCAATTCTTCTTTCTAGTTAGTTTCATGAATTGTGATCCAACAACAAAAGTTGAGATTAACTCACTCTTTTGCAATTAATTTAGCATGTCAATCATCTTTTCTGCTCCTGCTGACATGAAACTGCATGGAACTAAGCAGTGTTGATGTGCCAGGTAATGTTCAGTTCACCTTTTCTAGCACCTTCCCAACACACTGGGTGGGCAGTGCACTCTCTATCAGGGCTGCTCAGACATCCGAGCCTCCACAGATGTTAGTCTCTATCACAGGAAGACAAAACAATGTTGTTAAGATTAGACTTTGGTTGCCTATGTGCAGATTTATAATTGTGTGCTCCTAACTGGTTAGGTCTGCACACGTCACCACTCCTCCATTGCCACAGGATTTTTAACAGATAAAATGACATATGAGAAGATCATGAAAAAGACATCTGTACATCATTGGATTAGTGGTAAACTCTTGTACAATACGAGTACCACTCTCCAAATCTCAGTGATTATTATCTGATGACATGCCTAAGCAAGATGACCAGTAATCATGTAAACTGCAGGTTTCACTTCGATATTTCTCCTAGAAGAATGCTGTAACAACAGCTCAGAGTCCTTGATTAGTGGATGAAAAATGATAATGATGATGTGTGTGTGAGAGTGCACATGTTTACACAAGTCTAAAAACTGGTGCTATTTATGTTTTGCTCCTTTATGTCCCATAATTTAGCAGGTAAAAAATTAAGTATTGGGGTAATATAATAAACTAAACCCTTGACTCAGTATGAATCTAGATTGGGAAAAGATAAAATATAGAAAATCAACAGAAAGTTAGTTTTCTTTTAGACACACTTTAAGAAAAAGATGAAGAATGTGCAGTATTGGCATTTTTAAATAAAAAAAAGCTAGCATTTCAAAGAAGCATAAAAGAACCATACCCGATATGAGATGCCGGTAATCATGTTCTATTTTTTGGAATTGTTCAAAACGTTCTTTTGAGTTTTTACTACTTATTTTTTCAGTCCAAAATTGGACATCTCGAACTTCTCTGTAAAAGAATATATATATCATCATCATTGCTTAATGTCTATTTTTTCAGGCTTGCATGAGAGACAAATCAGGTCAGGTGACCATGTCTTGCTTAAACGAATCTGTATTTTGGCTTGGTTTCTATGGTAGGATGCTTTTCCTAACACCAACCAGATTACAGTGTGGATGGGTGCTTTTTATCATGGCACCAAACACAGGGTGGACTGGGTGTGTTTTTTTTCTACACACACAACACACACACAACACACACATCATGTAGTGTATATATATTTATGTGGTGTGAGAGTGGATAGAAGCACAAGTTTGTGTGGCAGAGGTGTTTGGAAAGAGTGATTTGATTTCTGTAGAGTTTGTAGATAATGTGGCCAATGTTACTAGAGTGAGTGAATGGTTGATAATAGTGAAACTAGTGACTGGAATGTTCTTGGTGAACATCATCTCAAGATATGCTCCACATGTAGGTCAAAATGTCCAAGAGAAAGACAAATTTTGAGGTGCAATAGAGATAATTGAAAACAAAAAAAATGAGGAAATCATCATGGTGGAAGGAGATTTGAGTGGCTATGTGGGAAAGAGTATGGATGGTTTGGAAGGTATTGATGGAGGCTACAGATGTAGTGTAAAAAATGGAGGGGATAAAAGTTACTGATGGAGAAAGAAAAAAAACTTGGTATGCACACTTTAGGTGAATTGTCATCAACTGTTGACTACCTGACGGTATATGGGTGAAAGAGAAAGTACCTCTGTGATTCAATGGTAATCTCAGGAGAAGAGGTTATTACACAGCACCATCTAGTTGTCTGTGATCTAAGGGTGAAAGGTGGGAGGTGTACTCAACAGAGGAAATATCAACCTAAGCTGAAAGTGTGGAGATTAAAGGGGGAAACAGTGAGAGAGAAACTGTGTATGATAGAAGATGACATGGATGAACTTGACAGTGCTTTGTGAGGAGGTATTGAAGATGTGAGGACCACCAACATGCTAAGAGATATGGTAATGAGATGATGAAGTTGGAAAGATTGATGAGAAGAGGAAGAAATTGAGAGAATATAAGAGCAAAGGGTGTAGTAACAGAAGAGGCAGAGGGGATTCGAAGACAAACCTTCTAGTAGTGTTGCCACAATAAAACACCATGTACCTTTTAAATTTTGGTGAGAAGATACACTTTTGTTACAAGCACTTGGTTGGAGGATAACACTGTCTATTCATGTGTCATTTCTAACTGCATTTTACCTTATGCAGTACAACTGTTTGACGATACAGGTGGAAAAGATTTCTTAGCAAAGGACTACCATCTTATAGAATAGGGATCTAATCAGATGTTTAATACTCTGAGAGGCTGCTCTATCAGCTAGCATTTAATCTCATGGTCTCTTTTCTTTAGTTCACGTATACAGTATTTTGAAAAGCCTGCATACATACAGCCACTGACTCACAACAGGATGGCTTACAGCGGATTATAGCATTCATTAAGTATAATAAAAGATTTGTAATTTCCTCTTCTCCCACTCAAAAGTTGAATTTTATAAATCCACTATGCAAACATATCAACTTATGTCCAACTACTTGAATCTCACAAGAATTGTCAAAATTATTACAAGTTTTAAGGCTCACAATCTCTGATGTAGTCTCATAGCAACTTCATATACATAACTAAAACTGCAACACATAAATTAGGATTCAATTTTAGGACCAGCATAAACTTAAACAATGATCAGTTGTTGACCCTCTAAAAGGCTCTATTCAAACTATGTGAGAATCCTGGCATCTATGTATCGAGAAACAATGGAGTTTGCTTCAATGGTTAATCAGGATTTCAGCTGCAGTGCCTGCTGCAACTGTATATGGCCCAATACTGGAGTAGCATACTTTGTGGCAGTTTTTGTATGTAAAATTTGAAGGAATAAGCAATCTCTTGATGATCTGAAGGCATGCAACAGTAGTAGAGAAATGAAGATGGCAAAGAGTGTGGGAGCAAACATACAGCCCTGCTTCACTGTTTTTCATTGTAAAGCCATTGTACTTCTCACATATCTGGGAAATTGCAGTTGTTATAGACACAATCATCTCAGACCACATCTAAATAATTTACAAATATTCACTGACTAACATGTAACCACTCACACATAGATAAATTGTTTCTTCTTTCTGTCCCTGCTACTGTATTACACTGGCTTCTGCTTTTATGAATTAGCTTGTAGAATTCCACCTCTACACAGATCTCTCAACTCTTCTCTTCTCATCACCTTTACTGTGCCTCATCTCCCATATCTTATACAAAACACAGTAGTTCCTTCTTACACATGTAACCCTCTAGAATTTCCTCTCTACCGACACTGACATACAGATGTTCTAGGTGAACAACAAACACATGATGGGGAAGCCTAAAAGTGATATGGGCCCTATGCCCAGCTTCTCAGACCAATTTATAAAAAAAAAAAAAGAATTAAAAATATTTTCTTTTAAAATTGATCAAATTAGAAATATAAATATACCTTATTTGCTTTGGTGTCTTTTGTTTTACTAACAAGACAATTGGAAATATTTGTTGCCGATGAAGTCGATCAATAGCTGCTGGACTTACATTCAGCAAACAATGGCAATTCTAGCAAAGAAAAACAATAACATACATCAGTGTTGATAGAAAACAACAAAAACAGTTTCTTCAAATGTGGAAAATACTGTAGTAGCCATGTTCGTATGTATGTGCTACAAACAACAAAGTACATTAACAATAGTCTGATAATATTCCCATATATTTCACTACAAGAGGAAACAAAATGAATAGCTAATATGGAAATATTAACATATTGAAATAAGTTCCAGGCTGAAGATTTGAGTTTATAACCAGTTGAAGAATAAACACTTCTTTTTTATTTTTTTAATTCCTCCAAGCAATACCCAAAACTCTACAAGATCCCATGGTTGAACCAATGATATAACCTTTACACAGAGCATTCAAATCTACTTAAAGTCACACCACACTAGCATAAAAAAGGACACATTAGATAATGCCTTCTTAGATACACTATGCTATGTCTGTCAAAAATATGAAATGCTCATTAATGGAATACTTGATTGAAGTTGATTAATTAAACTTGCTTTCTAATTTTATCATAACTATAAAGCATGTAGTAAGACGCCTCACGCTCCTTGATAGAACAACGCCGGTTGAGAACGCCAGAAAGAAAAGACAGACAGCCACTGGAAAGCCGACTGAACACACGCCAGAAACCAGCCTCTGTACAACACCATTGTTTGTGCTACCTGAATATTGGCTGTTCTCTTTTTACTGTACAAGGGTACATTAATTGCTCTTTAGATATATAGGTATATATATATTTGTTTTAATTTTAAAAGTTGACATGAATGTACCACATTTGCCCGCCTTTACTGGAAAACTTAAGATGTGGTTTGCCCAGTTACAGGCGTATTTTATGGTCTGTAAGACCGAATCTGACCAGCGCCTCGCTGTACTGATTAGCGGCCTTCCCCCTAATCTAGCAGATTCGGTCCAAGACCTAATTACAGACCCCCCCTCTGACTTGACGTATGAGTTTTTGAAGGGCGAGATTTTGAGGAGGAATTGTAAGTCGGTAGAGAGTCGTTTTCGGTCACTGATCGAGGACGAACGATTAGGTGACAGGACCCCTACCGCTTTTCTCCGGCATTTGCGGGATTTGAGCGATTCCCAAGATCAGGATAGCCCTTTCCTGAAGCAATTGTTCTTCTCTCGCCTACCTCAAGAGGTACAGGCGATCCTAGCCCATATGCTAGAGGTGAATACCCTGGATCACATTGCTGTCTCTGCTGACAAAATTGTAGAGGTGACGAAGAGAGACACTTCGAAACCAAAGTACATTGCGTCTGATGACAAATTAATCACCACTATGGAAGCCATGACTCGTCAAATGGCGGAGTTGTGCACGGAATTCAGGTCCTTTGGACGGCAGAGGAGCCGCTCACGACGTTATTCAACTTCTCGCCACCGTAGCCCTTCCAACACACCAGAAACACCATATTGTTATTACCATGACAGATATGGTAAAAAAGCCGCCCGTTGTAGGCCTCCTTGTGCTTACGAGGGAAAAGACGACCAGAGTCACTAACGGCGGATAGTGCGCTCTGCGAAACAACATCTAACCGCCACTTTTTCATTGAGGACCTGCTGTCAGGTAGAGCTTTTCTGGTTGACACAGGTGCAGCTTGTTCCGTATGGCCTGTGTGTTGTATGAAGGAGACTCCCCCTGAGACGCCTATTGAGTTGCAGGCAGTAAATTGTTCGCCGATTCGAACTTTCGGACAAATCTCGTTACCTTTGCAGTTTCGTAATCTGCGGCGCGAGTTTAAATGGATATTTACTGTCGCTGCCTTGCCGTATCCGATTCTAGGCGCGGATTTTCTCCACCATTTTTCATTGACGGTGGACCTTCGTGGTAAACGCCTAATTGATGGCATCACGGGATTAACTGTTGTTGGCAAGGCAGCAGGAGTTCCAACGGTTAGCCCGACATTTTTTCTTGCTAACACCGGTGATCCTTTCCATGCGTTGTTGAACTCGTTCCCGCAACTGACACAGGGGAATTTTCGATTTGATGAACCTACTCATACCACGGAGCACTTCATATCTACAACTGGTGCTCCCGTTTTCTCTCGCCCTCGTCGCTTGCCTCCGGACAAACTCAAAGCAGCACGATCAGAATTTGATCATATGCTGCAAATGGGGATTATTCGTCCGTCCACGAGCCCGTGGGCGTCCCCATTACACATGGTACCGAAAGCGAATGGCGATTGGAGACCTAGTGGAGATTATCGACGCCTGAATTCGATAACGGTACCGGACCGTTATCCTATCCCTCATCTGCAAGACTTTGCGTCTTCGTTGCAGGGATGCAAGATATTCTCCAAACTGGATTTAATTCGTGCGTACCATCAAATTCCTGTCCATAAAAATGACATTCCAAAAACGGCTATAGTTACGCCATTTGGGTCTTTCGAGTTTTTGACTATGCCGTTTGGATTAAGGAATGCCGCTAGTACTTTTCAGCGGTTTATGGATGAGGTTACTCGCGGCCTCGATTTCGTCTATACCTATATTGACGATCTGCTCATTGCTAGTTCTTCTCCAGAGCAGCATACGCACCATTTGAATCTTCTTTTCCGCCGATTGAAGGCGTATAACGTGCAGCTTAATGCACCTAAATGTGTTTTTGGCGCTGAGACACTGACTTTCTTGGGTCACGTCATCGATGCTGACGGAATTCGTCCCCGGCCTGAGCGAGTTAAGGTCATAGAGGATTTGCCTCCACCGACCTCACTACGTCAGTTACGCCAGTTCTTAGGTCTGGTTAACTTTTATAGGCGTTTCGTGCCAAATTGTGCAAAATTGCTTTTCTCCCTAAAAGAAATTTTGAAAAATTGTCGGAGGAAGAACAAAGATATTTCTTTGACAGACACTCAACTTGCTGATTTTCAGCACGCCAAAACTGTTTTGGCTAATGCTTCGTTACTGACTCACCCGGTACCCGGTGCAAAGCTAACGCTTTGTGTTGATGCATCGGATATCGCTGTGGGCGCAGTACTACAGCAAAACATCAATGGTCACCAGCAACCGCTGGAGTTTTTTTCCAAAAAGCTAAATCCTGCTGAGACGCGCTACAGCACCTTTGGAAGAGAGCTTTTAGCCATCTATTTGGCCGTGAAACATTTTTCACATGTGCTAGAGGGTAGACAATTTACTATCCTCACTGACCATAAACCATTGACTTTTGCTTTGAGAGCGAAGGCTGATAAATACTCGCCCAGAGAGACGAGACACCTTGATTTCATCTCGCAATATACGAGTGATATCCAGCACATTCCGGGTTCACTAAATACAGCGGCCGATGCTTTGTCCCGCTTACCCGTGACAGCGATCTCGTCATCCTCTGACATAGATCTGACTCGTTTGGCTGCGGATCAGCCTCCCCTTGAGTCATTGGATGTCACATCGCCCGAGTTTGAGAATTGCGAGATGAAATACTTGCCTCTGTCGACTGCAGTTGGCCAAATTCTCTGCGACGTCTCTTTGGACGTGCCTAGGCCCTTCGTTCCAGAGAATCATCGTCGGACCGTGTTTCTGGGATTACATTGTATCTCGCATCCAGGATCTTCTGCCACAGCAAAGCTCATATCAGCTAGATTTTTCTGGCCAAATATGAGGCGTGAAATTGCTGCTTGGTGCCGTTCCTGCGTCGCTTGCCAGAGATCAAAGGTCCATCGACACGTCAAGGCTCCCCTGGGTACCTTTGCTAACCCAGATGCGCGTTTTTCGCATATTCATATTGACATAGTGGGACCTTGGCCTGTCAGCGATGGTTTTTCTTATCTACTTACCGTCATTGACCGTTTTTCGAGATGGCCTGAGGCCATCCCCTTGAAAAACATCACCGCGGAGACAACAGCACATGCTCTTGTGTCTGGATGGATCTCTCGTTATGGAGTTCCATCCACAATAACTACCGACCGTGGACGACAGTTCGAGTCGAGCCTTTTCCTCGAGCTGTCAAAATTAATTGGTGCTAAACGCATTCGAACTACGGCATACCATCCCGCTTCGAATGGTATGGTGGAGCGTTTTCACCGCCAACTGAAGGCCTCCTTAATGGCCTCAATGGACTCGGCGCATTGGAGCGAGTACCTCCCTATTGTGCTACTAGGGATTCGGTCAACGGTGAAGATCGACTTTGGATTTTCACCGGCTGAAGTACTGTACGGTGCCCCTCTGACGTTGCCCGGGCAAATGCTTGCCCCTATCGATCTTGATGCCCAAGATCACGCTTCCTACGTGTCCCGTTTGCGCTCCTATTTCCAGGATTTGCCGCCAATGGACACTAGGAAACAAACTGTCAAGACTGCTGTTCCGAGGGATATTGCCTCGTGGACGCATGTCTTTGTAAGGAATGATACGGTGAAGCCCCCGCTCACACAGCCTTACACTGGACCTTACTGTGTCTTAGCGCGCTCGGCTAAGCATTTCACGTTAGATATTAAGGGGTCCCGGGAGACAGTTACATTAGACAGGCTTAAGCAGGCGCACCTTGACACGGACGCTGTGGTTCCTGATCCACGAACCCCTTCGTATTTGCCTGTTGAGCGAACGACTGTTCCTGAACCACCATCATCGCCTGTCCCTACACCACCACCATCGCCACGTTACAAGACCACGACCCGTTCAGGTCGTAGGGTCCACTGGCCCAAAAAACTTTGCAGCACCGTCTATATTTAGACTATGTTAGCTGCACCTTTTTTTTGCCTCTGTGTTTCTGCTTTTTCTTTGCCTTGTTTTTTTTATGCATGCATGTTGTTTTTTTTTGTTTTTTTAACATTTTTCAAATCCTTATTCTGGATTCAATTTTTGCTAGAGCGGATAGCTCCCCCTTGTTGCATTGTTCGCCATCTTACTCCACATGTGAGTAATGACATCGATTTTCAATAATTTGAAAATCTGGCTCGAGGTACTGTAGTAAGACGCCTCACGCTCCTTGATAGAACAACGCCGGTTGAGAACGCCAGAAAGAAAAGACAGACAGCCACTGGAAAGCCGACTGAATACACGCCAGAAACCAGCCTCTGTACAACACCATTGTTTGTGCTACATCAAAAAATAAACGTATATTTCATCTCTAATTTCTGCTGTTGAAATAATTATTATGTCACTCGTATCTCGATAACATCTACAACTAATACTGCTAAAAGCACAATGAGTGGTAGTGAGTTTCTGAATTTTTTTATCATTTGACTATCCCAATCATCATTTGTGTCAGTATCACTGTTACAAGTAACCTATAAAGCTGGTCTCTATACTACAGTATAATGACCCCATTAGCACTGCATTTTTAGGACTACATCTAGAGTGCTAACCTAGGTATTTCTGAAACATTAACAGTGTTTCATATAGGCATAAGGCCAGAGGTCTGTGAAGAGAGAACAATCCATTATATTAACCCCAACCCTGGAAGAATGAAAGACAACATTGACTTCAGAACATTGAGTCGTAACTAAATACTGCACGGCATTTTGTTTGATGCTGTCATCATCATTTCATTTCATCATCATTTCATTTTACGTCCGCTTTTTCCCTGCTTGCAAGGGTGGGACGGGAACTGATTCTGGCTTGATTTCTACAGTGAGTGCTGGGTGCTTTTTTGCCATGGCACCTGCACGACCACTTGGCAGTGGAATGATATGGACCCCAGTCCCTATCATCTCATTTCTACAGCTGAGTAAACTGGAGCAATATGAAATAAAGTGTCTTGCTCAAGGAAACAACACATCACCCGGTCTGAGAATTGAACTGGGTGATGCTGGGTGCTGTAAAGAACCTAATCCTACTACTACTACTACTACAATATTACAACAGCAGCAACAACATAAGCACAATGCCAATATTTTAGGGGAGGGATTAATTGATTAAATCAACTCCAGTTCTTGACTGGTGCTATATTCGATCAAATCCAGAAAGGTGAAAAGCCAAGTCAACCTAGACAGAATTTGAACTCAGAATGTAAAGAGCAGTAAAAAAACCACAAAACATTGTCTGATGCTCTAATGATTCTTCCAATCTATTAATGGTTTCTAATTTAGGAACAACGCCAACAACGTGTGGGGAGGAGCTTTATTTTATCCACACTAGAAGGATGAAAAGCAAAGTTGACCCTGGCAGGATTTGAACTCAGAACATAAAGGACATAACTAAATGCTGCAAAGCATTTCACTTGATGCTCTAATGATTCGGCCAATGATTTCTTGTATTTTCCACAGATGTTGGAATAATGGTTTTTAAAATAGGCAAAAAAACCCATAGATTGCAGCAGAGAGATATAGTTGGTTAAATAATTAATTTTTTGGCTTATACTTATTTTGTAACATAATGATAATCAATAAAATAAACTAATATAGACATTAAACAGTGAGTATCCTATGTATGAACATAATATGACAATTCTAGTAAGGCAACAACTGGAAAACTATCAAAGTAAGCAGCTATATATTAACCCAATCTGTATATAAATTTCTGTGATCCTGTCACAACACGTAAAGAGAAAGGAATAGTTTTACTATCTCATACTCCTCTCTCTTTATGTCTGCTGCCTGCGTGAATGTATGTATGTGTTTGTGTGAATGTATGTCTAAATGTGTATTTTTGTAAGTGTGCCTGTGTTTGCGCATTCTTATTTATATACTCATACATATAAATGTATGCATATGCATATACACACACATACATGTCGCAAAAATTCCTAGTACAATAAATTGAATTCTTAACATTGGTATGGCGGTTTAATACTCCTCACAGTCACATACTTAGAGCAATACACATACCTTATCACAGATTCTTTTAACAGATGACACAGTATAACATTCACAATAGTTTTCTCTTTTGTAATATTCTAAAATAAACCCTTCAGCTTGCCCCTTCTCTATATTCTGGGGATTATTTTCCAATGTAGCTACAAAGAGAAATTAGTAAAAGTGTTGATGTTAAATACAAGATAAAAATATAAAGAATTAACAATAGTAGTCTTCAGTTTCCTGTCAGCCAGATTCCCATCTGCAACTGTCAATTTAGGTTTCACTGAAACCTTATAACTAATTTAACATAGCTAGGGCTTGAAATTGTTACTGTATCTCAATAAACCAATTATCAATTAAGTTCACAAAATAGAATAAGTGAACTGTGGGAAAAGAATTCTCTGGAGTCTTTTTAATTCAAGGATTTTGATGAAACAAAAACGAAATTTGTATCTGATAGGAAGTTTCTTGGGTGTTTAATGATAGGGGCACCAATTCTATCATACAAGTATTTTACTTTACTATGAACTCTGAGAAGACCCGCCTTACCTAAATACAAAGTAAAACCTACTACAGTCAGTAGGCATCTCTAACAAAATACACCCCCGTCCCACCACCCCCACCCCATCCACACCGCCCCTTTCAATGTAAAGTTATGTTGGTGCCACAACATCCAGGCCGAAACAAATGAGATCATGTAGGTGTCACGACAAAAAACACACAGTCCACGCTGTAATGTGGCCGTGTAGGCAACACGGTAAAAACCTCCCAGCCCCACACTGTAAAAGTGGTTGGTGTTAGGAAGGGCATCCAGCCGTAGAAAACCCGCCAGACAGTCCACGCTGTAATGTGGCCGTGTAGGCAACACGGTAAAAACCTCCCAGACCCACACTGTAAATGTGGTTGGTGTTAGGAAGAGCATCCAGCTGTAGAAAACCCGCCAGACAGTCCTATGCGAGCAAGACAATCACTCTTGCCTCAAGTGGGAAATACCCCCGTCCAAACCCATGCAAGCGTGGAACACGGACGTTAAACGTTGATGATGATGATGATGATGATATGAACTATCGGTTAGATACATAGATACATGTTTACAGCCTACCCTACTTTGGATTAACTGGCTGAATGAGTGTTCCAGTTGATCCGATCAATGAAACAGAATGTGACAAGGCTGGCCATTTAAACTACAGGTACAACTCATTTTCGCCAGCTGAGTGGACTAGAACAACATGAAATAAAGTGACTGGCTTAAGGACACAACATGCTGCTGGGAATCGAACTCACAACCTTATGATTGTAAGCCAAACACCCTAACCACAAAGCCACGCACCTTCATTGGCTGAAGAATAACGTAGTGTTAAAACCCTGTTTTCCATAACTTCTTTCAACACCAAACCACCTGAAACCACTACTATTAATCTTGTATTAAAATATCATTATTACATGAAAAATAATACAAGATTTGAGTATGTAAAAATTTACCTTCCTGTGTGTGATAGATGAAAACGACTGTGGTGGGTGGCAAGAAAACATGGAAAAACAGGTATAAATGATGATAATTATAAATGATATATCCCATTTTTTTTAGAATAGATGCACCATAACACTACATGTCATAAAAGTTCAAATTTTATTTCAGTTTTTAACTTACTGATATCACACTTGCAAAACTTATCAGGGGACTCGGCAGTTAACTTGTTGATTAAGGGTTCAGCTAAAGGAGCCAGTAAAATAACAGGACGAACAGCTGAGGCTGAAAATAGAAACATCATATTTTAGTAAAGCTTAGCAAATTTAGCAAAATCATCAGACAAAGTAAAAGTTTTTTCTCTAAAGAGGATTTTTCCAAAAATTAAATGATAAAGCAAATGGCAAGTAAAATACCTCTGAAGTATGGGTTGATAGATTATGTGTCGATATAAGAAGACAAAAACAAATGAGTTTAATAACAATATTAAAGGTAGTAATTTATTGTGTATATTTTTCTAGTAAAGGGACTAACTTTGAAACTATTTTCAAAGATTCTGAGCATTAGAATAAGGGTTCTTTGTTATTTTTTTAAATTCCATACCTCCCCAAAAGCTTATTCAATATCTTGCATACATCTCTTCATAAGATTGTAGAAATCATCACCATCAACAACAATATTAAATGCCAGTATGATTTCTAAGGATGTCAATAGTGGGGTTTTACTTTGGATAACCAGGAACAAAACAACAAAGAAAATGTTATCATATTTATAGAAAACAATACTAGAGACCAATTCCCATACTCCCAACTTTGGGTTCCCATGCTCTATAAGAATATAGGAACCAAAGCATGGGGATATGGGACACTTGTATATGTACAAACAATTACCATGTACATATTTATATATGTAAGAACCCGATATATTATCATCGTTTTGTAACTACTGTATTAGTTTGATGATTTCAACTGACTAGGATGAAACCACTAGTCACTGAGGCATCAACATTTTCAATTCACACTATCTTTATCTACAAATAACCTGTATTGAGTTTTTCTATATCTTAGAAGTAGTTGTGCTTCGTATAGCTTACCCACTGATATCATTGTCATCAACATTTTACATCTATTTTCCATATTTGCATAGGTTAAACAGATTATCAAGTTTTGAATCTAGGCATCCGATAAGAATGTCTTATTAATACATTCCATTTTGGCATGATTTCTAAGGCAGGATACTCAATGTATATGAGCAAAAACTATGTATAGCAGAGGAGATAATTTAGGGTAACCTCTTTAGTGTTAGTGACAATAAAATGCACCTAGTTGGTAATGTGAGAGGCATCAAGTTGTGTAAATCATCTCAAAATAATGACATACACAACAACAAAATTGGTTGTTTTTCTCCCTTGTTATGTGTCATAGATGAAGAATGATGGTGGTGGGTTGCAAGAAAATGTAACATGGAAAAATAGATGTAAAATGATAACAATAAGTAGTGATGTAACCCACATGCAAAACCTACATTTTTTTGCTTGCCTGTCTGAGATCCCACTACATCTCTTGTGTACCAATAGTTCGCACAAGAGATGTAGCTACACAATATTTCTGTATTGAGACAAAAATGATCAACAGTTAATTAGAGAAAGTCACTAACTATACTGACCAATGAGTGATTAGCACTTTTTAACTCCCTCTGCCATTCAAGCAACAGAAATCAAGTTCATCAATCTTCATGTGCTAATTGAACACTAGATACATAGCCAGTTGAATTATCACTCTACACATACACTTTTTCTACTCCATGGAGTTATCAGCTCTGATTCTTAATATTACACACATTTTCAAAGGAACATAGCGGGAGAAAAAAAAGATAGTGAAACCTGACTAGGGCTTAATACAAGGGTACTTGAAAGGTTTATTCAATTGAAATGCAGATGGCTGTGATCAGAGAGAGAGAGAGAGAGAGAGAGAGACTTGTGAACAGAGGAACAATATAACCTCCTGCAAGACTGATGCCCAATCTACCCTGAAAGATCATTAGTAACTATTTGCACCATCAACATACCCCACTCTCTCATGCTACAAAGGGTCACTTCCACCACTCTCTCATTCTACAAAGGGTCACTTCCACCCCTCCATTCCATTTCATCACTTTGTCACCCCACCCTCATATAGCCATTTAACCATTCTTTCCCCCACATCACCCCACCACATCTGTCATACACCGATGACATATATATCATCCCTACCATTGACTGTCAACCCCTCTAGTGCTGGTGCCTCAGAAAATGCACCCAGTACACTGTATAAGGTAGTTGTTAATAAGAAGGGTGTCCAGCTGCAGAAACCATGAAAAAACAGTCAAGAGTACCCTTCAGCTATGTCAAATGCATGGCAATCTCTCTAGTGTTAGTGACATAATAAACAAACCCAGTACACTCTGTAAAGTGGTTAGTGATAGGAAGAGCATCCAGAAAACGTAATAACAAATAAACAAGAGAAAAATATACGAGCCTGTAAGAAATCAATTACCATATATACTCATATATAAGCTGAGAAATAGGGGGGGGGGGGGATAAATATAGTAAAATGGGGGGTCGGATTATATTCGAGGTCAATGATGTTCACTAACTTCAAAATTATACATTAATGAAGTGCTAAAATATTTTTGCTTTGGATGTGAATATTACACCAGTTTCACTTTGTAGGTGAATATTACATCAGTTCCACTTTGGAGGTGAATATTACATCAGTTTCACTTTGGAGGTGAATATTACACCAGTTTCACTTTGGAGGTGAATATAGCCCTGCTTTCATTTTCGACGTGAAATTCATTTTTCCTAGTGTGATGCATTTTGAATGAATGTGGCCTTCAAAGCGGCCTGAAATTGTAAAAAAATCATAATGTAATGGAGTTGTGAAACAAAAACTATACTCTAAACCAGGGGTTCCCAACCTGGTCCATGTGGACCACTAGTGGTCCACAGGAAAAAATTACTTATTTTGGTGGTCCACAGTGAAAAAAAGGTTGAGAACCCCTGCTCTAAACAATACTTAAAACATTTGAAATATCAAAATATTAAAACTTCATAAATATGTTCTCCACTCATGAGAATTTCAAAACTGCACCATCTAAACAATGTGTTGATTAGCTGCCTCAGCTTATACATGGGATTTGAATTTTTGCCCATTTCTCAGACATAAAATAGGGGCTCGGCTTATATTCGACTATATATGGTAATTTTGTAGATCATAATACACTTGTACGGTTTCAGCATAGTCAATTAAACTGACCTCAGTGCATGCGTGAAGGTGTGTGTGGGTGTGTGTGAATGCATGTGCATGCATGCGAGTGAGAGAGAGAGAGACGGAAGGACAAAATTCCTTTACAGTATTTAATGCAATGCATATGTTTTGAATTCAATTTCTTCAAATATATGGCCCAATCTCTCTATATAGTAAGTGTGTGTGTGTCTGCATGTATATCATGAGAGGGCAAGTGTCTAATCACTGAAACCAGTAAGAGAATATTACAAACAGGTGAAATTATACACTTACATTCTTTTTTCTCAACTTTAGTAAATCCACAAAAATAGCCATCTTAAAAGAGAAAGAGAGAGAGAGATAGAAAAAAAGCATGATTATATCATGTACTTTATTTTGTGAAAATAGATTTTGCTTTCAAAATGTTCAAATGAATAATATAATAATAATAATGAAATTATTGTGTACAGTGCTCAGGTGCACTACAACTCATCAAAGGTGCATGTATAGTACATAGAATAATGTACAAATATCAGGAAAGTGAACAGTGTACGAGTCATGAAATACATGTGTGCGTGTGTATGGAGGGGGGACATCAGGTGTAGTGTTGGCGAATCTCAGGAAGCAATGTCTCGACAGCTAACATCTGATGCAGGTAGTTTGTTCCATGCTTCAGCAACTGAGCATGAAAAAATGTTTTCAAAAGTCATGGGAGTTGTGCTGTTTTCTGACTTTGTAGGCATGCCCACGTGTGTTAGACACATGGTAGAAAGCATTATTTTATATTAAAATAAGTGTTTCTGTGGTGTAAAACATCTGTCACGTTGGAAAGATGGTAAGAGCTTGTGTGTGTGTCAGTGTGGGAGAGAGACACCAGTGGTGGTAATCCCACATCTTAATTGAAAGGGGATATGAGAGAGAGGGAGAGAGGGGGGAATTATTTTTACAAAAAATACAGTACATCTTCAAATTATAAATGAGTAAAATATTACATTTTGGTAGTTTGTCATTTGTTAAATTTTTTTGATATTTTTTGTTGTGTTGTATACATGTATACAGTTTTCTTTAACTCTTTCATTATCATACTGTTTATATTATAATGAAAATTATTGTGTACAGTGCTCAGGTGCACTACAACTCATCAAAGGTGCATGTATAGTACATAGAATAATGTACAAATGTCAGGAAAGTGAACAGTGTATGAATCATGATATACATGCAGACACACACACATATGCATGCATGTGCATGGAGAGGGAATATTAGGTGTAGTGTTAGCCAATTTTAGGAAGCATGGAAGTTTTGAAAAATGCAGCGTCCCAACAGCTAACAACTGATGCAGGTAGTTTGTTCCATGCTTCAACAAATCTGAGCATGAAAAAATGTTTCTCAAAGTCATGGGAGCTGTACTGTTTTCTGATTTTGAAAGCATATCCATGGGTGTTAGATACATGGACTTCGAAAAGGTGCTCAGGGTTGTTGTTGGAAAGATGGCTAATAATCTTGTTATGTTTGATATATATAACGTTTGTTACAGTGGGTGTTGCTGGCCATTATCCGCAGGAATGCTTTTGCAGTCTTGTCTGCAGCACCATTACCACTGCTCCTTAGGCCCAGAGCCCAACCACCCTCCTCCTCCCTATTCTTCTGTGATACTAGAGTCCTTGCCATTCCCTCTCCTTTTAAAGTATAATCTTGTTTTTTAACTTTATATGTGTTTATATTTTAATTCTGAAAGAATTGTTAACAGTTTGTGATAATATTTACTTATAAGAAAAACATTTAAAATGTTATATTGATCTTTAATATTTAATGGTTGTTTCTAATTAAACCATGGAATTTCTGCAAGAGTCAGGTAGTTTAATTGAAAAAAAAGCAAACTTTTTTTTTTAATTCACACCACATTATAAACAAACATTAAGTAAAGAATGATAAAAGAAAATACACCAAAAATCTGTTTATCAAATCATATTAGTAATATAAATTTAATAATTCAACTTATGATTCATTATTGTATAGCATTTTTAAATACCCAATACATTTAGGGAATTTTACCACAGAAAGCTTTGACAAAATAGGACACTAAAGTTCACCCTCCACTTATAACCATTACCTTTCTATTTAATCTTCAAAATTTATTTAAAAAGTAACAATTTCAAACAACTTAAATAGTCGTCCATATTTAAAATTACCTCATAACAACCATTAGAAAATTGTTCTATAGAACTGGTGACTTTCACCTAAAATTCTCTTGCTTTAGAGAAATTAACTAAAATCATAGGCTTGATAAACCATACTTGCACCCATTTAAATAAGGAAACATTGCAGTTAGTATTCATAGCCAGTGCTCAGAGTTTAAAAATATGAAGAGTTGTCTGAATCAATTTTTTTTAACCCTTTTATTATCATATTTCTAATGAAAGTCATTTTTAAAAAATAAAGAACTTGGAAAGACTTAGTAATATAAGTAAATTTCTCATTATCTAGATTTTCCTTACATAAAATTATGATGGAAGGTTTTTTTAGAGAAACACTTTGAAATGAATAGCTTAGTATTGTAAGGGCGACCCCAGGCAGTTTGTTATCAAAAGGGTTTAAGATACCAAAGGTTGCAATGTGAAAAATTTTCAAATATACAAGCAGAACAATAAATAGTATTGTTAAATATATTTGTAATTGACCACATTGTATGGAAAATGTTGTCCATGATGCTTAAAAGGATGTAGTCATCTAGAATATTTGTTGTTAGCATATTCTCTCAAGAGAACGCTCTTCATATATCTTTAATATACACACCATAAAATTTATTATTCTTCAAAAGTTACAGTCTAATTTTTTAAAAAAATCATTAACATTTTTACACTTATTTTTATATTAGAATCGTTTTATATTACAAGACTTTCTGGACTGAATGAAAATGTAGACCAAATTAAAGAAGAAAAAAGTTAAAACAAAAACAATTCTTTTAAATTTTCAAACATAAAGAGAAGAAATAGGATCATTTTTCTAGTGCTATTTTTAGAGAGAGGTGATAAAATATTATGAAGTTAATAGTATTAATTACCATCTAAAACAGGAAGGAGTTCGACATTAAGTGAGATATCAGAAAAAGAGCTGAGATCACGACTATCACGAGAATTTGTTCTCTGATGCTTCTTTCGCTTGAAAAAACTGCGCCGTACAGTTGCTGAGCCTCTCCTGGAACACTTGTGCTCATCTTCTAGGAAATTCAAGCTCTCTGAACTACTTCTTTTGAGATCAAAATTAGGACCAAGTCTGCAGCAAAAATAAAAATGTCACTGATAGATGTGTTGGTGATAATGATGATGAAAATGACTCATAAACCTTATAAGTACATACAGTAAATATGTGTTTTTCTATAAATATATATGAAATGAAGGATTATATACACTTGCATAGAGAGACGATTTGCCTTTTGAACTAGCTGTCTTGATAGAACAAATAGCTGTTTAAGGGCAGAATTCACATCTCTGTTGTATGTATGTATGGATTTGTAACTCCTGGTAGAGTTTTAGGAGCACTATAGTGTTATAGTGTTTCATGGATATTTTGAACTTGGCAGAGCCCATCTCTTCTCCAGGTTGGAACACAACCAATTTCTTCCAAAGAGGAGAGAATGTGAGAGATATAGAAAAAGAATCAACCCAGTACTGGACTGATACATTTTTATCAACCATGGCTAGATTTGAACCCAGAGTGCAGAGAACCAGAACATATACTGTAAAGTATTTTATCTAATGTTCTAACAACTCTGTCAATTTGCTACCTACATATCTGTTTCCATTTCTAATGATTTTTAATATAAGCATAAGGCCACAAATTTGGGATGAGCTGCACTCAGCTAGTACTTATTTTATTAACCCTAAAAGGATGAAAGGCAAAATTAATCCCATTGAGATTTGAACTCAAGATTGTAACTAAATACTGCATGGTATTTTGCCTGTCACTCTGCTAATCCACAATGATTAGATTACTACTAATGCCTTTGAAATATGACAAGCTAATTTGCTTTCTTCAATAAATCTGAGACCATATTTTGTGCCAATATTAAAACACATTAGTTTAGGTTTTCATAAAAAAGAAACAATTGCCTAATTTTAAAATATTTTATCTGGAATGATTAGCGTTATATGGTTCTTGAGAATTTATAACGGCATCATGTGAATTAGATTTTAAAATAAGATTTGCATCTATTCCAAGTTTGGACAGTAGATTAAGGCAAGTTATAGTCTTTAAATAAGAGTACAATGCACTGTCTCAAGTGGACATGAAATCATGACGTCTAGGATGGAAGCGAAGAACATCAGAGTATTTGTCGGAAACAGTTATGACAAAATCTGTGACCACTACTTACCTGGTGGGAATTTTTCCATATTTTACTTTTTTGCCTTGATTATTGATTAACCATCCCAACCAATAGGATGTATAATTGCTGTCTCGGTCCCCGGTTGGCTTGCTATAAAATCCTTCTTTTATAAGTAAAATATCATTTCTATTGAAAGATAGCTCTCCTTTCTCTTCACCATCATCTGGATGATAGTCATAGTGAGCACGTATGTAAAAAGGAAATCCTGAATTACATCTGCCTTTGAAGTACTCTGAAAAATCAATGGACAGAAAAGTATAACAAAACAAAATACTAGCCAGTTGTTGTTGACAAAAGTAACTTTAAACTGTTTTATATGATACTAGCCGAATTACCTGCACCTTGCTGCGTTTAACACATTTATTTTTGTAAGAAAATGATGATTGATTTTAAATCGGTGATATAATTTATGTAAAATGTAATGCATGAAAAATTGGAAAACATTATTTGTTGTAATATATCAAATTAAAATTACATTATTAAATCTTATTCTTATTATGCTTTTTTTTTTTTTCTTCAAAATATCAATTCAAAACTTGATTATTTCATTTTTGTGTAAAGCATTATTTTCAAATTAGAAATTCAAAGTTTAATTATTTATTTTTTAACATAATAAATACATGAAAATATATTTGATATTTTGTCCAAATGAAGAACTTCAGGATAAACAGCATTTCTTGTCTTTCTTTGATTGGCTAAAATGAAGAGATTTTTTGAAGTTCCAGTTCCACATAAAACATGCCATGACTGAAACATGGGTTTGTCAGATCTATACCAATAGTTTTGAAAGTTCGACCTTGGCTCTTATTGATGCTCATGGCAAAGTATGGCCTCACTGGGAACAGCAGCCTCTTAAATGTAATAGGCAACTCACTATCACTTGGTATAAGTGGAATTCTTGGAATGAGAAGAGCTTGACCTTTGTAAGCGCCGAATATAATGGTTGCTTCAATCAAGTTCTTATGCAATCTTGTTACAACACATCTTGTTCCATTTATTGGCCAACATTTTCACTATAGGGGGTTTAACTCGCATTAGGGTGTCTTAATATTATTGAAATTTTGTGAATAGGCATCATATCTTGTCATTTATCTACGGTTTAAATTTCATATAAATCGAAGGGAAAAACTTTCAGCAGGGGTTTGTGCCCCCGGAGAACCCTTTGATTAAAATGAAACATGCTTATCCAAGTACCCTGGGCAATGTAGTTTCAGAATATATATGGTTATGGGGTGTATCTCCAAAACCATAGGCAGAGTTCGTGAACAAACAAACAACCAAACAGACAGACAGGAACTACAACTTTATATATATAGATTATACTTACTTTCAGGATTATATTGAGATATAATTTTCACAGAGTTGGTTGCCTTTGATATTTCTCTCATAGCCTGTTCAATGGTAGCATGCCGTAGATTGGTTCCATTGAACTAAAAGCAAGAGGTAAGGGTTTGGAAAAAAGAATTTATTTAAGGAAATACAGGTTTGACTAAAAAAACACGAAGAAAACTGGAGGCAAATCACACATTGAAGCAATAAATAAAAGCAAAAATATTTGTTTGAAATTTATTTTTTGTTATTGGCATGAGTGTTTTATTTTCCTTTTTTCTTTGTTAATTTGTTCAATATGTTTTTAATGCACTCCCACAAACAATAACAGTCCCATTAATATGACTAGCAATATATCTAAATAGCAGGATTACCAGATCTCTGAGGACTTTCCGACATGTTTATCACTGAGGTATAATCTTCCTCTCTTGTTTGCTCAATCATTCACCCAGACAACACTGTTTTTTCATCTCCTTTTTCATGTAGGCATGGGTTGGATAGGACTTTTTGAGGTAGTGTTTTACAGCCAAATGCCATTCCTGATACCAACCCTTTCAAAAAAATCCTTACAACACACCGGGATACAGTGTACCAATGCTAAAAACTGGGATACACACAGAATGCAAGTTTTCCTGAAAATGCTCCATCCACAAGCATCATTTCATTTCATTTCATTTTACGTCCGCTTTTTCCCTGCTTGCAAGGGTGGGACTGGAACTGATTCTGCCTTGATTTCTACAGCTGGATGCCCTTCCTAACACCAACCTCATTTACAGTGAGTGCTGGGTGCTTTTTTGCCATGGCACCTCCACGACCACTTTGCAGTGGAATGATATGGACCCCAGTCCCTATCATCTCATTTCTACAGCTGAGTAAACTGGAGCAATGTGAAATAAAGTGTCTTGCTCAAGGAAACAACACATCACCCGGTCTGAGAATTGAACTCACAACCTTTCGATTGCAAGGCCAATGTTCTAAGCCATGTGCCTCCAAACACTATAATTATAATATCTGCCAAATGACATTTAATACAAATATTTATCACACAAAATTGTTAGCCATCCCCAAATGGAGAGAGAGTATGTGGTGTCGTGAGTCAAGAAGATGAAACTTTACATAAAAATCAAGGAATGTTAGTAAAGCTAATGTTAATACAGGAAAAATCCTTGTGATATTGCAATTCAGACATGAATTTACCCCCAAAATTGTAATAATTAGTAAATCAGTAGCAATTAATCACTGTAAGTTACTCTACATGAAAAAGAGACAAAACAAAATTAAGGTATCATACAACATCATATTACTTTTAACTGCTTCATCCTCGGTGGCATTAAACCAATGCCAACATGGATAAATGGAAGTTTAATTGGTGATAATAATGAAAGATGAAGCTGGTGGTGATGATGATGATGGTTGCAACAGAATAGCTTCAGCCTATGTTTAATCTATTAGTTCTATATAGTTCCCAATAAGAACACCATTATAAATTATTGGATTCTTTTCAACACGCTGATGCATACATTTATATGTATGAGTATATAAATATAAACAAGCAAACAGACACACTTACAAAAATACACTTACACAAACACAGCGTAGTAAATGGAACACCAGTCACTGTTTTGCTATAGTTTTTCATCATCCCCTTCCTTCCTTTTACACACACACACATTCAGTGATGGAGAGACGGATGGACAGAGGTTGCTCAAATTTATATATAGATATGAGAAGTCATGATTAGTAGTACAAAGAACACCTAGTGTACACTTACTGGACACACCTAGTGTCTGAAAAGTGCTCCATTATTTAATTTATATATGAAATGTAAGTTAACTTATTTTTTAATCATTTTATTGCAGCTCTGGTTAATGTGGAATTACGCAAAACAACTATGTAAGTCAACTTATCTGCATGTATTAAATTCCACAGGACTGGAATTCTAATGAACAGTGCCAGTATGTGAAACTATTCAGTTATTTATTTATGTTAAAGCAAAAATTGTGAATGTTATTATCAGATGTTTACTGTTAATTCTGAAAAAGTTTAATATGTTATTAATTTAATGTTAAGAAAGCAACAGTTAGGGTAACATCTTGTATTTGTATCTTGTACTTTAGTTATGTTAAGATGCCCTCTATTGTAATGAGATGGGGAAAAAATACAAGGATACTAAGTATCATACTTCTAAAATTTGGCATCCTTTTGAAAGGCCCTCAACACCATCTGCTATACTGTTTGAATGGATATCCTTCACAAACACTCCAATGCCGCCCTGTCCACCAACAAAAGACAATCCTAAACTACTGGTGGACTTAGTTTTCTTCAGCTGGACACAGCACTGATTGGATGGTAGGTGCATGGAGTCAGGTGAGCTGGAAATGGAAAACAGAAACAGATAGGATCAGTAATAGTGGATGGATATAATAATATCCCAAAACAGATAAATTTGATCAGTAATGATTGAAACATGGATACACCAAGTTTCTTTTTTTTAAGATTATCATTGATTAATAAGAGAATTTATTATTTTAAATCATAATTTCCCAAGGGTTTATAAAAATATATTTAAAAAAAATCCTTTCTCAATCTAGAATCCCTAGAAAACAAATTCATCTTAGCTATTATATATTTCATGAAAATGTAATTTCAATATTTAGAATATTGGATCAGGACAAGATTCTTATGAGAAATATAAGCTCCAGTTCAAGAAATGCTTGCACTAAAAGTCTTTTGCAAATCAAGTGCAAAATAAATGGATAAGAAATAGCAGTTTGAGCAAGGATTCCTAATATAGCCTTTTAATGTCAAGTATTTTCCATTTAGATTAAGGAAACATTGACTAATAACAATTTTGAATGAATAAAAGATATTTTGAAGGATGAAGCTAATCTGCAACCAATATGATCCTAGCTAAAGCAGTGGAATATAAGGTGATTAGTATGAAAATACTAAGAATTATATTCAGAAAACTGACATCTGTGAGTCATGATTTTAAAAATATAACTTCATGCGTTTTAATATAATAGCAATAAAATTAGATCAACACAGATTAGTATAAGATGTGAAAACTGAAAAAAATAAAAAAAGATTATTTAAACATTTTTAGTTTGCCATTTTCTTCTCATCTGACTGTTGAGATCATCAGTTATTCTAAAATAATGTTTTCTACTACCATTGCAATGTATGTTTTACTATTCCAGCACAATGGATCTCACAAGACAAAATATAGGTAACAGTTAAAAAAAAAACTGTTAATGACAAGCTAAAAATCCTCATTATCAATGCTAGAAATTGTTGGCAATAACTGAATTAATTTTGTTATTTTTAGTAACAGATGTGATGGAGATATGTTAAATTGGTAAATATTTTGGAGAATACTAGTATTGCACTTCAGAAAACAACATTTAAGCATTGTTTTTGATTCAAAGTTTTATTATCTATAACAAAATATTTCTATATAACAGGGATTGGTATTTACTTATTCCAAAGATTATTACTTGTCAAACCACTAAATGGTGGGAAATTGTTTATGCAGGGCAAACAAATGGATCCATTTGAAACAGTCAATGGTTCTAAGATACTAAGCTGCTTATTTTAAAGTATTTATATTTATCTAAAAATCCCTCATCATTTTATGTAAGAATTTTGTTATGTTCCAATTTAGTTATACTACTAAATCCCTCCAAATTATTTGAAAATTATAGGCAATGTCTTTCATTAGAAATATGGGAAGGAAAAGGTTAAGCAGGGTGAATGTGAAGACGCATGGAGACAAAAACGCATGCAGTATGACACTTCAAAATACATTTGAGCATTGACTTTTAACAGATATAAGATCTCTGTCAATGTAGCTATACAATTAGATTGGCACTTAGCAATAAAATGGATAAGGTGAGTAACTGTACACTAACTTCCAAACTCCTCTTACACATAAGCATTCATCCAAAGGCTATTTAAACTTATTGACAATAAAGATAGAAATTCAGAAAAAAGAAGAAATTTCCCAAGAACTTCTAAAGAATATAAAATACAGTATAATAATCAGATACATTTCAATAAACTAATAGCTATACAATGTACGAAGCCAAATTTTCAGCTTTTAAACAGAGAATATATATAAGTATAAGGAATATGTTCAAGCGCAGAAATGCTATAAAGATAGCTTATAAAATAGGGTGAAGACTCTTAAAAGATGGAAAAAGAAGTCGCCATCGGTTTCTATGAGGAAATGAAACCCCATATTTCCCAGATACCAACCAATGGCAACTTCTTTTTCTGTCTTTTAATGGTCTTCACTCTATTTTATAAACTATCTTTATAGCATTTCTGTGCTTGAGCATAAACTAGGTTATTTTTTCTAAATGGACATGGAAATTTATATAAGCAGTTTCTTATTAAATTATATAAAAATGAAAAACAAAAAAAATCTTGATAACATTTTTAAAGATATTTTCATCATCATTGGTATGTTATTTTTCCATGATGTCATGGGTTGGACAGCACATTTTTTTTAGACAGAATTCTATAGCTGGATGCCCTTCTCAATGCCTTAATTTTCAAATACAGTACATATTTTACTGATCTATTCACATTGTACCACTAAACTGCTCTAATTGATATTCATTTAAGCATTGTGAACATGAAGACATACATTGAGACACACACACATGACTGACTTCCACACAGTTGCCACCAATTAAATTTCACTGAAAAGGCATTGGTCATTCAAGGTTATTATAGAAGACATTTGCCCAAGGTGCCATGAAGACGGATTGAACTCAAAATTATGTGGTTATCAAAAAATTTTTTAACCACACAGTCATGTCTGCACCTATTATATTAGCTGCAAAATACAGAATTTAACATCTTTGCATATAGAGTATTTTAAAGATGAGAAATGATGTCATTAATTTTGATAAATACAGTTCCTGATATTTGGTCAGCTATATTTAAAAACTTCAAGTAGTTTGCACATATCATCATTATCGTTTACATATTCATGCTAAGTTTTCCATGCTGGCATGGGTTGGATGGGACTTTTTTAGGCAATGTTTTACAGCTGGATGCCCTTCCTGATACCAGCCCTTTTAGTTGTTTCTTACAACATGCAGGAATAAAGTGTACCTATTCTAGAAAAGCAAAATATAACAATTGTTTCTTATTTTAGATGAAACGTTTACTGGGCTCAAACTAATAATTTAGTTATTAGAAATCTATCTAATAAGTCTAAGAGTAATTTACATAACTGAGATAAGAAAGTTGTATTTTAACATGGAAATATGAATGTAGAAAACGTCTGGATAAATTTTCACCTGAGGGTACTCATTCTGTGGAGATTGTTTTCTGAAGGTGGACTGGATGGTGTTAATGTTTCACTACTGACTAGATGACTCTGTTTTTTTGATAGTTCAGAGGAATCTGATGGTGAGGAACACAAATTGCTTTCAGACCGATCACTGTTGTATTCTGTGAACAAGAAAGATTGTTTTTCTAAATACTGAAGCACAAGAATGAAATAAATTCAAGCAAAATAAATGTTTTTAGATGTTTCCCTACAACCCTTCAAGTTAAATATAGTTTTGTCAATATGAAATACAAGTGAATAAATAAAAAACTTGAAGGTAGACATTAGAAAAGTTACTTACTGTGTGGGTTGTATTGTACCAGCATTGTTAAGGTTTCTCGACACTGACGCAATACACTAGCTGCTAACTGATAAGTTGCAGTTCGCATGTTGATTCCACAAACCTGGAAAAAAAGGTTCAAGTTTTCATTTATTCACTTATTTCCAAGCAAATACAAAATATAGTGAGCCATACTTAATTGTGTGACCTGTCTGAAGGGAATTGTAATGGACTAGTAATTACCTAGAGCAGATCTGAGAGTTATAATAATTTAGTATAAAGAATTACTATTACTTAAAGAATTACTATTACTATTAATTTTCATAGAAATTAAATATTTCTTTTAAAACTTCAGTAAAAAAAATTAGTTTCTCCCCATTAAATTGGTGGCAACTTCTCACAAAATTAATATAAATATCTCATTTATCATAGTCTATATCATTGTTAATTTAAAATTGCAAAAGAAACTTACTTCAAGAAGTTGATCACCAACATACAAATCATGTTCTGCAGCTAAACTATTTTCACTGATAGATGAAACAAAAATACCCCCAGATTTTAAGGCTTCGATTTTGAAGCCAACAGGTTCTGAAGACATTTCAATGCTCATACTTCGTGTATCACCTGGTTTAGGTCTGTAACAAAGATACAAATTCATTTTACTAACAAAACATCACTAAATATCACTAAAGCTACAAATTGTAAAAAATGTTTCAATCAGGTAAGCTAATTTCTTATCCAAACCTTTACTAAAGGAAGTCTTATAGCAATGTTTTCTGAATCACCATAACTTAGCTAAATACTTTCAAACTCTCAAGACCACTGAGAGACAAACACCACTAAACTATGTGTTATCCTTCTATTTCTTCTTGTAACAAATATGGTGCTATGGTATTGTCCCATAACTCCTGATAGAGTCCTATAGAAAGGGCGCCGTATTGACATACAGCATTTCTTGGGCATTTAAAGCCTGGTGGAGCCCATTCCTCTTCAGACCTGTTCCAGATAGAGAAAGAATCAACCCCAGTACTAGACTGGTAGTTTTTTTATCGACCTTGAAAGGATGAAAAGCAAAGTTGAGCTCGGCAGGATTTGAACTCAGAGCCAGAACAAATACCATAAAGCCTTCTATCCAACGTTCAAATGATCCTGCCAATTCACTGTCTGTAACAAATATAGGAATCTGTATATGATATATATGTGTACATATAAATATGAATATATAGTTGCAGTTTACAAGCTATTTTACTGGATTATTCCAGAAAGGAAATAATCTTATATAAACAAAACAATTATTCATCATTTACATAGAACAGATATACATTTTTTTTAAAATGTACTATATAGGAATTTATACTACTGCTAGAAATCATTTTGCTTACTTACAAAGTAAAATGCTGCAGGCCCATGACTCACATGCAAGCATTTACAAACACAATAACAGAGAACGATTCTCATAATATATTATCTTAACTTCAATGGGATGATTAAAAAAATGTTCTTACTTCCTTCCTGGTTTCGAATGGACCCAAAAATTAGGTGGAGGTGGCAATAGAGAAGGTGTGGAGCTGCGTTCCAAAGGAAACATCACAGGTGACATTGGACTACTACGTTCTGATACTGCAATAATAATTAAATATACTATCAATTAGTCACTATTACTTAACAGTATCGCAATCATCTTATACATATAACTATTAACTAATATCCTCTAAAACTGCACTTATATCATCAATAATATTGTTAAATCAAATATTAATATATTTAATGCTTGATTAATAAAAAAATAAATAAATAAAGATATAGTAGGCGGGTAGGTAATGAGGAGAGATAAGAGGGGGGGCAGATGTGATAAAGAGAGAAGGGAGTTGAAGAAGAAGAGTGGGTGATGAGAAGGAGAAATAAGAGTGTGGGAAGATGTGATAAAGAGAGAAGGGAATTGAAGAGGAAGAGATGCAATAGTGCTGTCAGTTTCCCAGGGATGAACAAAATAACGAGTTTCTCAGAATTTGATTAATCTTATTATTAATCTTATTATGTAACCAAAGATGGTTCCAGAAAATACTCATAACAATATTATTGATATGGAATTTTCTCAGCTAATAATCAGAATACAAGTGGCCAGAATGGGGTTCCTCCGATAGAGTGCATAGCTCAGAGAGTCACTCCTGATAGAGAGATTACAGCTCCAATACTACAAACATGTGGTTAGAATATTTAAGGAAAGTATCGTTGGGCAGTTTTTATGGGCAAAACCAGCCAACAAGAGACCCAGAGGAAGATGGAGCCTGGCTGGTCTTCTTTGGGAGACAGTTGCTTTTGACAGGACCTGCTGGAAGGTGTGCTGGAGGAGGTGGCAGCGGCGGCGATAGTGACAACGACAATAATAATAATTGTTTCTACTTTTGGCACAAGGCCAGCAATTACCCAGTACATTACTGGTACTTTATTTTATCGACCCCATAAGGATGAAAGGCAAAGTTAACCTCGGCGGGATTTGAACTCAGACCATAAAGGGTAACTCTTTGCTGCAAAGCATGGCGTCAGACCCTCTACCGATACTGCCAATCCACTGGCTGTTATTTTATGAAAGTCAAGTCCAGATCCTACAATGCATTTAATATATATCAAAAACTCAGATTTATAGGGGTAAATGCTTCTGCAACTTTCATACCTTTTTCTAAAGTATTAAAGGAAATTATTAACTAAAACAAGGAATTAAAATGTAAGTTTTATATTTGGTTTTACAAGAATAAACTCTTCTCTATGAGAACAACAACAACAATAATAATAATAATAATAATAATGTTGAACTACAAGTGGAAAGATGTATACAATTTCCTTACCAACTTCAAATGAACTAGTAGACACTCGACCTACAGAAGATTTTGTTACTACACTAGTGTTAGATGGAATACGTATTCGTTCATGACCGTGTTTTGGAAATGTTGAGCATCCGCTGAACTCCTGAATTTCACGAGAATGTAATGGAGAGCGTGGTTGAAGCCGACTGTATGGAAAGTCTTCATTGTGTGAGGGAATATTGCTATTGCTGCTCTGAAAGTTCAAGAAGAAAAAGAAAAAAGAAAAAAAATTTTTTTTTTAAATAAAAAAAAGATTAAAAAACAAACAAAACAAACGTTCTACCTACCACGTCATACACTTAGCATTACTGTACCTTTTGTTTGTTCTTTTACATCTAATTGTCGCATTTAGATTCTATATATGTCATGAAGGAAGCATATGGTTTCACAAACCCGAAATACATTGACAACTGTTATGTCTTTTCTTTATTCTCTTTCTGACCAGATAAATAAAACAAGTACCAGCAACATCTGCAGATTAAATGTACTCACACACCTCGACTATAGATACATGCAAAACAGTTTCACCAATATTGCAGATGTTAGCATGGGATACATTATTTTGCAAATCCTACAATTTATTTCTCTCCTGTATATCAATGACTTAGTTTATATAGCTGAATTGGTCAAAGAGGATATTCTAAACTTGGAAGAAAAAAACAAAACAACCTAAAATGAAGAGGCCTCAAAGAAAACCTAACGAAAAGTAAAGTTTTAGTTAGTAAGAATGCTTTCTTACTAACTAAAACTTTACTAGAACCCTATTACCACCAGAAAGGTGGTTATGCTTGATATGGAGAGATGGAACAGGTAGGAATTCTATAGGGTGCTTGTAGTTTAAACTGAAGATGCACAAAAATGTAGTGGGCTGATAGGCTGAGAATGAAGAAAGACTTCATATGAGGAAATGTACAGGAGCAGTAACGAAAAACTCTTCTTCATAGATACCTTAATAATAAAAAGTATTACAAAACTAGAAACTGATGTTTCAAACCTATGAACTCACGACAATACTTCCCTTTTACATCATCTCATTCAAAACACCATTCCATTTAATTTAACTAAGCGAATTTACACAATAGTCTCAAACACAACAAGATATCACAGACTAGAAGAGATGAAAAAAAACAAAAACTCATCAAAAGGACATATCCTCTGAATTTAATCTATAATATTATACAAAAAACAAAACAAATCAACACCTAAAAACTCTGAGAAACAAAACCCCAAAATGAAAAAAAGGATTGTACCATATTATTTAGACATTTAGCCTAAAGAATGCTGATATCTATGCTCACATCCAACTAAACTTAGCAATTCTACTAAGGGACCAAAATATGAAAAACATTTGGCAGAAACATGCAATCATAAAAAGTAAAAGACAAGTAAAATTATAAAATGACAAATGCAAAACTGCATTAAAGACCTGTAGGAAGAGAAATGGGAAGCAATGACTGTTCATGTCTTTTCAAAAGCAATATCATCATCATCATCTTCGTTTAACGTCCATTTTCCACGCTAGCATGGGTTAGACGGTAAATATGTAAATGAATTGCAATAATACCAACGAGAAATGAAAATCAGGGTTTTCAATTCCATTGTCTTGGACCAGCATTTCTACAGATGAAAGTATATGAATTACTTAACTAAATAGTTTTATGAAGAAATTAACTTACAGGTTGTGACAATGTGGGTGACATACTAGAGCGGAAGTCTATACTGCGTAAATGATAGGGTGTACGGTCAGCTTCCATCTCAGGAATTGAAGCACTGATATAAGATGGAGAACTATGCCGAGGAGATAACGACTGTATGTTTGATCCAAGAGTTGCAGAACTTGTGTTCACTGATCCATTACTTGGGTGACAAGACACTTGGTAAACTGAACTTTGGTTTGGTTGTCGAAGTAATGTCGTTTGACCAGCAACACTGAAAAATAAACAGGTCCCAGAAGGAGTATTTAAGTGATTAAAAATCAATATTTGAATTATTATTACAAAGTATTGAAATTTCTAAAAAAAATGTTATTTAACTTAATATAATTTCTAGAATATAATTGTTTCTACTTTTGGCACAAGGCCAGCAATTACCACAGTGCAGTAGGGATGAAAGGCAAAGTTAATCATAGCAGGATTTGAACTCAGAAAACAAAGGGCCATAACTCTATGCTGCAAAGCATGGTGTCTAACGCTCTACCGATACTGTCTCTCATCCTTGGAATGTTAAAAATATTCTCACTGAAAACACACTACACTTTTTTGAGGTCCTGGTTGGCTATACTCTTTGAATCACAGTAATTCTGGGACTCGTAAACACTTCTTAACTTTTTTCCAGATCAACAAATGTTAGGTAGAGGGACTTACTTTTAGCTAGATACTTCTCCTGCAGCTGTTGCACAAGGAAGAGGGCATCTGAGGTACTTATAATGGGCATAAAACCAAAATGCATCTTGTCTATGTTAATTTTATTTTGAATTAGTTCTTTCAGTAACTTTCATGACCTGGTCCATCAACTTGATGCCTTTGTAGTTTCCTCTGTTCAGTGAATCTCCTTTCCTCTGGTAGCAGTTGAAGACACTGCTGCTACGCCAGTCATTAGGTATGACACTGTTCTGTATTACTTGATTTATTCTGTGCATAGTTAGTGAATGCCCCTCCCAACCAGATGCTTTTGGCGTTTTAACTACTATCCTTGATTGGCCTGTTGCTTAACTCTCCAGATTTACAAACATATATCAACATGTAGGTGTCACAACAAAAAGCACCCAGCTCACACTGTAAAGTGGTCGTGTAGGTGTCATGACAAAAAGCAGCCAGTACTCACTGTAAATGAGGTTGGCATTAGGAAGGACATCCAACTGTAGAAACCAAGCCAAAATCAGTTCTGTATGAACAAGGCAAGGTCACCTGACCTAGCATTGCCAACAACAGGACAACTCATCTAACCCATGCTAGTATGAAAATGGATGTAAAACGGTGATGATGATGACATCGAATCAATAGAATAAAAAATAAAAAATTATCTAAGGAATTGTGTCTTTCAAATGTCTTACCTATTGGAATAACTGGATGCAGTTCTAACACGTGGATTTGTGACAACAGGAGACAATCTACCAGGAAGTCGGTGAACATTACCAGAATCTTGTAAAGGTGGCGAAACAGATGGTGTTTTGGAGATGAATGGTGTTGATGGATGGAAAGAATGCATTTCAGATGGGTGAGAACGCCTTAGATTCAACTGTGCAGCAGTGACATGATTAAAACCTGCAGGTGGAGGATGGAATTTCTTTTCATATTTATTGGGTATGGACTTTGGTCGCACACCTTTGGAATAAGAGTCAATAAAAGCTACATCATGTGTTGTTGGACTTGAATGCAGAGGAGTGTAGCTAGAAGGCAATGTCTTACAATCAGACATAGTCTTCTGATAATGGTCTTTGATTGAAGGAGGGACAGATTTGGTTAAATAAGGATTTAATGTAGTTAGCTTCATGAACTTTGACATTTGAATATCTGCAGATGGAGTTTGTCTCCCAACTTCAGAATTCTGGGGGCTATGTCTGATGGAGGTTGTAAATGGAGAATGAGTTCTTTCTGAAGAGATAGGAGGGGCTTTGTATGAAGACATTTGTACAGAGTCCTGTAATATTACAGATAATGGTGGACGGTCTTTACGTTTTTGTGATGGAACTATTACAGTACCCTGACCTGATACATTCGTTTGCATTCCTCTGTATTTTGGCCAGGTACCACTGTTTTCATGTTCAAGTTCTTTTTTCTTACGACCATTGTAATTTTCTTGCTCATTTAACATGGTGTTAAATTCTGCAATTACTTTCTCTTCATCGGTTTGAGCCGTGTTTCTTTCTTGCTTATCATATTTACTATGGCGACCTTTTTTGAAAAAGTCCCATGCTTTCTCTAAAAGCTTATCAGAAGCACTGTGTCGGCTTTTATTTTCCGATTCCTTATGATGTGAAGATTTGTTGCTTTTCCTGTGTGGAGGTTGTGGACTGTCCAGACTATCAGTTTGGGAGCCACTGTGGCGAACAGTTCTGCTGTCTTTGCTTTCTTCTAAGCCACTGTCTGAGAGATGATCTTTATCAGCATCATTGCAGGAGTGGTCAGATGTTGCAGCAGACATTACTGATTGTTCATGTATTGATCTAATCATTGTTTGACAGATAGGTGTTGGAGAAGAACCTGTTGAATTGGCAGGGGAAGCACTCTGTCGCCAGATTTCTAATATTACCATTTCTCCACATGTGTGTAATATTTTGGTTACTTCAGAAGCAGACATACAATCAATACTCTGACCATTAATCTAAAATAAAATAAAAAAATTACTATTAAACCAACATAGTTCTGTTTACAGTATACAATATAAAACATATACAATTTTAACTCAATAAAATACTTATTCTCAGTTATTGGCTTTTAGGGATGGGAATGCCAGTGACTATAAATAATTATTTATAATCTGAATAAAAAATGAGATAGCAGGAAATAGTGCAATTTATCCTCTAAAGCAATCAAGATTTTCTTCTCAGCAGAGCTATTCTGCTAGAAAATGGCTGCAGATTGTGGATAGCCACCAACCTGATGAATAAGCAATCCTGAACCAACAGTGGTAAACTACTAAGGGAGATGGAGCGATGGGTGACACCTTTAGCTCCCAAGAAAACTCTTGCAATCCAGTGATGTAGCTATGACAAGGCAAGTAAATTCTGCTTCTAAAAAAGTCTAGTCTTCAGAGGTCTGAGAAAAGTCCCACATTGGTGACTGGTGCAAAATACTGAAATATGGTTAGACACAGCAAAGGGAGTCACATCGCATCATCCTTCGCACAGGTTAATGACTGACACGTTTAGGCCTTAGGTAGCGGGGCCTGTTTGAAAAATATATTGATTTACTAAAATTAAAACAAGTATGGTGTCAAGAGTCTCATAACAAACCTATAGAAAATGTAGATACAATAATAATGAAAATTATTGTGTACACAGTGCTCAGGTACATTACAACTTATCAAAGGTGCATGTATAGTACATAGAATAATGTACAAATATATATATGTATGTATACTAAACTTACACTGCTGATTCTGTCTCCAACAATAAGCATTCCATCTTTTGCTATTACTGAACCAGCAGAAATGCGACTGATGAAAATACCATTTTCTATCTGGATTCCCATATCTACAAGAATATGATAAAGCAATTAAAAAGATATACTTTCATTCAATGTAATTAGAATACTAAAGAAACGTCAGTGTTGACTGTAATATAAAAAAGTGTTAATTTAAAGGTAATATTTTAAGAAATACAAAAGACATATTAGCATTTTATATAAGCTTATTTTTGATGGGCCTTTAAAGCATAACTTGGGTGGTTTTGTGGGCAGTATACAGTAAAGTTTATATAGTAAATGTTTTGAGTAGTTCCTATGACTGAGCAGCTAAAGTGTCAGCCTTATGATCAAAGGAACACAAATTGATCAACGAATTAATGGAGAGACATTGATTTAGTGGTAATGTGCTAAACTGACATTACAAGTTGTGAAGTAGTGTAAGCCGTAAAACAAACCCTTACAAGCCAAAATAAACCCTTATAAGCTGTGAATTGGCCTGAGTGAGAAAGATAATGTTTAATAAGTGATTGAATTAATCAAATATACATGACTACCTTTCAAGCTTGATAAATTGAGTTGTATTGGCTGCCAGGATCGTATCATGGACCTTCGTCGCCGGACAACCTGTGGAACAAAAAACAATGTGACTATGTAAAATACTAAAATTACTAAACAAAAGTATTGTTCAGCTAGTAGATGAATAATATTTCTAAGGCACAAGTAATGAAGCTTCAAAGCTTACTCCTATACACCATTCCACAATACCAATTAGTCTACAAGCAGTATCGAATACAAAATCAGAAAACAACACAGCTCCCATGACTTTTAGAAACATTTTTTCATGCTCAGATTTTCTGAAGCATGGAACAAACTACCTGCATTAGCACACTGCATTCTTCAAAACTTCCATGCTTCCTGAAATTTGCCAATACTACACCTGATATTCCCCCTCCATACACACATGCATGTATCTGTCTGTATATCATGACTCATACACTGTTCACATTTGTACATTATTCTATATACTATACATGCACCTTTGATGAGTTGTAGTGCACCTGAACACTGTATACAATAATTTTCATTATCATATATTCACTACCTTCTCAATCCCTAATTCCATACTTCTATGCTAACGTACTTTCCTTACTAATATGTTAACATTTTTTGGTTTAATTAAAACATAATGACTAATCTAAATTATCCACTCATTATCCTCAAACAGTGTGCTTTCAAACTTTTTTTCTTTTCATCTTGTAAACTTTCTAGTAAATCGGATAACACTATATCATTCTACATTAAAGAAAAAAAAACTGTATGACTGTCAATTATTGGCCTAAAGCTACCACACCAAAGATCACTAAGATGGAAATACTCATAAATGACCACCTCCTTCAATCACTTTCCTCTCACTGATCATTAGTAAAGTTTCTGCAGTGACACATCCACTGGAAACCTTTCAAGAAATATACACCAATGATCACTTGCTACTGAAAATTTTAGTACAAGGAAAACAAATGCTCCTTATATCAGTAGAACTATTGATGGGGTCAGACATAAGAAACTTGCATAGGGAACAAAAATAAAAGTCCCTCTTCTTGGTGGCCTAATTAGTAGTACTCAGAATAACAATAGAATGGAATAAGTTCAGGGAGATATTACTTTTTCTGGCTAAAAAAGAGAGGAAAAAAAAAAGGGGATTCTTTTTCTGAGTAAAGGGTAGAATGTATGATGTTTGTGTATGAAGTGTTGTATAGTAACAAGATAGTAGTAATGAATGCAGAGAATGTGTGATGGCAGGAAAGAAATGAAGAGAACATGTCCAGCTGGATGTGTAACATTAAAATACATGATCAACAAGGCACAAGAACAACCGAGTATAAGATGGATGAGATGTAATGAGTGAGAGAGAAGACTGCACTGGTATAGACATGAGGTGCGTTTAAATGATGACATTTCAGTAAAGAAGTGCCAGGTGATCTATGTGGAAGGAAGCTGTGAAAGAGGATGACCAAGGAAGACACGGGCAAAGGTGTTGAAAGCTGATTTTAGGATGCTGAGCCTCGAAAAAGTGGTGAAATACTGGGTTGGAAAAGACCCATCCAACCTATGCAAGCATGGAAAAGCAGTTATAAAAATGAAGATGACGTCTGGTTCTTTTTTAGTCATGTGACACTTCACAATTATTGTTCTCTTTTGTTTTCTTCTTATCTGTTGTCATGTAGGTTGGATCAATTGATTATAATAATAATGAAAATTATTGTGTACAGTGTTCAGGTGCGCTACAACTCATCAAAGGTGCATGTATAGTACATAGAATAATGTACAAATCTCAGGAAAGCGACCAGTGTATGAGTCATGATATACACACAGATACATGCATGTGTGCATATTTTAGTTAAAGTACACGTCACAACTTCAGTTATGGTTCTGAACTCACAACCTTTTTATTGTGAGGGCAACTAATTATTCAAGTTTTTAACTATTTTACAATGGTAGTTAACCCTTTCATTATCATATTTCTACATTTGAATTGAATAATTAAGAATTTGGAGGGATTTATTAAAATTATTAATTATTTCATTACTAAGATTACTAAACATATATAAAATTATCATCATCATCATCATTTAACGTCCATCTTCCACCCTGTGCCACTTGAGGCAAGGTTGGTCAGATGACCGTGTCTCGCTCGTATAGGACTATCTGGCAGGCTTTCTACGGCTGGATGCCCTTCTTAATACCAACCACATTTACAGTGTGGAACTGGGAACTTTTTACCGTGTTACCTACACGGCCACATTACAGCTTGAACTATGAGTAATTTTTTTTTTTTGTCATGACACCTACACGATCTTGATCTCATTATCTCATTTATTTGGACTGGATGTTGTGGTACCAACTTTACAGAGAGAGGGTGGAGTTGGTGGGAGTGGGAGGATAGGGTAGGGGTAGTGGATTGGGGTGTATATTTGGATAGGAGGTGCCTACTGACTGTAGGTTTCGCTTTGTACGTAGGCTAGGCGGGTCTTCTGTATTACTGCGTAGCGCCAAAGATCTCGGTCCAGTGACATTGTCTTAGAGAAGTGCAAGTGTGTAAGGTCGGAATTTATCAGATCGTCCCAGGTTTTTCTGGGTCTACCTACTCCGTAACTACCATCAATTTTGATCGCCCTGCACATTTTTATGCAGCTGTCGTCTTTCATGCGCATCATGTGACTATACCAACGTAGTCTTCTCTCAAGTAAACAGCATCTGATCCTTCTTATTCCTAATTTTTCACTTAGTTCATTTATGCTTTGCCGTTCACTTATATTACTATTACACATCCAACGGAGTATGCATGCTTCGTTCCTTTCCAGTCTGCGCAAATCCTCTGCACGCAATGCCCATGTCTCACTGCCATGTAGCATTGCTGTTCGTATACAGGCATCATACAATCTGCCTTTCATTTTTAGAGAGAAACCTTTTGTGGCCAACAGCGGTATAAGCTCTCTGAACTTTTCCCATCCCATTCTGACTCTGGCTACTGTACTTTCAGAACACCCTCCACCACTGCTGATTTCGTCACCCAGGTAACGGAAAGTGTCTACTATTTCTATAGAACTATCTGGGCAATAGAAGGAGCTAGTATCCTGTGGACACTTGCTACTTATTGCACCTGAGCATTTTAATTTAAAAAGGAACCGTTTAAAATGGCTGATTTTGTTTCATAGAAACAGGACTGGTTTGGTATCAAATAGGTTAAAAATCTTTAACTACTGAACAGACTAACCACATGCTTAAAAGTTGAGTGGTTAGTAGCAGGAAAAGTACCTATTACAATAAATAATTACTCCAATAACAAAACTATATTATCACTACTAGTATAGAAAAATAACTGTAAAATAAAATAAACAGATAAAATAAATTGTGTACCATTTTAATAATGCCAACAGTATTCACAATGGCATCTAGTGCAACTTTTCGTTCTACATTGGTGACATCAATATTATTGACCTGAACAACAATATCATTCACTCTACAAAAGAAAGAAAAAAAAAAGAGAAAAACACATTTCTTTATATGAGATAATACAGTTTTAGAGATAAACAGAAAGATTACAAACCTAGAAATGCTTGCTTACATTATACATTCTATGAATAAGTCACTCATAATATTTATAATATCATGTGAAAATAACACACACACACTGACAGAGAGACACAACTGTATTTCATAAACATACACATGACATCACATACATATACAGACTGAATATAAATGCTTACATATTAATGTGACAACACAGCTGAATACTATCGTAAATATTTTTCTCTGCTTAGATTTTTCATTAACTTTTGAAGAGAAATCATGAACTTTATAATAATAATGAAATTACTGTGTACAGTGCTCAGGTGCACTACAACTCATCAAAGGTGCATGTATAGTACATAGAATAATGTACAAATGTCAGGAAAGTGAACAGTGTATGAGTCATGATATACATGTGTGTGTGTATGGAGGTGTATCAGGTGTAGTGTTGGCGAATTTCAGGAAGCATGGAGGTTTTAAAGGATGCAGTTTCTCGACAGCTAACAACTGATGCAGGTAGTTTGTTCCATGCTTCAGCAACTCTGAGCGTGGAAAAATGTTCCGAAAGTCATGGGATCTGTGCTGTTTTCTGACTTTGTAGGTATGCCCACAGGTGTTAGACACATGGAATTCAAAAAGGTGCTCAGGGTTGTTGTGGGTGTTTATCCAGTTGCCAGACATCGGAGCTTCAATGTATCCATGTCCAGAGAAGCAAGGCGTTCAGAGTATGGTAGATGCCTGATGGAGGGTATTCGTTTGGTTGCACGTCTCTGAACAGTTTTCAGGAGGTCAATGTGTATATTTTTCCCCACAATATTTTACTTACTTTTGTTGTGAACTAGACTATCATGCATTTTTACCAAAACAATAGGACCCACCAGAAGCTCAACATCAAACATACTTGACTTTGCCATCCTGAAAGGGGTTACAAATTCTATAAGCATTAAAACAATATTTCTTATTCCATTATTTTCAGGTTGATAGGTTTTGGTCAAAATGCCTAGTTTTCTATAGATTAAGAAAGATGTGTGTTGTTAAATGTAAAATGTTTTCTTCCATGATGTAATTAGTGTATAGTGCCACAGTACAATGGCATTAATGTAGTGACATGAAGGTCAGTTCTGCCACTATTTCAACAGCTACTGCTCACAAAAGAGATAATACATCCCAATTGAAACTAGGCAGTCTTTATGTCGAAGATAACAGAAAAAAAAAGAAAAAGAAAGATAAATCTGTAATCAGTCAGATGGCAGCAGACTGTCAAGACATCTGTTGCATTTCTAATAATCTTTCACCTTCTTTTTTCCTTCGTAATCTTTACACGTGTTAATTCCGTTGTCTGACTTTCGATGATATCTGAATTTTTTTTTAGTACCTAAACAAGTTCAACACTATAACTTATTGTGTAGGTGTCTATACAGACACACATGTAAGACTCATAACAAAAAGTTTTTTTAAATTGTACAAGATGTATATACAAGAGTTACTTTTGATTTGGGTGTCAAGCTGTTAAGCCTCTTACATCATGCAAAATAGGCAGGATTCAAAGAATTTACAGCAATGATTCATATATATCTGTCATAGAACTTCAGGTAAATTCTAATTTTACATCTATCATGTAAAATTATAGAAAGTTTTAACATGATAAATTAAACTAAATAGAAAAACTGGTGTCAAATTATACTACACATATTTCTAGCAATAACGGTAGAAATATGTAAGTAGCATTATAAGATATTAACCCTTTAGAATTTACATTACTCTATATATACTATTATATTTTCATGGTAAAGGCTGAATCCCTCATAATTATCTCACATAATATCGAATTTATATCTATGATATTATTTCTTTTGAGAACAATACTTTAACATAAGTATGAGCAGCTGGTTCCAACAGAAAGCGATGAGAGAATTCTGGCCGGATGTGGCCAGTTCAAATGCTAAAGGGTCAAGGTAATGATTATATATTTCATTCAAAAAAAAAGCACCCAGCACTCACTGTAAATGAGGTTGGTGTTAGGAAGGGCATCCAGCTGTAGAAATCAAGCCAGAATCAGTTCCCGTCCCACCCTTGCAAGCAGGGAAAAAGCGGACGTAAAATGAAATGAAATGATGAATGATTCTTAATATCCAGGTGGAGACAATTGAATTTTAAATTAGAATGCTAATTTATTTAACATTTTTCAAAAATGCCTTATAATTCTAAAGTTTTGCATATGCAGATTATAAAATATTATATTCTAACTGTCACTAATAAACTAATGTTTGGTGGGAGACAAAATAGAATAGAACTGAGCCTATACATATGTATCTGGTTTAGAAGAGGTACACTGTGTGTTGTAAGAGGTGACTAAAAGGGTTGGTGTCAGGACGGGCATTCAGTTGTAAAACATTACCTCTATCTCAACAAGTACCACTCAACCCATACCAGCATGAAAAATAGAACATAAAAATGATAATGATTGAAATGATGATGGCAATAATTGACACACACACACACACACATATATATATCATCATTTTACACCCTTTTTCCATGCTGGGATGAGATGAATGAGTTGTCATGGCCCAAGACTAGATAGATAGGTCAGACTTCATATTACTTACACTTTAGCATAGTTTCTATAGCTGGATGCTCTTCCTAACACCAACCACCTTATAGGGTGAATGACATGTGATACTAGCGCATGCCATGTACAAAAATGCTGTCATTAAAGTGAGAGTTGGTAATTAGTTAAGTGAAGAATCAAGTGTGCAAGTATAGGCATGACTTGGTCCTAAGCCTTCTCCTTTTTATTATAGTTCTCCAGGTCATTACAGAGGAGTTTTAAACTGGTTATTCATGGGAGCTACTTTATGCTGATGACCTAGTTCTTATAGTTGAATATGTCGAAGATCACAAGAAAACATTCCAGATGTGGAAACAAAATATAGAATCAAAAGGACTCAGAGTAAACATAGCAAAGACTAAAGTTTTATTAAGAGAGAAGACTTTGTTCCCACCAAGGAAATGGTGATGTGTGATAAGCAGAAAAGGAGTAGATAAGAATTCCATATAGCGTACTCAATATAAGATATGGGTACACAATAGGTGTAATGAGATTGCTGGCAGGTTAACAAAGAAGATAGACTTTGTATGTAGCAGATGCACAGGAATAGTTAGTAGAAAAAGCATTAGTGAAATAAACTTTTTCCAATCCAGGAAAAGTTTCATAGAAGTATTTGATATAGCTTCTGTTACCTAAATAACCTAATTAACAGTGGTGGTTGTTGCTCTGAAAGCATAGTAACTAAAACAAGAATATGGTGGGAAAAGTTCAACTATTTGTTGGCACATTGTATAATGCCTGCATATACTATGCAATACTGCTTGGTAGTGAGAAACAGGCACTAAATATGGAGGACATGTACAAGTTAGAAAGAAATGAATTAAACACACTCTGTTAAATGTGTAATGAATGATGAAGCACAGATGAATTGAAAGAAAAACTGGATATAAGAGGGATCTTATGTGGAATGCAGGAGAGAAGATTGCATTAGTATAGGCATGTAATGTGCATGGATGATGATTGTTGAACAAAGAAGTTCCAAGATTTTTATGTGGAAAGAAACTCCAGTAGAGGAAGATCAAGAAAGATGTGGGCAGAGGTGGTAAAAGCTGATCTCAGGTTACTGAATCTCACAAAGGAAAGGATATTGAAAAAGACTTGTCTAACCCATGCAAGTATGAAAAAAATGATGGTAGGTTGGAAGGTCTTAGTGTATGCATTTCTGCTAGGTGTTATTTTACAAAAATGAAGCAGGAAAATTTTAAACATGATACTTTATTTCGCAATCTTAATAGGCACAATCAAAGGGACATAATTCATAAAATATTAAATCGAAACATCATGTTACATTCCTCTTATCAATTGAGAAGTTAGATATTATAGATTAGTCTTGGGGCTTTCTTATTCTCGCAGGGTGGCACAGCTGGAGCTCTGACGTTCACTGCGGTGGCCAGCACCTTTGTAAGCCAATGTTGATGGATCACTGTCTCTGATCTAATGAGCTGGTAAAATGAAGGTGACCCATTTCTGTGGACCGTATAACTCAGGTAAATCAGGTATTGCCTGTTGTGTCTGAGCAGTCTTCCATTTCTGTGCATTTGTTCATGACTGTTGCTGGTTACCATGCATTATTTTCTTGAAGGACAGGTACTTTGCTGCCTATAACTAATTCGTGAAGGACTTTTGCATTTCTGTTACAGTACTGCTGTTGTTTCTGACTTAATGTTCATTCTTTCTCGAATTTGATTGTTTTTTGGGTGTCAGTGTTCAACATAGTTGGAATTCTTGTTCTTATTTTTCTATTGAACAGGACTTCTGCTGGTGATGAAATACTTCAGTTGATTTGCACCATGCCCAACTTTATACAAGTTCTTAGACCTAATATGGTAATACCATTGTTACACAAAATATTGGCTTGTATGGTGTCAGAATTTTTGTGTCTAATCCTGAGGACCACCAAACCATATTGTGGTATCTGGGTGCCATTTGTTCCTTTTTGATACTTACTGGTTTGCCAGAATGTTTATCAATATTTTGAGGCTACATCTGTTTATATAACCTGAATGGCAGAATATTTCCATTGGTCCAGGTGTTTATTTTCATATTTATTATACTTTCTTTTATAGGAGTCTCTACAATCTATGATAGCAAATATTGCTTTACTGCTACTATTATTAAGACTTTTGTCTTCTTTCTTTTGTACAGTGTATAGATACAAGTCTTCTTGGTCTGAATCATATTCTGATTTGTAAGTGGTATTCACATTTTTCTTCTCTTTATTTTGTTTTCTGTGTTGTTTTCTGGTCTTGTATTGACTTTGTTTTATGGACCTATGCAGACTGGGGTTTCTGTTTTGGTACGTGGTTGCTTTTATAAGGCAAACGTTTTTTAAATGGTGTAGTCTGGTATTTTCTGCATTTTCTGTTAAATGTGTAACAATCTTCTTTTCTTTTTCTGTGAGCTTTTTCACATCTTCCACACTATCTAGTATTTTTCATTGTTACTTCATGACATGAATCTGTTTTTCTTTCACTGGCATCATTGTAATGTGTACTGTTTTATCATAACTTCATGGCTTTATGCTTTCAATAGCTAACTCTGGTGTAAGATTCAGTTTGTTTATAAGGTTTCTTTTTCCAGTGGTTTTCACTGTTTGGACCTTTCATTCTATGTTATGAAACCATTTGATTGTGGCTACCAAAGCAGACAGATTTGAAATGTTACTATATTTCACCATCTTAATTATCTTTTTTTAAGGCACAATCAAAGGAACATACTTTATAAAATATTAAATTGAAACACCATGATACAATAGTCAGAACTCTTCTCTATATACATACACTTTTCAATGCTAATAGTATTAAAATGATGCAAAAGCAACACAATTTCAAATGGACTTAAGAATTTTGCATGAAGAGCACAGACAAAACAACTAGAGTAAAGACCAAACATTACCATTAACTAATCGATATTCAAATACCTCAATCATCCAGCTACAATACGTCTACAATTAATAATCACAAATATATTTTAAGCAAAGCTCTAAAGGGAGTGGAAAGACTAAAATCAATGAAATAAGTATTTAACAAAAAAAAAAAAAGTAACTGACTTCAATTTTCGGTCTGCTGGACTTCCTTTGTTGACATGACCAATAAATATTGATGTATCCTGTGGAAACTGGGGATCATCAATACCACCAACCAACTCAAAACCAAGGTTGCTACTATCCTGACCATTCTATATCAAATAAAATGGGGAAAAATAAAAAAAAAGCTTTAAAAGTTATTAAGTCCACATGTGAATGTACTTAATCTCATCTTTTGTATTTATAGCTACACAACTTTCAATAATGTAGTTTCCTCTCTCAGCATGTCACATTTTATGTTGGTTTCAGAGGATAAGAAAATGTTAAACATAATTTAGAAATAAAGGCATATGGGTTAAATTCTAGCTGAAGAATGTTTTGTTACTGTGTAATCCCAAGTTGACACTGATTGAACAGACCTATAATGAAAAGAATACAATACATGACTATCTCACCTTTTTTTCACTAGGAATTTTGCACTCCAGACAACATTTTCCAATGTGCAATTATTTTTTTAAGATGGTAAAATGTGGTTTAACCCTTTAGCATTTAAATCGGGCATATCCGGTCAGAATTTTCTCACCTCTTTCTGTTCAAACCAACTGTAACCAACCGCTCATACTGATGTTAAGGTGTTGCTCTCAAAATAAATATTATCAAAGTCTCATAGATTCAATATTATGTGAGATAATTATGTAAGGTAAAGCCTTTAACGTGAAAATATAATAGTATATATAGAGTAATGTAAATGCTAAAGGGTTAAAAGGAGATTTGTCAGCTATTTCTACCAGACTGAGCAGTCATGTATAAGCTCCCCTATTGGTTTTGAAATCGGGTGTGTGTATATGTGTCTATATATAAACTGCTGATGTGAACTGGAGAATTCACTGATTAAAATGTAAAGAGAAACATAAAAAAGGACATTACTAGTTTAATAAATCTAATTTTCACTACTATTTCTAAATATGGACCTCAACGTTTCATTTCTATTTTTTCTTGTGGAAGAGATTAACTATTTTAAAACGAGAATATGTTCATTGTTTGGCCTCAGTCAATTTTAATTTCTTGCCATCTACTTCAATAATGTTACATGCTACACAGCTTAATATGAATGAGGTATTTTTGCATATAAATTGCATTTTTTTTCTTAATACTAAGCCCATAACCATAAAATGGGAGTGACACTTATTTGCAGCAAGATTTTAGTCTGCAGCCCTATGTCAGACTTGACTTAGATGACACCGTCAAATGCTTTTTAAAATCCTTTTGTTACCATGTTTCTAATGAAATACACTGTCCGTGTGTTTTATTTAATTTTGAAAATAATCAAGAATTTTATTTAGTAACCTGATGTTTAGAAGATAACAAAAAGTTTTGAGATAAAATTATGTTGGAAAACTTTAATATAAATTTAAAATGGGCAGTTTTGTATCGTAGAATCAGGGGCAGTTTCAGACAGGTTGATATTTAAAGGGTTAAAATAGTAGGGTGTGATTTGAAATTTGGCAACCATGTAGCAGTTTTTAATAAGTTTCTGATGAAGGATACATACCAGGCTTTATTGGGAAATTTGTGACATATTAGCATTCTATCTAGAGAGAACAAGACAGTTGACTTTCATTCATATAATACTATAACAGTATCGGCTTTACAAAACTATGGTTCTTGGAATGAATTAAGTATATTTTTTTCTGTGACATGATGGAAGAGTTTTCTAAATGCAACATGGCCAGCTTGGATACTGTTCTCAAAATCTTTCTTGGATTTACATTATGTGGAGAGGATGCTTCCGAGGTATTGTAACTGGTCTACTTGTTCCAGTGGTGCATTGGCGATGGTTGCTGAAATCTGAAATTTCATCATGTCTTTGGAAACAAAAACCTGAAACTATAAACTAAGCTCATGTTGTATTGAGCCATGGTTGTTTCCATATTACTCTATGGTTGGGAAATGTAGACTTCGTACTGCCAGGATATTAAAAAACTGGAATGATTTCATCGACAGAAACTTTGATTAATCATGAGCAACAAATAGAAGGATTATGCCAGCAAGCTTGAAGTCCTTTAATAGGCCAATGTCAACAGGATTAAGTGTATCATCCTCAAACATTGTCTCAGATGGACAGGTCATGTCAGTCACATGAATAGCACCAGACTGCAACATCAAATCCTATCTAGTGAACTCAGCACAGGCAGGAGATCATGCAGCCACCCCATGTAATGCTACAAAAACCAACTGAAACAGATGATGAAAAGTACCAACATGAACCCTAAGGCCTGAGAACAACATTCAGAAAACAGAACAGAATGGTGTCATCTTATCAAGATCAGCACAGAACATTTTGAGGAAAATCATGGGAGAACAGAGGAGGATAAAAGTCTGCTATGAAAACATCACTATCACCAACCAAGACCTTCATCGACCATCAGCTGTGACCTGTGTGGACAATGTTTCTTTGCAAAACTTGACTTTGTCAGCAACCAGAGGCATTGTCATGAATGGGGGAATTGAAAAGAAGAAAAAAAATACGCACGGAAGAACTGCTGCCAACGATTTTTTTTGTGTGTATGGTATTAATAAGTTTACTTTTATTTATATGTTTGAGGAAGAATATTACCCATAGGTCTCTTAAATTGAGGGGATAGAAATGAGTGAGTGATGTGAGTTTTGTTATTATTCAGTTTCATTTTTGCAATTCATTAGGGAATATAAATATGTATAAAAATAGCATTTTTCTATGTACAATCATGTTATCATCTTGTGGAAAAACTTTTCTTTTTTTCTAAGGATTTGCTTCTACTATATTTCATATCTTCTTTAGTTTATTACAACTTTATATACATTCTAAAGCCAGCTAATATCACTTCAAAAGAATATAAGTTTTTCAAAATGAATTAAAGAGATGTGATTATTTCACTTACAATATCTATTTCTAGTGTTTCTGTTTCCCATTCTAACATATCAGCATCAATGGCAGAATCACGGCTATGGTTGTGCCCAACAGAATTCAGTTGATACTTTCGTGTTTCTTTCTCTAAGAAGGCAACATGTTTCTCCCTAAAATAAAATGAAATTACATTAAAGATATCAATATTAAAATTAAATCAACTCGAATTTTAATTGATAACAGCGCACGCGCACGCACACACACGCACACACAAATTAGAATTATGTTCTTGCCTGATAAACATCCATTGAAAACAGTCACTGGCTTCAACAAAACATTGCTAAATATTAGAGTTACAGACAAACAAACCTAATATTTATCTATCCTCATACATGTACGACAAGCTTTAGCATTATTCATAAATCTTCATTTGTGTCCTGAAATTACTATCTTTAGGTGTTTTTTCTCTATTAAATTATCTTCAACAACAATTATGTTATCAGAAAAAAAATCTCTCAAAACATAATTGCTCATATATATACATGTTTGTGTAAATTTTCACATACTCTCGAGTCCCAAATGGGAGGGGTTTGACATTTGCTTAAATTCGCATAAGCAGGGGGAAGGGGTGGTAATTGTATAGTGTATGTTTGTAAATACGTGATTTCTTGTAATGTTCTTTTTGTCATATATGTTTTTTTTTATGTGAAATAAAATTATTATTAGATTCTCTCCAGCTACTGTATCAATATGAATCATTTACAATAAATTTTGACGGAAAATTTAATAAGCTGGGGAAGGAACGATTATTCAAGACCTGAGAGTAGCCACTGTGTATGCATGTACAGGTATACACATTAAAATAGAAATATAAGAATAAGCATACATATGAATATAGATAGAGATGCACATGGAGGTGCATGGCTTAGTGGTTAGAGCATTGGCCTTGCAATCGAAAGGTTGTGAGTTCAATTCTCAGACCGGGTGATGTGTTGTTTCCTTGAGCAAGACACTTTATTTCACATTGCTCTAGTTTACTCAGCTGTAGAAATGAGATGATAGGGACAGGGGTCCCTATCATTCCACTGCAAAGTGGTCGTGGAGGTGCCACGGCAAAAAAGCACCCAGCACTCACTGTAAATGAGGTTGGTGTTAGGAAGAGCATCCAGCTGTAGAAATCAAGCCAGAATCAGTTCCCGTCCCACCCTTGCAAGCAGGGAAAAGCGGACGTAAAATGAAATGATGATGATGCATACCTACAAATACCTACCCAAAAGCAATAACATTCAATATAGGAAGGCTGCTCTACCTCATATAAACTCACACAAAATTAGGCAGCTATACATATATATATATACACTCACACCCACTTATGGAAGAAAAACATTCTTTTTTTCCTATTCCATGAATAGATCTCAACCGAAATGAACAGCCATTTTAAAGAGGTACATAAAGGAAAACAAAGCTTACTTTAGCTCTTTGAGTTGTCGATGAGCATCATTCTTTTGCTTTTTAAGTTCATCTGAATCCCGCAGTGCTTGTGCCAGGTCACTAACAGCACGATCACGGTCACGGCGGAGACTATCACATAAATTCTTTATACTCTCGCGTTCTTGAACAATCTTGTTGCGTTCCCCAAAAGCCCAGTCACGGCGTTTCTTGGCCAGCTCTGCTTCTTGAAGTGCATCTTTTAAACAGAAAACAAAGGTCATTTGATGACAGAATGTATTAAAAGGGAAGCAAAGGTATAAACACAATGGAAGGTATAAGCAAAACTGAGAGACGATTTACTAAATTATATTTCAAATTAGAAATAGAAGCTTTTGCCATATTTTTTTACTAAAGACATTTTAGCCTGATAGTGGGGTTTAGAATGCTCTAAGAAATGTTCTGGAAATATGTTCATTCAAAGCAGAGACCTCACTCTCCAGTTGGTCCTCTTCGCAATCCCCACACAAGCCAGATCACTGACGATCCCAAGGAATGCGCAGAACTCATTGCTGAGTGCTATGCAAGTATTTTTACTGTTGAAAACCAGAATGTACCATCTCCACCATCTCTAACATCAAATTCCATAACAACTATGGAATTTACACCTGCAATGTTGCGACGTCGCCTTAAGAATAAGCGCAACTATGCCTCCCCTGGTCTTGATGGTGTGACATACCTGCTTCTCAAACGTGGCAGGTATTTCCTTTTGTGCCAGCTTTCTTTCTTCTTTCAATACTGTCTCAACAATGGTGCTACTCCGGAGCAGTGGAAAACTGCCAGTGTCATTCCCCTGTTCAAAAAGGGCAACCGCATGTCACCTGTCAACTATCGTCCAGTTAGTCTTACTAGCTGTATGGCCAAACTGATGGAATCCTGTGTCAGAGAAACACTTTGGAACTTCTGGAGCTCTCACAGCCTCATCCGGCCCTCACAGTTTGGATTTATCCCTAACTCCAGCTGCTGTGATCAGCTTATCGAGTTCCTTGAGGACATCACCCGGATCACTGACAACGGCTCATGGGTGGATGTTGTTTACCTTGACTTTGCTAAGGCTTTTAATTCTGTGCCACACAAAAGACTTATGGCAAAACTCTCTGCAATGTGAGGGATGATCTTTTCGACTGGTTGAAATCCTTCATTCTCAGCCGAAAAGAAGTAGTCACGGTTCTAGGACAGCATTCTTCACCATATGAGATGTCATCTGGTGTACCACAGGGATCTGTTCTTGGTCCTCTTTTGTTTGTGGCATATATTAACGACATAGATGCCAACTTACAGAATGCCACGGTACTAAAATATGCAGATGACATCAAGCTGTACCTTGAAATCAAAAGGACTGATCCTGAAATTTACAACTCTTTCCTACAATCAGACCTGGACACAATGCAGCAATGGATCACAGACTGGCAACTGAAGCTGGCTGTGGACAAGTGTACCACCATGCATTTTGGAAGGAAAAATCCAGCGTCCACATACTCCCTCCACAACACTGATATCAAAAAGTCCTCTTGTGAACGTGACCTGGGCATTACTGTCAGCAACGATTTGCGTTGGACAAAGCATGTCTCTAAGATTGTCAAGAAGGCCGAGGGTGTCTTGGCATCACTCAGCAAGACCTTTGTTAGCCGCTCTCCAGCCATCTATTTAAAACTGTATACAGCTATGGTACGACCACACTTGGAATTCGCATCATCAGTCTGGAACCCCTATCTTGCTCAGAACATTGACCTCCTGGAAACTGTTCAGAGACGTGCAACCAAGCGCATACCCTCCATCAGACACCAACCATACTCTGAACGCCTTGCTTCCCTGGGCATGGATTCATTGAAGCTCCGACGTCTGGCAATGGACTTGGTGAATACCCACAAAGTTTTTAACCATCTCGCCAATTGCAACCCTGAGCGCCTCTTTGATCTCCATGTGTCTAACACACGTGGACATGCCTACAAGATCAGAAAACAGCACAGCTCCCATGACTTTCGTAGACATTTTTTCACGCTCAGAGTTGCTGAAGCATGGAACAAACTGCCTGCGTCAATTGTTAGCTGCCGAGACACTGCATCCTTTAAGACACTCATGCTTCCCGAAATACGCCAAAACTACACCTGATGTACCCCTTCCATACACATGCACACGTGTGTATCATGACTCGTGCACTGTTCATTTTACTGATGTTTGTGCATTGCCCTATGTACTGTACATGCACTTTTTTGATGAGCTGTGGTGCACCTGGGCACTGTACACAATATTTCATTATTGTTATTGTTATTATATCATGACTCGTACACTGTTCATTTTCCTGACATTTGTACATTATTCTATGTACTATACATGCACCTTTGATGAGTTGTAGTGCACCTGAGCACTGTACACAATAATTTCATTATTATAAATGGAAAAAGATGAGGCTAAAATTTCTTTGGTCAAAAAAATACGGTGAAAGCTTCTATTTCTAATTTCAAAGTCACTTGCTGTTTCAAAAACACTTACTTATGACATTTCAATTATTCGGTCAATGGAACAGCCCACGAATGAAATTAGAGCATTAGTAGCTGAGTATTCCACAGACGTGTACTCTTAATGTAATTCTCAGTGAGAATCTGACAAACATGGCATGAAACAAGGTTGGCCTTTTGAATTACAGGTACAGTCCCTCAATTGCATTTCCAAACAATTTCTGTCTAACCAATTTTACTCCCAAGGCTTGGGTCTAGCTGAGGCTATAGTAAAGAAAACTTGCCCAAGATGCCATGCAGTGAGATCGAACCTGGAACATCATGGTTGCAAAGCAAACTTCTTAATAATTAAGCCTTACTGCCAAAGGCATGATAAAACATTGGTAAGATTAGCAAGAGAGTGAAGATGTTAAACAGCAAAAATAATAGGTTTTGTGAGAAGCAGAAGGCAATATTTAACCCTTTAGTATTTAAACCGGCCGTATCTGGCCAGAATTCTCTCAACTCTTTCTGTTCCAACTGGCTGCTCATACTTATGTTAAAGTATTGTTCTTAAAATAAATAATATCAAAATCTCGTAGATTCGATATGTGAGATAAGTATGTGAAATAAAGTTTTACTGTGAAAATACAATTGTAAATATAGAGTAATGTAAATGCTAAAGGTTTAAGGATAGAATCAGAGATTAATGTATACCAATAGAAACATAAGTGTATAACAATTAGAACAATGTGAATCTACAAGAAAACACAGAAGGGTGCATAACAAGGAAGCAGTAATAAAATAATTGTTTCTACTTTTGGCACAAGGCCAGCAATTATCCCAGTGTATTACTGGTACTTTATTTTATCGACCCCCCTAAGGATGAAGGCAAAGTTAACCTCGGCGGGATTTGAACTCAGACCATAAAGGGCCGTAACTCTTTGCTGCAAAGCATGGTGTCCGACCCTCTACCAATACGTAATAAAATAATACTTTTAAAACATTCTGGTAGTGCCCCAGTTTAGCCACAGCCTACTAGCTGGAAAAAATAAAAGTAATTCTACAAGAGAGTTGATTACCTCTGATTAATACAAAATTAGCCCTATATGAATGCAAAAGTAATCATTATTTTGAATTAATTAGTTTCTTTATTCATGCTGCCAAAAAAATGTAAATATTGAAAATGCAGATTAATTGTTAAATTAACATAAACAACCGTCATTAATATCATCATAATTCTTGATTGCAGTAACAGATGGCCACAATCCTTCTCCACCCATTGTAATTTTCATACTGAGTTGTGGGCAGGTGATTAACTCTGGTTATCAGAAGGATTTTGAGTCTCTACACAAAATTTTAAATCAGAATACAAAAGGCAAGACAGACAACACAAGTCATCTTGTCTGACACTCCAACAATTCTGCCAATCCACTGCCATGACGTGGTATTTTATTTTATTGACCCCAAAAAGACAAAAGGCAAACTTGATCTCAGCAGGATTTTATTTTATGTTTTAACGACTGTCATATGAGTGGACTGCTTAAAACTTTTAATCAATTTTAACATTTGTTAATAAATATAATTATTGAACACTTAATAAATTAAATTCTTTTAAACTATTTTGCAGTCCATATTAGGGAATTTTATGCACATATATATCAGTATTCAAGTAATATCGACTATTGTTTGCAGTCTGAATATATATGTTAATTTCAGTAAAATACTTTCATGCAAGAGCAAAGATTACTCTTTCATTATATGTTCCAAATTATATATATATTTATTTTTCTGAAGAAAAAGGTAGCATTGATATCGAAGTTCCGATGTTGATGCCTCTTCAGACTAATTGCTAGCAGTTTGAAGAGTTATCAATGCTGAAACTTCAAAATCACTGCCACTATTTTCTTCAGAAAATAAATCTTATACTCTGCTCAAATGTATTCAGGGAACCTGTGGAAAAGCTAGACCTCAGAGAACTTAGGCTGACCTTGTGCAGGAAATGACACAGGATCAAGTTGACTGAAGATACGCAGTATTACAGAAGACTCATTTTCTGACACAAGTGAGATAAAATGAGTATTGTGAGAATAGTAAATGAAGAGGCTGGGTAGTCTATCTGCGATTATGCTCCTGACATCTCTGCCCGCACCCCCACTACCTTAAGTTCCCTCTCACCATCTAGTCCACCCACATGCTTTAGGCCTCCTCCACTCACATCCTTCATTGTCCAGCATAGAAACATGGTTGCACTCTTCCCCACATCTCCATTTCACGCTACCCGCCCAGCCCTTGTTAGCATAAAAAGCTTGCACACACTCCACAATATACCTCCAAATATCACTGTCTTCAATGTTACTCCCCACGACCTTGCACTTGCTGTCCCACTGTGACCCTACTTTCTCCAGCAAACAAGATGTAGCAACCTCTCTTAACTTATCCACCTCCATCCACACACCTGACTCCTATCACTGCCTTCCCAGCCTGGCCAATAACACAAATAGTGCTCTAATATTGTAATGGGGTAGTGCTGATGCCATGATAAAATGCACCTAGCTCACTCTGTAAAGTGGTAGTGCTGGTGCCACAATAAAAAAACATTTAGTCCTCCTTTACGGTGCTCCTACTACATGCTGTAAAGTAGTTAGAATTATGAAGGGCATTCGGCCATAGAAATAATGCTAAAAATGGAACATATGAGCATGTGTTACAATCTTAAACATTTAAAAGTGTTAGGAAGGGCAACCAGCTGTAGAAATCAAGCCAGAATCAGTTCCCGTCCCACCCTTGCAAGCAGGGAAGAGCGGACGTAAAAATGATGATGATGATGATGATTACTCTATATTTACTATTATATTTCCAGGGTAAAGGCTTTACCTCACATAACATCAAATCTATGAGATTGATATTATTTATTTTGAGTACACTACCTTAACATCAGTATGAGCAGCCAGAAAAAGGTGAGAGAATTCTGACGGCCGGTTTAAAAATGTATGTTTACATACACATCCTTGCAACTTTAGTTAAAACCTGTACTGTTTGTATAGATAGGAATTCATAAATGTGTGTGTGTGTAAAATACTGAGAAGAAATATCCCTCTATTGATTCACATTTAAAGAGTAAAATTAAGAAGGGCAATGATTGTTTTATCTACATTTTAACAATCTAAAACATGAGCTGATCCAAACACATTCAGAGTTGATTCCTAGCATATTGCAAAATGCATACACAACCAATTATCCATAAATCAAATAAAACAGCAAGATATGAATTCAATGGATATTTCTCTGGATTTGGTTCTACTATACAGGACCTTGGGCTACTAATTTCTACCATAATTAGATTGCTTCAGATTAAGCACAGTTAGGACTTTGGGCATGGGTGGGAGAACCTTCTGAACCTTAAAGTTCTCCTTAACCAGGATTCCAAGCATAAAACAGAAAAGATGGTTCTGATCTTGTGGACTGTCAAGGTTAAGGACATGGTCTGCAGTTGTTACTAGTATGTCAGCTAAAGAAGGAAGTTCATACAGCTTTTGAGGTAAAGAAAACAATAGTTTTTTCTTACTATAGCAAAGGACATATATGAAGCAATGTTTCATATAATGTTTAATGCTGGCAGCTAATTATAGCAAACTAAAGACTATGAACAAAGATTTTAATTCATGGTCATAAAAAATTCAAAACAATACTAAGCTAAGTTTTTATTTGAGAAAGTGTGAGATTCATAATCAAAGATATTACAGTAGGATAATAAATTATGTTGGTCTGTTTGATAGACTCTCATTTGTCCAGTCTTTCCTCTTATCCTATGTTATTTCTTGTTTTTATTTAGTTCATTTCATGAGTCTACTTCTGTTTTGCTTTGTACTCAATCAACACCTCATCAAATTTGTTAATTTCTATCAGTCATTTTAATTTCATTGTATGAAACAGATGGTGACATACAATATATGAAGTAGTGTATAATTTATATTCTTACTCAAGCTTTAACCCGTTAGCATTTAAACCGGCCATAGCTGGCCAGAATTCTCTCACCTCTTTCTGTACAAACTGGCTGCTCATACTGATGCTAAGGTATTGTTCACAAAATGAATATCAATGTGAGATAAAGCCTTTATCATGAAAATACAATAGTATACATACATTAATGTAATTGCTAAAGGGTTAAATTTGTTTATTATAATCAAGTTGTTATCATTTCCAGAAGAAAAAAAAGCTAATATATTCTCTGGACAAAAACCAGTAACCTTGTACTAGTACCTGAAAGAACTGATTGCTTCTGTAGGAGTTGCAAAATAATAAAAAAAAAAAAAAACAGCTTTAACCCTTTCATAACTATCATCATCATCATCATCATCATCATCATCATCGTTTAACGTCCGTGTCCCACGCTTGCATAGGTTTGGACGGAGGGTTTTCCCACTTGAGGCAAGAGTGGTTATCTTGCTCGCATAGGACTATCTGGCGGGTTTTCTACGGCTGGATGCCCTTCCTAACACCAACCACATTTACAGTGTGGGGCTGGGAGGTTTTTACCGTGTTGCCTACACGGCCACATTACAGCGTGAACTGTGTGTTTTCTTGACGTGACACCTACACGATCTCATTTGTTTCGGCCTGGATGTTGTGGCACCAACATAACTTTACATTGAAAGGGGCGGTGTGGATGGGGTGGGGTGGGTGTGTGTGTGTGGGGGGGGGGGGGGTAATTTTGTTAGAGATGCCTACTGACTGTAGTAGGTTTTACTTTGTATTTAGGTAAGGCGGGTCTTCTCTATTACTGAGTACCGCCAAAGGTCTCGGTCCAGTGACATTGTCTTGGTGAGGTGTAAGTGTGTGAGGTCGGAATTTATCAGCTCGTCCCAGGTTTTTCTGGGTCTGCCTATTCCGTGGCTACCGTCTATCTTTATTGCCCTGCACTTTGTTATACAGCTATCGTCCTTCATGCGCATCACGTGACCATACCAACGTAGCCTTCTCTCGAGTAAACAACATCTGATCCCTCTTATTTCTAATTTTTTCCTTAGTTCGTTTATGCTTTGTCGTTCATGTATATTACTATTACACATCCAGCGGAGCATGCAAGCTTCGTTTCTCTCTAGTCTGCGTATATCCTCTGCACACAATGCCCAGGTCTCACTGCCATGCAACATTGCTGTTCGTATGCAGGCATCGTACAACCTGCCTTTCATTTTTAGGGAGAACCCTTTAGCGGCTAATAGTGGTATAAGCTCTCTGAACTTTTTCCACCCAGTTCTGACTCTAGCTACTGTACTTTCAGAGCACCCTCCCCCACTGCTGATTTTGTCACCCAGGTAACGGAAGCTGTCCACTATTTCTATAGAACCCTCTGCGCAGTTGAAAGAGCTAGTATTTTTGGGGCACTTGCTGCTACTTATTGCCCCAGAACACCGGCCACATGTAAAATCTATGTTCTTAGTTAGCTTACCTGTGATCCCACTACATCTTTTATGCACCCAAACTTTGCATTTGGGACACAAAATGGAGTTTCTACCTACGCCTTTCCTACACTCTGAGCATGGCCACTTCCCGGAGGGGACCGCCGCCTTATTTTCTTTCTTACAAACTAGAACTTTAGTCTTAGCCAGGTTAATTTTAAGGCCTTTTGAAACTATATTTCTAATAAAATATATTGCCAGTGTGTTTCCATTAATTTTTGAAATAATGAAAAAAAAAAGAATTTAATAAAATAGCTGATATCTAGAACATAATTTAAGGAAAATTTCTTAAAATTAGACATGAGGTTTTAATATAAGTACAAACATCTTAAAATGAGCAGTTTTGTTTCATAAATCCAGTATGGTTTCAAGCAGTTTGATATCAAAACTTTCTTTATATAAAGTGTCCATTCAATTATCACAAACACACGCATGCCTAAAAAAAAGATAAATTGTGGAGGCACATAGCTTAGTGGTTAGAGCATTTGGCTTGCAATCAAAAGGTTGTGAGTTCAATTCTCAGACTGGGTGATGTGGTTTCCTTGAGCAAAACACTTTATTTCACATTGCTCCAGTTTACTCAGCTGTAGAAATGAGATGATAGGACTGGGGTCCCTATCATTCCACTGCAAAGTGGTCGTGGAGGTGCCACGGCAAAAGAGCACCCAGCCCACACTGTAAATGAGGTTGGTGTTAGGAAGGGCACCCAGCTGTAGAAATCAAGCCAGAATCAGTTCCTGTCCCACCCTTGCAAGCAGGGAAAAAGCAGACGTAAAATGATGATGATGATACAAAATATATTGCTATATATTTGTTGTGGTAACTTGAATTCTTGCAACAAAGAAAGAAGCAACATGTCTTCATTTTCATAATTTTAGTTTTTTTTTTCCACCTTTTTCCTCATTTATAAAATATCTATTTTACTATGTTGATGTCTCTAATCATGAACATTCAAAAAATAATTTTTATGTCAGAACCTTTGTCAAAGGCAATCATCATCATCATCGTTTAACATCTATCTTCCACGCTAGCATTGGTTAGATATTATATACATAATATTCAACATTCCCAACTTATTAATCTTTAAATTAAATCAATTTCACTATATTCAATCATTCATAGTAAAGGTCGAAATCTATGAAAATGCTAACTTAAACATACATAGTGCATGGGTGTATATGTTTTAGAAAACATATAAGATTCCCTGAAACTAAAAAAAATTAGAGTATCAAATAACAAAAAAAAAGTAATAATAATAATAATTGAAAATAATATATGTAGTTCAAGTCCACAAAATAGAATGAGTTCAAATGATCTAAAGGAATATAAAAGAAATCAAAAGGTTACATTTGAAAGAAACTATCTGGCCAATTGTTGTAAAAGTGTTATGAAAACTGATAAAGAGAGTCAAAAGTTAAGTTAGGGTAGTAGTTATTCTCTTATGCACTTAAGTTGGCTCAGAGTTGAAAGAATACCAGCATTGGTACTTGCTAGTACAAATATTATTTAAGTTAAATTAATATTTCATGCCACCATGATCAATAAAATAAAGCTTCAATATTATTGGAACCAACTAAATAAAATAAAGCTTCAATATTATTGGAACCCAACTAAATAAACTAAAAGGGAGAATGATGGGTGTTGGCACATAAAACTAACTGAATATATGTCACAGAAGTTGGACAGTTCATATATTGAAGCTCAAATCTTGTTAGAGTTCAGCTGGCCCACTATAGGGTAAGAAATTTGTCCAAAAGACATTGTCAAAAGTTACCAAATAACTTGAGACTGGTTAAGGTGCTAACCAATGAATTTAAAGAAACTATATACAGTGTGCTCAAATCTTAATCAGATAATTAAATTAGAAAATGAAAAATAAAACTCATACACTACATGAATATGAAAAATATATGTACAAATATTAAATGAAAAGTAAAAACCAACATTTCTGAGATTTAAATAATTTCAACTCTTTATTTTATCTTTCTAACACAGATTACCTGTGGAACTCCCAAATTATATATGGTCTTAATATATGTTTTTACACACAATCTATAAATATTGCATTCTATTGATATCTTTTATTATTTGCCAATGAGGATATATGATATTGGAAATGGTTAGATTATTTGAAATATAGGAGTAAATTATATATTTTGTGGCCTAATAACTGTAACCACCTTTTTTTTTAAACAGTGAGTCATTGCAAAAAGGAAATAGCTTGTTAAAATCATTTAATTTCATTGACAACAATATTAGAATACTAGACTTACCATTTAATTCATGCTGCAGTTTCTCAATTTGAGCGCGTAATCCATTTGCCTCACGCTCACCCTGTTCAATTTCTTCTGCTTTCTCCATTTGCATCCTTTCAAAACTTTCTCGAAACAACATATTTTGTTCTTCCATCTGTTGGTGGTTATAACCAAGATGGTCTTGAGAAAGTAAAGAATAGGTAGAATGAAAGTCTTCACGGTTGCTGTTTCCATCATGTTTTGTAATGACATCACTATACTTTTGAAAAAGATCTGCATAATCTTTAAGGGCTTTATCTCGGTCATTTAAAGCCCCCACAGCCTGATTTTGCAGCTTTTTCACATCATTCTCAAGACTCTTCTTTTCATCTTCAACAACTTCAATTCGCTTGGTTGTTTCTGTAACTTTATCTTGCAGCTGTTCAATTTCTTTGTGCACCATATCACGTTCAGACATAATCATCGAATACTCCCGCAATGCAGCATCTCGCTCACGAGATACATTTTCCAGATCTTTCTTTGTCTGCAGATGAATAACTATTGTTTGCTGAGAGTCTTTAATCTGTTTTTCACGTTGAAGATTCAAAACATCTAAGGTGTCTTTAAGTTCACTGATTTCATGTATGGAAGCATCCCAATTCCTGATTGCTGTAGTACACTGTTGTTGTAAACTGTTCCTTTCACTCACAGCATTGTCGCGCTCTAAACAAAGATCTTCATAGCTTTTTTGTGTATGCCCTATTTCTTCACGGATATTTTTTAGCTCATTTAGAGTTGCTGTGTGCTTTGTAACTAAATCTGTGTAACGCTGACGTAGTATTTCATATTCTTTGTATAATCCATCATAGGTATGAGAAGGGTTATCACACATTTTCCCAGTAACGTCATTCATACCAACTTCTAGAATTGGTTCCTGATGTTGCTTCCGTAATTCTAAGGCTTCTTGCTTTTCATTGACCTCGTGTTCAAGACGTTTCATCCGTGCACTAAAATCTAAGTTTTGACCATTAAAATTATCATTATTTTCAGCAGACTGTGACACCAAATTTAAGAAACAGACATACTTTTTACGATAGGTGTCTGAATCTTTCCCGGCTTCAGCTTGTTGTCTTTTTAATGAGAGCAGCTCATTCTTAGCACGTTCATATTGTGCTTTAAGTAAATCATAGTCACCAACTCTTTCAGAAGGACAAACCTCCCCATTTAGACTTAGCCTAAAGTCTTTGTTGCTTTGAGGTTGACTAACCTTGGATATGAAATGAAAGTCAGTAAGCTTTGGTTTAACTGCATGTGAATCACTGCCATTCCCATTGTGACCAGAGGGAACAGTAGTAGTGTTTTTTTCAGAGCCACATGCTTGGTTGTGGTTTAGCTGTGGTTCATATTCAAAAGATGGGATGAACTTGGTGTATGTTTTTGAATTAGAAGAGGTTGTAGAAGCAATAGTATCTGTGAATTCGAAAAAAAAAGCAAATTAGAAATTGAAGAGAGTTAAATTAGGAAAAAAAACATTTTGAGAGAGAGAGAGAGAGAGAGAGAGAGAGAGAGAGAGAGAGAGACTTGTGAACAGAGGCTGACCTCCTGAAACAGAACAATATAACCTCCTGCAAGACTGATGCCCAATCTACCCTGAAAGATCATTAGTAACTATTTGCACCATCAACATACCCCACTCTCTCATGCTACAAAGGGTCACTTCCACCACTCTCTCATTCTACAAAGGGTCACTTCCACCCCTCCACTCCATTTCATCACTTTGTCACCCCACCCTCATATAGCCATTTAACCATTCTTTCCCCCACATCACCCCACCACATCTGTCATACACCGATGACATATATATCATCCCTACCATTGACTGTCAACCCCTCTAGTGCTGGTGCCTCAGAAAATGCACCCAGTACACTGTATAAGGTAGTTGTTAATAAGAAGGGTGTCCAGCTGCAGAAACCATGAAAAAAACAGTCAAGAGTACCCTTCAGCTGTGTCAAATGCATGGCAATCTCTCTAGTGTTAGTGACATAATAAACAAACCCAGTACACTCTGTAAAGTGGTTAGTGATAGAGAGAGAGAGAGAGAGAGAGAGAGAGAGAGAGAGAGAGAGAGAGAGAGAGAGATTTTGAAAATTTATTTCCTATAAACAATTATTGGGGTGTCAGAGTACTATTAAGCCACCTTCATTATATTTTAGTTAATTAATACCAAATAGGAATGGTGGCGGCCTATTTCCCTTAGTCCAGGTTATTGATTAAAACTGAAAAACAAATATGAGGAATAAATCAAGTGACCAGGAATTAAACCTATGCAAACTAATTGGGAATTTACCACTACTAGAATGACCACTGCATATTATATCAAATCATTTATAAATTATTTCAAGTGTGCATTTGATTTGAATAAACTTGAATCTTAACATGCATTTACTGTTCTCAAACGCCAAGTTTATACTACAATAGACACTGAAAAATAGCTAAATCTATGACACAGATATTAGGTCAATATTTCAAGGTTAACAGTAACAATGATGCCTTTCCAAAATATATTTTTAGTAGTTTATAGTTCAAATGAACACAAAGAAAAACAACTAGCTGTGAGTCAGTGAACTAAGACAGTGATTAAGCCAGCTACTTGGGACATCTCAGGTTACACAATGTTAATGAATGATCTCATATATGTATGAGTAGATAATTCAAAGCAACTCAAATATGAAAGAATAGCATAGCTACAAATAATAATTTGAATAGGCAAAAGTCCAAATTTTGACAGGAAAACTGTCAAGTTAAATGTATCAGTTCAAGTATATTATTGATATTTCTTTTAGCAACAAAGAAGATGTTTATATTTTAAAGAATAGGTCTGTCTCTCAGCCTCTGTAAAAGCAGACCATTCAACAGAAGACTATTCTGAAATGTCCATCCACTGATTTTATTATGTGACAGAAGGTCATAAAAATCTAAAACCAAATCCGCCATAACTAAAAATGCAGCAACTGTTAGGATAGTTTGAAGATATATATTGTATGTAGCTATCTTTGGAAGCTCATTTTTAGTATTAGTTTCATCTCTATATGTTCTAATGACAATATGGGAAATCTGGATTTCTGTTCTGTGTTGTATTGCACATTACATTACATTGTGTTGTATTGCACATTACATTACGTCTAACCCATGCTAGCGTGGAAAATGGATGTTAAACGAAGATGATGATGATTAGGTTATCCTTGAACAGTTCTAGTAGCATAACAGTTTATGTATGAGAAAAGATTGCTAGCCTCTCACTCAACCTTCCACCATTTCTGAAGAAAAGGATGTTGTGAGTGATCTCTCATGGCCCAATATAGCCAATTCTGAGAGAGACAAAGAAAAATCAACTGACCACAGAAGGATGAAAGGCAACAAGTGAACTAGCAAGATTTGAACTTAGAATGCAAAGAGCTGGAATAAATATCACAAGACATCCTATACAAAGCTTAAATGACTGCCAATTTGATGCATTATAATAGAGGACTACAGGAATAAATTACTCTCATCCATAATGATAGTTGGTAATATGGAGCAATTTCAGATGAAAAAATTCCATATAAAATTTCATCCTTTTTATACAAACTCACCTGTACTAAAGTGTTTAGATTTAAAATAATATCTTTGTGAATGACATTCTGATATATCAATTGATCACCACCAACATAATATAGTAATATATGGTTACAGATATTTAACTAAATCCATCCCAAATCCTTATTACATGAAAAATGAATATACAGTCTACTCGTTAGTAATATTTAAGAGCAAGTATCCAGTATCATAAAAGTCATCCATTTCAAAATCATGGGGGGGGGGGGGGGGTATAGATTATATCGAACCAACAAGCCTCTATGTAAAATCCTTTACTCAAGTAATTCAAGTAAAAACTTATAAAAATAAAAATAATATGTTGAGTCAAGATTCTACAGTTGTAGCAGGGGTGATAACTGTCAAAATACAGAATTATGCTCTCTGTGCAATTCCTGCAAATCTTGATTAATCCACTAGGTCTGCATTTCCAGAGCTACACAACCCTATAGATAATATATTAGAATGTGCATCAAAGGCATTTAAGTGCAACCATTATATTTTTTTATTCAGACAAAGTGCATTCAAAAAGTTTGTGGAAAATGTATTTTATAGGAACTTTATGCAAATGTTTTACTATTTGCTTGCATCCAACTTAAATGCATACATATTTGTTCTAACCTGTGTAATTCAGAAGTAATTTGAAGCAATAGACTGAAATTTACACCATTTAAAATACAATCATCCTTAAAGCAACATGTGTTCTGTCAAAATTCATAAAATTTATGGTAAAACTTGGTTGGAAGAAAAAGGACTTTGAGAATTGTTTATGGAGATACTTCCCTAAAAAAAAAATCAGTAATTTACAAATGGAGAACTTGTTTCAAAGAAGGACGAGATGGTGTTGAAGATGATGAAAGGACCTCAGTTTGTGAAGAAAAAAATCGATGCTCTCAAGATCTAATTGATATAGACTGATGAGTAATAGCAGAAAAAGTAGTTCACACCTTGACATCTCTGTTGGTTCAGTTCACATAATTTTAAGAGATAAATTAAAGCTAAGCAAACTTTCTGCTCATTGAGTGCCAAGACAGTTGCACCAAGATCAACAACAAACAAGAGCAGAGCATTCTTTAGAAATTTTAAACAAATGGGATAAAAAATCCAAAGGCTTTCTGAGGCAAATTGTAACTGGAAATGAAATCTGGCTTTACCAGCAAGACTCTGAAAACTAAGCTCAGTGAAAGCAATGGTTACCCAAAGGTGGAAAAGACTGGTCAAAACAAGAGTGAATTATTCAGGAGGAAAGGTTATGGAAATAGTCTTTGGGGATGCTGAGAGAATTTAGAATGAAAAGAAAACAGTAACATCTGCTTATTATGAAAAAGGTTTAAGAAAATTAGCCAGAAATTTAGCAGAAAAGCTCCATGGAAAGCTTTCTAAAAGAGTTTTTTTTCCATCTTGACAACACCCCTGCCCAGGAATTTCGATGGGAAATTATTAGACTTCCACGCTAGTCCTGAGTAAGCACCTTCTTATTCCCTAAACTTGAAAATTTTTCTTATTTTCTAAACTTAACATTTTTTAAAAGATACCCAATTTGAGACCATTAATGATGTAAAAACAGCTAGTTTGTCATAATTAAATTCTCAGGATCCTTAGTTCTATCAAGACAGTATAAATATCTGGTATCATCGCTTTCAAAATTGCCTTGTAGTTGATGATGCTTATGTGGAGTAATAAAGCTTTTACATAAAATATTTTTCTTTCATTCTATTTTTCCATAAACTTTTTAAATGTCCCTTGTAGTGTATTTAAGGCTACATGATAAGATATGTTTTTTTTTTTTTACTTTTTAAGATAAAGGGGCATGATTTGAGGGAGAACAGATTGCTACTTCAAGTAGGTTGAGCAATCACATAGCAAGCAACGTTAGCAAGTTGTCTAGCTCAAGATCAACTCACATCGAGCAGACATATGACATATAAATGGCCAACTTGATAATTTAATGCAAACCAGAGTGCTCTGGATATATTATGCTTATTATGACCTATCCTAGGTCAATCCTAAAATTAAGTACCTTCCAATCATGACCACCCCATGTGTTTCAAGAATAATCTCTTGTATTACATTATTTAATTATCTATAATATTAAACTACTTGTCAAGATAGGTGTTTTAGTGTTATTCTTTAAACAACCTTAATTATTGAAGATCAAAAACAATACGTTAAAATAAAACCACCCCAGACCAATAAAAGGTCAAGTTATTGAGTGACGTTTGAGAGTACTATGATTACTATTTTGTAATGCATCGATAGTAACTACTAAAATGTTTACTATGATTTAGTGGGTACTACTAGTAACTGAATGATATTTGCTTTGTTTAGCATATGGTGAATTGATAACAATGATGCCTTACACACCATTTGCAGACAGGCAGAATAGCACTGAAATTGACACCATCTGTAGCTGACAACACCATGCTGCAACTCTACACATTAAGCAGAGAAGACAAACATATAGAATTAGTTAAAAGTTGCAAGATGTTGAATATGCCAACTAATATGGCAATCAAGCAACTAAAAAAATAAAAATGATTTGTGAATGGAGAAAACAGGAAAAGGCATTATAGAAACAGGGAATAAAAAAAATAATCATAGACTTTGTCCTGAAACAATACAATTCCCACAAGTGGAGGAAACCATAAAAATCATGGATACACAAAGTATTATTCAAACTAGAAACTGGGACTGGAAATATCCATGTCATTTTAAAATTACAAGAGCTTTATTCTGATATTGGAATACACCCAAAGAGGAAGACACATGAAGTGAGTTTGGGATATGCAGACACATTCAACTTATATGGAAAAACAAAGATTAAAATGTGTAGGCAAGGGTGGAAAGCTTGATGTAGGTGAATGTCTTGGTTATATCTGGAAGCTGAAGCATAGAGGAGTCATCTGGTTACCAAAAAGGATGGTCCCAATTTGCAGTATGCTCTGGTTCTCTGAGTGAAAATATTATTTTTAATACTATCACATCATAGAAGACTAAACCAAATAGATTTCTTTAAGTTACATTCCTAACATTAGCATCTGTCAATTTACTCTTGTAACACCTTATTAAGGTAAAATATATTAGAATATAAAGAGGAGTCAACCATTTGGATCAACAACAAAATTTAATATTTTTTATACAATTATATTGGTGGATGTCATGTTGTGTGCTATTGTCTAGAATTGTATTAGTGTCCTCTTTTTTGTTGTTCCTGTTGTAATATTATCATTATCATAAATTATAAACTAACTTTCCATGGCAGAAAATACCACCTGTTGCAAAATGATTATTTCACTTTAATTTTTACAAGCATTTATTATGGTAAAAATATTGACTAAGGTCATTGTCAAATCATATCTTTTCTCCTCTGTGTATGATGAGTGTATGGAACCTTTTGTTTCTCCTTTTATATAGATCATAGAGGCAGCAAAACTCTTACCAATAATGGAAACATTGTTAGAGCATAATGTGTCTCAGACATTTTATGTTTTTAATCTAATATCACAATATTCTCAGAATGTTTTAGTTTTATCAATGTGAAATTTACATCATTATTATCACCATCATTGTTTTAATGTCTGCTTTTAGGGTAAGAACGGGATGGAAGAAGTTCAGGGAGCTACTGCCACTGCTAGCTGCAAAAGGCTTTTCCCTCAAAATGAAAGGCAGACTGTATGATGTGTGCATACGAACAGCAATGTTACATGGTAGTGAGATCTGGGCGCTGTCTATAGAAGACTTGTGTAGATTAGAAAGAAACGAAGCCTGCATGCTCCGATGGATGAGTAATAGTAATATACACAAACGGAAAAGCATAAACGAATTGAGAGAAAGACTGAGCATAAGAGGAATCAAATGGTGTGTGCAGGAGAGGAGGTTGCGTTGGTATGGACATGTGATGCGTATGAAGGATGACAGCTGCATAAAAAGGTGCAGAGCACTAGAAGTTGATGGAAGCCGCGGAGTGGGGGAGACCCAAGAAAACCTGGGATGAGGTGATAAAAGCCGACCTTACCCAATTGCACCTCTCAAAGGTGATGACACACGACCGTGACCTCTGGTGTCACACAGTAATACAGAAGACCCGACTTCCCACGGGTACAAGCCGAAGCTGAAGCATATAGACAATATGCCCCCTCCCACTGCAAAGTGGTCGTGGAGGTGCCACGGCAAAAAAACACCCAGCTCACACTGTAAAATAGATGTGTAGGCGCTATGGAAAAAAAGCATCCAGCACTCACTGTAAATGAGGTTGATGTTAGGAAGGGAATCCAGCTGTAGAAATCAAGCCAGAATCAGTTTCTGTATGAGCAAGACAAGGTCAGCCAACACAGGACGACCCATCTAACCCATGCTAGCGTGGAAGAACGGACGTAAAACGGTGATGATGATTTTCCTGCGAACAATGGTTGGATAGGTCTACATAGATCAAGTCAGTACTGAAGCAGTGGCTACTGACCTCCGAAACAAGCCAGTGATCTCCCGTCTTGCTTATGTATGGTCTCATGTTTTACCGAATGCACAGGGGAGGTTGTCTTGTCTTTGACACAACTAAGCGTCCTCCGAACCCTTTGTTTGGCAAGCTTTCTACGGCTGGATGCCCTTCCTATCACCAATCACTTCACAAGGGTGCATGGGGCATGTGCGGCAAGCGAACATAATGGTATTGAGGATAATTGTGGTGGAGACAGGGGTCAGGCCACATTGTATGTTGCAGGTCAGGTCTTCTCCAGCTCCGCATAGCGCCAGCCCTCATGATTTTTAGTCATTTCTGTTGAGGTTAGTTTTTTAATGTATGGGATTTTTTTGTTACTAGTAACTGAGTGCTCAAAGATACATAATGGATACAAAAAGTGACTTACTGCAAGCATCTGTTACTCAGCCTAGACTTACTAACTGAGATGTAAGAATCAATTCAATTTTGCAATGGTATCTTTGACATAAAGAAGATAACATAGTTATACAAAACACACTCTGATAATTCAAGGACTTATACAAAATGTTCTAGGTCAGCTGATGCATGCTGACATGGAAAACATGGCTGAGCAGATTAGGTATTGAACTACTGATCTGTAAAATATAAGTTCAATCCTGCTGCAAGTAATTTTCTTTTTAGCTGTGGGTTGATCAAAACTTTGTGAGTGGAATTTGGGAAACAGAAATTGCAGAAGCTTGTCAGTGCTCTGATGGAATGAGAGGTGAAGCATAAATTAACTGAGAGAAAAGCTGAACATAGGATTAGATGCTGTATACAAGAGAGAAGACTATGATGGTTTGGACATATGAGGCATATCAAGAATTACAGCTGCATAAAAAAGTGTAGGGTGCTCAAGATTAATAGAAATTGTGGAAGGAGGAAGCCTAGGAAAACTTGGGATGATGTAGTTAAGAGTGACCTCCCAACACTGAACCTCACGAAGGAAATGACTCAAGACCAAGTCAATTGACAATAGGTTGTACTGTGCCTTTCCTCAAGAATGGGGTGAAATGCAAGAAAGAGAGAAGTAGATAGGCCCAACCCTCCTGTCCACTTTCCTAAGCTTATCTTTCCCCACACAATCCCCAAATACCACCTCCATCCACTTCCCACATTTAACCCATGTCAGCACAGAAAGGAAAAAAAGTGTTCCCACACCCACCCATATGGTGCTCCTCTTTCCACCTTAACCTATCCCCAAATCACTTCCCTGCACAACCTATGCCAGCATGGAAGATGTGCCCTCCATCCATTCCCACCCAATTACCTGATTCACTCCTTTGTCCAACCCATGTCAGCATGGAAAGCTAGGCATGCTTCCCAATATGCTGCCAAACAACTCACTCTCCCCAAAGCCATCCCCATGACTTGACGCTTCCTATCCTGTGGTGATATGCACCCTACCACACACAATGATGGTGTCATGATGAAAAATATACCTAGCACACTCTGCAAAGTGGTAGCATTAATGCCACGACAAAAGCACCCAATCCACATTGTAAGGTGGTAGTACCAGAGTCACAATAAAATGTTCCCAGTATATGCTGTAAAATGGTTGGCATTAGGAGGTGCATCCAGCAAAAAATGTAACATACAAGCAAGACATAGTCACCTGATTAGTCTAGCTTCAAAATGTGACAAGCCATCTAACCAATGCAAAAATTATTAATTATTCCAAGGCTCACATAATATTTTATTTCTATATTGTAATTTATTTCTATTTTCATTGTATCAATGAGCATACCAGCTACTTTTTTTCATGTTTTTGATAAAATATGATTTGATAAAATATAAGTTTTCCTTCTTGTGTTTTTGTTTATTTCATGTAAAACAGAAAAAAGTTTAATTTGCAGAAAGATTAGCTAAATTAACTATCATCATCACCGTTTAATGTCTATTTTTCCATGCCTGCATGGGTTAGACAGGTCGCCCACGTCATGAGACAAGTCTGGCACGCTGGCTGTGGCGTACCTTGCTCAGACGGAACTGTGATATAAAGATTTAGTTAGGACTATACCCAGCATTGTTAACACATTACATTTGGTAGCATAAAATTTACTACCTTGTGGAATAAGAAATGTTTTCTTAATTTCATCATTTTTATATAATACATCAATATAGAAAACATACAGTTATGAAGTACATAATTTACATTCCGATATAATACAATTATACCTAACCCTACATTCTTAATTGGTTCAAGAAGTCAAGACTTAAATTGAAAAATGATGAATGTCGAATTAACCTCCCTATAAACTGCTAACAGGCACTCCCTACTTACTTTATGCATTTATTTACTCTATTATGTGTTCCAGCCAGCAAGCTGAGGCCATGCTGGGGTACCGCCATATATGTGATTTTATGTTTTTCTTTTTTTTTTATGGTTTAATATTTTTGGCAGACCGACATAAAGTTGAGTCAATTGACATAACATGAGGTTTATTTTTGCCATATAATATTAAGAAAAACTGCTGTAACTTTGAAAATGATGAAACTTGAAATGATGTAAGCCAAGGTGTACCGTACTGACACAATGAAGAGAGTCACCGAGTGGGAGTTCATTGTCTAGTGCCAAATTTGCTGTGTAAGTTGTACTCCTTGAGAAACATTGATGAAACCTATGCATCACCCTTAATTGAGAACAGTGTCAGTTGAGCAAAAGGTCACTTGATTTTTTAGAACAAATACAGACTGTGAAGACAAGGCCTGAATAGCGGCAAACTGTGCATCAACAGAGCTGTCAGAAATGTGACCATAAAGGTAACTGATTCATAGCAACCAAGCTTTCACAGCAATGTCCTTTTTTGATTCTATTGACAATGCCAATTGGTATGAGGTAAATCACAAAGACAAGAATATAGATATAATAATGAGAGAAAACATAGAAACATCATTGATGATCCACACTGTAAAGCAGTCGTGTAGGTGTCATGACAAAAAGCATCCAGAACACATTGTGGATGTGGTTGGCTTTAGAAATGGCATCCAACCGTAGAAACTAAGTCAAAATCAGTTCTGTGTGAGCGAAATACAGTCCTCCGACTTGATCTCTCAGAAAGGGACAGCCTGTCCTACCATGCTAGTGTGGAAAATGGATGTCAAACGATGATGATGATGAAGAGGAGTTTATTGATATGTTTCGTATTTCTGATATAACACTAGTACCTTCATATATACCTAATTCCATTACTATTATGATTTCTAATTCAGGTGCAAGGCCAACAATTTGTGGAGAGGAAAAAGTCGATTATATCAACCGCTGTATTTTACTAATACTTTGTTTTAGCAATCCCAGAAAGATGAACAGCAAAGTTGACCTTGGCAGGATTTGAACTTAGAATGTAGAGAGCCATAATGAAATACTGCAATGCATTTCATCCAATACACTAACAATTCTGCCAATCCACCACCCTCACTGTTAGTATTATAATAAATGTTAACAGGCCAATGAGGAACTTCTGTGATTACTTGTGTTGCTAAAAATAACAGCCAACTCCCCTCAAATCATACCATGGTCCATAAGTTAGGATGGTCATTGCTGGAGTGCCTTTGTTCATAGGCTTGCTTCATTAAGGCTAATATGAGGTTAAACAGCAACAACATAAAATGCATTAAAGAATTTCTTCATTACCTCAAAACTTCAGTTGAAAAAAAAAACAGCTTTAGGAACTGAATCTATACTTGAAAATATAAAAATCAATTTAGTTACCTGTAGATGGGAGGTGTCTATGGCCATTTTCCTGAGTATCGGTATATGGACTTACCCAGGAATCTGTGAAGAAATTTGAACAAATATTAAAGACAATAACAAATTTAATGTCCTAGCTATTGATTCATGCAAATTTGTAGGCACATTTATTCTTATGTCATAATTGGCAGATAAAAAGATCTAAATACTAAATTAATTTAAAAAATAAAACTTTCAAATTACTTCTATTTTTTTAACATTCTTAACTCCTTTTATAATTGTCTTTCACTTGATTAACTGATATTTAGACATAATAGTGAGGACACTACACTGAATAATAAATAGTAACAAAATGAAGGCTCCACCAACTCCAACCTACCACAGAAGCAGGTCTTAACTTGGTTACTTTCTATTACTGTGACTAATCATCATAGATCGAAAAAAAAAAGAAAAAGAAAAAAAAGAAAATTCATATCAAAACAGAATGACATTTTCAGTAAGGTAACAACTGACTAACAGATAGTAGGGCTCATATGTAAGCAGAAGAAAATAAAAAAGCAAGTCTGAATATAAGTCTGACTGTTTAACACAGCTGACCTACCTGCTGCCAATCAATGAACTGGGGGTATTGATAAACAACCCTAACTATTAAACCCTCCTTAACTTTTATCTTTCTCCTTTGTACACACAAACAATGTCTTCTTAAGAAATACAGATAGAAAGGTACAAATATTACCGGATAGGACACCACTGGTATCTTACTCCCTGAAAGCTAGATGAAGTGTCTTATAACTAAGTGTTTTGCAGCAGATATGAGTCCATGACTCATGAACTAGTAGTCAAATGACCTATCTACTCAGTCACTTTACTTTAACTATAGGCGTGTGCATGTTTGTTTGTGTGTGTGAGGTCAACAAATACATTGATCTACAAATTGTGTTTGTGCTTAATTTAAACTAGTTGTTTAGTTTCAGTAAATAAATTGGAGACAATTTAAATGAATAACAATTAGATTTCTAAATTACTTATCAATTGTAACGTTCTGTATTTATACTCAAATACATAATCTAATCAATATTTATTGAACATTATGATACCAGTTCTAACCTGAACCAGAAAGGGAGCTCTGTTGTAGTCAGTTAATGCACATGCTTAGTGTAGCAACACTGCACAATCATTTGAAAATAGTGTCATGTTTTAATAAACTCTAAATTTGAGTACAGACTGCACAATGAAGCAGAGATAGCCACAACTGTAAACATTTATAATAGGCTGATCCAAACTGATATGTCTGATACCTTATCTTCCTATCAGGATCTATTGGTTACATCTAAGCCATTAGATCTGTTTAAGAAGTGTTAGCCAGGGTTACTCAGCAACAAATGTTACTGGAAAAAACACAACATAAACATAAAAAAATCACTATATTTTGTAAAATGGTGGCTTTTCCCCTCTTTCTCTCTTTACAGTCACATATTTTATGCAGACAAGGCTTAAAATGTTATGCAAATCCAAACATTTACATCTATAGCAATAGCAATACAAGCACTTAAGTTTATTGTCATGAAATATATATTACTTGAATAATTGCGTGATATGAAAGTCGTAGCTTACAAAAAGTGTGTAACAGCTAGATATAAGTTTATGTATTTATATTGCACATGGTTATGGGTGTGAATGTATACATAAGTTATTGATCTAAATATTAGATTTATAAGAATATTTTACACTAATAAAATTGTGAAAGATTTTCAGTTTTTATGGCAGACCTTAAAATATGAAAGCCAATTTCATGTACAGAGAGAGAGAGAGAGAGAGAGAGAGAGAGAGAGAGAGAGAGAGAGAGTATTGATTCAACCTAGACATAAACATATGGTCTATATACACACAGCTGTATCAAAACAAAAGGTTAACTTTTATAAATGATAAACTAAATTAAAACTTCTGAAAGACAAACAAACAAGATAGGTAAACATACTACAAATATGAAATAATAAACAGAGCGATAGACAGACTAGACAGATAAATGGAGAAGTGGGATAGATATAACGAAGTAGAAATAATAGGTAGCCCACCTGAAATATATATATATATATATATATATAACTCAACCAAATAAATAGTGTTTTCAATTAGAAAAATTGAAATAAAATTAGGTTTAATGAAGTTTCCTCCTACCCTATACACAATGTTACAGATACACCTGTGCTTAACCAACTAAAGTGAATGTGGACAGGTGGTAGGCAAACTAAAAAAGATATGACAAGAGAACAGAAGATAAGAAGTATGAAAATAAAAGAGTGAGTGAGTGAATGAGAAACATTAGAGAGGAATAAGCAAAGTTTTCTTGAAAGTTAAGTCACCTGACAGCAACAGGTTGGAGGTGTGTGTATACATACTTATATATATATACATGCATAGACACACACACAAAGAAACAACAACACATTGAGTTGAATTAGTGGATTTCTTGCAACACAACTTTCAATGCACCTAACATTTTCAATAACCACAGCATTATTTTATATTTTTCTGTTCTTACATTCAAAATAAGTTGCACAACCTAGCTCTAGCTGTATCAAATTAACACTTACCTTATTTGTCCCAGATTATATATATATATATATATATACACACACACACACACCGTATGTGTTTATTTATTTATATGTATGTTTTTTTTTCTTTTTCACTTAATTTTTTAAATACTAAAGTTCTGTATTATTATTCATTTTATTTCTTTCAGGCTGGTCAAATAATTAAGTGTTTACTAAGCTTCCTCCACTTCTTTTGTTTTTCTTTTAGTGGATTGATCCAACAGTAACTGTTGTTTAGCAGTCCACCGAGCTATGGTAACCAGATGACCCTGTCTGAGACTGAAGAAACTTCAAGTAGTACTGCTGCTTTTCCGGTTCTTGGCCCAATGAGCTTTAAACTGCTGCTATCTCACTACTACTACTACCACTAGTGCTACTGTTACTACCACTACTGTAGCATAGTGAGTGAGTTGCTGTCATGTGGTCTCTCATTTATTCACACTCTCACTCACTTTCTCTATCTTTATTCCCTATCACCACAACTACCTAATTATATAGACAGAGATAGATAGTGCAGTAGTAAAACAAAAATAAAATAAAAAAAAGTTTTATGCAAACATTCCCCTACCCAAGCCACCCACCCCCACTCCCAACAATAACAACAACTAGGTACTAACTACTAAGAGTTTCTGAAGTAGGTCAAATACAACATCTTTACAATATTAATGTAAGCGAGGGGTGGGGAGCCTGCCCACTAGAATATTACAACTGATGAACATGCTACTACTTCACTGGTCTGTACCCATAAATGAATTTGGAAATCAGTATATATATATATGTGTGTGTGTGTGTGTATGTGTGTGTGTGTTTGTATATAAATAATTGTTGTTGATCCAGGTTACTGGATCAGCTCTAATAAACTCTACTGTGGTATTGAGCACCCATTCTCACGTTCACCAATACTAACATATACATATGTATGTGGAGAGTGGGGGAGAGAAAGTTCAGTAACTACTACTACAGGTACTATTACCACCACTACTGCTGTTAGTACAATGTACCAACAATTAGGTGTATTACAGTAGTACTTACTTAAGTAGTTTAATAAATAAACATATATATATATATTTATATATATAAGAGAGAGCGGGGTGAGGGAACATTTCTGTGTGAGTGTGTGAGATAACACAGGTCTGGTAAGTTTATCTTCTGTAACATGACCATCTAAAACCAAGCAACAGTACATCAAATATAATTTAATAATAATTTTTTTTAAAAATAATTGCACATAGGTGATATTTGTAGCGCAGGGGTTATAGTTGATTAAATCAATACCCAGTAAAAAAGTACTTGATCTAGTGTAAGGGAGCAGATATATTATTTATTTATGATCATACACAGAACAACTGAAATGCTACTTTGGGTTTCAAGGTCCAGTTATGACCACATCCACAGACTGTACATGGTGGTGCAAAATGCGAGGAGGAGCAATCGGAACAGTGACTTCTGTCATCAGCAAGCGACACTGTGCAGTCTGAGGTGATCATAAACCTCAGACAGCGCTTTACTTGTTCTATGTATGTGTATATATATATATATCATGATGATGATCATCATCATTGCCATTTAATGTCCACCTTCCATACTAGCATGGGTTAGATTGGTTGTCCCATTTGAGGCAGGTTGGGTCAGGATAGATTTCTACAACTGGATTCCCTTACTAACACCAACCACATTTACAGTGTGCTGGGTGCTTTTGGTCATGACTCCTACATGACCACTTTACAGTGTGGATTGGATGCTTTTTGTCGTGACACCTACATGACCACTTTACAGTGTGGGCTGGGTGATTTTTATTGCGACACCTACACAATCACTTTAAAGTGGTATACTTATATTCTTGTGTTTTCCTTTTCCACTGGCGGAACAAAATGTTAAATAGTAACTGGTAGGGTTTGAACTGGAAATATCTTAATCATGATGCACTTAGATTAGTACATTAGAAGGTGATACAACTAAGTTTAGGAAAGATCTAGGTAAAATGGATGCACAGCATAGAGGAAAATGGAAAAAGGCCAAAGTAAGGGAGAAATGATGCATGGCCATAAGGTATAAAATGAAGTTGAAAGGTTTTAATGTAGTGATGGAAAAAGTGAAGCAGTGAATTAAGACAAAATCTAATCAAGTTAGGTGTAGGTGCTACACAAATAGAAAAAAACAATATAAACAGAACAGAATGTTCTCTGCAAATCAGAAAATGTTCTTTACAATACCCAGGAAAAAAGGGGGCAGAAGTTGCACCTAATGCTGAAGAATCCACACAATTATGGCCAAATCTATCGGAGATGGCAAAAGAGCATAACAAAGATGGATGGATAAATGAAGTTGAGCTTAAATTATCTAATGAACCAAAACAGATGAGAAAGAATTTCAAAAGAAGACGTTAAGAGCAAGTTAGGAAAATGCCAAACTGGAAATCTCCTGGATTAGATGGGACTCAAAGATTGTGGTTGAAAAGATTTAAAGGTGTTCTTTCAAAGCTAGGGAAGCGCCTAAATGATTGTGTAATACAAGAAGTTCCAAGTTAGATGGTTGAAAGACAACTTTGATAATGAAGGGTAAAAGGATAGGTCTGTTAGTTGGAAATTACAGGCCAATTGTTTGCTTGAATTTGTTTTGCTGCAAAAGTGTAAGATCACTTGCTTCAGAATGAGATGCTACATGTCAATTGTAGGAAAACTCTCAAGGAAACAAAGAGGATTTTGCTGTTGACAAGGTGATCAAGAATAACTGCAAAAGATGTCTAAAAAATGTATGCATGGCTTGGATAGACTTTAAGAAAGCTTTTGACATGGTCCCACATTCATGGGTACTGAAATGTTTGAGAATGTTTAGGATAGCAGACTGTTATTAATGTAATAGAGTCTAGCATGCCTTTGTGGAAGACAAACCTGTATGCAGGAAATAAATACATAGGTGTGGTCAATATAAGAAAAGGAATATTTCAAGAAGATTCCTTCTTGTTGTTGCTCTTTGTGATTGCCACGATTCCATTATCAATGGTCTTATGCAAGAAGGAATCTTAGGTTGACTCACTGGACAAAACTGTCCACTGGTGGGGACATTGGGAGTTTGGTATTGCAAAGTGTGCCACTATAAATATAAAGAGAGGTAGGCATGTACATAATGGTGGGATTGAGTCATCTGATGCAGAGTCGATTGGCCACCAAGAGGATAGTGGGTACAAATATCTGGGCATTTTGGAGCTTAACAAATTTCTAAATGAGAAAATGAAAGGAAATGTGAACAAAGTCTATTTAAATAGGTTAGAACTGCTACTGAAAACAACTGTGCCAGTTATTAGATATAGTGCAGCTGTTCTGAATTGGACCAAAGAAGTGATAGAGAAGTTGGATAGGCTAATGTGTAAGAAAATGGTTAACAATGGTGCATTGCACCCAAGGGCAAATGTCATGAGGCTATGTAGACTGAGGAATGTAAGAGGCTTAGGACTTGTAATTGTGAAAGATTGCGTGGCTAATGAATGTAAGTTCTTAGACTAGTATTTGACCAGTAGTAAAAATACTTTTAACCTTTTAGCATTTAAACCAGCTATATCTGGCCAGAATTCTCTCACCTCTTTCTGTTCAAACTGGTTGTAATTGACCACTTATATTGATGTTAAGGTATTGTTCTCAAAATAAATAACATCAGCCTATACATTGAAACTATTGGAATTTTTTAAAAATTACAAACAGAGGTTGCTGGCTCATAAATTGACTACAAGGGAGCATATGGAATTACATGGTCAATTTGAAAGAGAAACAAAGGAAGTAGAAGTAGGATATTCATGGAATTGGTTTGGTTGACAAAAGGTGATCTTAAGAGAAAGACAGAAAGTTTAACAGCTGCTCAAAATCAAGCACAAAACAAACATTATAAGGAATATGTATAACCCAGATGATATAAATAAATGTAGCTTATGTAGGAAGAAGGTGGAAAGTGTAACATACAATGTGAGTGTCTGTGACATGCTTGCAAAGAAGGAATATAAAAGGCATCATGATAAAGTGTACTAACACCTCCAATGGGCTTTATGTAAGAAATATGGGTTTGCAACCACTGAGAAATGGTATCAGCACAAACCAGAGAAGGTCCTAAAAAATCAGACTGTGAAACTCTTGTGGGATTTCACAATCCAGACATATAGAATTCTTGAAAATAGACATAACTTTGGTGGAGAAAGGTAATGATAGATGTTTGATGATCAATGTAGCTTGGCAAGGAGACCATTACATTAATGGTAAAGAACATGAGAAAATTGTAAAGTATGCAGACTAGAGAATAGATGTCAAGAAAATGTGGAATATGAAAGCAATTATGACAAGAGCACCTGGGTCAGTGAAAGAAAACCTCCAGAAAAACCTTGATAGAATTGGAATCAGTTCCAGCATTACAACATTGCAGAAAACAACACTTTTAGGAACAGCAAATATCTAGAGGAGAGTACTGTCTATCTGACATTACATAACTTGATAGAGACTCAATTAAATGATCCAGTGTTAATAAGATTATCATTGTCCAAATGAAGGATGATAATAATAATAATAACAAATAACATCATATTGACAAAGAGGAGGCTAGCCCACTCTGTAGGATCTGTGGAGAGAGAGAGGAAACTGTGGCTCACATCATATCATAGGAAAAGTGATTCACTGGCATTTATGCAAACTGAATGATTTACCTCACTCAGAGAAGTGGTATGAACATATGCTAGAGTTGGTGATAGAAAACAATCAGCTGAAGGTGATATAGGATTTCAGGATACAAACCAACAAGAAATTCGAACAAATAGACCTGACCTGGTGGTTTTTGACAAGGAAAAAAAGATCTTGCTTGATTATAGATGTAGCTTGCTGCTTTGACACAAGAGTGAAAGAAAAGGAGAAGGAGAAAATTAACTGGTACCGGGATCTTAAGTGGGAACTGAAAATGATTTGGGACTGTCATGAGATCAAGGTTGTCCCCATCATCATAGAAGCACTAGGTGTTATCTCGAAGAGCTCCTAAGGCTGGTTAAAGAACATTAGTTCAGTATCCTTTTTTAGAACACTCCAAAAGGCATGCCTTCTGGAAATAGCAAGGACCCTCAGATACATCCTGGATATCTGAGGCTGCAGGTAACGGCTTAATGTTCATTAGGGCAAATATTCCAGTTGAATATCATCAGTGATTGAGATATCAAGTTCATAATAATAATATATTCACAGATGATGACAGTGTTGGGATTTATATATACTGGAAGTTATGCTAACACTATGAAATACCAACAGAAAAAAGATGGTACAGGCATACACCATGAAAGATGTGAAAGAATGACAAAACAACCACACTCTGGGATATATCAATACACACGGATATTATAGTCAAAGACCACAAAGAGAAAAAGTGTCTTCTAATTGATATATCAATCTCCATAGACAACAATATATCTATCAAGGAAATAGAGAAATTATCCAAATATAAGAATCTAAAGATAAAAATAAACTGAATGAAAATGATGAAAATAGAAACAATAACTATAATAATTGTTTCTACTTTTGGCACAAGGCCAGCAATTACCCATTGCATTACTGGTACTTTATTTTATCGACCTCGTAAGGATGAAAGGCAAAGTTAACCTCGGCGGGATTTGAACTCAGAATGGCAAGGGCTTTATGCACAAGGCCAATAATTTGAGAGGAGGAGAAAGTCGATTAAATTGATCCCAGTACATTACTGGTGCTTTTATTTTGTCAACCTCATAAGGATGAAAGGCAAAGCTAACCTTGGCGGGAACTATAACAATAATAGGTGCCGTGGGGATAAAAAGCACATAGGCAGATACATAACCCAAACCCCAGGACTTACAAATATATACAGCATACAAACAATAGCACTACTAGGCACTACACACATATTATGAAGAGTACTACACTGAATACATTAAAAATAACACCAAAATCAACACTGCACATACCCAATAAAAATAAGACTAATAATAACAATAATAATTACAATAGTGATTTCTGACATAAGCACAAGGCCACAAATCTGGGGAAGGACACAGTATAGGTCTCAATATTTGGTTGGTATTTTATTTTAAAAATCACAGAAAGATGAAAGGTGAGATTTAACTCAAAACATAAAGAGACATAACAAAATACTTCCAGAGATTTTAGTCTGATATTCTACCAATTCTACCACTTCATAATAATAGTAATGATAATTGTTTCTACTTTTGGCACAAGGCCAGCAATTATCCCAGTACTCTACTGGTACTTTATTTTATCCCCGAAAGGCAAAGTTAACCTCGGTGGGATTTGAACTCAGAACGTAAAGGTCCATAACTATGGTGCAAAGCATGGTGTCTGACACTTTACCGATACTGCCACCCACTGCCCTAATAATAGTAATGATAATTATTCTAATTTAGACACAAAACTTCAAACTTTAAGACAATATAAATGATTTAGTGATTCTAGTACTTGACTGGTGTTTATTTTATCAACCCTGGAAGGTTGAAAAACAAAAGAAAACTCAGAATATAAAAATGACAGAAATAGTACAAGGAATTTTGCTTTCTTCACTACAGTTTGTGCCATTCTATTACCCTTATATCATTCCTTAATAATAATAATTGTTTCTACTTTAGGCACATGGCCAGCAATTATCCAGTGCATGACTGGTACTTTATTTTATCGACCCCGTAAGGATGAAAGGCAAAGTCAACCTCGGCGGGATTTGAACTCAGATCGTAAAGGGACATAACTATACTGGAAAGCATGGCGTCCGATCCTCTACCGATACTGCCAATCCACCGCCCTTATTCCTTAATAATAATAATAATGGTTTCTGATTTAGGCATAAGGCAAACAATTTTGGGGAAGGGGAAAGTCGATGAAATCGACCCCAGTGCATTACTGGATCTTTATTTTATTGACCCCCATAAGGATGTAACCTCAGAATGTAAAGGGCTGTAACTATATGCCGCAAAGTATGTTGTCTGATGCTCTACTGATTCTGCCAATCCACCACTCTCAACAATAACAATAATGGTTTCTGATTAGGCACAAGGCCAGCAATGTTAGGGGATTGGGAAAGTTGATGAAATTAACCCCTGTGCATTACTGGTACTTTATTTTATCGACCCGTAAGGATGAAAGGCAATAATAATAATTGTTTCTACTTTTGGAACAAGGCCAGCAATTATCCCAGTGTATTACTGGTACTTTATTTTATAGACTCCATAAGGGTGAAAGGCAAAGTTAACCTTTGCTGCAAAGCATGGCATCAGACCCTCTACCGATACTGCCAATCCTTATAATAATAATAGTCCTCTCTTTGAAACAAAACCAAATTAAACATGTCTAAGTATATAACTGAGACACAGTGAAATGAAGTAACAATAGATACAGCATACAAGTGACAAACAAAACACAAACCAAGTCAGTACACTTGAGAAGACACAAAACATGGCATAATCAAAGTGACAGTCAAGCAAGGCACTGCTGAAATCAAAATCTAAGACGCCATGTAGTTTGTTAAGGTTGGTCAAAATATGTGATTTGGTCATTTAAGCCAAAGTTATACCAGTTTTCACTGTCTGCCAAAGATCACATTATTTTTTCCCCCTTTCTACATACTTTCAATTTTGTATTATTGATATTTCAATGTTGTCAATCCACTTCAATTTTTTAAATTAAAACCATAGCCTCAGCATGTCTTGGGAGAATTGAAGCATTGGGCTTGTGTTGACCTCTCCTCAGTACAGGTTAAATCTTCATTAAGGTTTTCTTGTTTTCCACAGTATGTGTGATAGTATATGCTTTATTATTTTGTTCTTATATTGATTGCAATGTTTGAAAAATTTAACTTCGTGCATGGTTTTAGTCTTATTTTTTACCTTTTTGACACCAACTCATCTAAAATTGCTTCTGTTTCTATGAAACAAAAGCCCCCATTTTAAAGGAATAAAACCTTCCAACATAGATTTTTTTACCTGTTTGATACCAACTCATCTAAAATTGCATATATAAACTTTTTATGTTACAAATTCTATCTTAATGAAATAATAATTTTAGTACTTCCCTAATTCTTCAATAATTATTTAAAAAATAAAGTATTTATTTAGAAATACAGTAACAAAATAGTTAAATGTGTTAGGGACAACATGTCATTGCTGACAGATTGTGGCCCAAGATCAATTGACACATGGAATATTCAAGGTGGTAGACCTGACCTATAGATTGATTTCCAAACCTACTGTTAATAGGCCAACTCAGAAAGCACCAAAAATAATAAATAAGAACAATAACCAAGATACAAACACTGAAATTTGTTTCTATTACAGTGATATACAATTACATGAAACTACCAAGTTGATATGAAGCCTCTATATGGTCATTTGACCTGCTAGAAATTGTATCAAAATCTCTGTAAAATCACATTACCATCTTTAACACTTTCGATACACACCTGAACTGACCCTGGTACTATGATGCAAAGCTGTTTGTTTTAAAGTTTATATTTATTAAAAAACCTTATATCATAATTTATTGTAAGTACCTTTGTTAATTTATACTCCAAACACCAGTTTAATGAGAAAATGTTATTACTAAGTCGTTCCAAATTCTTGATTATTTTCAAAATTCTTGGCTGGTCTCACTTGGAGATCCAGCCAGATCGGTTGGAGACGGTTGCTTCTGACAGGACTCACTGGAAGGAGTGTTTGAGGACTTTGTCCCCACGACCCTCTCAGGAATAAATAGTCAAAGAAGTGTCTTTTATTAGAAATATGGTAATGAAAAGGTTAAACAAAAAAAAGGACATATTAGATAACAATGCCAGTAAAGATGAATTGGCCACTGCTAGAATGCATTTGAAAATAGGTTTGCTCAACCAGTGGCTAAACAATGACAAAAAGAGCTTCATAGAAAAATATGAGGTTACACTAGTACACAATACAGATAGCACAGCTGTATGTACATGCTGAAGATCATCACAATCACGTTATCACATCAAAAACCATAGCTGATATAATACAAAACAAATAACAATTTTGAACACTAGTTGTTCATTATTCCTAGTCTTTTTGGTATTGCAAATGATCAAACTATTGATTCTAGCCATCCAAGAATCCTTCGCTTTTTCTTCCCATGTGTGTGTGCATGTACACCTATTAATAAAGCTGCCTCATACTATGATAGAATCCTAACAAGAATTGTTTTCTTTATATTGGATAGAAAATGCCTGTTGAAAGAAATAATATACAGAGCAGATGTAGAATTAGTTGATGGCAAAGAAAAGATATTGAAATATAAGTATGTATACGTACATACATATATGTATACAGACGTACAGTAGTATGTATATACATACATACATGCACACATATATATATGTTCGTATGGGTTTACCGAACATTTATTATAATGCTCGGTTTGTTTGTAAACAAACAGCCCAAATTAAGCCATACAGTGTTCGGCAACCATCGTTGCCCTTTTGTTCAACACTGACAAAGGAACGATGAACTAGTTTCTAGCTTCTTAGCTGTCATCAGCACCGTATACCTTCCTGTCAATCGATTGAACGTTTGAAAGTATATACTTTCCTTATGCCTAATTTGCATATCGAGTGAGTTAGTTATTGGGTTAACTAAAAACACTTTTATAATTAGATACATACAGCACACTCATTTATTTAGACTCATGAGTAAAAACAATGCTGCATCACCTTTAAAACATTTGGATTTTAAATGAAAGGGAGAAAGCAATCTTACAATAAAAAATATATTGTAGTAGAAGTAAAAGAATGCAAATGCTACAGTAGCTTCTGTCGTTTATGCACAGACATGAAGCTCATTATCCTGACCCTGCTCAGCAAAATCTTTAATATAAGAGAAGAAACCTCTTCTTGACTTCATGTAAAAATATACAAGTGCCTATGGTGAATTACAGACTGGTCAGATCTACAATTGAAACTTGAAGCATTGATGAATTCCATACTAATAATTGAAGTCTAAATTTTGTACCTAAAACTTGGCCCAAAATGTGAATTACTCTATTAAGTAGAATTGTTTCTAATTAAAAGGAAAATGATTGATTTTTTCCAATTATGAATTGTTTCACTTGTGAATTGCTACCCTTATTCATTAACTTTTCTACATATCTTTGTGTTTGATAACCAGCTTGTGCCTTATTCTTATATGCAGAAGAGGAGCCAGGAAGGTGATAGTTGGCAACAAATTTAGTATGCAGGTCGAAGTCCATCAGGGCTCACTTCCTAGCTCCCTCATGTTTATTTTTATAGCCCTCCAGGCCAAAGCAGAGGAATTCAAGACTGGTTGCTTGTAGGAACTCTTGTATGCTTATGGCCTGGTCTTCATTGCAGAAAGAACTCGGGTCCCAAATAATAGACGGGGAGGAATAAGCAGTGGGGTTAGAAAATTTATAATTTTTCTAGGTTGTCTCAATAAAAAAATAAAAAAACCAGAATTAGTTGTTTAGTTTACATATAGAGACCCCAACCCATCCTATGTATTTTATAATGTATGAGATTTCTTGTAATGTCTCTTTTTTTGTCATGTATAATGTTTTTTAATGTCTAAAGAAAATTGATTAATGCTACCACTTAAAATAAAATTTTGCTGGAGGAGCTAGATTAGCTAAATTTAATGAGCGATATTGGAATAAAAAAAATCTGAAAAATTAAAAGGGAGTAGGAGACAATTATTCAAGACCCGAGCGTAGATGAATTAGTGAAGAATTTCTACACATAGAAGCAGATTCTGGAATGCAAGGACCTCAATATAAACTTAGCTAAGTCTAAAATCTTTGTAAGTAGGAAAAGGATAGGACTCTGCTACTATTAAGGAAACGAACATGCTGAAATTGCAGAAAAAGAGTAGGTAGAAAACTCTATACAGTGTTCTCAGTGTGGACAGTGGGCACACAAGAGATGTAGTGGAATGACAAGTATGCTGACAGAAAAGGTAGATTTCACATGTGACATGTGCTCAAAAGGTTCACTAGAAGAAGTAGACAGTTTCTGCTATCTTGGTGACCTCATTTGCAGTGAAGATGGATGTACCAAAAGTGTAATTGTTACTTCTGCTAGCTCCACTTTCAGAATGAAAGGCAGGTTGTATGATGCCTATGTTTGAACTGCTATGCTGCAAGGTAGCAAGATGTGAGCCCAAAATGAAGAAGATTTACATGGGTTAGAAAGAACTGAAGCAAGCATACTCTGCTGAATGGAAATCTGAATACAAGAGGAATCAGATAATAGTGTACAAAAAAAGATGATTGCACTGGTATGGACATATGAGGAGTAAGTAAAATGACAGCTGTATAACAATGTGCCAAGCACTAGGTTGCCACCCTTAATGTTGATACAATGAAAGGGAGATCAGGGAAAATTGTGGAGATGCTTGAATGGAGGCATATATTTGTGTGCTGTGTACAGGAAGTGAGGTGGAGAGGAATCTCAGTTAGATTCCTTGCAGATATAAGCTCTTCTGGATAGGAAACAATGAAGCAATAGGTGGAATAGACATTTTCCTAGTAGATAGATGTAATTAAGGTACTTACAATATTTGATGTCAAGCTTAGAATAATCATAGGCAACCTCAAAAACAGATGACAGTGACCTCCTCATCCTGACACAACTGAAAAGACCTTTCAAGCCTTTTTGCTTGGTTTTTACAGCCGGATGCCCTTGCTATCACCAACCATCTTACAAGCTGTACTGGGTGAATTTTTTTTGTGTTACCAGTACCAGGGAGGGTATTAAACATTTATTCAACTGAAAGCCCTCTCTACACTATGAGAGGTTGATAGGACAGGTGGAAGATAGGAAGGACGATCAGTATAGCGCCATTGGTATGTGTATGATATGTAGGAGAGGTGAGAAAGTATGTCAAGTGGAAGAGAAAAAGTGACCGCTGATAGCATAGGAGTACTGTAATGATGAGAACAGCTACTAAAGAGTTGACTGGTTTGTGAGGGTGTAAGAAGGGCAAGGGTAAGGGTCATCCTGGATAGAGTGGGGCGATGTAAGGATTTAGATCTTGAATAGAGTAGGGGTGGGGTGCACAGTCATGGTGTGAATAGCTAATAAGGAGCAATAGACTACATTCTTAGTTTATATTCTCGGTTAACCTGCCTGTATTACCTATATATATGTATATATATATATCCAGGGAGTGTAACTTGGAGTTACTGTAGGTTCACCCGGGTGAGCACTCGATGTTTAGGTTCACTTCAGTGTGAAGGTGTAGAGCTACACAGAGTGTATTATAGTTAAATAAGATAACAAGGATGATTGGTTACTCCTTCATTACGTTTATTGGTTGGTAATGCGCGTTTCGCCACTGACCAGCTCAAGGTTCGATCTGAATGGATCTGACCTGACTCTGTAATTGTCTGATGAGCCGTGGATTACAGAGTCAGATCAGATTGATACAGATCAAACCTGGAGCTGGTCAGTGGCGAAACGCACATCACCAACCAATAAACGTAATGAAGGAGTAACCAATCATCCTTGTTATCTTATTTAACTATATATATATATATACATATAAATGAAAGTATAGAAATTAATGTGAGCATGAATCCAACAGTATTTCATAATATATAAGTGACTATAACGTCAAAATGGAAAAATAATTAACGTAAGATGTGGGAAAATAATTCAAACTCAATTAAAAAAAAATCAAGACATAGATTTATCCAAAGATTTTGTGAAATCAGGGAAAAACCAATAGAGTCTTAACTCTGAATAAAATAAAGTTTAAATACTCATCCTTCAATTTGGAAAAACTACAAATGCTCTATATAGTCTTAAAGACTATTTCACGTAACTTTTCAGTGGGGATGGTCACGGTTGGAGTCGTTCATCAGTAGAGCTCAAACACGATAACCCTAGTCTCACTGTTAGAATATGCCAAAAAGGGAATTTAAAAGCAGGCTTAGCTCACCTCGTGCGTAATTATGAAAATAAACACACATGGACGAATGTCTATTTACAAGAAACAGCAGTCAAAAAACATTCCGAAAAAACTCTACAAAATGTAAGGAGTTCAGCAAAATAGCAATATTATCGCGGTTTTTAAAAAAAAAAAGACCGGGATTAGTCACAAATAATTTTAAGCACTCTAGATATATATATAGGTAATGTTACCTAAAATAAGCGCACAACACTAGAATATTACTTTCTGTACCCTTTATATCTGTTTATCTTTAATTACTCCTCCTACCACTCAGGAATCATACTGCATATAAATTCAAATAACCCTGGCTAACTTGGGATTGAATATAGTCTCCTTACCCATTTCATCAGATTTTGCTACTTTTAAACTTCACACCATGGGTGTGAATAACTAATAATTGTTTGGTACACGCGATGATCCGAGGGATGTGGCGGCCTTCCTGCTTGCACGGCCAGTGCTCGAGTCGATCAGCCTTCCTAGAGTGCTTGGAAAAATAAATTTCTCCTTCTTTTGGTAAACGAAAATACTCAGAATGGCTGTTTCACCCTTGGGCTCTGGGCGGGCTTGGAATCCGCCGCGCCACAGGTTATTGACCGCCAAACAGTACTCTTAAATTCTAAGCTTAAATCCTAACTTTAAATCCTATTCTAAAAATGTATGCCTCCTTCTACTAGTTCTTTAACTAAATCCCCCACTAGTGTGAATAACTAATAATCGTTTGGTATACGCGATGATCAGCTGGCAGTGGCGGGCTTCTCGCTAGCATCCCCCGCGCTTGAGACAATTAACTTTCCTGGAGTGCTTGGAAAAATAAATTTCCCTTTCTTTCGGTAGACCAAAATACTCGGAACAGTTGACACGCCATTGGGCCCTGGGTGGGCTGGGAGTCCATCACGTCACTGGTTATTGACCGCCAAACAGTACTCTTAAACTTGGGCTTAATCTTACTTTTTAATCTTAATCTTAACTTTATATTCTACCCTGAAACTTTATTATGACTATCAATAATACAATAATACATTTAACCTTTTCATAAATGCTTCCTTCTGCAAATTCTTTAACTAAATCTCCCAACTTTAAACCTAAATCTTACTTTTCTAATCTTATCTTAAATTATATCTTTTAATTCTAAACATAAATTTTACATTTCAAGAAGCCTTACTCCTTCATTTCTTGAGCCGTAACCATGCCCACCATGTACCCCAGTGTATCTATCCTGGAGCTGTCCAACACGTCCATTGAAGTCCCCTGCTAGCAGAACAATGTCTCTGTCCTCTATCATTGAGGCTGTCTGTAAAAGTTGCTTGTAAAAGCAGTCTTTCTCTTCTTTACCTAGGCCTGCCTGGGGAGCATAGGCAGAGATGATTGTTGGATCTATGGTTTACACAGAGATGTTGCTGTTGTTTATCCCCAGCTGAAGTTTGGTTGAGCAGACCTATGATCAAAAGGTGTTCCAGATGTGACCATCCTATCTACTTTTCAATTAATTATAGTGAATTTCTGACTAATGAATTCTAATATCTGTCTTTACATTTTTTAGTTGGTAGGGTGTGATTTGGAGGAGATTTGGCTGCTTTTTCTAGCACGTCAAATAACCATATAGAGAGAGGCTCTTTCTCTTGTTTACTCACAAATCAAGTATTTCTGTGTCATATGTGTCGTATGATTTTTCAGTTAAGCTTCTCTTATGCTACCCAACAACTCAAACAATACAGAACAGTAACAACTAAAAGAACAACAAAAACTAAAACAAAAATAATATGGTGCAGCCATCTTCTTGAATTCAGACCTTTGAATACTCAAAAATAACATTGTATTAACCATACTCCATTTAACTAAAACAAGATCAAATGTGACACCACTTCCAACCTGGCTGCGCATGTCAATTATGTTCATGAAAATAATGAGCAGGAGAGGTGACAGTATGCATCCTTGGCGGAGTCCGATTCCCACATTGAATGGTTTAGATTTAGCACCATTTATCTGAATACAAATACTCGGGTATTTGTATAGTGACACAGGTCAACAAGAAGCTGACCACTGATCCCACAAAACTGGCAAGTCCAGGACGACTTACAGGATAAAGTGTGAAGCATTGGTGGTTAAGGAAGTCAAGACAAGGTGTGCAAATACTATTGCATCCAAATTCAGAGAATTCCCTGAGCAAACTGAGGATGTTGAAATGGAGTGGAGATTATTCAAATTAGCAGTTTCTGCTTCAGCTGTTAAATGCTGCAGGGGAAAGAGGCTTGGCATGACGCTAGATGGTAAGAGGAGCCCTTGGTTCAATCAAGAGGTCAAAAATGCCATCCAAGCAAAGAAGGTGGCTTACAAAGCTTGGCTTTGAAATATGTCCTCCATCTTGCACTTGTGATACAAGCAAGCGTGAAGAATCACAGCAGAGACAGTAAATGCGTCCAAAGTTAAGACATGAGAACACTTTGGGGTTAAGCTGAAATCTGACTTCAAATCAGCAAATAAAGTGTTTTGGAAAACCACCTGCCAACTTCGTAAAAAGAAGTCCACCTCCACACCTGCTATCAGGAATGCATCTGGGGTTCTCCTCTCTTCAGAGAGGTGCATCCTCAGGAGGTGGAGAGAATACTTTGCTGATCTCCTAAACCTGATCACAACAGCATTTTCTGATGTACACGAGGTGCATCTGGGAGACTGAAGTCACAGGAGCAATTAAAGAGCTCAAATGTGGCAAGATTGCTAAGGAGGCTGAAATTTGGTCCAAGATGTTTAAAGCCTTAAATAGAGAAGGTATTCTCTGGCTGACTCATGCATGCTGCATGGCCTGGATCTCTGGAAAGTAATGGCAATCAGGTGTGATAATCCCAATTTTCAAAAAAGGAGACAAGAGAGATTGCTCCAATTATAGATGGCTCTCCTTGTTAAGCCTCCCTGCTGGCAAAGAGATGTAGGGAGATTGTCAAGTCTACACTAGCTGATGAATAGTGTGGTTTTCACCCCCCAGACGCAGCACAGCCGACTCTAGCAGGTATAGAATCAGTTTGCTGGAATTTGCAGATGACATAGTATTACTGAACTTGACAGAAGGTGATCTCCGACTTGCACTTGATAGGTTTGATGCCAAGTGCTGCATAGCTGGAATAAAAATCAGTGCTGCTAAAACTGAGACACACTTCCTCTGAAGGAAGTCTGCACAGTGCACTCGACATTTCAATGGAAGCAGGTGAAGAAGTTTGAGTATCCCAGAGCCGTGTTCATGAGTGATAGAAGGCAGGAGGCTGAATTAAGTGCAAGAATTGCAGGAGCTGGAGCAGTACCAGCTCCAGCATTCAGTAATCAGAACAAGGAGGTAGGCATAAAAGCCAAACTCACTATCTTCAATTCGGTATTCATGCAACTCTTACTTATGACCATAAATCTTTGGTAATGACCGAAAGAATATGATTACAAATACAAGCAGCCGAAATGGGGTTCCTCCGAAGGGTTGTTGGAATAACATTACTCATTAGAGTGCGTAGCTTGGAGATCAGAGAGTTGCTCCATGTAGAGCCACTACTTCTCCAAATTGAGATATCACAGCTCTGATACTATGGGCATGTGGCTAGAATGTCTCAGTTGACAGATTTTACAGGCAAATAAACTGGCAGGAGACCCAGGGGTAGACCCCAACCAAGATGGCTGGATAATATCCATGAGCTTCGCTGGTCTCGCTTGGGGATCCAGCCAGATCAATTGGAAATGGTTGCTTCTGATATGACCCACTGGAAGGAGTGTTTGAGGACTCTGCTCCCACGTCCCTCTCAGGAATAAGTGAAGCTTATTCTACAAAAAAAAAGGCTACTTTTCATTCAGTTGAACACCAAATCAAGCTTTTCTTAGCTTAAATTGTTGGCATAATAACAAATCACACTTAGAATGAACATATCTATCCAATTAAGGCTAAACCATATATCTTAGGTTCTTGGCTCATATGCTATTTCAACACTGTATATTTTCACCTTTTATATATCTGAAGTCAGATTTCTTAGAGTGTGTACTTAGTGTTCATCACAGTGTTTCAGGTCTATGTTTATACTAACATCATTATCAAGTATTCTAAACGAAAGAATTTCCCTTGTGTGTTGCACTAACCAGCTGGCTTTAACATCTAACATACATGCCAACTAACCACCACCCATACTGTGTTCATGTGCCAAAAAGCCACAAACTGTCAAGCTTCCTCATTCCAAAACTGCTCTCTTTCACATACACAAAGACCTAACTCCCAAAACACAGTATTTCTTAATTCTTAGCCTCTTCACTATTAAAGTAAACCCATTCCTTGTATTTATATAGTAAAATAAATTATATTTTAAAATCAAAATAAAAGCCATAATTAAGTCAGATCATAATAGAAATTAATTTACCTCTGAAAGGACAAATACAAAATATATAAATACTTTTTTGATTTTATGAATGGTTTAGATGTAGAGTGCCAGATTCCAAATCATATGATTCTGAATTTAAGCTCTGTCTATGTTAATTTGGATTTTATATCCTTTAATCCGTTTGTTACTGTATTTCTAATGAAGACACTGCTTATGATTTACAAATAATTTTTCAAATAGTAAAGAATTTGGAAGGAATTAGTAATATGACATACATTTTCATTATAAAGCTGGTGTTTGGAGCATAACTTAAAGTTCTTGCATAAAAATTATGATGGAAAGTTTTTAGATAAAAATAAACAGCTTAATATTGTAGGACCAACAGCAGTTTGGTATCAAAAGGGCTAATCAGCTGCTTAAGTGATCCTGAATAAATTTGTGCCACTATTTTCAAAAGGGTGAGTATATAAGCATAATTTACTTGTTAACACTCAATAAACTGAATCTAGATGTGATTCATAATCATAGATATTTCACTTACTTTGCCAATATACTTGGAAAAAGCACGAGTAGAGCAAATGCTTTTTCTTGCTTACTAAAATCAATAAGGCTGGACCACAAAAGATCAATGATTTGACAATCGCATCAGTGTGTAGGATGATATTGATTAGGAAATTCAATAAATTAAGACACTTTATATGACTTTTAAAAACATATTTTATAGTAGAAAACCTTTTATGACATTAAATGATCGATTGCAAAATGACAGTGGTATTGGGCTTTATTTTCACTTCTAGAGTGAATAAAAAAAAAAAGATGTATAATTATTGGTAGGATGTGAACTTATTCCAATTGCAATCCTTTATTAAAGTGGAGGGCTAAATTCTCGACAAACAAAATAACAGTTGCTATCTCTCATATGTTATCATTATATTCTGGCAAATTAATACAAAAGGACTTCATCTTATCAATTTACAAAAATCAGGAGAAGCTCAGAAAAAATAGTTAAAGAAAAGGCTTAGAAGTATTCTATTGGTATAACAACCAGAAATGCAGCTTAGGCAAATCCAAAAACACTGTCACCAGGTGATGCAATAATAACAGTAAAGGTGATAATTTTTTACATTGAGACAAAGTAGTTTTGAATTAAGTGCCAGTACATACTTGGTATTCCATTTTATTGACTTTAGATAGATGAAAAGCGATGTTGTCTAGTGGGATTCAAACTCAGCATAAAAAGTAGTAGTTATCAACCTTTTTTTTACCTATGAATCACTTTTCCTATTTCACTCTGGAGGACACCCATAGCCATTCAATGTTTAAAAAATCCTATTTGGAGTATACAATGAGCCATAGGATTGTAAAATCAAAATACCAATTATGGAAAATATGAAAAATGTCTTATGACTGTATTCCACAGGACTTGTGGAAGGTTCTGCGGGAGTATGGGATTGATGCAAATAATGAGACAACACTAAAATGGCAGTTATACAGTGATAACTTCTAGTTAATTAACTTTTCTCATTCTGTTACCAGCTATGTATTGTATCCCCCAAATAGGTTAAACCTTTCAATACCAAACTGCCCAAAACCGACTCTGATTTTATGAAACAAAACAGAGCATTTAAAAAGTTTCCAATTTAAATTAATGTCTTCCAACATAATTTTATATAAGAACCATATGTTAGGATGATATCTTAGTAACAAAATTATAAATAATTTTAATAAATCCATCAAAATTCTTCATTAAATAATTGATATCTAGTGTATTTCATTAGAAATGTGGTCACATATGGGCTAACTGAATAAAATTTCAGCTGCCAACCTCAGCCTAAACTATTCCCTGTCTCCGTTTTAAATTAAATGTCTAATCTACTAGGCTATAACTGGCATTTTCTCAGGTTTAACCTTCAATGCAAAACTCTGAGAGGAAAGTTAAGTATAGTGATTTTTAGCAACTTAATATTGGTATTAAGCATCATAATAGATGGAATCAATGAAGGTTTCAGAGAGGAAACATTCAATTACTGTAGTAACTGTATACTACAGACATAATGTGTGGGCGGGAATTCTAAACAAGAACCTTCCAATGTAAAACTGTATACCTGACCATTCAAACAAACATCTGGTGTAGTATAGTCTCTCTAAAATAATTCATTTCACAAGCAGAATTAACTGTTGTTGATGATTATACTACTAGTGGTAAGAAAGTGGGATAATTTTGAAGCTTTATTAGAGAAAATATTCATTTAACCCTTTAGCATTTGCATTACTGAATATTTACTATTGTATTTTTATGGTAAAGGCTTTACTTGACATATCAAATCTATGAGATTTTGATATTATTTATTTTGAGAACAATACCTTAACGTTGGTATGAGTGGATGGTTACAGCTGGTTTGAACAGAAAGAGGTCAGAGAATTCTGGCCGGATACAGCCGGTTTAAATGCTAAAGGGTTAAGCTAAAGTTTATACTCAAATAGAATTTCTTCATGAATAATGTTTGAAGTTCACAATATAAAGAACTTCACATATACATATGATAAAATATAAAAAAGGGGGCTTTATAATAGCAAGACATTGATTTCTGTTTGAATAATCATGCATATTAAATAGAAGCAACTTTAGGCATGTTATGGTGTACATACATGTATATGTTCATGTGTGTGACAAGTGAATTACCAATATGTTTTTAGAGCAATGGCACCCACCACTGATAACTGATTCTTGGACAATTGCCCCAATAGGATATCTGCAACCTGTCCTTGGATTATTGCCCCCCTCCCTCACCACCAACAATTCTAAGTTAAAGTTGTATAGATTAAAGTTGTGGTATTGGTGGTGTAGGTTGAAGCTGTGGTGCATGTCAAAGCTGAGCTGTATGTTGTTGAGGCAACTATCGTGGAGCAATTACTCAAGAGAGGGAAGATTGTCCTCTGGGTAAATAGTTGAAGGGAATGTTGTCATAGTGCAATTATCCAAGGAAAGTTGGCCTGATACCTATCAATTTGACCAGTGAAAAATTTCACAGATCTTTCAAATGCTTTCTAAATGGAAATGGTGTGGCATAATAAAACATTAAGGACATCTCATTAATGATGTGCCTAACTGTAAATTTAAGTATTATACACCATACAGTGTTTTCAAACTGTTTATTCAGTTGAAGTAGGGCTTAGCCATACAGGCACCATAACCAAGTTCATATTCATCCTTTCTGAGGCAATGTTTTATGACAAGATCCTTTTACTAGTGTCAACTATTTTAGTTGCATATTACAATATGCAGGAATACAGTATACCTATTCTAAACCAGATACACACAGCCATTATAAAATATTATAGTAACAAGGAAAATAACCCTGGAAATAAGACAAAAATAATATGTACAACTTACAAAAATTAAATGTTACTTCAATGTTAACATTATTATTATTATTATTTCATTTAACATTTTAAACATACCTTTTCTCTGCTAGCTTTGATTGGATAGCTCTGAAAATTTAGTTTATAAAACGCCCTTCATAATGTGGAGTGCTCAATCTTGAAATGGCAATGTTATTTTATCATTTGTTAACTAGGTCAATTTCGGCAAGCCATGTCTGGCTAAAGGTTTTAACATAATGCTTACAAAGCAGGGTTTGGTGACCAGAATCCAATATCCTAACCTTTCAGCTATTGAATGTTATTGTTATGTCACTACTGCCATCTCCCTCAATATCATCATTATCTAAGGTAGAAGTGTTGGTATATCTAATTTAGTGATCCACTAGTCTAAATTTGAATTAGCCTAGAACTGACTTTGCTTGGCTTCCAAATAGGAATCATAAAATAAGTACCAATAAAATACTGAGGTTTATTTAACTGACTATGCTTCCCTTTATATAAACTTCATATATGATTAAGAAAAATCATGTTCGTTGCCTATATAATCAATAAATAAATGGTAATTATTTTAATTAAAATAATGATTACTATTATTAGAGTAGCGAAATTCCAGAATCAGCAGCAGATTAAATGAAATGCTTTGATTAGAATCATTAGGCTAGGTCAAATACTATATTCTTCTCCTATAAAATGAATGGCTTTGTGCCATAGTAGAATTGTTAGACCATTGGTTGAAATGCCCAAGTTGAAATCCTGCCATGGTTAACATTGCTTTTCTTTATACCAAGGTCAATAAAATAAAGTACCAGTCAAATACTAGAATTGATCTAATTGACTAAACTATCTCTACAATTTTTGGCTTTATGCCTATGTTATTAATTTTTATCATTATCATTATTGGATTGAAAGAATCATTAAAACGTTGGACAAAATGCATTAAGTTATGGCTTTTTATGCTCTGGCTTCAAATCTCAAAGTCAACTTTGCCTTTCATCCTTCTGAGAGGGTCGATAAAATAAAATACCAGTCAAGTACTGGAGTCAATTTAATGTACTTTCCCCTCTCCTTTGTACATAAATTAAAAATCTTCATCATTATTTGGCAGTATCAATAGAGCGTCAGACACCATACTTTGCAACACAGAGTTATAGCCCTTTACATTCTGGGCTCAAATCCCACCGAGGTTAACTTTGCTTTTCAACCTTACGAGGTTGATAAAATAAAGTGCATGTAATTCACTGGGGTAATTGCTGGTCTTGTGCCAAAAGTAGAAACAACTATTATTATTATCCTCATCATCAATAGGGCGGTGAATTGGCAGTATTGGTAGAGGGTCGGACATGCTTTCCAGCATAGTTACGTCTCTTTACGATTTGAGTTCAAATCCCGCCGAGGTTAACTTTGCCTTTCATCCTTACGAGGTCGATAAAATAAAGTACCAGTAATGTACCGAGTTATTGCTGGCCTTGTGCCAAAAGTAGAAACAATTATTATCCTAAATTATTATAAAGGGTAGAGCACAGCAGAAAATGTTTTGTGCAACCATGTCTGTTACTGGAGTCAATTTAATGAATTTTCCCCTTTCCTTTGAATGTAAATTAGAAATCATCATCATTATGATGGCAGCAGATAATCAGGTGGAGCGGCAAAGGGTAGAGCACTGCAGAAAATGTCTCACGTGACCATGTCTATTACTTATTGCATTTGATCTATTACTAACATCTTTTTTTTTCATCATCTTTTTTAGTTCATCTGTTTTTCTTTTCATTAATATTATGGGTGGTGGATTGGCAGTATTGGTAGAGCGTTGGACAAAATGCTTTGCGGTGTATAGTTACGTCCCTTGGCTTTCTGAGTTCAAATCCCGCTGAGGTCATCTTTGCCTTTCATCCTTATAGGGTCAATAAAATAAAGTACCTGTAATGCTCTGGGGTTGATTTAATTGACTTTTGCCTTTCCTTCAAATTCTTGGCTTTGTGCCAAATGTAAAAACAACTATTATTATGTAATTAATTAACAATCATGTATGTGCAACTTAATTTCTAGCAGAAATGATAACATTACATTAAAAAAAAAAATCAAGTTTTTCCTGCTATACTGCCAATTTTCATGATCTGTTCACATGTAAAGACACTCTAAACATTTGAATAAACAAACATGTTTTTAGGCATTTTCAGTGGAACTGGACTTTAAAAAATTTCCACTGGATTTTAAGATTTAAAATATCAAGATGAATGAATTCCTGACACATATATATTCAAATTGTATTACAGATGTTATTTTGTTCTCTTAGATAAGTAATATAAATTAACCTAGATGAATTACTATTCACTCGACATTGCCCACAGTAGTGACAACAGGTGAATGGTGACAAAAAGCAAACAGGTACAGACTTGCTAATTGCATAACATTGGTGGAAAAGTGATCAGTTCTAACAACAGCAGTAACAACAAGAAGCAGTTTGAATATTCAAGAAGTGCTGATTAGGTTAGGATTGCACACCTCAAATAAGTTAGAAAAACTAATACCTAAGTCCATTCATCACCACCATTCTCCTCGTTTTTACATCGACTTTTCCATGCTAGCATAGGTTGGATGGGATTCTTTGAGATGATGTTTTACAACTAGATACTCTTCTTGTTGCTCTATTAGTTGCTTCTTACAACATGAAGAGATATGGAGAACCTATTCTAAATACATGGTTCATAATTTATTATTATTTTTTTTTTTTTTGTAATTCAATTTGACAACAATTTCTATTCTGTCTCCATGCTTTACTTATTTGACATCCTGATATTCACAGTAGGAGAGGAAAAAATATACCATAAACACAATCACAAAAACTTAATACATTTGATTTTATAGACTCATATTTTAACCCTTTAGCATTTAACCAGCCATATCCAGCCAGAATTCTTTCACTTCTTTCTGTTCAAACTGGCTGCTCATACTGATGCTAAGGTATTGTTCTCAAAATAAATAATTTCAAAATCTCATAGATTCGATATTATGTGAGGTAAAGCCTTTACCATGAAAATATAATAGTTTATATAGAGTAATGTAAATGCTAAAGGGTTAATCTATTCCTACAATGGGCACAGGCCAAACTTAGTAGTTTTCAACCCTTTTCAATGATTGCCTAACCACCACCACCCTTATTGACATGGAGTGTATGGCTAAAGATGGTAGAGGAGGAATGGAAGTTGTTGAGGGAAGATTAGATGATAAAGCAAAATGAAGAAGCTAACCCCTACTTTAACCAGGAAAATAGTCTTAAAGTACTGGTTGTTGTTGTTGATGAGTATGTTCAACAGTCATATCACCTTTTCTGTGAGATACAATGCTCTCGGGTCTGATATTACCACTTCTTAGGTTTTCCTTTACATAGGGAACTCTTTATCAAATTATGACTTTTTTCACCCACCATTTATTATTCATTCAAATTTACATTTTCATACCAGCTTAATCACCTTTCCTGAACATATCTGTTAATATCTCTGATGACTTCTCAACTCATTTGGCTAGATTGTTTATTCCACTTGAGTGCGAGGTAACAAATAAAAAGCTGACTTTCAAAAACTTTGTGAATATTGAACATGTGTGTGTTTGTGTGTGTGTGTGTGTGCGTGCGCACATTGTGGTAATTTAGGCCATAAAAAACCAGTTTCTATCAGATCATTAAAACTACTGAAGTGTCAAGCCTAAATGGTACCAAATTGGGTGAAGGTTTCAAAAAGCTTTTTAAGTACTGACAGCCAGGTTACACTGGACTGAGCAGTATAAAAAATAAAGATTTCTTTCATAAACAACAGGTGTTCATAGAGCTAGTATATAAATATAGGTTTCTGTTGTATTGTGTGGATAAGAAACAAACATTTCACCACACTCACCAGGATAGGAAGTTATTACAAATATATTTGCAAGTCTGATAGTTATTCTAATGCTACTTAAACAGAGGCAATAAGAATTAACTCTTCAACACTCATAATACTTGTGGTGTTGGATATTGTGATTTAATCACATATAATGATCATTAAATTAGAGAAAAGCATGACTTAGTGTGTGATTTGGGGTGCATTTCCCACCACCAAATTAAGGTATGGTTAGCCTAAATGAACATTTTCACAAAAGTAGTACCTGAGTAGTTTAAGTGTTTTAGATGTTCAGTGTTTTGTACATGAAATGCCAACAGCTTTGAAGGAACTTTCAACATAAAAGCTAGTAGTATTAATAAGCATTTGTAGGTTCTAGCTAGCAGGAAAGAAAACAAAACTGTTGAGGAAATGTTCATGCCAAATATGCAGGAAAGAAATAGATTGGAATACTATATTGATACTCAATGCAAACTATGGGTAGTCAAAAGTTACTGTGGGATTTCAAGTAGGCTGACATGGAAAACCAAGTGGAAAATGATGATAAGGATGATGTGAGTCATATCTAAGGTTGGAGATTTCATTTATAGCCAAAAGTTTAGAAATGTGTTTATAATTAAGGTTTTTTGATAGTAAATAATGTATGATAGGTATGGTTGGATTTGACAGGGTGACAGTAAATGTATAGCTAAAATTTACTTTATAACACTTTTTCCAGGGTATTAGTCTACATACAACCAATATTGAATAGCAATGATGAGAATGTTACTGTGTCATTCCTCTTCCACAAGTTTTAAATAGTAAACATGATTCTTCATTATTTACTTTCAAAAAACCTTAATTATAAAGACATTTCTAAACATTTTTCTTGTACTACAATGGCTGACCAGTTATCATTTTTGTGTAGTAAAGTTATATGCCACTGCAATCAACTTTTTAATGTACTAGTCTAACACTATTATACACACACACGTATATACATACACATACATATGTACATGTGTTTATACATATTTACACATTTTTGGATGGCCGTTGACTCTTATCAGTTCTTCTTCTTGTCAGGTTTTGTTTTTTGTCCTGCAGGGTGTCCAAAATCACCCTCCTCACCAAGTAAACTTGGTGGGGTTGCCAGTTTAGTTGCCGACGATGACTATGCGACAGGTTGTACTGGTTTACATGTTACCAGTAGCACGCAAGAGTGACCTGACACAGCTCGTCCTGCATTGGGTCCCACCTGACACTCAGCTCTCACCTGTGGCCCCAAGAAGCTGTAGCATGCGACAGCGGCCACACCCTGGTAAACCGCCTTGGCTGGCGGGCCGAACCAGGTTGAGGGTAGCCGGATGAGTCTGAAACTCCCCGGTGAGTTAGATAGGAGATGCCTGCCCCTGCATGCGAAGACTGGAGTAAGTGGAGGAGGACAAGGTCGTCCCAATGGTCACGAAGGCGGTGACAGCAAGCGGTGTGGAGTGCTAGGGCACGACAAAGCACTACAAACATCGTGGCCATCCACTGCAGCCAAGGAAGTCCCTAGTCATGACGGTCCTCTGTACCACCGGATTCTGGCTTCTGCGGCCGAGTGAGTGGAACCGTCACTGTGCACTGGCCCTCCCACTATAAACCTTTCCCACACAGGTTTCTTCTTTAGCGTGCACTCCCAAAGCCCTGCGGCGATAGGCAAGAGGCGGGGTAACAGGTGGAGGTAACCTCTGGGAGTTGCCAGTCTCAAACCCACACGTGGGCAGCCTGGATGCGCAAGTCGTTCTCCTCCTGACCCTGGGATGACAGAGAAGATCAGGCGTTCCACCGATCGGCCTCCACATCCACCTTCATGCCCACGGCGGACGGGAACTAAAATAAAGAAGATGTCATCATCGTTTACGATGGACAACCAACAAACAACAACAACACTATTGATGTTATTTACCCATAGTTTCTGAACAGTTGAAAACAGCATTTTCTTTAGTCATTCATCCTCTCATGCATGCACATGACCAAAGCAAAAAAGCCTTCTCTCTCATGAGAGTATCTTCTTTCTGTAGACAGCTTTCTTATTTTTTTTTCTGACAGTTAGTTCAGTATCATCATCATCATCATCATTTAACGTTTATCTTTCATGCTAGCATGGGTTAGACGGGTTTGTCTCATTTGAGACAAGTTGGGTCGGATGGCCGTGTCTCGCTCATATAGGACTGTTTCTGGTTGTTTTTCTACGGCTGGATGCCCTTCCTAACGCCAACCACATTTACAGTGTGTGCTGGGTTATTCTTTGAAGAATTTGGTAGACACCTTTGTCTTTTGAAATTTTAACACTTAATTCTTTTAACTTATTCTATGTGGATTTACTGTAGAATAACTATTGAAAAATATAAAATAAAAATGGTTGCTTAAAAAGGATGTAAGCAACATGTGTCATTCTGAAACAGGAGGTTAAGTAAATCATATGACACCACCAAAGTAGTTAAAACTGTATTACTGAGGAGATTCTTGATTAAGATAACAAATGTCTTTAAGGTTTACTATATATTAGCAAGCCACCCCACCAACTAACAAAGCCCTCCTTTATGTCAAAAGGAAATGCTTTTTAATAATAATAATAATAATGAACAATATACTATACTAATAGAGGTTCGAGTTAATAGAGCACTTAGCTTTGTTCTTTGTTTAAAATCCGGTTCTGACTACTTATAGTTAAAGAGCAGTAGCAGCTGTGGCGATGGCAACAGTTGATAATATAGATTGCAGGGTTAACTACCTGGTCTTCAATATAGCCTACTTTGTTATCATAAGTTACTGCTGCTGATTGGCAAAATGTCTAATCAACAGTAGTAAAGACATTGTTTTTAACTGCAATAACCATAACCTGTTATTTTACCACCTGCAAACTGATGGAAACAAATATATACAGTTGTGTTGTTTACTAAGAGACACTATAAAGATCAATATAAAGATATTGCAGTCATTCTGAATATGAGCGTGTGTGTACCTGTCACCCTGTCAAATCCAACCACACCTGTCACACACTTATGACATACTTTCTCACTCCTCCACTTCTTACCATATAGCCATGACATCATACGTATCACCTTCCGGGGGGGGGGGGGGGGGGGGGGGGGGCAACAAAAGACAAACAAACCATCCTAGTGTTAGAGCATCAATAAAATGCACCAATACACTCTGTAAAGCGGTTGGTGTTGAGAGAGCCCTTCAGTCACAACACGATAACCTCTCTAGTGTTGATGTTACCAAAAAGGCACCCAGTACAATTTGGAAGGTGGTTGATGATAGGAAGGGCATTAAACCATAAAAACCATGCCAAAAAGACCCTTCAGTTGTGTCAAAAGCACAAGCTCTTTAGTGTTGTTGACATGATAAAATGCAATTTGTAAAGTTGTTCGTGATAGGATAGGCATTCAGCCTTAGATAACCTACACAACAAAGAGTTGCGAGGACTTTTGTTTCTGTTAAAGATATGACAACTTTCCTAGTGCTGGTGCGGTGATAAAATGCACCCGATGCACCCTGTAGTATACAAGAAAGTATATTAGCAAGATGTCACCCCAGCCTGCCTGAGGAGTCAGTAACTCTGATTAAGTACTAGCTTGGTCTATGATCTGTCTAGCTCTTGCCAGCATGGAAAACAGGCATTAGATGATGAAGATGATATATATATATATATATCATTAAAAGAAAACACTAACTTTGACAGGAATATGTTAATTTCGGGTCTTCCTCCTTACCTAACTTTCACTCTCTGCGTTGACAAGCAGGTCAGTGTCAACTACTGCTATCCTTTACTATTTATCTATCTTAGGACAATAAAAAAAAACATCTATCTACTTAACTGTCTATCTATCTGTCTGTTTTACACGACTGTATGTAAAATCCCCGGCATGTCTTTGTATTGTCCCCTTTCTTGTTGCGCCCTTGTGGCTAATAAAGAAATCTATCTATCTGTCTGTTTAGCAATCTGTCTATCTATCACTCTTTCTTTCAATCTATCTACCTACATACCTACTGCTCTGTCTGTCTGCCTGATAGATGTATCTATTTTTGGACAAGAACAACAATAAAAACAAATTCTAATAGCAGTCAGAAGATAGATAGGTAGATAGATAGAATAAATAAATTAGTGCACAGGTTTAAAGAAAATATGGAAGAAAATTATTGTAATTGATTTAAATGAATGTAAAATGAAATATGGTGATGACCAGTGTGTCAAGAAATGTCAAGGAAAATTGAGGCTTCAAACATCTTTACATAGAATGCTGTGATCAAGGAATTATTAAATTAGATTTTTTTTTACTAGAAACCCCGTCACTTTTGAAGGATACTATGCTAGTGTGTGTGTATTTGCTTTTATTCTATTTAGATAAGCAATTTAGTTAGTTACTCTATAAAACTTAAACCGAATATACACAGTAATGCTTCCAATGGTACACAAGTTCTCATTCACAAGTTCATGCATGTTGTTTACCCATGAAATATTGATACATTTATTTTTTTAAGTAAGTTAATATAGCTGTGTTTTCAGCTAAGTTTGTGATTGATGTTCAATTCTTAGTTAAATCCAGTTTCACTTCATTTACAAGAACACACGAACAACATAAATCCCATTTATTCCCAAATAAAATGTTAGACATCATGCACAGAAAAGCACTCCAGAATACAATTCCAGGTACGCCTTCATATAAGCCATGACTGGAAACAAGTATAGTACGGGTGTGTGTGTGTGTGTGGGGGGGGGGGGGGGGGGGGGGGGGGGGGGGGCTCAAATAAATTACACACAAACTTAAAAATGTTAAATTTAGCTATCACTGTTAACTTTGGAGTGCCAATAGCATTTCCCACGGAACTGAAATGGTTACAAAACAGCATATGGCAGATATAATCCCTCAACCAATTTCTGGCCCTTGGATGACTTTATTGGTGTCCACTCTATTGAAACCTCAGGTTGAGTCTCTGATTTGAAGATAACTCCCTGAAGACCTGCAAAAGGTCATGAGCACAGTCCTTCATATCCTAACTAATTTGTTAAAGAAAAAAATCCAAGTTTAGTACAATTAGAAAGAATACTGAAAAAGTGGTGACTTGAAGCTAAAACTTCTACCACAGTTAAACAACAAGAGCACCTAGCCTATGTAGAGCATGCTGCTTTACTACATGATTCTAGTGCAACCATTTAACCATCTAATTTAAAATCCTTCATCATATTTACAGCACTATTTACATAGCTGACTATCTTTTAAACATATGACATTTAGTTATAAGACATATATTTAGTTGAAAACTTGTGTGTGTGAATGAATGTGTGTGTGTGTGAGTGTGTGTGTATATTATACAAGCTAGCTTGGATAATCTCCATACAAACATAACCACCTTCAGTTTACATGCACTTCAACCATCTTTCCATGCATCTTCTGGCAGCCTGCCCATACATTGCCAAATTATTGAGCTTCCCTTGAGAGGAAGTGGCTCTGCGTTTGTTGTTCCATACTCCACTGATATGTTGGAAAATGCTAGCAGTATAGCTCCACTTCAGTTGATGAGATCTTGATCAGCTGAATCCAGAAATTTGTTGAGACACTCCTATATCTATCTATTTTAACACAATTACAACTAGCACCCTAATGTTATAATAGGGTAGTGCTGGTGCCATGATAAAATGTACCTAGGCCACTCTGTAAAATAGTAGTGCTGGTGCTATGGTGAAATGCTCCCAATATACACTGTAAAGTGGTTGGCATTAGGAAGGGCATCCAGCCATAGAAACCATGCCAAAAATGAAACATATGAGTTAGACGTGGTCACTTGATTGGTCAGCTTCATCTAATACATGCAAGTATAAGAAATAGACATTACACAATGCTGATGATGGTGTGCGCGTGTACGCACACACACAGGTTTTTAAGAGTTTGGAGTATATTTATTTGTTCAAAGGCTACTCTGATATTATTGCTTAATGCAATCTTTCAAGTGGTAACAAAATTTGTGTGTGTGTATGTGCGGTGTGTTCAATCTTAGTGTGCAACACCTTGGGAAGATATCTTCTCTCATAGTCGTGAGGAAAAGAGATTTTTGTTGTTGTTTTTTTGTGTGTGTGGGGGGGGGGGGTCATACACTGCATGGTCTAACAATTCAACACCCCCAACTGGTCCATTGCACCTTCTTCCTTTGACTAAACCATAAACAAATAATGTATAATGTTGAGTTTTGCTTCACAATGGTGTCTGCATGTCCAACTCTGTTTTGTTAGGAAGAAGCTTGAATCTTTCAATGAGCTATAGTAGATAAAATAAATATCATCCAATATGTGGAAAATTACATTCTACTATCTTTTCCTCTTGGAGTCAGAAGATTAAAACATTCTTTCTCACACTCACATTTCATAATACGAAAGAAAAAAAAATTGCCAGACATTCAGTTTACTATCCAGACATTTAGTTAACAACCTTGAGATTGCTGTTGTTGGCATTATACATTACCTAAGGTCATAGTGTGACATCTTACAACACAAGAGTAGATTAGTGAATTCAGTTCTTAAAAAGCAGACAAAACAATCAAAGTTTTAGTCTGTTTCACTTGATCACACATTTGGGCTATAAATTATTTATTTACTGTTTAGTCATGGAGAGAAGGGTAGTGTCAATAGCCTTTTTCAGGGCCTCCAAGACTAATGGGGGATTGCAACAGAGAGGACTCAGATAAAGGCACCCAGGGCTAGATGCTGGTGGTGTTAAACTGAGCTATGGATTACATCTACCACCCATGTAGGCCACAATGGGATATGAATTTTGAACACAAATACCATAATTGTTTCTACTTTTGGCACAAGGCCAGCAATTATCCCAGTGTATTACTGGTACTTTATTTTATCGACCCTGTAAGGTGAAAGGATGCTTTAATAACTCTACCAATTCACCATGCATACATTGTTGCAATAAGGCACAGCACACCAAGATGTTTAGTTTTCCTCAAACCAAACCCACACTTGGTCCACATGAAGTCCACTAAAAAAGTTAGGTCTACCACCCACCAAGAACATATCTGATGGGATTCTGTACAGTTTCCATCAACTAAATTTTCCTCCCATGGGTTGGTAGCAAGCAGATGACAAACTGGAAATTTTGTGATTGCAAATCAAATTTCTTAACCATAGCCATGCCAGTGCCCATAAAATCCTAGTGGAATTTGAACACAGTCATGAAAGATAAAATACAGCATGTTGCTCAATAGTCTACCATTTCTGCCAAATGTAATAATAATAATTATAAAATATTTCTAACATAAGCACAGGGCCAGAAATATGGGGAAAGATGTGCAATGACATTAATGGTGGTGGTGGTGGTGGTGGTGATGAGGATGATGGTGATGATAAAAACAACCTTATAAATAAGTGACAAAAATAAAGAACAAGGCCCATCCAAAACAAATACAGATAACAGCTACTACAATAACAACAACCACAATTTGGTAAGCAGTGTGAATGAAAATGCCAAATAAAAGAATAATTATTTATCCAAATTCCAAGTAAAACTGACAGTCACATAGTATGCTGCATTATTAATAGTGTACCATTAAAACTATAGTATTCTCTATGGCAAGTGTCATTTACCATAGCCTCAAGTTGACCCAAGCCTTGTGAGTGAAATAGAAATTGTTGGGAAACCTATCAGATGAACTGTAATTGAAATTCAAATGAATCTCCCTGAGAATTACGTTAAGAGTACACATGCCTGTGGAATGTTAATTTCGCAAGAAGGCTGTTCTTCATTGATCAAACAACTCGTCATTGAAACTAATAGAAGTCTATTTCATTCCCGTATTGTTTACCAACAGCACAGTAAACCGTTGGTATATAAGTCTTTCCCAAAGTTGGTTTGAATAGATAATAGTACCTTTTAATAAAACTTAATAAAAATTTCTTATGGATATATTTTTTAAATATGAAAAAAATCTCTTTCTAAAACAATTTTTAATTTAACTAATATCTTATTAAAATTAGAACAGTTGGGATTGTCTGTAAAATATAGATATGGGTTCCAAGATTTTTGAAAAATCGTTTAAGGGTTCTGATATTAAACTAGGCAATGGATTAAGTTTGCTACTACACAAGAACTCAGAATACAAAGAGCCAAAACAAAGAAGATATCTCATCCAACACTAACAATTTTGCCAGTCCATTGCTCTGGACTGCATTTCGTAGTAAAATTTTAAAGAAGCATGAATACCACCTATTATCCCTTGCCTCCCTACAATTCTCTTAATAATGCATATTACTCCAGAAAACTCTTCTTCTTTGCCCACAGAGAGGGTGATGGAGGCAGAATCCTCAGACATACCTTCCAGTGAGTTCTGTCAGAAGCAACTCTCTCCAATGATCTGACTGGATCCCTAAGTGAGACCAGCCAAGCTGATAGATGTTATCCAACCATCTTGCTTAGAGTCAACCCTTGGGTCTCTTGCCAGTAAAATCTGTCCAGCTATTCTTTCTTTAGACATTCTGACCAATATGTCTGTAATATCAGAGCAGTGATCTCACAATTTGGAGAAGTAATGGCATTACCAAGAGTGACTCTCCGGATCTCCAATCTATGTACTCTACCAAATAACGTTACTCCAAAGACCCTTCGGACGACCCTCATTTCAGCTGTTTGTATTTGTGATCATATTCTTTTAGTCATTACCTAAGAACTATGACCATAGGTAAGGGTTGGCATGAATACCAAATTAAAGATAGCAAGTTTGGCTTTTACACCTACCTTTCTTCTACTAATGACCGAATGCTGAAGCTGGTGTATTATTGCACCAGCTCCTGAAATTCTTACACTTAATTTAGCTCCATGCCTTCCATCACACATGAAAACAGGCCCTAAGATACTTGAACTTCTCCATTTGCTTCAATGTAAATCCACTCACATGAAGAGTGCACTACTCAGGCTTTCTTAAGAAGACGAGTGTCTCAATCTTTGCAGCACTGATTTTCATACTTACTCTGTAGCGTTAGGCAGCAAACCTATCCAGTACATGTCGGAGATTACCTTCTGACAAGTTAAGTAGAATCAGGTCATCTGCAAATTCCAGTCTACTGATCCCACACCTGCCAGTTTTGATACCACCTCCAACCTAGCTATGCATATCAATCCTGTTCATGAAAATTATGAACAGGATAGGTGACAGAATGCACTCTTGGTGAGGTTGGACACCCACATAGAATGGTTTTGACTTAGCAGCTTTCTTTCGTTCAAGCATCTCTACAATCTCATGTGATCATCCTTTCATCATGCCTACATTGATGATACCAGCTCTGAAGTTATGGAGTTCATTGGAAGGGTGAGAGGAAGATGAAAGCTTGGGGAGGTGAGTGAGAGATGTTTGAGTTTTTGATGCCTGAAATAAATAGGACCATTTTTATGGTCATCCAGAGACAGGAGGTGGATTTAAATTCATCTTTAGGAATTCTCCAGTTCAGAAGTCCATGTATTATATAAAACAACCAGCCCTTAATAATTGTTTCTACTTTTGGCACAGGCCAGTAATTACCCAGTACATTACTGGTACTTTATTTTATCGACCCCGTAAGGATGAAAGGCAAAGTTAACCTCAGCGGGATTTGAACTCAGAATGGCAAGGGCTGTAACTCTATGCGTCAAAGCATGGCGTCCGACGCCTCTACCAATACTGCCAATCCACCAACCAGCCCTTAATAATGTTTAGTAGTAATAGTAGCAGAAGAAGCAGCTTTTGCCATAGAAATTGAGTTTAGAGTGAAATGTATTTGTGCTGCTGAGTTTTGATTGGTCCAAATGGCTATAGTGGTGTGTGGGAAGGAAAAAGGGGAATGAATACTAACAGAGGGACTAGCGAGAGCCTTTTAAACAAAACGAAGTTATGAGAGAAGACCGAGGGGGAAAAAAAAGAAATCAGGGAAAAGCAGGGAAAAGCGGACGTAAAATGATAATGATGATGAAAAGGTATATATTGAGTTAGAAACTCAAAATAGTCTCTTACAATTAAATAGCTCACGGAAAGAAATTTTTCCGGGCTGTGTAATATAATTGAATATAAAAGAGATAAACACAGATATATACATATATGTGTTCAAATCGTAATGGACTAGATTCGCTAGGTTCTGATGCCATGTGCGTTATTTTATATATGCCCACTATTCAGTCTTCTGAGATACTTAGAAGTGAAGGGTTTACTAATTTCACGCGCACTGATGAGCAAAAGAATTGGTAATTCTCTATCACTAAATTTATGAAACAGCATTACCAAAAGCTGTCTGGGTGTCTGACAGTTGTCGCAATTTTGGTTTGTATTTCATTTCTTAATTTATTCTTTTAAATTGAGTCTTTCAAACCCTATTGTTCATAGTTAGTATTTTTTTTCACCCTAGCGAATCTAGTCCCTTACGATTTGAACACATATATGTGTTTATCTCTCTTTTATATTCAATTATATATATATATGTGTGTGTGTGTACATACATATATAGATAGATAAAAAGAGAGATACATACAAAAAGATAAGCACTGGTAACAAGACATTTGGCTGTAAAGACTGCCTCAAAAAATCCTATCCAGTTAATGACAATGAGGAAAACCATGTAAAAACCACGATGATAATTTATGCATATGTATTTATATTGACAGTGTATGTGTGTGTTTATATGTAATACAGTAATATTTGTTATTACGTGTACTTTATTAACGTTAATAAGATATGACATTGATAAATAGGTAAGTGAATATCTATATATCTAAAACAGAGAATGTCGGTCTGTCTGACTCCCTAAAACTCGTGAACCACCCAACCAATTTTTTTCAAACTTTACACATGTAATAGTTATGGTCGTGTGAGCAAAAATTATTTAAAATTTTCAATGCCCTAGGGACCGCATTAGGCGATCTAGTGATCTCTCTCTCTTTTTCTTAGTCTGTCTTTTAAGATAGATACATAGCTATGACGTTACGCTCTTATAATACCTGTCTGTATGCCTGGCTGTCTGCATTACGACATTATGACACTATCTGTGTGTGTGTATATATGTATATATAGTGTGTGTATATATGTATATATAGTGTGTGTATATATGTATATATAGTGTGTGTATATATGTATATATAGTGTGTGTACATATATATATATATAGTGTGTAACGCTTTTCGAAATATTTACTTCTGCGTTCACAGATTGATTTTTTTTAGTTTCAGAAGATCCCGTTAAGGGTGAAAGCAGCGATTCTTTGCTTAAACTTTAATCTGTTAATTTAATATATATATATAATTATATATTCGTGTACAGATATTTTTGCATACACAATAACAAAATATAAACAAACATATTTATTTCACAAGGTTCGACAGCAGCAAAAACAACAACAAAAAAGAGAGGGAACGCAATTACATGCTTTTGAAAAATCTTAATGGAAAATTATTTGCCTATTCACCCAAGGCGACTTCACTTTTTATTAGGATTTCTGCATCAATTGGTAAACATACGACGAAACTGTTTCAGAAAGGAGGGATAAACATGCCAATCTATGTTTAGAATCCCGAGCAACGCCGGGCCATTCTGCTAGTTGCTTATAAAACAAACATATTACTCAATGAATGAAACAAACATTTCCTCAAATGTTCGCAATAAAAAAAAAAATTAAATAATGAAAGTAGGGCGTGGCAGACTACACCTCAGTCCTGGCTGTATATCTCAGCTGTGCCCCAAGGTCAAAATGAGGATGGCATTGCCATGGAGAATAGTTAACAACACCTGCTGCATCAGTTGCTCCACCTCATGAGGCTATTTCCTCCCAATTTTGCAAAGAAAAATAGCTGCTTGGGGACTGAAGACACCAGAGATCACAACCAAAACAAAAAGAATTCAACTTTTTCAAAGGCAAAGAATCAAATTCATCCCATTAGCTGAATTTAACTTATTTTAAGTATAATGTTCTTTTTACTATAACAACTGCTACATATATTTCTATCATGAATAACTATTTGTTTTGCTCTATATTTTATATTGTAGCCACTCAACTGTTAAATACAAGTGGTCATTTTAAGGGAGGCAAACAGATTCATCATCATCATCATCAAACGGGGCTACTGACATCCCAGACAGGTCAAGGAGGTCTGTCTCCCGCTTATGTATGGTCATTATCAAGTGTAGAGAAGATATCTTTTGACACAAATTGAAGGATCCTCCAAACCCCTTGTTTGGCAAGCTTTCTATGGCTGGATGCCCTTCCTAACACCTCAGGTTGTTGCAAAGGAAACAGTTTGAATTCAATACTAGCCAGCCTGTTTTCCTGCACATTATCGCCAAAGAGCTAAAATAGTAAACAATTTAATATAAGTATATGGCTCCTTCAATAATTTCATTAAATACAAGAGTAAAACTCATTGTGTAATGATAATTAAGTACATTTTAGGATATTCATAGCAGGAACCTTAAAGCATAAAAACAGAATATTAAAACTGCCAATATGAAGTGGATTATAGCCAATTAATAGTTGTGACCTATACAGTTACTTAGAAACAAGAAAGAAAAATTTGTCAAATAAGAAAGGAAAAAGCAAAAATTCAATACTTTGCAAATAATGCTATCAATAGTGCAGTATTTCTAGCCAGTAAGCAAACAGCTTTTGATTCAAGTACAAAAGATTAGAAAGATTCAAGTATAAAAGCTGCTCTATTAATGGAACATATGCAGTCATTGCGATCACAGTTATCATCGTCATTGGTTTAACATCTGTTATTCAATGTTGGAATAAGTTCTTCTACTGAGAATAGACGTTTTTCAACTCTCCTTTATAACATTAACCATGAAGTCAGTGTACGTAGGTTTTGTCCAGCTTTGGTTACTATGCTATTATTTTAACATGGTGATTACTTAGACAAGACAGAATATATAGAAGTCGGCTCCATCTCATCCTGGTGTAGGGAAATGAGAAGCAGCCTCAGCCTTGGCAGCTTCACCTATTTCACTCTTCAAATTGGATGTCATACCTAAGGCAACCAGGAATATACTTCACATAGCCTGGTTTCTGTTTGCCTTTCTTTCGTTTTCCATTTTGTGGGACAGTGTTGCTGAATCAGATCTTCACTGTTTAAAATCCTATTGACAACTTTGCCTTTTATTGATAGAACAAACCCGTGGTTTTTCCTCAATATTTTACTGGTTTTAGTAATTGGACTGCGACCATGCTGAAGCACCGCCTTCAAGCATTTTAGTGATTATTTCATCAAAAGGCTAAGTTATTTTTTTTTATATAAAGGGAGGTAACATCGGTTTACACTAGTAAACAAACAGATATGAATACAAATATACATATATGTATAAGACCGGCTTCCACACAGACTACCCACCAAATTTCACTCGTATGGTATTGGTCAACCCAAAGTTAATACACAATCTTTTTTAATAGAGCTGGGCTTTATCAAACAAATTCAATTAGAAATTATTATATCATTTGGAAAAGTTATGACATATATAATCACCTGGCTTTTAAAAGAATTATTTCTATATAAATAAACATAAGTATACTTTAGAGAATTGCAGTGAGGGACCTGCACCAAACTCAAAAAGAAAAAAAAAAGAGTATCAAAACTTTTAGTATGAAGTGGATTATGGTCAGTTAATACTTGTACCTTATGTAAATTTCTAGGAACAAGATAATCTTGTCGAATAATTCCATACTTTACAATAATAATTTCTAATTTAGGAGCAAAGGCAGCAATTTATGAGGAAGAGAAAGTCTATTGTAATAACCCAGTTATTTAATGGTACTTTATTTTATCGACCCAGGAGGGGGGAAAGGCAGTTTACCCCAGCAGGATTTCATCTCAGAATGTAAAGAGCCCAAACAAATACTGCCAATCCACCATCTTTTGAAATTAAAGTTATTAATAATGCAGCATTTCTAGCAAATATTGAAATCCATTCCATTAATAATTTACATATTCATGTGCATGACTGCTTGCAGCCACAGAGATGAATGGCTTATATATATATAAAACTTTTTCCAATCTCTATTGTCAAAGGACCAATACAAAAAAGTATATTATAGAAAAAAATATTTGAATGTAGATAGAATTATTTTTATTACTTTCTTCTTTGAAGATGTAGTCTAAAATCTTAACATCTCATAGTACATCAACATATCCACCTTATATTGTTATACATCTTAGCTCAATTCATGTTGATGCAGGCCACAGCTGGCTGTTTTATTCTGATAATTAACCCTTTTGTTGCCCATATTTCTAAAGAAAGACAATGATTATGATTTTCAAATCATTTGGAAAACAATCAAGAATTTGGAAGGATTTAGTAATATAACTAACTTCCTCATTATTAAACTGGTGTTTGGAACATAACTTAAAGGTTCATACATGAAATTATGTTGGAAAGGTTTTAGATTAATAAACACTTTAAAATAAATAATTTTATATTATAGGGCCAGGGGAAGTTTCAGGTGACTTAGTATCAAAAGGGTTATCTTTTTTTACAAATAATTTTGCTGGAGAAAACTTGGATGGAGATAGTAGATTCTCCGAATTCGAAAGGATCAAATGAATACAGCAATAAACATATGAAAATGTGTTTTGACAAATATTTACTGATTCATTTACATCTAAAGCAGTTAAATATCTGCAAAAAAAATGATCCAACAAAGCTATTAACTGTCAATATTGTAGTTATTAAACAGGTTACAGTAATAAACCTTTACCAGGTAATACATCTTAAACTATTAAAACAGCATGTATCAAGTTTTCACCTTTTTATACCCTTTCATAAGGAGATTGAAGCCAATATAAATTCAGATGCTACAAACAAAGCACACTCCTTTACTTTCTATGAAATAGTTTCATTGTTAGAATATCATATTATATGGGGTTTATTTTACAGTTGAACTCGGGTTTAGTGTATGATTAACCCATTTAAAAAACAAAAATAAGTGATATAAAACAATAGTAACCAGAGTTTGACATTGACATCCCTCATACACACACTTAGGGACATTATTATCACTACCAATGAGGACAATAACAAAACATTCCAGTATATGTCAAATTACTGATAGAATACAAAATAGCAGAACAATGATTTGAATGAAAACAATATATCATAATCAAGATTATGATACATTGTCTTTCCCTAAACCTTGGAGCATCATTGCTAATGAAATTGTTTCTATCCTTCTAAGTAAAAAAATGGAAAGAACTACTTTCAAACAAAATATTCTGACATAGCAAAAACTTATGTAGTTATGGTATACTTAACTTATCCATAATGATGGATTCCAATAGGGGGCGGGTGGGGGTGGGGGGATACACTGTATTCTTGTGTCATAAGAGTGACTAAAAAGGTTGGTGTGAGGAAGGGCATCCAGCTGTAAAACATTGTTTCAAACCATCCCATCCAAACCTATGCCAGCATGGAAGAGTGACATAAAAACGACGATGATGATGATGATGAGTTAACTAACAAGCAGGGTATACCTAATCCACAATCATGAATTAACTAACTGGTAGGTAACTGATATAACATGTATTGCTACTCTTTGTTTCAATATACAATTCAGCTAGACATCAATGACAAGTTTAATCTCTACTGGCAACAAAATGCATATTTCAATGCTGTTATCTCCTTGGTTACAGGGGAACATTCAATGTTGTTTTCCTTTTGTAATATCATAAACAAATATAAAATGATTATCACAAAGGAGAGCTGAAATTAAACATCTTAATCAACATACATGCATTGAAATTCAGATTATATATATCACACTGATGATCAATCAAGATATTTGAATAAGCTGTTTTAAAGCTTAAGTTAACAGCATCTATATTATTTCAATTTATAACATACAGGATTAAAACTGGAGAATAAATCATGTAAAATAATTTAAAAAAAAAAAAAGAAAAGAGATTTACCATGGTAACAGAGACAAGCATATAAGTTTAGACCACAACGTTTACCAGCTGGATCAATTGTCCATATTGCACTTCAAGTATTTTTCTTGTACAAGACCCAATATTTCATTCTCCAGGCATCAGTTTATTAACTGATCTGAAAAATAATGATTGGTCCCTCAGATATGTTATTCCTTTTGATACTAACCCACCTGAGACTACCTATATTCTTGGGCACAAACATTCGTTTTAAAGTGTGCATATTTAAATTAAGTTTTTATTATTTAAACATTAAATGAAATATTAGTCAGTTTGAGATATGTGTAAGGATACACTAAGACTTTTCCCTTATTTTGTTCCTGGTAGATTATTTGGTTCACAAAGGAATTTGAATTTTTTAATTGACTTTTTACCTGTTGCAATGTTGGTGTCAAGGTGTTTCAGCTTTAGCCTTTCCCTTGAACACAGGTTGCATGGATAGGAGAGATTTGCTGCACAAATAACTGCTGGTCTCCACCCCCACCCAAGAAAAAAACCTTGCCTATGCCTGCATCTTCGTGAAGAACTTTCCAGGTGAAGCTCCACGATCCCATGAGATATATAGATCCTTAGCCATCACAGCAAAGACTTTATAATCTTGACTAAAAGCTGAAGTCACATATAATTATATTCTATGTGGACTCTTGTGTATAACTTCATCCACTATAGATAATTGGCATGCAGTTCTTTATAAATCAAATAACTAGGTTATTTGGTATTCTATAAAGGTTAAATATCAAAATAGCACACACAAACAAACATTATAATGCTAATTAAATAATTAATTAACATCAAATGAAAATTTCAGCAGCAGACTCGTCTATTTTAATTATAACTCCAAAAGAAATGCATATATTATCATCCATATGTTTATGGATCCATATGTTTATAGAAAGAAATATGATAGAATCTAGGATGTTAGCAGGAGGTAGATGATTGTTTGCTATTTCTTAACAAAATAGTATTGGAGATAATATTTATTTTCTTTGAAAGAATTTATATATTTCATTTTCACTTCAAAATCATTTGTAATGAGAAAGTAACAAAATGAAAATTAAAAAAAACAAACAGGAATATATTTCAAAGTCCTTTTTTGGTTTAATTTTCTACAGTTTTTCTCTTCATATTTTTCTCTCCAAATCAGCTATTTTCAGAACAAACCTTAACAATTTCGTTTTTTGTTGTTTTTCAATCTATTTTAACGTTAGCATATTAACTCATAAAAACCAAACAAGACTCCAATAAAAAGTGGTTCTGCTTGTAACTTTTCCTCATAAACCCATAAACCATTGTATCATAGAGGCACCACAGAGACTTGCATTTCATGTAGAGGGCCTAGAACTATACTCACATGAAAAGTTGACTCCAATATCAAAAGCTAACAAAACAGCAGTTTATTATTTCTACCCATAGTGCATATTTACAGCTAGTTAGATCAGACTGTTTTAGAGATAACCATGAGCACAATACAGAATATAAACCACTGAACTGTCTGCCAGTTGCAAGCTACCCTGTAAACATGGCCTTCCAGGTTTGCACTATACAACACACAACAGATCATAGGTTATCTTTAAAAGGTTGATGTCATTGGTGGAGTTAAGCATTCAACCAGAAGATTGACACCCCAAGAAGATTACTACTATGGATTAAAGAATTCGACAAGCATTAACAAATTAAGAGTGGAGTAGGGGCTGAGTGTCCTGTAGTCAGGAGCTCCACAGTATTTAAAGGGCCTCAAATTATTTTTTGGCTACCAAAAATAATACACAAGGACCTCCGAATAAATTTTCAGCCTGAGGCTCCATGCAAGCTTAGACTTCCTCTGCCTACAAATTCAAATACTTGTATTTGAATTGAATGTTTCACAGTACTTAGTTTTGCTTATGCTCTGGGTTCAATTCTATTCAGAACAAATTTTTTATTACTCCTTCCAAAATTATTAAGATATATACTAAAGATGCACAGAGATGATTCAATTAGCTCCAGTCATCTCTTTCAAAATTGTGGCCAATGCCTTGTGAGTGAAATTGGTAACTAAAACTGTACAGAAGCAAGTGGTGTATATAAAATATGTGAGTGTATTTCTCTCTGCATATGTCTTTATTTAGCACTAACATCATTTGGACAATCAGAAGCATTTGTTTATGTTCTGCAGCTCAGTGATTTGATGTGCAAAGATCAGTAACTTACTTAAGGGTTTGCATCAGGCCATAGACTACTGCCTCAAAATAGTGTCATCTAACCCATGACAGCATGAAAAAACTCATATAAAAATAAAGATGATGATGAGGATGATATGCCACAAGAAATTCAATTACTGAGTCTTTGTTAATTTAATTGTACCAATAATTTTTCTTACATTGATACTGGGTTACACATTTGTAAGAGTGAGGTTTATACCTATTGAATTGGCATCAGTAAGTACCTGGTACTTATTTTATTGGCCCAGAAGAATTAAAAGAAAAAGAGGACTCTGGCAAAATTTGAACTCAGAATGTCAACCATTTTGTTACCATACTTCTTATGAAAGACACTGTCTATAGTTTTCAAATAATCAAGAATTTGGAAGGATTTAGTAATATAATTAACCAGCAGGAGACCCAGAGATAGATCATAAGCAAGGTGGCTGGATAACATTCATAACCTTAGTTAATCCCATTTGAGATGGATGCTTCCAATAAGGCTCTTTTGAAGACTCTACACCCAATACTTTCTTGGAAGGAGGAGAAAGAGAGGGGAGACTAAAGCCAATTACTTGACTGGTATTTATTTTGTTTTCATTTAAAGCACCATATATATATATATATATATATATATGGAGGAGGAAAAGAAGAAGTTTCTCCTTATTAAGCTGTTTGGAAATTAAAAAAAGATCATAAAGCATGGCCTGGATGCTGCAGGCTTCCCTTCTCAGTTGGACTAAAGGGATAGCAAAAGGCCAGACAGCATGACAATCTTCCCGTTCTGTGGGAGTAGACTCCTCATCTGGGATACCACAAGCTGTGACACCTACACTAGTGGCGATCTGATGTGTTTGATTACCAGCCCTGGCTCTGCTGCCTGCCAAGCTGAAGAGGGCAAGTATTGGCTGCTCTCTAATAGGTTTGTGATAGAGCTTGTAGCAGTGGAGATTTCTGGCGTTCTTGGCCCATCCCAGACCACATCCCTACTCAGTCTTATCGGAGCAGAGTTGGCCCCCTGTAGGTGCAAGCCACGCGAGGTGAAGCGGCTGTTCCAGCATGTCTCTCTAGCCATTCTCCAGGGCAAAGTATTCTCCATACTGTCAGCCGAGTCACATATGTGAAGGCTAAGTTAGTTGGAGGTGAAGGATACTTGTTTGGACATCACTTTCTCTTTATTTATTTCACCATATAAGTTCAATACATTATGCTTATTTATCAAAAGTTCTTAAATAAAACCCAGGGTCAGTTTTAGACAGTTTGGTAATGAAAGGATTAAAGGAATGAATAAAAAATATATAACAAGCATATCAAAGTGACATAAAAACTTTTGAAACTGCTGCTGAGATGAAATAAACAACCTGGGTGAATCTAGAATAAGAAGTAAGATACAAATGGTGACATAAAACAGTTTGAGAGTGGAGTAAAACAATAGATAGCAAATATATAACTAGACAGTCAAGGAACTACTGAATTTAGAGAGTCAGTCACAGACAGATGAACCAAAAAGAGAATAGTCACACATAACAAAGAGGATAATTAATAATAAGGGGAAATGAGTGAATGAATGAATGAATGAACGAAAAGAAGAAAGGAAGTAAGAAAGAAAGAAAAAGAAAGCCAAGTAAAAGAAAAGGTGGGCGGGTTATTGACAAAATAATGATAAGCAAGTGTCCATTTTGATTCCATGTAGCTGGTGAAAAGTAACCAGTAGTTAACTTATTTTTAGCCAGAGAAAGTATATCTACCCCAGTTAGAAGAATATAGTGAATGAGAATTATATAGTGAAGAGGAATGTGTGAGGATATATCTAGACTAAGTATTTAAGAGTAGAAAGTGAAGGAAAGAGTGTCAATACACACACACAAGTAACTAAATGAATATGATAATGAAAATAGATAGTTGAAAGATATAATCAATGATCAAATAATGAAGCAATATAGTCAGACATTTATAGAATCACAAATTTAATAGAGACATTTTATAAACTGAGAATAAAATTTTAACATTTGCAACAATCTATAACTGTAGATCAAAGATTCAAATTTTATACCTTTTATATAAGCTGACTCTCAAGCTTTTGAACATTTATTGAAAGCTTCAAAAGTCATATTGAATGCTGTAATATATTACTAACATCAATCATTTTTCATCCATTTTCCGTGCTGACATGAGTTGGATGGGTTGTTACAGTCTGAGGCTAGAAAAGTCAGCGGACCATATCTTGCTCATACGTTCCATTTTGGTATGGCTTCTATGGCTGGATACCCTTCCTAATGCCAACTATTTTATAGTGGTACTGGGTGCTTTTTATTGTAGCACCAGCGCAACTACTTTACAGAATGTACTGAATGCATTTACTATCATTTATGCGTTTCCCTGCTATGGCAGAGGGACAAGAATTTCTATTGAAGTGGTTTAATCAAATGGATCAACCCTAATATATGACTGGTAATTATTTTACAATAAATTACCCTCTTTCTTCCTCGAAAGAATAAAGAGTGAAAGTTGACTCCAGTGAAATGTGTTCTAAGAACAAAAGGAACATAACTAAATACTAAGTGTTAGGTGCCTTGCCATCTGCTACCTTATAATAATGTTACTGTGACAAAAACAGTAGAGTGATAAATTAAATGCCTTGTAGTGTTTAGGTATATCTGTATACAGCTATGGTGCGACCACTCTTAGAATTTGCATCACCAGTCTGGAACCCCTATCTTGCTCAGGACATTGACCGCCTGGAAACTGTTCAGAGACGTGCAACCAAGCGAATACCCTCCATCAGGCATCTACCATACTCTGAGCGCCTTGCTTCCCTGGGCATGGATTCATTGAAGCTCCGACGCCTGGCAACTGACTTGGTAAACACCCACAAAATTGTTAACCATGTTGCCAACAACAACCCTGAGTGCCTTTTCGATTTCCATGTGTCTAACACACGTGGACATGCCCACAAAGTAAGAAAACAGCACAGTTCCCATGACTTTCGGAAACATTTTTTCACGCTCAGAGTTGCTGAAGCATGGAACAAACTACCTGCATCAGTTGTTAGCTGTCGAGACACTGCATCCTTTAAGGCCTCCATGCTTCCCGAGATCCGCCAACACTACAGCTAACACATACAAACATGTACTTCCCTGGCATTTGTGTATTATTCTATGTACTATATTGACGAGTTGTAGTGCACCTGAGCACTTTACACAATAATTTCATTATTATTATTATTATCTCTTTATGTTCTGATTTCAAATCCTTGCATTGTTAATAAAATAACATCCTAGTCATGTACTGAGGTCAGTAGATGTGTGCCATTGTTAGAAACAATTATTATTAGTAGTAACAATATTTCATTTCTATTACCGAGTGTACACAAAATATTAAATAGTAAAAAACTTTTTTTCTTATTAATATTTTAGGACTATTTTAAACAACTTGAAAATTTAACATTAATAATTAACTGTTTTACATCCAGTTCTTCCATGCAAAATAGATGAATGAGGGCAAACCAAATTTGGATATTTGCAAATAAAATGTAGTACTTTTAGAATATTAACTACTACTAGCCATTTAACCATGAAGTAGAGGTAGAATCTTTTTTTTTTTTAGCTCAACAGATAAAAGCTAGCAGGGTAATGAATGAACTTTGCACTGATTGAAAACGAGTTTTAAAATTTTAACCTTGCAATACTAATTTAACCCTTTTGATATCACACCACCTGAAAGCAGGCTGCTTTTATGATATATCCTTATATTAAAAAACCTTCCATTTTACAGCTTACTAATAAAAAAGTTATTGTATTAAATTGCTTCAAATTTTTGGTTATTTTCAAAATAAATTGAAACATGAGAAATACAGTAACGAGAGGGTTGAGCAATTTTTAAAATTTAAATTTATGATTGATATCTTATATAAGCACACAATTTCAGTGTAGAACAGATTCGAGATTGTGTGCTGTCCAAGCATTTCTTAAAAGAATTATTAAATATATAATGAATTGAAAGTGTTGTAACCCTAAATCGAAACCAAATCATAGTCTCAGCTCAGCAGAAGTCTTTCTATTTTACAGGCCTCATATTTCAGAAGAGATGACCAGGGATACTTATAACTTTCTAATGGCATTAGTGATGTAAATGAATTGGTTTCAAATACAAATTGAAATAACATCACAAACTAAACTTGCTTTGCAGTTCAATCCCCACAGTTCTATTAATTCAGTTATTCTATAAATGTTACAAAAACCGTCAACTCAAAAAGTAATATCATTTAAAAGTTAAATGTAAAAAAGCTTTCAGGTGACATTCAACTTTAGCAAAAATAATAAAATGTAAAAATAATAAAAACTATTCAAGGGAGATAAGTGCGGTATGAGTATGACAATAAATTAAGCTTTACAGTCTATCCTTTTGACGTGTTTTTCCCTGTTTGCCTATACGCCTCTGTTATGAATCACGTCATAGTGCTACTGCTAATTATTACCAGTCCTGCAAGCTCACACAATATGTAAATGAGCATCACCGCAGTTGTTTCTTAAGCAAAATCCATATATAAGCAATAGCTTATTTTGCCTCAGTTACAAGCAAGCAAACTAAACTAAAATTGGATAAAAGAAAAACCTGAAAGACTAGTATTTAGTGTTCTCAAACAGCTACTGAGGTAGATGTGACATGATCACAGCTTAAAACACCCATAGTAAGACATGTATTTTTATTATATATAATCTTATCTATGCCAAGTGTCAGGACATCCACTTAAGTGAGCACTTCTGGAATCTGGGATTGAATATTTTCAGGATTTAAAGTTTTTGAAGAGTTTGATGATTAAAATAGGTACTAAATAACTTTCTAAGATCATTATTTTATAAATTAACTAATGAATTTATATAATAATGACGTGGCCATACCTGACATCAAACAGAACTTATCATAAAACAATTGAAATCCACTTTGGAATGTGGATTTCAATTGTAATGCATTCGTATATGCCTCGATTATGAATCCTACTATGTTGGTGCTACTGCCTGGCTCACTGTGCTCTCAGTTCAAATCCAGCTACGGTCAATTTTCCTTTTCATCATTTCAAGATCAATGAATAAGTTACCAGTCCATTCTCTATATCTTTCTTTCTTCCTCTTTCTCTGGAAGAATTCAGCTGTGTTCAGACCTGGAGAAGGATGAGTTCCACCAAGTTTAAATGCTCAAGGTACACCGTATATTGCTATAGCAACTCTAAGATTCGATCAAAAGTTAAGAGCACATAACATAGCATATATATATAAAGACAGACTGTATGATGTGTGCATACGAACAACAATGTTGCATGGTAATGAGACCTGAGCACTATGTGCAGGGGACATACGAAGACTGGAAAAAAATGAAGCATGCCTACTCTGATGGATGTGTAATAATAATAATAATGTACATGAATGGCAAAGTGTAAATGAACTAAGTGCATGCATACATGTGCATACCCGAGTACCTGTGCACATGTGTGTGGGCATATCCGTGCACAGGTACTTTGTGCTGCATAACTGTTGGATAGTAGAGTGGTAGACTGGTTGTAAATCCTGACGGTTGTCTTATACAGATGCTTAGTGTTGAGACTTGATTGGAGTTGTGGTGTGGGTGAGAAAAAAAAAGGGGTAAAACCCTAAAGGAGGAGGAGTGTTGTGGGTGTTTCAAGGGGTATGTGTTCTGCCTATTGTTGTGTATACATATACAAACTCACAAACACACATAGACATGGATACACACAAAAACATTCCACACCATTTCATGTGCCCCCCGCACTAACCATCATGCACAGATGAAATCAATGTGCCCTGTGAGTATATTCATGTGGTTTTCAATGGGTGCTGTACATGCAGGTGGGTACGTAGTAGTGGTTTCTTGCTCTTGAGGTTGGGCATGTAGATTTTTGTTCTGAAATCAAATGTTGCCAGGGCATTCTTTCATTCCTCTGGCGTCCATAAAATAAGTACCAATGAAACAGTGGATCAAATCCATTATACACCTATATCAATATCTGTAGTCATAAGGTGGTAGTGGTGTGGCAGAATCAGTTAACTGAACAACTAAAATTATAATGACTTGTAGTAGTTAATTACATTTCTCTATGTTTGAATCTCATCAAAGTTTCATCTGTCCTAGATGAACTAAAGAAGTACCAGTCATATGCTATACAACTGGTACTTAAATATTTCACATGATTGCATTTCTCCTATTTGCAAACTGAAAGTCATTTCTGTAAAGACGAACACAATATCCAAATGGAAAAACTGCTTTCTGTCAATAGGTTTTGTATCTCATCAGGGTTCAAATTACACTGGAGTCAAATCTGCTTTCATTACCCCAACAGTGCTGATTTCTAACCCATTGCAAGCATGGAAAATAAATGTTAAATGATGATGTATTCCTTTAAAATATTCCCTTACAAACTAACAAAGCGATTCTCTACATAGTCATTTGACCTGCTAGAAAAACAGTCAAATCTCCCTTAAATCATGTCCCTGAAAAAGCACATTGGACAATGTAGTACTACATACACCTCAAAAGGCAGGATAGTCACAATTGGAATGCCTGTGATATACTTGATCAATGGCTAAATAATAATTTTCTTTTTACAAGATTGGCATTGTGTCTAAGAAAGCAATAATTATAATTAGTTTTGTACAAATCATGAAATAGAGGGTACAATTTAAAACTAAAAAATATATCTAATATGTCAGCAGAAGAAACACAAAACAAATAATAACTGGGTGTGTACTTGCTAAATGGCAGGACAGATTTACTGGCAGACAGTTAACAGCCTGCTGACATGTATGTAAAGTTGACCAACATGGGAGAAAGAAAGAAACTCATAATTAAAAAGTATGACTCCAGTCTAAAAAAGCTGTTATAAATTTAGTGGCACCCTCCTCTGTTCTCTGTGACATACAAAGTACAACTCTTTGTGCTAACAGACAGTTTGAATGTATATTAGAAGTAAAGAAAACATCTTAGATGACATAAATTATAGTGCTTGATAAAATTAATCTAAATAATCAAGAGTCCTATATTTGTAGAAAAGTATGAAAAGAGAGTTGACATCCATGCCTTTCTATTTAGGAAACAAAGAATATATGACGATAAGACAAGCAGTTGCAATTTGAAATTCAAACCAGATATTAGACTGCTAAGATATTAAAATCAGACCATGATAGAATAGTGGCTCATGATAATACCATTTTTTTTTTTTTTTTTTTTCAAACTAGTCTGAATATAAGCCTCTTTCCATTGCATAATGGTAGATAGAGTTTCTGTAGCTGAAAAGACCTCTTTTGCCTTGTTTCTTTGCTTTAAGCAAACTGCATCCTCTACTTCATTAATGGGAATTCTAATTTTCTTAGGAAAATGGTTGTGATTAACGAAGTGCACAAATACCAACAAGGAGGATCCTTTAAATAAGGCAAGTACGGAATGCTGTTTTGATATTTTCTAAATGAATTCACACAAGCTCATATTAACTACTCAGGGAAAAAGATTTGGCTGCAAAAATTAATGATCTGCCATTTGCAGACATTGGCAATTTATTAAGTGGTAGTGGATTACAAATAGCAATGGCATTGAAAGTAAGCACCAATAATTGTATTTCATATAAATGTCTCTACAGAAGGTCTATCAACTGCTTTGGATTACATGGGCTTTCTTGCTATTTAAACACCACTATGCTTTCAAGATATTCAGAATCAACATTGTAATGAAGTCTCACCTAATACTCCAGCTGTTCTGGAACCAGTCGGTGTGTCTCATGTTTATGACAAAAGATGAGATGATATTACTTTATACTCTTAGAATAAAGAACATAATGCTACTGTGATAAATTCGTTGGTCACAAATCATGTCCTTAGTAGTTTTCTTTTTACAGGCTACGGTTCTTTAATAGAATAGTTTTTGTCCGAATATTTTGAAACTTATTGGCGCAAATGCGGAATGGTGAAGAAGCATATTGCTCCATCAAAGAATCTCACAAGGCATCGTAGAAGGCTATGCTACCAGCACCCTCCCTCATCTCTGCCAATTTCCTATCATACACACAGTAACACAGACACACACACAAACGTATATATAGTAACGGCGCATAGTCATAATGTCATAGGTTCAATTGCTGGACCAGATTATGTGTTGGGATCTTGAGTAAAACACTTCATTTCACGTTGCTCTATATTCAGCTGAAAATGAGTACCAGCAGTAGCTGGGGTTTAACCCCACAATGAATTGGCATATGTTTGTACTCTTAGTCGCTTAATGCCAAGGAAACTGAGATAAGCACAGATCTGAGCCTCCATCACAAACAGGTGGAAACCTATATATATATATATATAATGTGTGTGTGGGTGTGTGTATTTAAACTAGTATAAAATGTTAAATTCTTTTAATCGGTCAGGAATTTTAGTGGTACTGATTTTTATCTATTTGGAGCGATGAAACGATGGCTTCAGCTGAATATACAACGGAAACATGGACACACCAAACTTGGAATTTTTTAAAGCAACTACGTAACCACCCACTGGTTGAGAATAATAATTCATGACATAGACACAAGGACACACATTTTGAAGGAAAGTATTGTCGATCTTTATCGATACACTGTACTTGACAAGTACCTGTTTTATCGGTGCCGGAAGAATGAAGTCAACTTTGGCAGAATTTTGAACTCAGAATATAAAGGAACATCATTAAATGCAGTCACAATTTGCACGATGCTGTACAGATTCTGTATTTCGTTATACTAGGTTACAATAATAAAGTTTCAACACTGACTTTTATTTGTTGACGACTTACTTTCTACAAAACCTTTTTAAACAAATTTCTATGTATGATAGTTAACACCCTTCGCTAACAATGTCTTCATATTCCAGCAGAAATATCCTATGTGAATTAAATGAAGTCTGAAGGTAATAAATAAATGGCTATATCACAATATGTGACTTGAGTGAATCCGAAGGCTCAGTCACAGCTAAATTGATAATAAATAAATAAATATTCACACGGAAAACATTTTACAATTACGTAAAAGAAATCCAAATTCATAAAAGTGTAACTGTTAATTACCACAGTATGTTGTATACATACATATATGGAAAAAGAGTAAATATGTATGTCTGTGTGTGTACAAGAAAATGAAACTGGGGGAAGGAGAGGATCATAATGGAAATTAAATTTATTTTTCGATTCAAAGGGCATGAAATAAAATTGTTACAGGAAAACGAATTCACATGGACCATGACCAAATAATAAAGTTTATCAACAATACTAGAAATTAATAAAAGATGCTCTGGTTCAAAACACCAGGTCAGCTATGATCGAGCAGACCTCTGATAAAAAGCGTTTCAGGTGTGAGCATCCAGTTTTTTTTTTCTTTTTTGGGGAATATCAGCGTCTACATCAACCAACATCTCTTTATATTTGATATGGGGATTGGCCTGCTATTTCTAGCAGGTCGAGAAACCCCGGTCATGTCACTATCGTTAACGGTGTTTTTAAAGTATGGCCAGCCAATGACATTTCAAAATACACCTCATATGACAATGATGCAATTATAACATCACCGTAACCAGGTAGAAACAGTATTCAAACTTCTATATCCATAAGTTAAGTTTCAACTATCAATCTATATAACCGTATCCTTTAGTCGATATGTTTTCAATCGGAGGTATTTTTTAAATGACGTTGAATACAAACGAAAACCTCAACAGGAAAAACCTTTTGCTAAAACAGATCTTCAACGATGTCGCATTAGAATTAACTTCTTAGAATTATTTCGTACATGTTAGCTGTAGAAACGAACTAATTAAATACTGGAAGATAAATTCACGAGGAAATGAAAAATCAAATAAACTGCGAAACACCGATTCTAGCTTGTGTTTGAGAAAATAGTAGATAATTATATTTTTGTTTCCTTATTGTCATGTATATTGTACAGTTTTTTATCACATTTTCCATTTAGTTTAAACTAAATTCTAAAATATATAATAAATAAATTAAAGATTAAAAAAATTATATTAACACTATTTCTAGTATTGTGAAATTATTCCATAATCATATTTGGGCGGAGGTGGTTATTATGAACTGGGATCCCGTCATAACCAAGAGTTGCAAATATTTTATTTTGAAGCCATGAAATTACAGTAATAGAAGATTTTCAGTATACCTCAATTGAATACTTAAAAGTGAATTTCAAATAACAATGTCATTTTATTGACAAACAACTTCCAATAACAAAACAGGGGTGGCGTAGAGAAACAAACTGTTGATAGAGAATCATTTCACTAAACTTTTTAGTGCAGCTAATTCGTTTAGGGAAAACACGAAGAAAACCTCGTTTTTTTATATATGTTTTGTTTATTTTAATCAGTATTAATACAAAAAGTAAATAAACATTACTTCAGAAGGCGGCAAAGAAATGTTTTGTTTTATTCTATACAGCCTTGATAAGCTTATTTGAAAAAAGAAAATGCAACTTTGTTTACCAGTGCTGATTATACAAACATTAGCTTTCTTTTCATCAGGGGTCAGATTAACTATTCAGTCTCCACCTATGTATACGCCCGTGTTGTCGAGTATACCCAAGTAAGCTAAATAACAGGGGATAATGAATAAGTCTTCATTTTAGAAATAACGAAGTCGAGCTTATCTACAACTACTGTACCAAAATCAATCAACCTTATTTCCACAGCCTTCAAATATATCACTATCTTTCTCTCTGAACAACGAATGAGATGAACAGATTAAGAAATAATAATATAACAGGTTCCAAGCTAAGTTGTTATTTCTTGACCACACATACACTATCCCCCTTCAAACTACCTTACATAATTGAAAAATTATCAAAGCAAAAAGAATTTGTTCTCAACATAAATGGTAGTCATTATTTTAGTGACTACCATTATCAAAGTTTGTTATTTCTATGTACCCAAAAGTGTGTAAATTTTATTTTTAGTTTAACTGATTCGTTTTTTCATATAACCGTATGACACTTTGAATAAAGTTTAATATCCAAATAAGTTACTAAAAAATTAATAATTTCGAAAAATAAAACCCATTTTCTAAGTTTACCTACATTTTTCAAATGCCTCGAGTTCCTAACTTCAGCAATCAATTAAACAAACACCAGAACACAGTGACACCAATTTTTTCCGTAATATGAACGATTGGAGTGAGGAAGATGCACAATAAGAACTTGTTGCTTTTATAGTGTCACACGATTTCATTCCAAGCATAAGTTTATTTTTCATTTAGTTAGATTCGTTTCATTGAAAGTATTAATTACTAACATCGCAAATCGATTTTATACATTATTTTCTTCTTTTTTTTTTAAAGGAAAAAAACTTTCTACTAAGAATCACTTATTAAATATTCGATGAAATAATTACTATAAATACACGACAGTCTATAGGACTGTATATCTTTTAAGGGTGCTGCGATAAAATTAGAAACTAATATTGTTTATTGCATAACAGAGAAGACATTGGTTAGGTAGAGAGCCAATATGAATTTCAAGTTCAAATTACACCAGGATTGACTCGTTTTTTTTTTTTGGTGCCTTATATCAAATTTTAAATAATTATCACCACCAGTTTTGTGATTATCTATTTTGTTACATATTAGGTTAATATTATCTAGAATATCTCAAATATTAAGGAAAATATTTGATTTTTGAAAATTCATAATACCACTGGAAGAAAAGAATATAAATTAGTTATAATTTTTATGAATTGTGTAACGAAAAGTTTTAAAAAACAAACAATAAACAAAAATCTGTTTATTATTTGGTAGGGTGGTGGATTGGCAGTATCAGTAGAGGGTTGGACGCCATGCTTTCCAGCATAGTTATGTGCCTTTACGATCTGAGTTCAAATCCCGCCGAGGTTGACTTTGCCTTTCATCCTTACGGGGTCGATAAAATAAAGTACCAGTAATGCACTGGGTAATTGCTGGCCTTGTGCCTAAAGTAGAAACAATTATTTGGTTTATAAAAAAACACTAAAGCAGCAAAATTGATGGAGACTTCACAGAGGAAAAATTAGGTTGAAAGATAACAGCAGGTAGCAAATGAATTTAGCAATATATAACGCGAAGAGAAATTTTGGCCATTAAGATAATTTTATTTATTTATGTAACTGAAACATTTATGATGAAGTGTATGTTAACATTGATATATGAAGTAAATTTATTCTATTGACTGTATAAACACAAAATAATATGAAACTTTAGAAATTACGTTAAGTAAAAAATATAAGATTTTGCAGTGCGCGATTTAACATTCAACAGTTAAAAGTGGCTAATTTATTCGCTCCAATAAGCAGCAAAAATAAATAAAAAGGAAGGTGTAAAAAAAGGTAGTACAAATATTTTAATTGCTTTACCTGAACTAGTTCAACCAATCGACCGAGTAAAATATTCATTTACTTTTAAATAGGTAAACATAAATACTAACGCATTACATTGTGGTAACAATTAACAACAAAAGTAATAAAAACCATAATATATATTTGGAGAATGCAGTTTCGAATTGTTAAATTAATTCAAATACGATATAAACAACTTTTTAATTAAACTTGAAATAAAATTGTTTGATTACTTTGCCAAGAGAACTATATATGATATATAGGTAACTGCTTGCTAATGTTGATGATTGTTACAGCAACTGTTGCTATTAATAATAACAACAAAAATATTAATAAAATTCGGAGAGCCTATAAACTTTGAAAATTCTTCTTAAATTTGGTCAGATATATTATTATGTTGGGTTGCAAATCTAAAACTAAAAAAATTTACATTTGAAAAGTTTGAAAGAGGAGGGAAAGACAAAAAATATGCGGAGAAATAAACCTACATGACTATTTTATTGGTGTTTGTGTATGTGAAAGAGAGGAAGGAGGAAGGACGAGATGAAAATAAACATTAGGAAATCTTTTGTTTATTTTTTTTATTTTACCAAGAAAATTTATAGAAAATGAAAAAAGAAATAATAATAAATTGAATGTAAAAGCAACTTACCGTTCTTGTGATTACCACCAAGAAACATCAAAGTCAAAAGATGAGGGTAAGTGGTTTCCAGGGCATGACATAGGTTTTGAAAGGCAAGCATTCCTTTGGATGGTAAAATGTCAAGTAGCTTTTCAACTTTCGCCGACTTTGATGTTTGATTGTTGATTGTCGAAATATCATCATCGCTGAGAACATCGGCACTTTTCAGAATGGAATAAATACGATCAACATCGATAGCTCGAACAAATTTGGATCTGTGTAATTCCAAGAGTTCCTTATGTTTCTCATCCATATTTCATGGCCAATACAAAGTAGAGTGCATCAAGAGAAAATGTTCCGATCACACTGACTACTATAAGAAAACCTTGTACAGCTGTCTAGTAACAACAGACGACCGAAGAAGCAGCACTAAGCAATCTAAGACACATGTGTCAAAGAGAACCAAACTGTCTCTGACGGTCGGCCATATTCTTCATGTGGATGGGAATCAAAACTTTTTTGTCCTTTCGCTCGCTCTCTTTTTCTTTTCACTATATAGAACAAAATAACTAATTTAAAGAGAACGTATTTCTTGGACAACGGAAGAAAATACGTCGTTCACTATTAAACTAAACAGCGATTCACAATGATAATTATAACTTTTAACAATTGCTAAAATTTAAGAATGAGAGAAAAAAAAACTTACGATAGTTATCAACTTGTTAAAGAAATAAAAGAATAAGCATCATTTGAAAAAAATGGCACGTTCTAACATTTGCTGAGACAACACTTTCAACTTTCTTTGTTTTAGAAATAACATTTGACCCAGAGACGAGGAAACTCATCTATAGAAACTAGTTCTTCAAAGTTACTCCCTTCCTTCTTTCCAGCGTCGCCATCTTGAAATGAAGGCATCAACAAGATTATGGCCCTATTACAACCATATTAGGGAAAATGGGCGGGGCTTAGAGCGCACTCAATATTTTGTTTTATTTGTTATTGTTCTTCATATACACATCTCCATGTGTAAAGTTAGAGAGATACTTGCCTCTGAATATCTCTAGCTTATCTTGACTCAGTTTCTAAATATCCCAGCCCAGGCTTCCTTTTCCTAGTTTCTGTAGAAAGCATGCAAGTGCAGTTAATAACATCGTTATCGAAAAGTTTATAGATACCGTTATATTTATATATTAGTATATATATATATATATATATACACCCTAAACCTATAACTAAAGCTTTAGTTTCTTATTCCTTGGAAATTCATCAAAAATAAATAAATTCTTTCTCTCTTTGTATGTGTGTATATATATATATATATATATATATATATATATATATATTGAACTGCTTTACGTTGAGTACTCTCCATATTATTACATTAAGATTGACCATACGGAATTGACCAGCTCTATCCAGTGGTGAACCTCATACCTGAATATATATATATATATATATATATATATATATAGGAACCAGTAAGACCCCGACGGCTGAGCTCAAGCCGTTTCGACGGCTAATTCAGAATTAGCCGTCGAAACGGCTTGAGCTCAGCCGTCGGGGTCTTACTGGTTCCTATTACCCACTCTACTACCCTAAGTATTGAGTACTTTGGTGCGTTATGGTCCACCTGGTTCCTTACCACATTTCCTTCGTTATATATATATATATATATATATTATATATATAAGAGAAAGAGAGATAGGCAGGCAGAAAGAGGTACTTTTTCTCTTATTTATTACCCAATACACAGGGAGCATACATGTGTATATGTTTACTCATCTGAGTAAAGCAACAGTATACATATATACTTACAACTATCCAGATAAATGTGTATGCATTAGTGTGTGTCTGTATTTGTTTTATGTGGAACAATCAGGGAGCTATTTTTTATTGCTATTATTCTATAGTACATAAATAAAGAGAACATTATTCTATAGTACATAAAATTGTTGACATTTCGTTCACAAACAAAATAAAAAGCCATAAATAAATGTAGCCTATTTCATTTTCTCTGCTCAAATAACTATCTGGAACACTCCACCCATAAATGTATTTACCCAGATAATATCAGTCTACGGCAAAATCTTTGTCTTTTCATTTCATTTTATTACACATATACTATATATGTGAGTCCTGGGTTCAATCGGGGTAACTACAGTAAGTAAGGTACTCAACACATTAGTAGAATGTATACAACAAATTTAATATAGAAATAGCTTCTACAGGACTAGAACTGTTTCATTCGAAGGAAATCATCAGGGCTTTCCTGGCGATTTCCTTCGAATGAAACAGTTCTAGTCCTGTAGAAGCCATCATCATCATCATCATCATCGTTTAACGTCTATCTTCCACGGTTGTATGGGTTTGGGCGGGAGTTTTCCCACTTGAGGCAAGATTGGTTGTCCTGCTCGTATAGGACCGTCTGGCGGGTTTTCTACGGCTGGATGCCCTTCCTAACACCAACCACGTTTACAGTGTGGACTGGGAGGTTTTTACCGTGTTACCTACACGGCCTCATTTGTTTCGGACTGGATGTTGTGGTACCAACATAACTTCACATTTAAGGGGGTGGTGCGGATGGGGTGGGGGTAGTGGGACGGGGGTGTATTTTGTTAGAGTGCCTACTGACTGTAGGTTTCGCTTTGTACTTAGGCAAGGCGGATATATATATATATATACAAGGTTTGTCCTAAAAGTAAGGGTACTGATTTTCCTATGTACAACATGTTAATGCAGCACCTCGATGATGTATATAGGTATCTCGGTTATGACCTTGGCTGCATGTACATATTTGTTTCAACATGATCAAATGTGTCAGTCAGGAAAATATCGAACAACATTAGACAATCAAATTTTGTATGAAACGCAACAAATTTGCCACCGAAACAGTTAATTCTTTAACACAAACTTATGGAGATGCCACTCTATCGAGAAGTAAGGTTTTCAAGTGGCACAAAGCTTTCAAAGAGAGCTGAAAAAATGTTGAAGACAAACCTTGTTCTGGAAGACCAATCTTGTCAACAAATAAACAAAATGTGGAAGTGGGGCAAGCAGTGATTGCGAAAGATTGTCGATTAAGAGTTAGTATGATTGCAGAAGAAACGGGCTTGGATAAAAATGCAGCTTACAGAATTTTAACAGACCATTTGCACATGTGGAAAATTTGTGCAAAACTTGTGCCCAAACATATGTCTGTGGAACAAAAAGTGAATCAATTGAAAATTTGTCAAGATTTGCTAGAAAGACTCAAAATTGAATCTAGTTTCTTGGATAAAGTAATTACGGAATTTGTCGATCTCGGATTTACAGAAACCTAGCGTGGATGTTTTATGTTATATGTGATGTATATTGTATGCTATATGTTATGCGTTATGTGTTGCATTCGATGTCCACGCGATGGTCCAGGTCAGTCAAAATCTTTTCCTGAGTTCAGTTTTTTTCGTTGCTATGGCAATGTGAGCGGACTGTCGGTCGCTATATTTGATTTGCAAAGCTGTCTAAACGAATTGTTATAACTCTGGGGTAATATTCTCCATCGAGTGCTAAGCTGCATTCCAAATCTGCATTCGTTAGCTTGGCCGCAGCCAAAAGCTTTGTTGATGCTGTACTAAAATTTGTATATATATATATATATGAGCTGAAAATCCGCTAAGGTGAAACAATTGTTCTCGATATGGTGAACTAACTGTTGTGTTACCACTTCTACCTAACTTTCCCCATGGACTGAGTGCTCTACCACTACGGATATTACCTTCCAGTGTTCTACCTCTCTCTCTCTCTATATATATATATATATTATATCAGGTCAGGTCTCTGCCTGCTACTGGTACCATGTAGCCCTATACAACCAGTTTCATGGTCAGGTGGTCAGCGACTAAACCGGCTTTCCCACCACACTCTGACCATCCACCCCAAATATGGGTTGAATAGCCTACTGTCATAAAAATGGAAGGACACATTGGAAAATGTAGTCTTAGATGCATTGTCTGATAAAAAAAAAAAAGACATGATAATCATGACTGGAACGCTTTTGACCTAGCTGGGCCAGAGCTAAATAACAACACATACACATCATAAATGTATATAATTTTCTGTATTTTGTATATGTGTTTTTCTCTTGATATTTAAGCAAATGGTGAGGGACAGCACCCATGACTTTTGCCGATGCTTTCAGACTAGAGAGTTTTACCTGTATCCGGCCAGAATTCTCTCACTTCTTTCTGTTCAAACCTGCTGTAACTGGCCACTCATACTGATGTTTTCAAAATAAATAATGTCAAAATCTCATAGATTCAATATTATGTGAGATAATTATAAGGTAAGGCCTTTACTGTGAAAATATAATAGTATATATAGAGTAATGTAAATGCTAAAGAGTTAAGATAGTTGAATTTTTGTAAGATGGTGTCTGCAGGGATTAAACTCTAAAGGTAACAATTAAGCAATGTATTTAGTGCAAGATTCTGAGGATGAAACAAAAGTTGGAATGATGAGAGAAGGAGAGTCAAATGAACAAAATTGATTTGAACAAAGCTAAGTAAAAAAAAAAGAGTTGTTAGTTAAAATAAATGAATAACATATCAGCAGAATGGAATGGATCTCCATTGGTTTCAATAAGTGTTCCAGTTGTTCAATAAATGGAGCAGCCAGTTCATGAAATTAACGAGTAAGTGGCTGAGCATTCCACAAACATGTGCATGCTTAATGTGATTCCCAGGAAGACTCAGCATAACAATATGTTTGACAAAGCTGGCCTTTTGAATTATAGCTCCTAAACAGTTTCTATTTGGCGAATTTCACTCAAAAAGCACGGGTTGACCTGAAACTCTGGTAAATGACTTTTCACCAAGATACCCCACAGTAGGATCGAACCTGAGTCTTAATGATTATGAAGCAAACTCCTCAGCTATTCAGTCATGCTGTGTCCATATCAGTAGGACAGTAATAATAACATGTCAAGTTTCTGCTAATCAACCTCAGGTCTTCTTTTTCTGGATTTAGTAGAGGATGTTTATGTATGAAGTTACAACACCAATCAAAATATGTATGTAATACTCTAATGTGAGATGCACTTGAACTTTGTAAAGTATGTGTGTATATTCACAAATAAATGTTTTATACTAAATATTTATTTATTTTGTGCCAGAAAAATATAAAGGTATTCAGTTGTGTTAGCACAAGCGCATACTGTCTGACACATCATCATCATCCATGTTTTGATGCTGGCATGGGTTAGACAAGTTATCCTGTTGAGATCAATGCCAGGTCAGGTGACCATGTCTTGCTCATAGAAACAATTTTGACTTGGTTTCTACAGCTGGATGCCCTTCCTAGCGCCAATCTCATTTACAGTAAGTACTGAGTGCTTTTTGTTGTGACGCTCACACGACTACTTTAGAGTGTGGACTGGGTACTTTTTGTCATAACACCTACACGACCATTTTACAGTGTGGACTGGGTCCTTTTTGCCGTGACACCTACACGACTAATTTACAGTGTGGACTGGGTACTTTTTGCCGTGAACCTACATGACTATTTAATAGTGTGGGCTAGGTGCCTTTTTGCCATGTCGCTATCACAACCACTTTACAGTGTGGGCTAGATGCTTCATTAGATGTATACTTCTGCTTGTTTATTTATATAGGTAAACAGGATTACATTTCAGAGCCACAGTGTCAGTCAATCTTTTGGTTGTACACAACAGATTGAGAAAAGCCACTGGTGAAGGTATCAAGTACATTCAGTGATGTGATGGTAGATGACATCAACAAGTATTATATATCAGGAGGGTTCAAGTTTCATCTTGTTTTATTTAGTTTCTTTCTTTAGTTTATTTTATCTTACCTCATTTATACTTTTTTTCACTTCATCCTCTTTTTTCTTGTTTACCTAACATTGCTTTGAACTGCACACAATGGCTAACTTACTTTATGAAAACATGTTCTTGAGTTACACTAACACATTATATATTTTAGATACATGAGTGGTCAATATGCTAACTAACTGTATGCTAACCATTCATCTAAATCCACTGACCTCACCTCTCATCATTAATTCATTAAGTATTAATTTTGCCCAATTTTCATATTCCAAACCTAAAGCTGTCTTCCTATCCACATGGTCATTTTGACAAATAATGTTAATATCCAGTAACATGTAAGTTATTGAGTCACAACTGTTGTGTTCACAGAGGCTATTGACAACCCAATAGAGAGAGAGAGAGAAGTGAAATAACTCAACTGGAAACTGAACCTGCAATTCAAACTAATTTTTCCTGTAGCTTGTCACTCCTCTACAGTTTGAAGCCCACCCCACAACCTCCCCAACTACTAATCTGTTGTTATTCAAATTTTAAACAAACTGTATCAAACACATTCATCTTAATTCCCCAGTCTGCTCAACTTAATATAAACATAGCATTGTTGTGTGGGTGAGAAGTTCACTTGGCAGCTATGTGGTTCTGGGTTCATTCTCCTTGCATGACATCTTGGTCTGCCATAGCCTTCAGTTGACCAATTATTAGATAACAGCATTGTTTCAACAGATTTCAACAAATCTACTAACTTGAAGAATGTGATTCCAACGAGAACAATGTAATTGTTAACTTTTGTGGGGAAAAATGTTGACCATACTTAAATATGGAATGATACGTGATGGCCCCCCCCCCCCCACAACCCTGGCCGTCAGAATGGAGAAGGCGTTTCCCCCGGAGGACGGCAAGGGAGACGCGCTGGAAAAGCCACTCCAACTCGCGGGGCTCACACCTGTGGCTGGCCAGCTCAGCGCCTATGGTGGTGATTAGGGAGGTAACCCTAGGGCCGAGGACACCAGAAGTCTCCACTGCCAGGGGTACAACCGCAAACCTGTCGGGGAGCGACCGGTATTTGATGAGTTTAGCCTCCTCAAACCGACGTGCAGCAGAACCCGGGTTAGTCGCAGACTGCACCTGGTTGTAGTTGCAGGAAGTGTCGGTGCAAGTGGCATCCCAGATGAGGAGTTTGCCATCGCAGAACAGGAAGATGGTCATGCCATCTGGCCTTTTGCCGTCCCCTCGGTCCAGCCTCACCGGCTCAAAATAGGAAGGGAACCCTGCAGCGTCCAAGCCATGCTTTATGACCTTGTTGAGGGCAGCATGGCGTGGAAGGCGACCGGCACTGTGGTGACAGGAAAACGGGTGGAGGCCGAATGAGTACACAGTGGATCTGCAGCGACATTGGTCTGGCTCGCAGATTCGGAGGCCGAGCGTCAAGGAAATGTTGATGAAGTGGAATTCGTTAGACAGAAATTGTATGGAAGCCTAAGGGTGTTAAGAAAATAATAAGGCAACATTGGTTGTAGTGATTAACTGCAAGCACCGCTATAATCCTCCTCCTCACATTACACTCAATTGAAGTATGATGTAAAATATGAGAATAAAACAAACAGATTTAAGATCAATCAACTATTGACAAATCTTTTTCTGTTAACATGAATTTAGGTTCTCTTCAAGTATTGTTCTCTTAACTTTTTGATATATATGATCACTCAGTGAGCTCAAAGTTTGCTTTAAAAAACATGAAGAAGCAAAACAAAAACAAAATACTAAGCTGAGCTCTGAAATATGAAAATGTTTATCTATGAGCAAGGCTGCCTTGAGAAACTGTTATACTTCAGAGATATGCACATGGATACATTAAAGCTCCGATGATGACAGCTGACTTGGTAGACACCCACAAAATTATTAACCATCTTTCCAACAAAAACACTGAGCACCTTTTGAATTCCATGTGTCTAACACCTATGGACATGCTTACAAAATCAGAAAGCAGCACAGCTCCCATGACTTTCAGAAACATTTTTTCATGCTCAGAGTTGCCGAAGCATGGAACAAACTACTTGCATCAGTTGTTAGCTGTCGGAACATTGCATCCTTCAAAACTTCCATGCTTCCTGAAATTCGGCAACACTACACCTGATATTCCCCCTCTACACACACACACGTGTGTGTATATCATGACACATTGCTGGCCACAAAAGGTTTCTCTCTAAAAATGAAAGGCAGATTGTATGATGCCTGTATACGAACAGAAATGCTACATGGCAGTGAGACATTCGCATTACGTGCAGAGGATCTGCGCAGACTGGAAAGGAACGAAGTATGCATGATCCATTGGATGTGTAATAGTAATATACATGAACGGCAAAGCATAAATGAACTAAGTGAGAAATTAGGAATAAGAGGGATCAGATGCTGTTTACTTGAGAGAAGACTACATTGGTATGGTCACGTGATGCGCATGAAAGACGACAGCTGCATAAAAAAGTACAGGGCGATCAAAATTGATGGTAGTTACGGAGTAGGTAGACCCAGAAAAACCTGGGACGATCTGATAAATTCCGATCTTACACACTTGCACCTCTCTAAGACAATGCCAGTGGACCAAGATCTTTGGCGCTACGCAGTAATACAGAAGACCTGCCTTGCCTATGTACAAAGCGAAACCTCCAGTCAGTAGGCACCTCTTAACCAAATATACACACCAATCCACTACCCCTACCCTATCCTCCCACTCCCACCAACACCACCCTCTCTCTGTAAAGTTGGTACCACAACATCCAGTCCAAATAAATGAGATAATGAGATCGAGACCGTGTAGGTGTCACGACAAAAAAAACACAGTCCACGCTGTAATATGGCCGTGTAGGTAACACGGTAAAAAGTTCCCAGTTCCACACTGTAAATGTGGTTGGTGTTAGGAAGGGCATCCAGCCGTAGAAAACCCGCCAGACAGTCCTATATGAGCGAGACACAATCACCTGACTAATCTTGCCTCAAGTGGGACAACTCCCGTCTAACTCATGCTAGTGTGAAGATGGACTTTAAACGATGATGATGATGATACATTGTTCACTTTCCGGACATTTGTACATTATCCTATGTACTATCCATGCACCTTTGATGAGTTGTAGTGCACCTGAGCACTGTACACAATAATTTTCATTATTATTATTACATCCACAAGCAAGGCTGTCTTGAGAAACTGATACACTTTGGAGATATCCATGAGCAGGGCTGTCTTGAGAACCTGTTACACTTCAGATATCTATGAGCGGGGCTGTTTTGAGAAACTGATACACTTTGGAGATATCCACGAGCAGGGCTGTCTTTAGAAACTGTTACACATCAGAGATATCCATGAGCGAGGTTGTCTTAAAAAACTCTTAGGCTGCAGAGATATCCATGAGCAGGGCTGCCTTGAAAAACTGTTACACTTCGGAGATATCCACGAAGAAGGCTGTCTTAAACTGTTGCTAAAAGGTATTTAGTCTGGTGCTCTACCATTTATCATTATATTTAACAAGTGCCCTGCAGTAAGTTCAAATTGTGATATGAAATTCATACAATGGATTTATTTTTTACCCAGTTTATAAAACATCTTTTATCTGCTTAATGTCATCAAACTCCAGCTTATAAAATATTTATTAGTCCCTTACACTTGTGATAAATAGTCATTATCAGAGATATCTATCAATGGGCGATCACTACTATTGTTCCCAGAAAATCTGTTAATAACAGCTGGAATGGACCTCCATTCATTTTGATGAAGAGTATTCCAGTTGTTTGATCAACAGTAAGTGGCTGAGCATTCCACACACACATACTCTTAATCTAATTCTCAGGAAGATTCAGCATGACAGTGTGTGAGAAGGCTGGTTTTTTGAATTACAGGTACAACTCATTTTTGCCAGCTAAGTGAACTGGAGCAATGTAAAGTGTCTTGTTCAAAGACACCACATACCACTGGGAATGAAAGTCATGACCTCATGATCCTGAGCCAAATACCCTAACCACTAAGCCACATGCCTTCACTAATAACAGCTAGGTAAACAGAAACAAGTAAAATTCCAAGACCTTCCTAAGCAGTGCAATGAAAACATATAGTGAGGTTTGAATCTCATGAAAATGAGCTGCGTAGCCTAACATTTTGTCAACACAGCTGTTTTGCCTCTGCAATGGCTGTAGATAGAAATAGAAGATAAAGAAATAAAATAGAATCAGTGCTAAATAAAAAGTTATGATGTTTATTGTCTGTTCACTATACTGTGACTCACAGTTACTATGCATTAAGTTTTTTTTCTGCATGAGTGTTTGTATACATAGCGGAATGTTGCGAATTAGCAGAGTTGTTAAAATGTTGGATAGAATGTGCGAGATTCGTTCTGGTTGTCTGCACTTTTCTTCCTTGCCCACTTATTCCTGAGAGGCAGAGGCAGAGTCCATGGAAGCAGAGTCCTCAGACACTTCTTCAAGCTGGTCCTGTCAACTTTGCCTTTTATCCTTTCGAGGACAATATTAAAGTACCAGTCCAGTACTGGGGTCGATTCTTCCTCTATATCTCTTTCTCCTATGCAGGAAGAAATCACACACTGTATGTCACTATGGCACCCCCTTAACTCTATCAGGAGTTACAGGTTCATACATGTATGTTCTAGTAATCAAGCAACATTGGGACACACATCTCATAGACAAGTTAAGGGATTTGTCATCGAAGAAAACAAAACAAAAACTAAAAATAACTAAATAAATAACGAGAAGAGTATCAAACTTTCCCATAGTGGCCAGTACTTTTCATACCATAGTCATTAATTTATAGTTTCTCTTGTCAGTCTTGCTGTGATACAACCTGACTAATATATTTTCACTATAATAATTATCTCTACTTCTCTTACTACTAGACAAATATATTTTTGTTTTCTTTTTCAACTCTCACCTGTCCTATGTTCTTTTTATTTTATTTTTGTTTGTTTATTTAAAAACAAAAACACAATCTTATTTACTGCTGTAAAAATGCCTAAAGTAGAGAACTGTACTTTTCCACATTACCTATTTACAATTAAGTAGATTGAACCATTGAGAATTAAGTGCTTTTTGCTAGGGACATAGCTGAATATGGATAACAAAATATTGTCAATTCTGAAGCTTATATCTCAGACTTGGCCAGATGCGGCTCCAAAATCTGTAGTATTTAGTTAAGTCCCTTTATATTTTTAGTTCAAATCTTGCTGCAGCCATGTACAAAGTACAAAACTGAATTTTTCTTCCTCAGGAATGCATTCAGGAGGCATATACACTATGACCAATGCCATACCAGCTTCTGCGTTTAGGCTATACCAGTCATATAATTAAATGAAATGTTTGATAAATTTGAAATTTTTTAAAAGTACACATTGTCACAGCTGCATAAAACTTTTCAAATTAAATTTTTTTTAAACAATGAAATACTAATACTCTATCTTTTGTCTTTGAAGATAAACCTGAAAAATGTTTTTCTCCTGGAACCTAAGTTTTTTTCCTCCTATTTTTCAAACTTCTAATTCTCTGATAAACTTTTTTCCATCTCTCTTTAAAAAAAAAACAATAACAACAAATAAAATGTAAGAATTTTGCTTTATTATATCAAATAAGGCGCAACAATAATAATGAGGCAAAAAAACGTTAATAAAAATGAGCATAATTTAAAATAATATCTCACATTAAAATAAAGTGGATATCAAACGAAATATTGTATCATGCAATAGTAATTGTGTGTATAGTTACACATTAAATACTGCAGTTTGCTGCTTTCAGTTGTATTATTGTTGAGACACCAACCAACAAAGCTATGACCACAATCACAGTAAGCATATAGATTTATGTATCAATGTAGCCATCCAGTTATAGCTAGTTCAGCTCATACCTCTTTCATACAAACAATAAATCAACACAGCTGCAACATGATCAGGTACACCATGTATACAGAGATCTACGTTTTCAACAAAATTAGCTATACACACAAACACTCACACACACACATATATACATACAATAACACCCATAACAAGAAATATACATACATATACATTTATATTAGTGCATGTATGCATAAATATAATTAATGGATTTTAGAATTAGGCATGAAACCTCACATGGATGCAATGTAAGGCTTGTATGAACTCTGAGGCAAAGTGTCAGATATCTTACATATTCCAATGTTACATTTTTTTAAATATATAAAACATAATTAATGCCAGTCCACCGTACTCAATATAATTAATTAGTCATGCTACAAACAGCCAACTTTATCACAATAAATATAAATACATAAACTCAAAAAATTAATGCAGCCATGAATAATTGCTGTCATCATAATACATCCCCATCATAATTATCAACACAAACACCTATGTTACCTCAATCCAATGATTGTTCAAGCAACAAAAAAAATTCTCATCACATACATACACGCACATTCAAGGTTTTCATAATATTACATTTTCAAAGTTGTTTTTTTAGTAGTAATAATTGCTACAGATCTTGTACCATGTTTACCACCACTATCAACATCATTATAATTATCACATTAATCATCAATACCACTATTCAAATAATAGTTTTTAAAAAAGAAAAGCATTCACAGATATGTAACTAATGCTTAAAACTTGAGAGGATATCTAAAGGATTCAGTAGTGTCACTTACTGGTCTGTAATCATTTTCTCTAACTATCCCACTCATTAAAGGAAAATAGTAAATACTAGCGATGAGCCTAGACATTAGTAACACACAAACACATGACATACATATATAAACACACACGTGTGTGTATGTATATATATATATATATATATATATATATATATATATATAGACACACATATACACACATATATATATATATAGACACACATATAAACACACATACATACCTACATACACACAAACAGTGTTTTAACAAAGCTACTAGATCATGGAACGTTTCTTTATAAGCAGTAAGTCCCTGTGCAGTCTGCATATTTAATAACTTCATGTCTTATATATGAGTGGTGTGATTAAATCTCAAAACTGCATGCTGATGGACACAATATATCAATTTTATATATATATAAAACAACAACTGTACAACTATGTTGTTCATGGCACAGCAAATTCAACTCATGACTTCTTTGTACTTGGACCATCCGTGGAAACACTTGGTAAATTTTTTGTTTTCACGATATTTCGGAGCAAACAAAAGGATGCGCTTGTGATCTGGTTGTTTGTTGCGCATATGTTGTATGTATACCTGGAAAAATGTAAGAATATATTTTTATATATTTTATTATGTATGTGTGTGTGTGTATATATACATACATACACTGTAAAGTGATTGTGATGGTAACACAATAAAAAGTGGCCAACCCACACTGTAAAGTGGTCGTGTAGGTATCACGCCAAAAAGTACCCCCGTCCACACTGTAAAGTGGCCATGTAGGTGTCACGATAAAAAAGCACCCAGCCCATATTGTAAAATGGTTGCGTAGGATTCATGAAAAAAAAAACACCCAGGGCACACTGCAAATGTGGTTGCCATTAGAAAGGGCATCTAGCTGTAGGAACCAAGCCAAAATCAGTTTTCTGTAGGAGCAAGACATGGTCACCTGACCTAGCATTGCTCACAACAGGACAACTCATCTAACCCATACTAGCTTGGAAAAATGGCTGTTAAACGGTGATGATGATATATGTTTGATTGTAGATTTATAGGAATATATATGACAGCAAACATTAACTGATGTGGTGATTCCATACTTGTGGTAATAACCAGCATTAGTGAAACTCAAGTACCAGTCAACTAAGATATATACAGTATATATACATACACACATATCATCATCATTGTAAATTTTATGTCCACTTTTCCATGTTGGCATGGGTTGGAAAAGATGTTTTGGGACAATGTTTTACAGCTGGAAACCCTTCTTGACACCATCCGTTTTAGTCTCCTCATACAACATGCAGGGATACTGTGTATCTATTCTAAAAACCATGGTTCACACATATATAACTTAGAGATTCAAATGTCTCATCTTAAATTCTTACAAGTAGTGGTAGTAGTCTTGAAATGGTTATGATTTTAACAGAGAATGATGTGCATTTTTACCTGTATTATGTGTTTGTGTGTGAAAGTGTGATGGCTGTTTCAATCCTGAAATGTTGTTATGGCTTACAGCTGCATAGGCTTAACTAGCCTCCTATGAGAGTGCATTTTATATGAGGTTTCTTGGATGTTTTAATAATAATGGCACCAGTCCTATCATATTAACCATTCTTGCCAATAACAACCCTGAGTACCTTTTTGATTTCCATGTGTGTAACATGTGGGCATGCCAACAAAGTCAGAAAACAGCACAGCACAGCTCCCATGACATTCGGAAACATTTTTTCATGCTCAGAGTTGCTGAAGCATGGAACAAACTCCCTGCATCAGTTGTTAGTCGAGACACTGCATCCTTTGAAACCTCCATGCTTCCTGAGATTCGCCAGCACTACACCTAATATTCCACCTCCATACACACACACATGTATATCATGACTCATACACTATTCACTTCCCTGACATTTGTATATTATTCTATGTACTATACATGCACCTTTGATGAATTGTAGTGCACCTGGGCACTGTACACAATAATTTCATTATTATTATATCACTAATTTTCCAGTGACAGGAGGCAGAATTTGATCTCAGAACACAGAGTCAAAACAGATACTGCACAACATCCAATCTAATGCTTAACCAATTCCATCAGTCCACTGTCCTAAACTGGTATTTAATGTGGGGAAAATATGCTCATTATATATAATTAACAGTTGTTCAAAAATGAAGCAACCGTTTCCAATGGATCTGGCTGGATCTCCAAGTGTGACCAGCCAAGCTCATGGATGTTATCCAACCATCTTGCTTCGGGTCTACTCCTGGGTCTCTTGCCAGTTGGTTTTGCCCGTAAAATCTGTCCAGTAATTCTTTCTTCAGACATTCTAACCACATGCCCATAATTTCAGAGGTGTGATCTCTCAATTGAAACGTAGTTACCCAGCTTTGGATATATGAAGACTATGGAGTCATCAAGAAGCATCACTTGAGGTTCTAAGGCTTCAGATTTGTAGCAAATGTAATAGTTATTTGTAGCAAATGTAATAGTGTATTGCTTATGATTAATGATAAAGAACTTATGTTGTGAACTTTTTTTCTTAATAACAATTCATAATCCAAGTTGAGACAATGAAAAAAGAAACATTAACATTTAAAATAAGTTAAAGCAAATAACAATACATCACCTGTACACTCTTAAAAGCTAACTTGATTTCCACATCACTGGTTTTACGGCCGACCCAAAGGAATACATTTTCTCCATTATCAAGAATCATGACATCATCATCTGCCAAATCATCCTGAAATTTATGATATTTAATACATAAATATATTTTAGGAAAGATCAAGTTATTCAAAACAAATTGTAATATAAGTCACAAATTGTTCACTAAAATTTTTGTTTTGAGGATTGCTGAATAAAACTAGTTAATAGAATTAGTGAGGAAGAGAACATTTATGCACAAATGCTTCAACATCAACAACTTTTCTACCTATACTATCTGATGCACTTGGTATTGTTATTAACTCAGTGTCTTAACAATAATCTAAAAAAATAGGAGTTTTCAAATTATGAAAAAATAAACAACAAAAAAAAAAACTAGTTAAATTTTCTGGAAATACAATCTGTAAGACACTTATTTATTCTTATAAGCTGAATTAAAAGAATTAAAAAAATATATAGACACACACAATATGCTGTAACTGTTATATTTTTATTTGCATCTTACCTGACAAAAATCAGCACATTTCTCTGATACAGTAAAATAGCCTTTATCATTTGAGCAGCGAAAAAGGCGTGCATATTGCATGAAATTTGCACTCTGGAATGAAGAAAATTCAAAACATAAAATGCATGTTAAATATTAAAACCACCTATTTTTTAAATTCAAAATATAAATAGGCAAACTATTCAGTGATCAAATTGGATCTATTTATGTGGAGGTGCGTGGCCTAGTGGTAAGAGTGTTGGACTTAGGATCATAATGTTGTGGGTTTGATTCCCCTGGGCTGGGTTGCGTGTTGTGTTCTTGAGCAAAACACTTCATTTCACGTTGTTCCAGTATACTCAGCTGTAATGGACTGGTATCCAGTCCAGGGGAAGTCTGGTACTCTCAGTTGCTTCACACCATGCAACCGGGATAAGCACTGGCCTAACGAGCCTTCTGGCTTAAGATAGACTTGAGAGTAGTTTATAGGTGATACAAAGGGCATTCAACTACAGTATAACTTAAGGTAAATAATCGTGGTGAAACCAATCCTTCTTTAAGGTAGACTTATTGAATATGGCTGAAGTTACAATCACATAATGCAATGAAAGTGAAAAAGCACAACAGCCCCAACTGAGAAATTGGATCTCAGATTTGGTGCCTTGAAAGTAGCTCCCATCCCGCCCCAGGTTATGATACTTGCACATTTTTATTTGAATACAATATATAGAAATTAACATTTGTTTCCATTCAACGAATAAAACAAACTATGGGATTACTTGATGATAGTCAGAGTATGCTTGTGTTCGATATCACCCTCACACTATTATACCAGCTTAACATAGAAAATTATGGTGTAATGAATCACTCTTAATTATTCTTGCTGTCACATCATTGCTGTTATTACTAGAATATTTCCATCATTGTTTATGTAAATTATAGACATTACTGCTCATGATGCACCTATATTTCATACACTTGCTTCACTTGTATCATAAGTACTTTCTTTATTTTAGATGTATGTTATGATTTAAACAGAATAAAGTTAATCCACAGCTTCCTTTTTTAAAACATACATTACACTTGCACTATTGCACTATTGTTTCAAGAAATTTAAGGGAGGATTATTCAGTCAAATCAATGTCCAACAATTCCTCTGGAGTTGGAGCCATGATAAAATACATCTAGTATACTCTGTAAAGTGGTTGGTATTAGGAAGGGCATCTAGCCATAGAAACTATGCCAAACAAAATGGTGCCATGATAAAATGCACCCAGAGCACTTTGTAAAGTGGTTAGTGATAGGAAAAGCAACCAGCTGAAGAAATCTTGCCAAAACTGAAACGTTTGTGAAACATGGCCCCTGGACTGTTTGGGAGGACAGTAGCTCTGATTAAATATTGACTTAGTCTGTGACAACCTGTCCAAGCCATGCCAGCATCGCAAACAGACATTAAATAACAACAATGATGGATGTTTATAGTTTGATGTCATATATGTAGCGAACCTATGCAGTAATATTGTTTTTGAAATGGATACAAATGTTAGTCTCTATTGTTATATGTTGTTTATTAAGACATCAGTAATCATTGCAAACTCATAGCCATTTCCTTCTGTAAATAGTGTGTGTCTTGTGTTTATCCTAAACACAGTCTGGTTGTTATTTTATCGATCTGTTTTTTGTCAAACTGTTAATGTTACAGGACATAAACATAGATATGAACACACACCATTATCCTCATCATTATCATTGTTTGTATGTCTACATTCGAAGCTGACATAACAGGGTGTCATGTTCTGAGGCTAGACCTGTTTCTTCTCTCTCTCTCTCACAATATATATATAAAGTGGTTGTGTAGGTGTCACGACAAAAAGCACCCATCTCACACTGTAGAGTGGTCATGTAGGAGTCACAACAAAAAGCATCCAGCACACACTGTAAATGTGGTTGGCATTAGGAAGGGCATCCAGCTGTAGAAACCAAGCCAGAAACAGTTCTGTGTGAGCAAGACATGGTCACCTGACCCAACTTGCCTCAAACAGAACCCGTCTATACCCATGCTATCATGGAAAATGGACGTTAAATGGTGATGATGATAATAATTATATATATGTGTGTACAGGCTTTTGCAGTTTTCATCAAATTACCTAACAAGACATTGATCTACCTGACACTATAGTAGATGCCATTTGCAGAAGGTGCCATGCAGAATATAAAAAAGTACATTATTTAAATACTCACTCTTTCATAAGGTTTACGGCCTCCAATGCCGACCCAGAAGAAGTTTTCAGGTTCTTCACCTTCATTTATCATTTGAATTGTAAAATTTTCCTGCAACATAAAGACTATAATAAGCCACTGAAAAGCATTCTCCACCCTTTTTGAATTATTTAGAAATATTAATGCAGCTGATGAAAACCTCTCTATAGTTTAACACAATTTGAGTTGTTGCAACATCAAGTACACTGCTGAGATGAACTTTCAGTTAGTGCATAGTTTGTTATTTTACATAATTCCCCATAACTTTACAAACTGGTGTACTTGAGTTGTGAAATTGATGGCTATTTCAAACTGATCGAGCTGATAAACTCTGACCTCACACACTTACACCTCTCCAAGACAATGTCACTGGACCGAGACCTTTGGCGGTACTCAGTAATAGAGAAGACCCGCCTTACCTAAATACATAGTAAAACCTACTACAGCCAGTAGGCATCTCTAACAAAATACACCCCCGTCCCACCACCCACACCCCATCCACACCACCCCCTCCTATGTAAAGTTATGTTGGTGCCACAACATCCAGGCCGAAACAAATGAGATCGTGTAGGTGTCACGACAAAAAAACACACAGTCCACGCTGTAATGTGGCCGTGTAGGCAACACGGTAAAAACCTCCCAGTCCCACACTGTAAATGTGGTTGGTGTTAGGAAGGGCATCCAACTGTAGAAAACCTGCCAGACAAGTCCTATGCGAGCAAGACAATCACTCTTGCCTCAAGTGGGAATACCCAGTTTGAATAGTGTTAGTTTAGTAGTTACTATAAGATTGCTTTACTGGAGAAGAATGATTGCCTAAGTGTTTAATACAAGATTTGGGAAGTATACTGGTGAAAATAGTAAAAGAGACAGGTGACTCATATGAGCTGTGGCAACTAAACAGTTATCAACAGACTGAGAGATCACAAACAGTTATCATAGCAATTAACCCTTTTGATACCAACTCACCCCAAAACGGGCTCTGGTTCTATTAACAAAACCTCTCTTTTTAAAGGGTTCCTATTTAAATTAAAATCTTTGAACATAATTTTATATAAGAACAATATGTTAAGTTACTATCTTTGTTATAAAATATTTAATAATTTTAATAAATCCCTTAAAAATTCTTCATTAATTAATTGAAACAGAGTGTATTTTATTATAAACATGGCAATGAAAGTGTTAAAGAAAATACATTGTATTAGTAACTAAAGGCTAAATAATATAGAAAACTGAATTCAAATAATTAAAAAAAGATCTGATGCACTTACTTTAAACATATTGTAAGCATTTTGTTCAGCTAATCTTGCTTCTTCATGATCAGCTTTAGTACCAATCCAAACATACACAATCCCTTGTAAGTCTTCACTCGCAAATGGTACTTTTAATATATAGCTGAAAAGAAACAAAATATTTTAAAATTCACAAATATCCTTAATTTTATAACCATTTTGATACCAACCAAGCCAAAACTATCACTGGTTCTATAAAACCAAACCAGCTATTTAAATCAAACTTCTAACATAATTTATAGATTAAATTACTATCTTAGTAATTAAATAATAATTTTAGTAAATCCCTCAAAATTCTTCATTAATCAATTGAAATAATGTGTATTTCATTAGAAATATGGTCATAAAAGGGTTAAAAATGACATCCTTCTACCACTAATCATTTCTGTTTTTTAAATATATATAATTAAATGGAATAGCTATCTTCAGTGCTATCAGTAATTGCATATTTGATATGTATTGAAGTGAATGAAAATAAAATACACGTTTGAGTCAATGTGAAACACAAGATGATATATTATATTTTTTCAATGCTTGCATGTGTTGGACAAGTCACACAGAACCTCATCTCTTGCCGTAAGTCTTTGTCATCTGACAAACCCAATGACAGAAAAAAATACTAATGCCTGTTGCTGCTTATATCAGATTTTTGGCATTGTTTTTACATTTGGTGTCCATCTTATCATTAATCGCTTTTTATTATGTCAGATTTGACAAGCATAAGTTACTGAACTAAAATAAATGCATATGTATGCACATCATAGATCCAGCAAAGCAATGGCTACTGAAGAATAAATGGATACCTACAAATAATAGAATGGCCCCTGTATAACATATCTCATAGATAGGATAATCAATTGATAAATCTGACTGTATGCTGCATATAGAATTGATACACTGTATCCTTGCTTATTGTAAGTGGTTACTAAAAAGGTTAGTGACAAGAAGGGTATCCAACCATAAACATTGCCTGAAAAGGGGAACCATAATATTGCCATGGGGTCTGCAAGGCTAACCCCTGCCTTAGCAGGGAATATCCACTTAAAATATTTGTTGTAATCTAAGCACAAACTCAGTGTGTGGTGATGATGAGCCTCAAACCTTCTTGGCTTGCTGGGACAAGACCTATGTGAACACTTAACGGTATCAATTTATGTGGAGTTTAGATATAAACTCTAAACCTACACTATGAATTCAACAAGCTGCAAGTCCATTTTACAGTACACAAAAATGGGACAGTCACAACCTTATATAAGTGTACAAAATTTGGAACCTGAAGTTGTTTAAATATTAGAGTGATTAAAATGTAACAGATAAAAACAAAAAAAGTAAGCTTGATAGTACAGAAAACTCTCTTATATTGACAAAATCAAGGCTACAATAATTTCATGATCAATATCCATTGTCATAATTTTGAGAAAATTACAACAAATATAGAAAATTAGTAATGTGAATATAAGTAAAATTAGCAAAAATAAAATAGCTCTCTGCCTGAGCTTTTAAGAAGTTTTAGCATTTAGCATTAATCATCCAGTTTTGCAATAATTTTGTAGCAAGATGCAAAGTAAAGTGCAATGAAATAAATATTGTATATTTTCAAAAACTTACCAGAAATGTGAATTAAGTAAAGAAGCATCTGGCTTGATCTGTGCAAAAGGAAATATAGAAATGTTTACAGAATATGACAACAAAGTAGATAACTATATATATAGTTCCTCATTAAGTTGTGTTCATATATATCCTGCTGTAGAGACTTGTCGATTTTCTGTCAGAAACTTATTACTCCTAATAGAAATTATCAACCATAATAACGTACCATAATATGCATTTGTATATTTCTTTATTTATATATATATTTAACACTTAACTATAATAGAATTTGCTATCTCTTTCATTTTTAATTTTAAATACAAAAGAATTATAGTTATAGCAATTGATCATGTATTACACATTTTTTTGTTTAAATGCAAGTGAGAAAAAACAGACTTTAAATGATGATGATGATATTGGGTAGAGTCATGATGATGATGATGATATTGGGTAGAGTCATAATGATCCAGTAGATAAATTAGACCAACAATGTGATTTCAAAGAGTCCTTGTGACCCTTTTTTGGCATGGTTTCTTAATGTCGCTTTTCACTACCTCGTCCAAAGTCTTCCTGGGTCTACCTTTTCCACAAGTGCCATTTCTTCATGCCGTTGTTATTCTCCATACACATCACATGTCCATATCAGCACAGTTTTCTCTTGCACATTACATTCAATTCCTCATATGCTGAGTTTTCCTCTCAACTCACTCATGCAACGTCGTTCATGCTCACGAACATTACACATCCATCGGAGCATACTCACTTCATTGCTCTTCCAACTTTTGCAGGTCTTCTTTGGGAAGACCCATGTTTCACTGCCATATAGAATTGCAGTTTGCATGCAAGCATCATACAGTCCACCCTTCATTCAGAGAGAGAAGCCATTTATGGTCAGCTAAGGTGTTAGCTCTCTAAACTTCTTCCAGCCTGTTCTGCTTCTGGCTATCACACTTTCAGTGCCCGTACCCCACAGCTAATTTGATCACCTAAGTAACAAGTTATCAGAAACTTCTAATGAACCTCCCTGACAACTGATTTTCTGTTAATCTGCCTTCAATCCTGCTACATCTCTTGTGCATCTATAGATTACACTGTGTGCACCTTATGGAATTTCTGCATTTACTATAGCATGTGAAGGAATTGGAGGGGCAATATGCATGTACATATTTGCATATATATTACGAGAGCATACAGCCCCCCTCACAGTGGAGGGTTATGTGTATATGTATCACCTACTCCCACATTAGGAAGAGCTTTTCAGCAAGGGGAGGCAGATCTGCCGGTCCATGGTGTGTAGGCAAGGGCAGGAAAAATGTTGGAATGAAATCTAGAGTAACGATTAGGTAACTTCTTGGTGGAACAAAATATAGAATAAAGTTTAAGTCTGGAAAACATATGCTAAAATTGAAAAAACATGTTTTAGAGGGAATGAATTAAATTTGAGCCTATACAAATCTTAAAAAAATACAAATGTACCAAAAAGTCATAATTGATGTGGTTAATATTAAAAATAGCAGTAAAAATTGATGACCACTCAATACTCTACCTGTATGCAACGAGTAGCAAGAGGACTGCCATTGGCACGCAAATGGAACATCTCAACACCTCGTTTGACAGCTGGAGCACCGGGCAATTTTCGTTTACCACTATGGATTACAAATTTGCGATGAAAGTGAGAGAGGAATTTCAGATTTTCTTGTTGTTGATGTGTACGCACAACTTCAAGTTTATCACCAAAGAGACTTTCAAATTTCTTCTGCAAGCTGAAAATAGACAATTTTCCAGTATTACAATTTTTAAACAACTATTCACAATATAAAACAAGTAAAAAAAAGTGATAATGACAAGATTTAAACTTTTCTTTTTAGTAGGCATAAAACAAGGATTCTGCAGATAGTTGCATTCAGTTCATCATCATCATCATCGTTTAGCATCCATTTTTCCACGCTTGCATGGGTTAGATGAGTTGTCCACGTCGGGAGGCATGTCTGGCCAGAGTTGGCCGTGTCGCACTTTGCTCCGGTGAGGACTGTAAATTTGGCCGAGTATTTTACAGCTGGATGCCCTTCCTAACATCAGCTACATTTACAGTTATGGAAAGAAAAGGAAAGAGGAAATGAAAAACAACCATTGAAATTTCTAAAATAGATTAAATATGGTAAATAATCTCCTTCACAGAGTCAGAGAGGGAATAGTCAAATTCATCCTAGCATCTTAATGGTACTTATTCAGAGGCGTAACTACAGCCGGAATAGCCCTTGTGTTTGCCTCCGCTCCTCCCCACACACTCAAATATATATAATAGACCCAAAGGTGCCACCACCATAAAAGTATTGGTTGTGGTGGACTGCTTCCTCACCCAGCTGCACTACCTTCTGTATTTATTTTACTGAATCCTGGATAGAAAAAAAAATAAAAATAGAAACATTTGAAGTCAGTTTTGAATTTAGTATTAATAATGTTGACAAATATAAACACCAACCTGAAAGTAAAAGTAAGCCAGCCCATGTTGCTTGCATCTCTTCCCTGCCAAAAGTATACAATGCATTTGCAATCATCCTCTGAAATTTCAGCTTTGCTCTCTTCCTCTTCATCTGAATACTCCTCAGGTATCCAGTAGCGGCACAAGAAAACATAGCAGTCTTCACTGTAAAAATGACCTACAAACAAAGCAATTCAGAAAATTATACTAGGCTTCTCACAAACCTCTGCTCTAATTTTTTACAATGATAACTCATCTATAATTCAAACATGAGACAGAAATGTTGATTTAAGTCTTGTCATCCAGTTTTTGGTTTCGAATTGAGCAAACAGATGATTTTTGTAGACTGAACTGAAAATAGTGGGTAATGAAATTTGAACTAAAATTAAAATTTTACAATTTGAAATTCTAATCAATACCAAATAAAATTTACTTTTTTTTTTGTCATGCTGAATTTGAGTTTTAATTTCTATTCATTCTCTCCTAATTTTTAAAGTTAGGAAATTGTTTTATGAATTCAAAATTACTAACTGATTAGGACATTTTAAAAATCAAGAAAATTAAAAAATTAAAATAATCAAAATCATCATCCCTGATTTGAACCAAGTATTGGTAACCAAAAAAAAAATTGGTGGTAAATCCATGTTTCAGTTATACTTGCTGATAAACACCATATTTTTTTTATTTTTTAAAAATATTGCAGATCTATTTATCCCTTTTGTTACCAAACTACCTGAAACTGCCCCTCATTTGATGATGAAAAGCTGTTTGTTTTTAAAGTGTTTATAAAACTTTCCATTGTAATTTTTTGAAATAAGGTAACAAAAGGGTGAAGCAAACTGAAGAAGAGAGAATGAAAAGTATAAAAAAACATACCAAATTCTTCTTCTGGTAGACGAACAAATTTCTTTCCCTCTAATACAAAAGATTCCATTTGATCAAGATCTTCATTCCACTCTTGAGATAATTGTTCCTTGAAAAAAAGAAAAAAGAAAAAGGTAAAAGCAAATAAGATTTTGAAATTGAAAATGTTGATTGCAACTTTTTATGTCGACTGCAAGAGTTCAGGTTTATAATGGGGAGAAATTGAATGATTTGATGATCAGAGAAAATTCATAACTAACTGCTTATAAAGAAAATAAAAGTATATAATTAGGTATTAAAGACAGATGTAGTTTGTTTTGCTTATTTGATGAGAATCATTATCACCTTCATCCTCCTCATCATTAGCAGTATTAGGTTTGTTTTCCATGCTGGCATGGGTCAGACAGATCTACAATACAGTATGGTTCTTTGTATATCTCAATTCTGTGTCAACATGTCTTTGACACCAAGCAATTTTATATCTGACTTCATTACTTTTTAGTTCATCGTTTACCAAACTATAATCAATTTATTTATTGTCATCATCAAATTTCCCATGCTGATATGGGTTGCACAGGACTTTTTGAGTCAATGTTTTACAGCCAGATGCCATTCCTAACATAAAGCCTTTTAGTTGCTTCTTACGACATGCAGGGATATAGTGTATATATTCTAAACTGGATACACACTACCAATAAAATGAATTACATAAAAATATCTTTAAATTACAAGCAATATTCATGATTCTCAATACAGAATATGGCAAAGATTGGATGACTTTATCCTTTTCTTAACCAATTCATTTATCATTTCAAGAATCTTAAACAGAAGTTTTCTCACCCTAAGAGAAAAGGAAGAAATGGTAAAGAAGAAATATTAGAAAACTCACCGCTTCTTCAAGTGACATAGCAGGTTGTCGTGGAATAAACAAAGCAGATAGATCTGTTTTAATTTTGTCCCTTTCCATTATCACCTTAAATAGAAATGTATTTATAAATTTATACCCATTTAATATAGTAAATAGTATATACAGAAAACTTTAGATCGAATTTTAATATACCTTTCAGTTAAAAAATGAGAGAAGGGGATGGGACATAGGTAAATAAAGAACAGAGTAATTTTCCATAAAACTTAAGATTTTGTTCATTATACATTTAGAATTATTATTACATCAAAAACTAGTTTCTCTCTCTCTCAGATACTATGATATACCTAATATTTCTTATCTGCTGCAGGTATTTCAGTGGATCACTAAGTTAGAGATTCATTTCATCATCATCAAACATATGTTGTCCATGCTAGTAAAGATTGGATGGGTTATCACAAACCAAGGCAGTAATCAAACAGAATTACTGACCTCTCAGATGGGCAGGGTACCCACATCTCTCTTACATACATTCTCACAGTTAACAGAGTTCATAATATTTCTTGATGCTTAAGGCGAACTGGCTGAAGGTATGAGGTACCAAATCATCTAAAAATGTTACTTATAGTAGACTGGTAATCCTATCCAAGAGGGAAATAAGCCTCTCATTTACTTAACATAACAGAATCTATAGCTATTGGATTTATGAATTGTTGCTGTTTAACTTCAGGCCAGGTGTTCTTTTTAGGTGAATCTAAGAATACATTATTCAATGTATCCTTCCCTTTTACAAAATGGTAGGATGTAATTTAAAGGATATTATGGTGCTATATCTAGCAGATCAAACAACAACGTGAAAACATTTTGAGTTGTTTGGTGGAATTGTCATCGTTGTCTGTATATTTATCTGCTTATAGATTTCACCTAATTATAATGTAATTTCGAAAACTGAGTTAAAAATTCAGTCTGGTTGCATTCTTTACCTTCATATCTGCACCTCTCCTAATGACTGATTCTGCAGACCTGGTGTAGTCAACAGCAATGATGTCATCCCATCCAACAAATTTGGTTTTAAAAATCTGAAGTTCAGTTCTGAAAACAATAAGAAAGAATACCAAATTCAATACTATTATCATATTATAAGGAGTTACGGGTTCAAGAAAGAACTGGAAGAACACTACTTGTTGCTACAGTTCACATCCTATGTATGTTTAGCTGGCCTCATATGAGGGAACATCTCATGGGAGGTTTCTAGAATGTTTTAATGCCAGTCTGTAGCAAGTGGGTTAACCCCAAACCACTTCTAGTACTCATTTTTTTGCAGCTAATTAAACTTGAGCAATGTGAAAGAAAGTGTCTTGCTCAATGACACACTGGGCTGTCTGGTTCAGGAATTGAATCCATGGTTCTGAGTCTATCACTCTAACTATTAAGCCATGCACCTTCATTACTAATACATTTGCTTTAATCACAGTACCAATAACAAAATTTAAATTCATAACTTTGGAAGGAGGCCAAGCCAACCTCTCCTCCATGCAGTGGTCTCTGGAAAAGAATGTGTTATAATGCTTTTCTAACGAGGCTCAGTCTGATATATCATCATCATCGTTTTTACATATGTTTTTCCATGCTTGCATGGAATGGACAGGTCCTTTTCAGCACAGCATCTATCCACTCACCACGTTTCTTCATCATCTCTTCTGTGAGTCTCAGTGATTTTAGGTCAGCTCTCACCACCTCTGCCCAGGTCTTTCTTGGTCTACTTCTACTGTGACTTCCATTCACTGACATTTTCTTGGCACTTCTTCACCCATCGATCATCATCCGTGTGCATCACATGTTCGTACCAACGCAGTCTTTTCTCCTGCACACCACCATATATATATGTACATATACACATATATGTCATTACTGTTCATCGCCTATTTGCTGAGCATCAGGCATGATATGGCAATGAAAAGAAACTTGAGAAACAATAATTGTTTCTACGTTAGGCACAAGGCCAGCAATTACCCAGTGCATTACTGGTACTTTATTTTATCGACCCTGTAAGGATGAAAGGCAAAGTTAACCTTGGCGGGATTTGATCTCAGAAAGGCAAGGGCTGTAACTCTATACGTCAAAGCATGGCGTCAAACCCTCTACCAATACTGCCAATCCACCGCCCTTGAGAAACAATAATGAGATAATTTAAGCATTATGCCACCTTATAACCATTAGAAGCATTGTTTTGAAAACTTAACTTTCATACCAGAAATCTTTGTTATAAACATCACCATCTAAATAAATTTAGCAAATGTCTATAGATTTATCTTATAAAAAATGCAAGTGTCTCTTGTGGTTATGAAAACGAAAAAAGGGAAAGGCAAGGGCTCTAGGGTCAATGAAGAATGGGAGGATGATAGGTTCTAGGCTTAGGGCGCAGCAGTGTTGGGGCTGCGCCCCGTGGACAAGACCGCAAAAGCTTCCTGCCGATGTTCTGATCTTGTCGAAGAGCTCGGCAGTACGGGATTCAAGTCCACTGGAGGTCTCGACGGCGACCGGTGCAAAGAGGAAACAGCCGGACAATCCCTGGCATTTGTTTTCCTCTATAGATTAGGCTATAACAATCCTAAAGTTACATACAACAATGTATTCTAGAGACAAACTTGGTAACTTACCCTTCAAGACATCTTGTGACAGTCACATAAGAAGGCCGTTTCAGCATACTGCAGATTTCTTGAGATAATTTCAAAGCTGCAGCTCGAACAAGTCGGGTTGATTTCTTCCCTATCCTGTTTATTAGAACAAGAAAACCCAGTTAAGTTTCAATTCAATATACATTGACATCAAATACAGTTTGCCAACTGAAAACTGAAATTCATTTTTTCACTTACCAGACAAATAAGTCTGTATTACAATCCAAGATATACACACACTTTGTATCAAGTAGTTTCTGTTCGAGCCGACCATGAGGAATTTCAACTGAATTAACAAGGATAGGATTTAGAAAGAAAAAGAAAAAAATTTACATGGCAATCAAAAAAAGGAACAAATGAAATAATTAAAAGCTTTTTCAAAATATTGTTTTAAAACATTTTCATGTCTTTTTCTTGTTTCCATAACATTAACCCTTTCGATCCCAAATTGCCTAAAACCATCTCTGGTCCGATGATGATGATGATGATGATGATGATGATGATGGTGATGATGATGGTGATGATGATGGTGATGGTGATGGTGATGGTGATGGTGATGGTGATGATGATGGTGATGGTGATGATGGTGATGGTGATGATGGTGATGATGGTGATGATGATGATGATGATGATGATGATGATGATGATGATGATGATGATGATGATGATGATGATGATGATGATGATGATGATGATGATGATGATGATGATGATGATGATGATGATGATGATGAAGTTGTCCTGTTATGGGCAATGCCAGCTCTAGTGCCCATGTCTTGCTCATACAGAACTGATTTTACCTTGATTTCTAGTTGGATGCCCTTCCTAATGCCAACCTCATTTACAGTGAATACTGGGTGCTTTTTGTCGTGATGCTTACACCACATTTACAGTGAGTGCTGGGTACTTTTTGTTGTGGCACCTACACGACCACTTTACAGTGGGAGAGGAGGGAGCATACTGTATATATGCTTCAGCTTCAGCCTGTACACGTGGGATTTATCTAAAAACCTAACACCATAGTTTTATGTGAGCACCTTTGTTAAGCTTTGTCCTAAACACCTGTTTGGTAATCAGAAATTTAGTAAATCCCTCCAATTTCTTGATTATTTTCAAAATGAATTGATATATATAGGCAGTGTCTTTCGAAATATAGTAATGAAAAGGTTAACAAAAATTGTTGGTGTATTACTTTCAGCAGGCGTTGGATAATATTTCTATTGATGATATCTGTTTTCGCAGTAATAACCTATAGAAGAATTAGATGTAAGCACTATCAACCATAATAATACGCCATCTGTGTTAGTGTGTGTGTGTGTGTGTGTATACACATATATCTATACACATATATATATATATACACACATATACATACATTTACATATATATATATACATATATATATATATATATATATAATACATATATGTTTGTAACTCTTCAAAATTGACACACACAAACATACACACAATGTGTTTCATATATTAGTATGTTTAGAATGAAGTTGTCACGATAAAAAATTATTTTAAAATTTACTTGACACATCAACCATAATGTATCTTTGATGAATAAAGTACTAAGTCAGTGTGGAAAATCATATATGAATTAAATATTATGTTAGTATTTTGAAACTCACACACACATACATTTATATATATCATCATCATTTGATGTCCACTTTCCCAGCAAGCAAAAGTTGGATGGGTTGTCATAGATTAAGTCAGTACTTAATCGAAGTTACTGACATCTCAGACAAGCTATGTTCTGACTTGGAAAAGGATGGGCTCCACCAGATTTAAAATTCTCAAGAAATGCTGTGTATCATAATGGTGCCCCTATGACTACATACATACATACATAAATTCTTTGGAGTGTGATTTGAAATTAAATAGATTGATACAGCAAACAATAAAATAGTAGATTTGTTACCTTGTGGTAGTTCTAAGTAACCTCTTCCCAATCCAACACGATACAAAAGAGGCTTGTGAGGTTCAAAATTAATTGGCACATGTTCCTGAAATTTAAAGTAACCATTATAACGCACATAAAATGTAGCATTCTTAATAAACATCAACTCCCTAAAAAAAAACAATTAAAGAATGAACAGATATAATGTAGAGCAGAGAGAACTCTTGAATCTTATTGGAAATAACCTCTTATGTGTTGGTGGCATAATAAATTCACATAGTCTATGCTCTGAAGTTGCTGGTGACAAGAAAGGCATTCAAATGTAAAAACTATGCCAAAAACAAGTGGCATACACAACATTTAACCATTTTTTTTTTCTGTTATTGTGCGTATATCAGAATAAAAATAAAAATTCAGAAATGATTCTAAAAACAAATTCAGAACATTTTGAGAGGGCATTCTCTCATAAGGACCATATCTCAGGATTTCCTTAATAAACTCTTTTTTCTAAATTTGAGGGTTCACAATTGTAAAGTAGGAGGGCAATGCCATCCAGTGCCCTTCCTTGGCAACGGGCCCACTTGCACATACCTAGCCGACGCCACAGTAGTTTTTGCACTTACTAAGATTTCCCTTTTATGGTAGTTTCAGCAGATAGTTTTTCTTCTACCCTGAGTATTTTGCTTTCCCTTCTGTAGTATGAAGCCTAGCAACCTAACCAATCGACAGTGGTGTTATATCTGTTTTCAGGACTTCAGGTGGGATTCTGTCTGGACCTACTGCTTTTCTCTTTCTCAATACTTTTAAGGATTTTGATTTCATCCTTTGTAGATATCTCAAAGCTTCCATTTAGTTTAGATGCCACTGGTGGAATATCTAGTTTACATATGGGTGAGGGCCAGTTAAGTAGTTCATGGAAGTATTCAGCCTTTCTTTTCCTCTGTTCCGATTCCTTCATTATTCACTATTCTTATGTGTCTTTCACTGATTTGGATCGACTGGAACATTTTTAACCAGTGAAAGTCATTGAGATACCTTATAGGGTTCTCCAGATTCCCTTTTGTCTATTTTCACAAATGATTGGGTGATGTATCAAACTACACAGGGCCGAAAGAGCAGCTACACACTGGGTACAGCAGATGCTAGAGGATTTCAAATTTGCAAATGATATTTGCCTGATATCCCAGAATGTTCAAAGATGCAGAGAAAGACAAATGAGCTAACAGAGAGAGAAGTGAGAACTAGACTGAGGAATCTTGAACATTCAAAACAAAGACCCTGTCATAGTCAACAATTACATGTAGAACAAACTGAAACTTTTCACATATCTAGGAAGTATGGAATCTGTAACTTGGAGTACAAAAAAGAAAAACCTTGAAGAGAGACTTGAAAAAGCAAGACAAACCTTCAACATTTTATAGCCTGTCTAGAAGGCAAAGGCTCTGTCCGGATGTATTAAGCTGAGAATTTTCAACAGCAAGATCAAATTTGTCCTGTTACAAGGCACCAAGCTAAGGCAAACATATACCCCACAATATCCTCAGAAATCTCCAAACATTCATAAATAGACATCTCAGGAACATTCTGAATGTTTGATATCCAGAAATTGTGAGCAACAAAGACCTTTGAGCCCCAAACAAATAAGGAGAAATAAGCCACTAAATAATGAGACTTATTGGAAATGATTAAGCTATACATTAAGAAGACTAAAGACAGGTTTAGCAAGGTAAGCCTTGGATTGGAACCCATAGAGGGAAAAGGAAGGCAGAATGCACAAAGATCATCTGGCAGAAATTTAAAAAATAAATATTGAATATGAAAGGGATGACCTGGAACTAAGTGAAAAGAAAAACTCAGAACAAAACAGGTTGGAAGACTGCTGTTAAGCGCCTAAAAGCATCCAAACAAGCTATGATGATAATAATGAACCTAGGTTCAACGATCATGCAAATTTAGATTTTACAAGACTTCTTGAAGATAGGAATTTACGGATGGGAGCCTTATTCAATTTACCTACATAAATGTAAAAGTATTATGTACACAAAAAAATTATCAATATGTCGCTATCAATATGTCGCTATCAATCTGAATTAAAAAACTATCATACTACTGAAATGTGTTTTAAGAACCAAGATGTCATCTTGGTTTCAGGCAGGTTGTAATCAAAAAGGTTAATTAATTAGGTTTAGCTTTAGGTTGATCTCTACTACTACAACTACCTATGACACACTTGCCATCACCACTACTTTACCCAAATGACTCTCCATTAAACCGTTTCTCCGATCCATCCAGCTTGGAAATTAAGCTATCTAAAGCTTCCTCCCATACTATATTTACTTTCCAAACATTGATCTAGTTTGAGATGAACATTATCCTTATTAATCTGGAAGACTCACAATGGTTCTGCATACTGCCCTTCTTTCTCAGATAAAAAAATCAAAAAACAAAACAAAAAAAACTACACCTGTCCTATAAGTATTGTCCAACCTAGATGTGTTAATTGACTCACCAGAAAATATTAAATCAACTCTTGTACTAGTTATATATAAAAGAAAATCATCATCATCAGATAATTATAAAGAATGTATTGGAAGATACCAAGATGAATCAACTGAATAGAAAAGATGAAATCTTTTTAAAAAATGAACTGTGAATATTATGAACTTTTGTTCTTAAATTTGGAAATTTAAAAAGAATTTATGGAAATTAATATACAAATATAATGCAAGTTTTTTTTAATAAGAAAGCTAATTAGTAGAAGAATATTAAAGAGCAGTTTAATGAAATGAAAACTGATAAAAAGTTAGAGCAAACATATGTCAACAATATATGTATATATGCATGTATACGTGTTGTGTACACACACAAACAGACTCAATTTTGGAGTTTAGTAATTTAAGTACAAGATTGCTGACTCTAGCTCACCAAATAATGTTTTTTCTCTTTTATGTAAACCATGCAAGAATGGCAAAACTAATGTTAAATGATGCTGATGATGAAATAGCCATAGCATTTTGAATTAGCTGGCATATTTAAAAAAATTAAAACGTATAGTAACCAGATATGGCATTGAAAAGAGGCTAAATGACCACAAAAATTTAACTCTTAATGCCTTGTATGGCATGAAACTGCATTAGCAAAGACATTTTTGAAAAAAGTATAAAACAGAACTATGACTGCATCAAATTAAAAATTAGAATCTATATTCTAATTTTACAAATTGTTACAATGTGTTGACTAGTAAATATATTATAAACATTTGAATTAACAAAACAAACCCATTTTTAGATATTTTCTGCTAAATTATTACAGGATGTTAAATGTTAAGAAGACAAAAGAATCAAACCACTAAACAATTACTTTATTAGCTCTATATACATATTAGTTATAAAAAGTATCATGCTGAGATTTCCTAAAAACCTAGCTATATCTAAAGATTTTGTCACATTCAAATCTTAAATGTAAACAAGACCATGCACATCTATGTGTGGGCACAGGGAGGGCACACTACACACACAACTGCTTTACTATAGGCTTTTTATTATAGTGTTTTCAGTTATTCCTTACAATAAGATTGAATAATGCTGACAGCTCTTTGATGAGATAGAACATTTACGAAGAAATAGCAAAATGATTTAAGCAAAAGCTCTGGAAACATACCAGAAAGTATTAATCCAATCCATACAAATGTAAGCTCAAATATCAGAATATTTGTACAATTGAGAATTGCAACAACTGCGTCAACAGCAAAACACTAACCATGTTAGGGCTGCGCACGGTAGTGGGATGGCTGGTGTGGCCATGTGCAAGAACCCCCCCGACCGTCATCAAGCAATCGCACAACAACAACAACTGCATAAACAGCAATAACACTAACCATGTTAGGGCTGCGCACAGTAGTGGGGTGGCTGGTGAGGCCACGTGTGAGAACCGCCCGACCGTCATCAAGCAATCGCATTACAGGAACAGGAAAAGGAACAAGAATATGAAGACGTCGCATCTCAGAGTTGCAACACTTAATGTTGGCACTCTCACAGGTAGATCTGGTGAAATAGTTGAGATGCTGGAGAGACGGCATGTGGATGTGTGCTGTGTGCAAGAGGTGAGATGGAGAGGTGCCTCTGTGAGACTAATCGCAGGCAAACATCTTACTTATAAGCTTTTCTGGGTAGGTAAGGATGATGGGTTAGGGGAGAGTAGGCATTTTCCTGGCTGAAAGATGGATCGATAAGACAATAGAGGTAGTTCGAGTTAGTAATAGAATAATTAAGCTTAGATTAGTTGTAGGGAAGAGGCTACAGACAATCATCTCTGCCTATGCTCCCCAGGCAGGCCTAGGTAAAGAAGAGAAAGACTGCTTTCACGAGCAACTTTTACAAACAGCCGCAATGACACAGGACGGAGACATCGTTATGCTAGCAGGGGACTTCAATGGTCATGTTGGACAGCTCAGGGATGGTTACACTGAGGTACATGGTGGGCACGGTTACGGCTCAAGAAATGAAGAAGGAGTGAGACTTCTTGAATTTTGTGATGCAAGTGCACTAACCATTTGCAACACTAACTTCCAGAAACCTGCCAACCACCTAATAACCTACAAATCAGGCCAGCACATAAGCCTGATTAACTTCTTGCTAGTTAGGCAGCGGAACAGACAGATGGTGTCAAATACCAAGGCATATCCCGGGGAAGAATGTACCCCACAGCATAGGTTAGTCGTTAGTGATATCACAATAAGCAAGAGACGGAATGAGACATACAGGAAGGTGTGGAGAAGAAAGGTCTGGAAGTTAAAAGACCTTTCACTAAAATACAAATTTAGGAAAGCCCTTCAAGGTGTGTATGACGAAAAAGAAGATGATTTAGAGTCGTATGACATAGATGGTAACTGGAATTTCTTACGTGACAACTTACTGCAGGCTACTGAAGAAACTTATGGCTGGAGCAGAGCTCCAACCAGACAGAGAGTGACCTGGTGGTGGAACAGCATGGTAGATAAAGCCATTAGAGACAAAAGACTGGCATGGAATGCTTGGAAAAATGATGGGAGTAGTGATGGATATACAGCCGCTAAGAGAGAAGCTAGACGTCATGTGTACTTAGCACGCAGGGAGGCAGAGAGTAGGAGGTTTGCCAATGTTCTGCGACGGGAAGATCAGAGATGTGCGGTGTTCCGCATTGCAAGGCAGTGTGTCAGTGCAAATCAGGATGTTGTTGGAAATAAATGTGTCCGGAATGATGCCAGTGTACTTAGTGTCACGAATGATCAGAAAAAGGAGGCCTGGAAATGTCATTATGAGAGACTGATGAATGTGGAGAACGAATGGGAGAGAGAGAAATTACCTTCAGTAGATCCGACAGAGGGACCAGCTATTGAGATTGACGAATATAGGGTAAAAGAGGCGATTAAGGAAATTAAAAATAGTAAGGCCGCTGGACCGTCGGGGATAGTTGCCGAGATGCTGAAGGCGTCAGGGGACGTAGGCACTAAACTGGTTGCACGCATCATCAATCAGGCTATATATGGTGGTGTCATACCCAAAGACTGGTGCAGCAGTATTCTCATAAATTGCTACAAAGGTAAAGGGGATGCTCTGGAGAGGGGCAATTATAGGGGCATAAAACTGATGGATCCGGTCATGAAAGTGGCAGAAAGGATATTAGCGCAACTAATTAGAGAAAGGGTCAAACTAGATGAGCTGCAGTTTGGTTTTGTGTCTGGGAAAAGTACAACGTATGCCCTCTTCTTAGTGAGACAATTACAAGAGAGGTTCTTAGAGAAGAATAAGCCACTATAATTAGCCTTTGTTGACCTAGAGAAGGCCTTTGATAGGGTACCCCGATCTGCCATCTGGTGGTCCCTAAAGAAGCTGGGTGTTGAGGAATGGCTTGTGAGGACAGTGCAAGCTTTGTACAGAGGTGCTGTCAGTAAAGTGAAGGTAGGAATGGAGTTTAGTGAGGAATTCCAGATACAAGTAGGAGTACATCAGAGTTCGATCCTCAGCCTGCTCTTGTTCATTATAGTCCTCCAAGCCATAACAGAGAAGTTTAAGACTGGCTGTCCAGGGGAACTTCTCTATGCTGACGATCTGGTTCTTATAGCAGAATCAGTAGAGGAGCTAGAGAATAGATTCTGGCTATGGAAACAGCAGTTGGAATCAAGAGGACTGAGAGTGAACCTAGCTAAGACAAAAGTGCTGATGAGTAGAAAAGAGGGCAAAACGCTGATTCCATCAAGGAAATGGCCATGTTCAATATGCAGAAAAGGAACTGGCATAAATTCTATAAAATGTACACAATGCAGATCTTGGGTACACAAGAGATGTAGTGGGATAGCAGGCAAACTACCAGGTAGGGAGAAATATGTATGCAGTAGATGTACAGGGAAATTTGATAGTAGAAGTCGCATTGATAGACACATTTTTCAAATGCAGGTGGGTGCTATAGAAGTGCTTGATAGCTTCCGGTACCTAGATGATCAGATTAGCATGGGAGGGGTGTTCTGAGGCCATAGTATCTAGAATAAGAACGGGTTGGAAGAAGTTTAGGGAGCTGCTTCCTCTGCTGATGAAGAAGGGTTTCTCCCTGCGTACAAAAGGCCGGTTGTATGATGCCTGTGTGAGGTGGCCGATGCTGCATGGGAGTGAGGCATGGGCAACAACTGCAGAAGATATGCGACAGCTGGAGAGAAATGAGGCAAACATGCTCCGTTGGATGTGCAATGTCAATGCGCGTGAACGACCCAGCATGAATGTGTTGAGAGAGAAACTGTGTGAGAGGGATAGAATGTAGTGTGCAGGAGAGGAGACTGCGATACTATGAACATGTGGTGCACATGGAGAATGACCGATGGGTGAAGAAGTGCCAAGAAATGCCAGTTGAAGGAAGACCACAAAAAACATGGACGGAGGAGGTGAGAGCAGACTTCAGATCGCTGAAGCTCACAGTGGAAATGACAAAGGACCGTGACAAATGGAGAGATACTGTGCTGAATAGGACCCGCCCCACCCTTGCAAGCAAGGAAAGCGGGCGTAAAATGATGATGATGATGATGATATACATGCACTTTTGATGAGTTGTAGTGCACCTGAGCACTGTACACAATAATTTTCATTATTATTTTTAGTATTAATAAATAGTAACATTACATGCTGAAGAAACATTTAAATGTTCAAATCTCATGCGATGTTCACATTTCTCAAATATGGCACACTGCTTACCTTTAAATCTAAAGCTTCATTTCTTGCTAACCTCTAGATTAGAAGAAATAGAGGTTATATTTAACAACACAACCCCCACCTCTACCCCCAAAAAACAAACAAAAAAAATCCAGATTTAGAAAATTTCTTGGAACAGCTTTTTCTTTCATACTCATGTCCGTTTCTTTTCCTAATTATCAAAACCCCTTTTCTAGAAATTGTTTATATGAAAATGTCAATTTGAATATATCTATAGACTAAAATTTGAGGCTCAACTGTCATTGTTGAAATGAATAAGTGTAATAAATTAATAAAAAAAAAAACAAAAAAAAAAACAACCACCTATATTAAAACTATAGTGAGAAAATAACTTACACACTCAGCTATTTCTTTATATTATTTGGTTTATGTTAGTTTAGTTGGAATAGTTTCTTTGGTACAGCTAGATTAATTAACGTTCTGCTTAATAAATCTTTCAAGACAACCGTTGGTGGCAACATTTGAAAGAGATAAAATATTGATTTCTAATTTAGGTACAAGGCCAGTAAATTTGTGGGAAAGGCAAATTTGATTAAATCAATTCCAGTACTTAACTGGAACTATTTTTTATTGACCCCGGAAGGATGACAGGTAAAGTTGGTGTCAACAGAATTTGAACTCAGAATGTAAAGAACTAAAACAAATACTGCAATGTCATTTTCTCCAATGCTCTACCAATTCTGCCAATCCATCACCCTTGTAAGAAATAAGAAACTATTTAAACATTCAGGAAAAAGCTTTTTATGAAAAAAAAAAAAAAGACTTACTCTAAGTTGGTATGAAGCATGTAGACCACCAATCTTTTTCCAGAAGTCAACATCATTCATACCTTGTTTCAACATCATTATTTCAGCTTTGTTTTTTCTTTCATTTTTATTGATTTTCTCAGCAATTAATCTATTAATTTAAAAAAAAAAGAAAAAGTTTCAGGCCTTATTCAACTAAAAAAAAAAAAAAATGTCAATATATCTTTGAAAACCCTCCCCAAGAACCGAGTAGGAAAATTATATAACAAGAAAAGTTTTCAACAGATGTTGTTAACATTAATGAGAAATATGAATAAAACATTGTTTAAAATATAATATTGATTTTTTTTAGTAGAAGTTAAGAACATTTTTGAAAAGTGAAGGCTTTACTTCATCGAAACAGCAACTTTCAGGTTAGTGAAGTACCGAATTAGCTACAACAAAGCATCCTATTCTTTTTCTTCAGCCATATCAACAGTCATAAAAACTAAATTATTTTTTATTCAAGATTTTAATTTTTCATTATCATATTTTAATAAAGAAACATATTTTATAGGAAAGACACAGGATATGATTTTAAAATAATTTTTACAATATAAATTTGAAGGGATTTAGTAATATAACTAGCTTTCTTGTTATTAAGCTGGTATTTGGAGCATAACAAACATTCTTACATAGAATTACAATAAAATGTTTTTAGGTGGTTTGGTAACAAGAGAGTTAATTAAACAAAACCTTTAATAGTAAATAAAAATTGATCACTTCCAAAGTTATTTGATATAATTTTACCTGGTTTTTGTTTTTGTTACACCTTTTGCCTTGTTGCCTTCCCAAATGTAAATAATGAGACCAGTATCAAACAAAAATACATAGCGAGGATCTAATGCAGTAGCATTCATATCACACTGTAAAATAGAAAGATAAAATATAATAGAATGGAGAAACAAGGATATAATAATAGCAAAATCAATAGATAGCATAGATTATAAAATGAGAGAGAACATGTTGAGAAATGAATAAGTAAAAAACAACTTTGCTTCCCCTACAAAAACAACTTATTTTCAACCACACATACCCATATCATGTGCAATAACCTTAGCAAAACTAGTTAACTAGTTCTGATGGTGGTTTCTTGCTATTACTTTCTATTCTCTTATCTCTTTTAAACTATGTATTCTTTTTATTTCTATAGGGCAGCAACCTATGAAAATACATAACAGTATATTAACCTCACTAGAAATTATAATTGTGGAAAGAAAGTAAAACACAATTATGCTAAAAGAAATAACATCTAACCAATTATTACTACCCCATCATTTCCAACATCATAAAGGTGATGGAGATAGTTGTAAATAACCACTCCCTTTATCATCTTCAACCTATTAGTCTAATGTAGTAGGCTTTAGAATTTAATTTTGGTTGCTGCCTACTTCCAATTTTTAAACACCAACAATCTACTTCCCACCAAAGCTCTTCTATATAGATAATACCATTCTTCAACTCCTTACACAGGCATTATATACACAACTTAGATTCCCTGTATCAATTATAGTTTTCTTCAAATCAAGGATACACATTCATGAAACTATACCCTCTCAACAATAATGAGCACAATTTTCCCATTTTATAATTCCATTATGAACCTAGATGAATATTGGCTAATTCATTTTATATAGTGATATTCAAACACAATTTAAATAATTTTACATTTTACGAAATTTACCTTTATTTACCTAAAATTAGAGTAGTTTTGAAACAAAAATGACTTAGTAGATTTATCTAAGAACCTCTTAAGTTATTCATATATCAATAAACAAAAAAAGTTATTTTTGTTTTAAAAAAAAAAAAAATCAGTCTAAATTCTTGATTTCAGAATTTAATAAGAGATGTATTTTAGTTATAAATATAGAAACGTAAAGGTTAAAACATGAAAAAAAGTGCAATGTGGCATAGTAACTAGAACATTCTTAGCTTTCCCATCACAAATTAAATTTACCAAAGATATTACTTACTAAATGCACTCAGTATCATTAGTTTTAACACAGATTGCTTACTTTACAACCAGATAGATATCATCATGGGGATATTTAAGCCTGCACAATCAGGTATAGAAACAATTTTCTTTTATGCTTGATGAAGTAAAATTATGAACTTTGTAGTTGTAAACAAACTGTCATCATCATCATTTCATTTTACGTCCGCTTTTTCCCTGCTTGCAAGGGTGGGATGGGAACTGATGATGGCTTGATTTCTACAGATGGATGCCCTCCACGACCACTTTGCAGTGGAATGATAGGGACCCCAGTCCCTATCATCTCATTTCTACAGCTGAGTAAACTGGAGCAATGTGAAATAAAGTGTCTTGCTCAAGGAAACAACACATCACCCGGTCTGAGAATTGAACTCACAACCTTTCGATTGCAAGGCCAATGCTCTAACCACTAAGCCATATATCTTATTAGTATAAAACAAGAAGGTTCTAATAAAAAAACTGAAATCATATACGAATATATGGTTAAATGGATAGGTAAGTAGGTAGATAGACAGACAGATATTGACATTTATTTTTAAAAATCCTGAAATATGAAAGATAAAGTCAAACCTGATAGGATTTTAATATGGAAATAAAGAATAAATTAAAATCCTTAAAAGATATGCGTTGTGATTTGTGCCAAACTATAATAATAATATTATGAATAATATATAATTTCTCATACTGATATACACTATTTGAAAATAAAATAATGTTCAAATAACTTACTCTTTCCAAATGTAATCTTAAGGTTCCAGAAGCTCGATACAGCTTTTTATCAAATCCCTGAAATAAATGCAACAGTTTTGTTATCAAAGATGTTTTCTATAAAACTTTTTAGACATTATAAAAAATTCTTATAACTTCAATAAAAGCTGAATATAAACTAATACATACTGAATATTCCAGTTTATCTGTGTTCAATGAAAGCTAATTATACTGATTATTCCAATTTACCTGAGTTCAATAAAGTCTTCTTGTTACAATATTAAATATTTCTATTTCAATATTTTTACACACATTTTTTCAATGATAGCATGAGTTGAGTGTTTTTGCTGAAAGAACCAATCCAAATCATGGTGTTCATTCTTGTGGGTAGCCAACTCTATTCCAATTACAGTAAGTAGAGGGGCAGTTTGGGGACATAGGATACTAGAAATTCTACTGCTATAGGTTCAATGATAAATTTATCAAAGAGCAGCCAGAACTTACAATCTCTAGCTTGTCAGCCAACGAAATATGGGTCTGTATCTTATGTAAATATTGTTGTTCTAACTAGAAGCAAGCAATATTTACAAGGAGTTCACCTTGAATATTTAGCTCACTAAGACATAAATAAGTTGATGTGATTATTTACATAGATGAATTACAAAAATATGACTTTCTACATACAGCCAATACACTAAATAGAGTCAAAAGACAAAATGGTCATGTCTGGAACATCTTTAATCACAGGCCTGCTCGATCAGAGTTGACCTGGGGCTAAACAATAACAATTAATACATTGTTCAGCTCATAGACACATAAAAATGATTGAAAGTAATAAATATATTAAAAATTCTTTATTGCTCTAGTACAACAGTTCCCAAAGTGGATTCCGAGGGACCCAAGGGTTCCACAAAGGAGAGTCTGGGGTTCCATGAAAAAAAGGTAGAGGAGTATATTTATATTAAAGCCATATAACAGTACTAGACTTTGGGGTTCCCCCAAAATTTTCTGAACAAAAAAGGGAAACCTTGCTCTAGTATATTAGTCTTATATGCTTCATCATCATCATCATCACCGTTTTACGTCCGTTCTTCCACGCTAGCATGGGTTAGACGGGTTGTCCTGTTGTGTGCAGTGTCTGGTCGGCTGACCATGCCTTGCTCATACAGGAACTGATCTGGCTTGATTTCTACAGCTGGATGCCCTTCCTAACACCAACCTCATTTACAGTGAGTGCTGGGTGCTTTTTCGTGGCGCCTACACGTCCACTTTACAGTGTGGGCTGGGTGCTTTTTTGCCGTGGCACCTCCACGACCACCTTGCGGTGGGGGGTGTGGGGGCATATTGTTTATATGCTTCAGCATGTACCCATGGGAGGTCGGGTACTCTGTATTACTGCGTGACGCCAGAAGTCACGGTCGTGTGTCATTGTCTTTGAGAGGTGTAATTGGGTAAGGTCGGCTTTTATCACCTCATCCCAGGTCATCTTGGGTCTCCCCACTCCGCGGTTTCCATCAACTTCTAGTGCTCTGCACCTTTTTATGCAGCTGTCATCCTTCATACGCATCACATGTCCATACCAGCGCAACCGCCTCTCCTGCACACAGCATTTGATTCCTCTTATGCTCAGTCTCTCTCTCAATTCATTTATGCTTTGTCGTTCACGTATATTACTGTTACACATCCATCGGAGCATGCAGGCTTCGTTTCTCTCTAATCTACGTAAGTCTTCCACCTTCAGTGCCCAGGTCTCACTACCATGCAACATTGCTGTTCGGATACACGCATCATACAGTCTGCCTTTCATTCTGAGGGAGAAGCCTTTTGCAGCTAGCAGTGGTAGTAGTTCCCTAAACTTCTTCCATCCCGTTCTTACCCTAGTTATTGTACTTTCTGAACACCCACCTCCGTTGCTAATTCGGTCACCTAGGTAGCAGAAGCTGTCTACTGTTTCTACAGGGCCCTCCCAGAGATTGGTGGTACTTGTTTCCTGTGGCTGTTTGCTGCTTGCTGTTTCAGCACAGATGCTGCATGTGAATCCTACATTCTTAATTAAGCTTCCTGAGATCCCGCTACATCTCTTGTGTACCCATTGTTTGCATTTGGAGCAGAGAATGGAGTTCCTACCTACACCTTTCCTACATACTGAGCAAGGCCATTTCCCTGAGGGGATCTGGGTTCTGTTTTCTCGTCTACTTACAAGGACCTTAGTCTTTGTCATGTTGACTTTGAGACCCTTTCTCTCTAGTCCCTGCTTCCAGGTTTGGAATTTATTCTCTAGTTCTATCATAGATTCAGCTATGAGTGCGAGGTCATCAGCATACAGGAGTTCCCATGGGCATCCGGTCTTAAATTCCTCCGTTATTGCCTGCAGGACTATGATGAACAGGAGAGGGCTAAGAACAGAGCCCTGGTGGATCCCAACCTGTACGTTAAATTCCTCGCTATACTCATTGCTAATCCTAACTTTGCTGACTGCTCCCCTATACATGGCTTGTACCGCTTTCACAAGCCATTCATCTACTCCTAGTTTTCTAAGAGCCCACCAGATTACAACACGTGGAACTCTGTGTAAGGCTTTCTCAAGGTCGACAAATGCCAAGTAGAGTGGCTTACTTTTAGCTAGGTACTTTTCCTGTAATTGCCTCACAAGGAAGAGGGCATCAGTGGTGCCTCTTCCTGGTACAAACCCAAATTGCATCTCGTCTATGGTTCAAGGTACTTTTACATACTTTATCCACTTTGTAAACTTAAAACTCACAATTTCTTCAACTGTATAAAAACCACTAGTTGTCCTTCCTCCATCAATGTATGAAATACCATTCTCAAATAAATCAAGAAAATCATCAGCTTCTTCATTCATCTCTTCGCGAATGGTTCTTGTTTCGGCTCCAAGCAAATTTCGAAGATTCACAGCATGTATGGCAGCACAAGCTTTTTTGTCAAGCTAAATTTGACAAAAAGTAAAAGAATAAAAAAAAAAATATCAACAAATATGAATATCAAAAAATAAAATAAAATAAAAATAACAGTAAATATATTTCATTAATATCCTCTAATGATTTAGTAGAAAATGTTGAAAAACTGGTTTGTTAATTTTAATGTTAATAGTATCTGTTTATAAATGCTTAGAGCATCATTGCAAAAATTTACAGTATTAGAGTAAAAACTTTAATTTTTAATGTGGAATCATAATGTTGTTTTGTACTTTTCAAGAACTAGGATTTTTTCAACACGCTCACACGTATGTATATATGTGTATGTATGGGCATATGCATACATTTATATGTATGAGTATATAAATATAAACACACAGACACACTCACAGAGATACATTCACACACACACACATATTGTGTGATGGGCGGACGGAAGTCACTCAAATTTATATATAGATTCCTTGCTAATGCAGTTTCATGTGGTACAGGATGTTAAGAGTTAAAAACTCAATAGTCAATATAGTTTCTTTGACTTTTCACTGTAATTGAAACCAAGTTAAATTTGCTTGAAGAGATCATACTTAAGAAACTTTTGATTGTTGAATTAAAAATAAGTCTATGTTTCTATATGGTATACTTACAGTTGCTTTATCACCAATCCAATAATATATATACCAACTTAAGGCTCTATTTTCATCAAAGAATGTCGATAATATAATATAACAGTCAGCCTCATAAAATTTACCAATTAGACCTATGAAAAAACAAAATAGAAATGAGCCATTTAATAATTATCACATGATGAAATAATAGTTAATGCACATTTGTTAATAGCTAAACATTGCTTATTACTTAACAAGAACAAATGGAAATAAAGTTTTGACCTACTACTATCACTGTTTTCATAAATGAAACCACAACAATAATCCAAAGACTTGGGCTGTGCTCCCGCAAAGGGTGCTCTACGCCTTGGTCGACCAGGCCCGAAACCCAGGCTAATTAGACTGTCGTTTTCGAACTCAACTGAGGCACGTTCATACCTTGTAGCCTCTGATAAAGCTAGGCATGAAAGTCAGATTGCTTTCCGAACATGCCCTGGTCCTCCACCTGATGTCCGCCCAAAGTTGTGTGCTGCAGCTTCCTTAAACCGCAGCTCGGCAGAAAGCTTCAGCCTATGAGATGGGCAGATATGGAAGTTTGTTAAGGCTGGTGAAACATGGATGAGATACCAGCTGGTCTGAAAATACTGTACCCACAACAACTGACAATAAAGAAACTGAAAAAACTCTGGGAAACTAAATCAGAACAACCTGCCATCCCCTGCACATAATCATATACTGGAATCAAGGTACAAATTGTTGTCCTTGAATGCACGTAGTCTATGCAATAAGATTCATCTTTTTAACTCCTACGTCAAAAGTATCAACCCTGACTTCATTACAGTCACGGAAACTTGGGCACATCCCTTACTGTGATGGGGTTCTCAGCATAACTGGCTACAACCTGTTTCGTAAAGACCGCATTAATCGTCGTGGTGGTGGTGTAATGGTCTACGTTCGGTCAAATTAGTAGGCAATTCCTTGTGTTGATTTGAACCAATCACAGCAGGAAGTTTTTTTTCTGCGATATACGTATGACCATGTCAACACTGCTACTTGGAGTCGTTTACCGTCCCCCAAATTACCATCAGGGCACTCAACTTTGTGATATCCTCAGAGCTGCTGCCAGGAAAACAGCCACTTATGTTTTCATTGCAGGAGACTTCAATCACCCTGAGATTGACTGGGAAACCTTTCGTTGGCCGCCAAGTGCAAATGACTTCCTTGAGCTAGTGCTGGACTCGAATTGGTCCCAAGTAGTCACCTCCCCAACAAGAGGTGACAACACTACTCCTGAAACGGTCATTAGTGTTACTGCTGAGGAATCTTTAGGTGACTCTGATCATGCTATGATCATTGCCAATCTATCCCTCATGGGCAGTAACAAGAACCACAACCATCTCCAAAATGCTCACTTTGACTGGAATAAAGCAGACTGGAACTGTTACTGCACCGAGTTGCAACGGCCAAACTAGCTTGAGTTCTACGACTCTGGAGATGTCAACACTGTACTCCAGAACATCCTGAGCTCAATATGGACAGCATGTGCAGCATCGGTGCCACGTAAGCGAAAAAAACATCCCAAAAGTGCAATTTGGGAGACTGCAGCAGTCCGTCTTGCCAGAAAAGAACGTCGCAATGCTGAACGTAAGACCAAACTTCACAAATCAGACATTAATAGGAAGAGGCGAAATAGATCGTCCAACCACCTCAAACCGGTGACAAAAAAGGCAGTGCTTCAATTTGAGCAGCGCATAGCAACCAGCCCTGACAGTAAGGTGTTCTGGAAGTATGTTCACTCAAAGCAGAGGCCTCACTCTCCAGTTGGTCCTCTTCACAATCTCCACACAAGCCAGGTTACTGACGACCCCAAGGAATGCGCAGAGCTCATTGTTGAATGCTATGCAGGCATTTTCACTACTGAAGACCAGAGTGTACCATCTCCACCACCTATTACACCGGACTCTATTACAACCATGGAATTTACACCTGCAATGCTGCGACGTCACCTAAAAAATAAATGCAACCATGCCTCTCCTGGTCTTGATGGTGTTACGTACCTGCTTCTTAAACGTGGTGGGTACTTCCTTCTGCACCAGTTATCACGCTTCTCCCAATTCTGTCTGAACAACGGTGCTACTCCAGAACAGTGGAAAACTACCAGTGTCATTCCTCTGTTCAAAAAGGGTGACCGCACATCACCTGTGAACTATCGTACAGTCAGTCTTACTAATTGCATTGCCAAACTGATAGACCCTGTGTCAGAGAAACACTTTGGAACTTCTGGAACTCTCACAGTCTTATCCGGCCCTCGCAATTTGGATTTATCACTAACTCCAGCTACTGTGATCAACTTATCGAGTTTCTTGAAGACACACCCGGATCACTGATGGCGGCTCATGGGTGGATGTTGTTTACCTTGACTTTGCGAAAGCTTTCAATTCTGTGCCACACAAAAGGCTTATGGCAAAACTCTCTGCAATGGGTGTGAAGGATGATCTTTTTAACTGGTTGAAGTCTTTCATTCTCAGTCAAAGAGAGGTAGTCATGGTTCTGAGACAGCATTCCTCACCATATGAGATGTCATCTGGTGTACCACAGGGATCTGTTCTTGGCCCCCTTTTGTTTGTGGCATATATTAATGACATAGATGCCAACTTAAAGAATTCCACAGTACTAAAGTACACAGATGACATCAAGCTGTACTTTGAGATAAAAAGGACAGATCCTGAACACTATAGATCTTGCTTGCAGTCTGACCTGGACACAATGCAACAATGGATCTCAGACTGGCAACTCAAGCTAGCTGTGGACAAGTGCACCACCCATGCATTTTGGGAGTAAAAACCCAGCGTCCACATACTCCCTCCACAGCACTATATCAAGAAGTCTTCTTGTGAACGTGACCTGGGCATTACGGTCAGCAGCGATTTGCGTTCGACGAAGAATGTCTCTAAAATTGTCAAGAGGACCGAGGGTATCTTAGCATCACTCAGCAAGACCTTTGTCAGCCACTCTCCAGCTATCTATTTAAGGCTGTACATGGCTATGGTGCGGCCACACTTAGAATTTGCATCACCAGTCTGGAACCCCTATCTTGCTCAGAACATTGACCGCCTGGAAACTGTTCAGAGACGTGCAACCAAGCGAATACCCTCCATCAGGCATCTACCATACTCTGAGCGCCTTGCTTCCCTGGGCATGGATACATTGAAGCTCCGACGCCTGGCAACTGACTTGGTAAACACCTACAAATTGTTAACCATCTTGCCAACAACAACCCTGAGTACCTTTTTGATTTCCATGTGGCTTAGTGGTTAGAGCATTGGTCTTGCAATCGAAAGGTTATGAGTTCAATTCTCAGACCGGGTGATGTGTTATTTCCTTGAGCAAGACACTTTATTTCACATTGCTCCAGTTTACTCAGCTGTAGAAATGAGATGATAAGGACTAGGGTCCCTATCATTCCACTGCAAAGTGGTCGTGGAGGTGCCACGGCAAAAAAGCACCCAGCACTCACTGTAAATGAGGTTGGTGTTAGGAAAGGCATCCAGCTATAGAAATCAAGCCAGAATCAGTTCCCGTCCAACCCTTGCAAGCAGGGAAAAAGCGGACGTAAAATGAAATGAAAAAATGAAATGAAATGTGTCTAACATACGTGGGCATGCCCACAAAGTCAGAAAACAGTACAGTTCCCTTGACTTTCGGAAACATTTTTTCACGCTCAGAGTTGCTGAAGGAATAATTTTATTAAATTTTATTAAACAAACTACCTGCATCGGTTGTTAGCTGTCGAGACACTGCATCCTTTAAGGCTTCCATGCTTCCCGAGATTCGCCAACACTACACCTAATGTTCCCCCTCCATACACACACACACACATGTATATCATGACTCATACAATATTCACTTCCCTGACATTTGTATATTATTCTATGTACTATACATGCACCTTTGACGAGTTGTAGTGCACCTGAGCACTTTACACAATAATTTCATTATTATTATTATTAATAATTATCGCAGCCTCCTCCTCCTCCTTATTCCCCCACTTATTCCTGAGAGGGTTGTGGGGGAAGAGTCCTCAAACACTCCTTCCAGTGAATCATGTCAAAAGCAACCATTTCCAACGGATCTGGCTGGATCCCCAAGTGAGACCAGCCGAACTCATGGATATTAGCCAACCATCTTTCTCTGAGTTTACCCCTAGGTCACCTGCCGGTTGATTTTTTGCCCATAAAATCTGTCCAGCGATTCTTTCCTGAGAGATGCTAACCATAAGTGCAACTTCCTTCTGTTATTATTTAGAGCATTTTAATTTCATAATGATGATTTATACTTCATAGTTTTGTGTAGATATCATGCCAGAGTCAATTTTACCTTTCATCCTGCAAAACTAATTGTATTACAAAATTTGCTAATCCTCTAGAAAATTAAAAGTCATTAATTTTTACAGATCTTACACATTTTAGAAATATGTTTATAGTTACAACAATGATAGATTGGCTATTGAAAGGAATTTAAAAAATTGTTTTATTAAATTCCTGATATTCAGATTTGGAAGAGATATATACTGAACAGATCATTCAACTTAAATTGTTAAACTTCCATTAAAATGCTCCAAATTTTTCATTTTTCAATAAAGTAAGGTTAGGTAAGTTAATATTACTCACTATCTTCAACTGGATTCGGGAGAAAATTTTCAATTTCCCAACAGGTTAAACCTGAAAAAAAAAAAAACAAAGAATGTAAGAGGATTATTTCTTTAAGACAAATCTTTCTTTCCCAGGTAAATACTCTGGAAATTTCATGAAAAATTGAGTCAAGCTATCTGAATATAAGTCAAGATTACTTTTGCACAATATTTTCCTGTCGTTTAGTTCAAAGTTATGCAGTAAAATTAGTAAGGTGGCTGATTATATAAAATAGATCTTATGCTTCGTACACCATTACCAGCAAAATATTGACAAATTTAACTCTAAATAACCTAGTCCATAGAAATGTAAGTAGATGTGACAGAGCAAGGATTACAACTTATTGCTCCAAACAAAATAAATCAATTAACCCATGGTGAAAAGGTTGCTAGTATTGGATACAAGCTATATCCACTGAACAAGTTATATACTATAAAAATAGTGATATCTTCTAATAATGGTAATGGATAAAAAGGAATAAAAAAAGAATTTGATTATTTAATAAAATTATTCCTAATAAAATAATTTTGTGCTTGTTTTAAAACTCTTAACATCTTGTAATGATTGATAGGTTTTTAATTCAAATATTTACAGTAACTTCACTAGTGGCCACATCATTGTGAAAATTTGCAGTAAACAAAAGTAAAAACAACAATTTTTGAAGTGAAGCAGTTATATTTGTTTTGTACTTTCAAAGAATGACTTGCTAATGAGGTTTCATGTGATACAGGATGTTAAGAATTAATCAATAAGCTACGAATAACAACAGAAATCAATGTCAAATTTTAAGAAGAAAATAAAAATCTCCGTACCTGGAATTTGTCCAACATCTTCATCATAGATTTGGCTATAGTCAAGTTGGTGTTTCTCCAAAGTATCTTCAAAACGTTTTGGTCTATGATAAATGGCAAAGGAAAAAAATTAGCATTTTTTTTTTTTTATATGAAGATAGTTATAAATAATGATACAAAAATATTTAAACAGTATAAAGGAATAACCTTTTTTTTTTTTTCTAATAAAAAATATATCTGTCACATGCTGAGGCCAGGATAGTCTGGTGATTAGGTCCTGTTCAAATACTTTGTTTCCAGCCATTCCTCTGCTCCTTGTGGAGCAGGGAACCATGTCAAAGCTCTTTCCAGGTCAACAAATGCAAGATATAGGGTCTTACTCTTAGCTAGATACTTCTACTGCAGCTGTCTCACAAGGAAGAGGGCACCTGTGGTACCTTTACTCAGCACAGAGCCAAATTGCATCTCGCCTATGTGAACTATCCTGAATTAGTTGTGCAATAGCTCTTTTAGTAACTTTTATAACTTGGTCCACGAACTTGATGCCCCTATAGTTTCCTCTGTCTCATGCATCTCCTTTGCTCTTGTAGCAGTTGATGCTGCTGCTGCTATACCAGTCATTAGGTATGACACCATTCTGTATTACTTGATTTACTGTGCATGTAGTTAGTGAGTGCCCCACCCAACCAGATACTTTCAGCATCTCAGCTACTATCCCTGATGGACCCGATGCTCATTCCATATTTTTGTAATAACATAGAAATCAAACAAAAATAAGTGATTAAAAACATTGCTCACTTGAGTAACTCAGGTTCTTCTTCTTCAACAATAGCCTTCCCAGCAGCTTTGTCTTTTGCTACATCTCTCATTCCCTGAAAATAAGCATCAAAAGATAATGAAGTAGCTATGTTTAATGGAATTCTCTTCAAATCAGAAAATCTTAATACTTTTGGTACCAAACTGCCTGTGCTTCTACAACACAAAACTGTTTATTTTAAAGTGGTTATATTTCTCTAAAGGCCTTTCATCATATTCCATCTTCATTCTAAACATTCAGCTTAATAATGAGAAAGTTAGTTATGTTACTAAACTCTAAATTCACAAAATGTTTTTTTTATCAATCATGATTATGAAATAAGTATTTTTCTCAGATATTACTATACAACATTGTTTGAAGAAAAAAAATTAATCTAGCAAAGAAGATGGGCATTAAATGATGATGATGAAAACTATCCTAACCTTTAACACTTTTTCACTTTCATCCTGTCCATCCCGTCGTCGTCTCAACCTCAGCTTTCGGGCAATTGAATCTTTGGGTGCTGTAAAGAAAGAAATATTTTCAAAATAAGAAACATTGTTTGTTTTATAGTAGAATCAAATTCTGTTTAAGCCATTGTTTCACAAGAAAAACATCATCAATATATATTTGTTTTACAATGAATATTCTATAGGTATGCACTCAGAATTAGTTGGACAGCTGACAGAACAAATGAATTTGTCCTGGAAGAGATTGGTTGAAACAGTAAGGAAAAGGAAACTTCATGTCATCAGGGCCTAAAATTTGACTACTCACATTCTTGAAGGACGAATACAAGGGAAAAGGGGATGGCAGAAAAGGAGATGGACAGATGATATTAAGGAATGGACAGGAAGGAGTTTGGCAGAATGTACAGCAATGGTAAGAGACAGGAAAAGATGGAGAGTGCTGGTCCATAAGTCCATGACTGCCAACCCTCAGATATGAAGAGGAGATGAGGCTAGGTTAGGCAATATTCTTATTGACTGAGTAATGACATGACCAGCTCATCTGTTTTGCCTTACATTCTCAACCATGTATTTGTGCTAGTATGAGGGTCGGCTGAAACATTTATAGCCTGACCAAGGTATTCTCATGGAATGACCAAATGAGGTTTACTTTTCTACATAGTCCCTGGAAAGAAATAATGAGGTTATTGATACGGAGAGTTGAAATGAATGCATGCAAGATTTCACAGCCCTAGCATCACTCATTCATAGTCAGCCTATGAACTTTTCAGCCTACCCTCATATGTACTGCAAATTTGAAACCCTTAGCAAGGTTCGGTAGATATGTTGCAAGTGGTTTTTCATGCTGCTTTTTTTTTAGTAAAAATCTGCAACTTATCTACAAGTATATGCAGTACATAAAAAAAAGTAAATAAGGTTTCACACTGTAAATGTAGTTGGTGCTAGGAAGGGCATCCAGCTGTAAAAACCCCAGCCAAATTTAGTCCCGTCAGAGCAAGGTACAGCGTGGCCAATTCTGGCCAGACTTGTCTCTCGGCGTGGACAACCTGTCTAATCCATGCAAGCATGGGAAATGGACGTTAAACGGTGATGATGATGATATTGATTGCTTACCTGGTGTTTGTTCCGTCTGAGCTGGAGCTGCAGCACCTGCTAAATGTAATTGGTTAGCCAATGAAAAATCTATGTTGTAAAATTCTTTGCGCATCCGGATTTCTTCAGGTTTAGGAGGCATTATCAAATCTGGATTATCTCGTACATCTAGCGTCTAAACAATAAAAAAAAATTGAAGCCCCTTCAAAATTACAGCTCTACATTTTTTAGTAATTATCCATAAGACTGGGCTTGAATGAGTTAAATATGTTCTGCCATAATTTTCTTTTTCTATTTTTATTATTAATTAGTCAAAGTGGCTGGATTGCCAGAACTGTTTAAGCACTATACAAAATACCTTGCAATATTTATTCCGGCTCTTCACATTATAAGTTCAAATCCTACCAAAGGCAACTCACCTTTTCATCTATCTGGGGTTGCTAAAATCAAGTACCAGTAAAGTAGTGGGGTCGAATGTTCTTCCCCAAATTTCTGGCTTTATGTTAAAAATCATTAGAGGAGATTGGGCAATGTATGTCTTTGCAGGCATTAAAATTATCTCCTTTGTTGTTTTGAAATTTTAAACACCACTAGAAGGAGTTTTGTCTACTAACTGCATGGACAATCTCAATGCGAGAACTATGCATATTTAGTATTTAGAATATTACCCTGAGCTACTCTGGTTCAATTATATTAACTCTTAACATCCTGTACCACCTTGCAATACATTCTAAAAAATTAAAAAAACAGCACTATAACTGCAGCTCATTAAAACTCAGTCTCAAACATTTATATTGCAAATTTCATAATAATCTGTTGACTAGTAAAGATACTACCAACATTTAAATTAAACCCACAGGATATCAAGGGTTAATTATATTCATAATCAGCATCCCAAGATTCCCACTATTTTTGATCATTTCCAACTGAGTAGAGTATGTTTTACTAAGAAGGTCTAATAAGTCTGAAATATCCATTGTTTGCATCAGTGGCTTTAGAAACAAGCTCCACTCTTGTCTGTACTGTCTTATTTAAAAAAAATTTCTTTCAGCTGATCTTACTGGAGTTATCTCATAAGAAAAGATTAAGAAAATGTGTAGTCCAAGGTTTGGCAAATGCGATATGGTAGTGATGGTAACTGAAGAAGAAGCAAGTGCAGTCATGCAAGCAGAACTCTATTGGAGATGGCACTTAGTAGAAGACCAACAATTGATTGGGGGCGAAATATTTTCTAACTCTGAAGAGTATCTTTTTAGGAAACATGTTTTACAATAGGCATAAAATCCAATAAAATGGTGACATGCTAATGAGGAAGGGAGTGTCGTTGTAACTGAAGAGTGTATGTTGCAAGAATGAGAAGGGTCATGGTTTATAGGAGTAAGATATAGTTGATGAACGAGGAATAGCAGAGGAAGATGGGAACAGAGACAGTGATGAATGTTGTGAAGAGAAATGGAAATTAATGAGATGGCTCAGTCATATGTTGTAGCAGCATGAATGTGTTAAAGGAATAATGGAAAGAAGTAGAGAAAACCAAGAAAGACATAGCTGGGGATGATGGAGGAGGAGCTGAAATTAAGGGGCTAATAAGGGGGTATGCAGGCAATAGAGTAAAGTGGAGATGCTTGTTATGGGGCCTGCAAGGCTAACCCCTGCTTTAATATTGAAAATGGTTTTAAAATGCTTGTTGTTGTATATGTATATATTTAAGACAAGAGTGAAGGAGCATGGCTTTGTGGTTAGAGTATTCGGCTCATAATCATAAGACCGTGTGTTCGATTCCTGGCGGCGCGTTGTGTCCTTGAGCAAGGCACTTTATTTCACGTTGCTCCAGTTCACTCAGCTGGCTAAAATGAGTTGTACCAATAATTTAAAGGGCCGGCCTTGACGTATTCTGTGTCATGCTGAATCTCCTTGAGAACTACATTAAGGGTACGTGTGTCTGTGGAATGCTCAGTCACTTGCACGTTAATTTCATGAGCAGGCTCTTCCGCTGATCAGATCAACTGGAACACTCGTTGTCATAACTGATGGAGCCAGTCAGTCATATATTTAAGACAAGAGTATAGACTAAAAAAAAAATGTCATTAAAAATTTTTTACAAATATAAGTCAAATGTCATTTTGAAGAAAACTAGGACATAAAATTTTCCATACCTCAAGTTCTGGCAGTAAATGAAGAATATCTGGAAGAGTGATCAAACGGTTTTGACTTAAAAGAAGTTTCTTTAGTTTGCCACATCTAAAAAAGAAAGATACTATTAAGTATTTCATTCAATAATTTTGTAGTGTGTGTGTGTAGCAAATTGTCCTGTTTGTCTCTCTTCTCATTCAGAGTATCACCATTTTTGCTTTCTTCTTTAAATGTTCATTAGTTTGGCATTTAAACTAAAGGGCTGACCTGTAACCGTACAACAACATGCATTTTTTCACATATACATGACATGGCCACAATAGAAGTGTTATCTTTTTCTTGCAGACATCAGATAATGCATTCAATGTCTAACTGTTCTCTCTCGCAGCTGACATATGTTAACCTTTCATACAATTAATGTTTCACATCTATCGGAACATAATTATCTCCAATCCATGCAGGTTTTTTATGTTCAATAAACAATGATATATCTATTTATGTTGTTATAATAATAGTTAAAAAGGAAACTTACCTGCAAAGCCCTTCGGGTATCATCTCGAGGTTGTTGTCAGTAGCACTGAAGATTTCTAAATTATGTAGTTTACCAATACTAGCAGGGATGCCATCAAAATCTAGTTTGTTACTGTTAACATACAGCTTCTTAAGAGAGCTGAGTTTATGCAATGAAGACTGGTATTAAAAAAAAGTATATATAAATATATTAGAGTAAATTTCTCAAAAAAAAAAACAAAAAAAAAAGAATTAAAAAGCAAAATTTAAAGTAATATAGCTGATTGATAGACATATGAAAGGAAAATCCAATCTTACTGATGTAGATCTTGTTAACTTCTAGTTAGCCATGTATTCTAGCACTGGGTTTTCTCTTTGTTCTTATCAAGTTTACTAACCTTTTGATATCAACTCGTCCAAAACCACCTCTACTAAATACTAATAGAAGAAGAATATGTATGTCTTGGCCTGTGACTCATAATAGAAGGGCTGCAGTGACATACAGCATGTTTTGGGCATTATAACCTTTAGCACACTGAATTTTTTTTATGAATTGCTTCCCTTGACACTGCATTATATATTAACGGGAGATTACTCTATTAACGACAGAAGGCGCCTAGAGCATGCTAAAGATTAAACTTGGCAAGTCCATCCCTCTCCAGTTCTGAGTACAGTCAATTTCTTCCAAAGAAAGAGAGAGAAGGAGAATCGGCACCAGCACTGGACTGGTATTTATTTTTATTAACTTTGAAAGGATGAAAGGTGAAGGTGACCTCAGCAGAATTTGAATTCAGAATGCAGATGGCCAGAACGAATACTGCAAAGCATTCTATATAACATTCTAATAACTTTGCCAATACGCTGAGGAGAAAGAGGAATATAACCATGTAATAATTGTTTCTACTTTTGGCAAAAGGCCAGCAATTATCCCAGTGTATTACTGGTACTTTATTTTATCGACCACATAAGGATGAAAGGCAAAGTTAACCTCGGCGGGATTTGAACTCAGACCATAAAGGACCGTAAGTCTTTGCTGCAAAGCATGGCATCTGACCATCTACTGATACTGCCAATCCACTAATGAAAAGCAAAATCAACACAAGTGAGATTTAAACATAGAATGAAACTAAATACTGTACAGCATTTATTCCCATGTTCCAAGATTTCTTCCAAGCCACAATACATACAAAGAAGAAAATATGTTTCTTTAATTACTCACAGGTAGAGCGGTTAATTTGTTACGGGAAAGGTTCAGTGTTTCCAGATTTACCCAGGTATCTAAACAAAGAAAGATGTAATAAGTAATAATGATAACTGATGATTTTATACAAAGTCACTAATTGAGGGAAAAGGTGTAATAAATTAAGTCAACTCTCAGTATATGACTGATACTTATTTCCTCAGTCACAAATAAATAAAAAATAAGAACATTCTAACATAAAAAAGAATAACAATCATGAATCCCCGATGGAATTCAAGATTTCTGGTGAAAAACATTCACAAGCATTTACATTTGACAAGAAAACTTCTTCAATGCCTAACAATGCTATCATCTATGATAAAAAGATAATTGTCCTTATACAGAAAGATAAGACAAAAGTAACTACAGAGCTATGTCATGTTTACAACTGATATGGAAACTACTAAATAACAAACAAAAATGTTTAAAAAATGTCAGAAGAGGGGAGATTAACAGATTTTATAGTCAGAAATATGGTACAATCTCAAAGACTTAGTCCTCAGTAATGCAATGGTGCTAATAAAAATATTAAAGCTCTGACATCTGGCAACTGACTTGATAGACACCCACAAAATTATTAACCATCTTGACAACAACAACCCTGAGCACCTTTTTGAATTCCATGTGTCTAACACCCGTGGACAAGCTTACACAATCATAAAACAGCACAGCTCCCATTACTTTTGGAAACATTTTTTCATGCTCAGAGTTTCTGAAGCATGGAACGAACTACTTGCATCAGTTGTTAGCTGTCAGGACATTGCATCCTTCAAAACTTCCATGCTTCTCGAAATTTGCTAACACTAACCTGATATTCCCTCTCCATACGCACGCACGTATGCGTGTATATCACGACTTTCCTGGCATTATTCCTACATTATTATATGTACTAACACCTGAGCACTGTACACAATAATTTTCATTATTATTATATAGATTTATTTAGAGTAAATGAAATTGTACAACAGCAATATATGAAAATAAAAAAGAAGACATACCAATTAGTGAAGATAACTCTGTGATTTCATTGTTGCATAACTGTAATCTTTTGAGAGTCTTAAGCTTATATAAAGCTTCTGGTACTTTCGGCAAATTATTAGATGACAAATCAATATCTGTAACAATGAAAATTTAAAAAGAAAAAACAATAAGTACACACACATACATACAAACAAAAAGGTTTGATATAACTGTTAGATTGTTGGGGTTCCCCTGCAAAATAATTCAAGAAACATTTTCTAATATATGAACAGCCAACACAGTTGCTTTATATATTCCAAACACCAACTGAATAATGTGAACGTTAGTTACATTACTAAATCTCTCCAAATTCTTGATTATTTTCAAGATTATTAACAAATCATTGACAGTGTATTCATTCAGAGATATGGTTATGAAAAAGTTAAATCTGTTTAGAGCTGTTGTAACCCCAAAAAGATTTAAGCAGTTTAAGCAGTCAACTGTTCTTTGATTTCTCAGATGTATTTTCAATAATTTGCAAGAGCAGAATGATGTTACAGCAATAATAGAGAGTAGGTGGAAACTTTATTTGGCATGAAATTAAAATATATGATTTGGAACTACATATATAAAAGGAAAACAATTACATTTATTAATGCTGTCTGTATTCAAATATCATAAAGGAATAGCTAATAAATATAATGACCAACCTTGAAGATTGTTTAAAGTGTCTAATGTTGGTGGAAAATGGCTAACACGTCTCTCTGAACTCTTCATATGTAGTGTAGTTAAAGAAGTTAATGCTGGCAATTGGCTGCAAGATACAATTAGATATGTTAAGTAATATATATACATATACATGTGTGTGTTTTGGTCAAAATACACTAAAAGAAAAACAAAAAGAAAACAGTTAAAATCATAGTCAGCGGTGGTTCAGTACCTTACCAGTGTACATTCTATGAAATGGAACAGGGCTAACTTACCGCAGTTGAGCATGAACTAAAGGATTGTTGTTAAGTTTCAAAGTTTGTAAACTTGTTAGACGTCGTATCTGGGGTGGAAGGGTTTCTGTAATTAAAGCATTAAAATAAAGATCATTTAAAAAAAAATTAAACAAAATTGATTCTTTCTTTTTTAAACATAATTTTGAAGAAAGAAAGAAAACAATTGTTTTGAGTAGATTCATAATTAATTTTGTGTCTGTGATGGAAGACAGGAGGCTGAATTAAGTACAAGAATTGCAGGAACCAGTGCAGTATTGCTCCGCTTCAGCATTCTGGCTTCAGAAGAAGGGAGGTAGGTGTAAAAGCCAAACCTGCTATTTTCAATTTGGTATTTGTGCCAACCCTTATCTATGGTCATGAATCTTGGGTAATGACAAAAAGAATATGATTGTGAATACAAGCTGCCAAAAGGTCTTTGGATTAACGTTACTTGATAGAGTGTGTAGCTCAGTTTTAATCAAGCAGAGAGGTGGTTAACAGTGTTCCAGTCTGTCTTATTTCCAGGATTATGTTATTCAATATCTTCTTTTTTGTAAGGTAGCAAGGAGTGATTTGAAGGTATTTAACAGCTATTTTTAGCAGTTTTAGTGACCAGATAGAGGCTCTAAGATTAATTTGCTATCCTATAAGAAAGACTTATCTCTCATAAGCTAAATATGAAAAATGTAGATAAACACAAGCTCCAAGGATGTTTGAGAGTGATTCTGTAAAGAATAAGATTTTAGATTTCTAAAGATAGCCTGGTATCCTAGCTCGTGGGGAATTCGTCTCTCATCAACATAAATGCTGTAGAATCCAGAACTAAGCACTAGATTTATGAGTCACTGTGGTTCATACACACATCTTGGAAAATGGACGTTAAATGGTGGTGATGATAATGTTTATTCTATCATTGTTGACAGTTGATCAATAATTCTTTAGAATATCAAATGGATAACAAAATCGAAAATATGTTTACATTCAATACGCATACATACACACCTGCACATATATACATACATACCTAAACAATTGTTACTGAGGTCCAAGTAGATAAGTTCAATCAAATTAACAAACAGAAGATTTGGTATGTTCTCAATTCTGAAATAAACATAAACAGAATCTAGTAAATCTTAAACACAAACACACATTACATTATATATATATATATATATATATATATATATATATATATCATCATCATCATCATCATCAACGTTTAACGTCCGTGTTCCACGCTTGCATGGGTTTGGACGGGGGTAGTCCCACTTGAGGCAAGAGTGATTGTCTTGCTCGCATAGGACTGTCTGGCAGGTTTTCTACAGTTGGATGCCCTTCCTAACACCAACCACATTTACAGTGTGGGTCTGGGAGGTTTTTACCGTGTTGCCTACACGGCCACATTACAGCGTGGACTGTGTGTTTTTTTGTCGTGACACCTACACGATCTCATTTGTTTCGGCCTGGATGGCGCGGCACCAACATAACTTTACATAGAACGGGGTGGTGTGGATGGGGTGGGGGTGGTGGCGGGACGGGGTGTAGTTTGTTAGAGATGCCTACTGGCAAGGCGGGTCTTCTCTGTTACTGAGTACCGCCAAAGGTCACGGTCCAGTGACATTGTCTTGGAGAGGTGTAAGTGTGTGAGGTCGGAGTTTATCAGCTCATCCCAAGTTTTTCTAGGTCTGCCTATTCCGTGGCTACCGTCTATCTTTATTGCCCTGCACTTTGTAATACAGCTATCGACTTTCATGCGCATCACGTGTCCATACCAACGCAGCCTTCTCTCGAGTAAACAACATCTGATCCCTCTTATCTCTAATTTTTTCCTTAGTTCATTTATATATATATGGTCCCACAACATCCAGGCCGAAACAAATGAGATCGTGTAGGTGTCACGACAAAAAACACACAGTCCACGCTGTAAATGTGGCCGTGTAGGCAACACGGTAAAAACCTCCCAGCCCCACACTGTAAATGTGGTTGGTGTTAGGAAGGGCATCCAGCTGTAGAAAACCCGCCAGACAGTCCACGCTGTAATGTGGCCGTGTAGGCAACACGGTAAAAACCTCCCAGCCCCACACTGTAAATGTGGTTGGTGTTAGGAAGGGCATCCAACTGTAGAAAACCCGCCAGACAGTCCTATGCGAGCAAGACAACCACTCTTGCCTCAAGTGGGAAAACCCCCGTCCAAACCCATGCAAGCGTGGAACACGGACGCTAAACCTGATGATGATGATGATGATGATGATATATATATACACACACACACAAATTTAAGGTATCATAACATAACAATTATGTATGATATTTATGCTTCTCAATGGAAAAGCTCTGGACGTTTGTCCAGAGCATCAATAATTCAAATTTATAGATATATGCATGTAGATCCTGGAAGAATACATGCTTTAGATGGAAAATTATCGATGCTCTGAACAAATGGGATTTCCTGGCACTTCTTCACCAAGCAATCATCATTCATGCACATCACATGTCCGTACCAACACAGTCTTCTCTTTTGCACACCACTTTGGATTCCTCTTAAACCCAGGAAAAAAATAATGCTAAAAGCATATAAAGTCATGCTTATATAGTAGTTCTTACACAAACACCCACATTCAAATCCTTCCACTCATGCATGTGCATATGTGTGTAAGAACTTCTATATAAGCATGACTTTACATGCTTTCAACATTATTTTTCCCTGGATTTTCTCTGAAGAGATATGTTGAGTACTATCAAGCAGTGTGGAATAATGGATTATATAACAATACAGACTTCATGTGCCAATTATGCAACACATTGAAACACGTGTAAAACTCTTTAGTATTTAATAAGTGAATCATTGAATATCAGCCTTGTTTGTTTTTCTATTAACACACACACACATGTATGTGTATGTATGTGTATGTATATATATATATATATATATATATATATATATATATATATATATATACATACATTTTCCCACATCTTACGTTAATTATTTTCCATTTTGACGTTATAGTCATTTATATATTACGAAATACTGTTGGCTTCTTGCTCACAATAATTTCTATATTTTCATTTATATTTATACTCGGAATTTTTCCTAGAGTGCTTAAAATTATTTGTGACTAATCCCGGTCTTTTTTAAAAAAAAAACTGCGATAATATTGCTATTTTGCTGAACTCCTTACATTTTGTAGAGTTTTTTCGAAATGTTTTTGACTGTTGTTTCTTGTAAATAGACATTTGTCTCATTCTGACGTCACCAGCCCTGTCTCTACATGTGTGTTTATTTTCATAATTACGCACAAGGTGAACTAGCCTGCTTTTAAATTCCCATTTTGGCATATTTTGGCAGTGAGACTAGGATTATCGTGTTTGAGCTCTACTGATGAACGATTCCAGCCGTGACCATCCCCACTGAAAAGTTTCGTGAAATAGTCTTTTTAAGACTATATAGAACATTTGTAGTTTTTCCAAATTGAAGGATGAGTATTTAAACTTTATTTTATTCTGAGTTAAGACTCTATTGGCTTTTCCCTGGATTTCACAAAATCTTTGGATAAAATCTGTCTTGATTTTTTTTTTTTTTTTTCTTTTGAATTGAGTTTGAATTATTTTCCCACATCTTACGTTAATTATTTTCCATTTTGACGTTATAGTCACATATATTATGAAATACTGTTGGCTTCTTGCTCACAATAATTTCTATATTTTCATTTATATATATATATATATATACTGACACACACACACACATATGTTGGGCTTCATACCAGTTACATTTACCAAATATATTCAAAAGGCATTAGTTGGCTCAAGGCTAGAGTAGAAACCAATTACCAAAGGTATGCCAAGCAGAGAGATAAAACCCAAGATCACATGGTTGCGAAGCAAACTTCTTAAGTGCACAGCCATGCCTGCACCTGTAAGGTGGCCATGTAGGAGACATGGTAAAAAGGCTCCCAGTCCACACTATAAATGTGGCTGGTTAGGAAGGGCATCCAATTGTAAAACACCTACCAGGGACACGTCCATACAAGTGAGACACGGTCTCCCGACCATTCTCCGCATCAAATGGAACAAAACCGTCTAACCCATGCTAGTGTGGAAGATGGGCGTTAAATGATGATGATGATATATCTGTATGTTATTGATAGACATGAGAAAAAGTACTCAATACCGAAAGAGAGTTGAAGTATTCATTTATTATGGTTAAGTGTTGAGCCTTATTACCCTGGAGTTTCACCTATGCATGTCTCGTCTGATGATCCTGTGAGTGTGTAGGTAAAACTCCAGAGTAACAGGGCTCATCAATTTGTCATAATGTGTGTGATTGTTAGAAGATTATAAAATTATGAAATTCAAAATATAGATGATAGATAAAGTTATTCATAAATTATTAGAATGCCCCCCACCCCCCACCAAAAAAAAGGAAAAAAAAAACTTACTTATTATGGCTAAGATTCAAAACCAATAAACCTTTAACATTTTGCAACTGTTCTGGTACTTCTACTAAATTATTGTGGCTCAGATCCTGTGATAGAAAAAGAAAAAATATATATATAATATAAAAATAGATAACATTTGGTTTCATTCAGTTTAAATTCAGTCCTGATCTAGCAGACATATGCATTCAATAATGACCATTCATGTTTTTATATATCAAGGATTTACATTGTCAAATGTGTCTTGCTTTTCTTTGAGAGAGTAGGGTGTGATTTGGAGGAAATTTGTTTGCTGTTTCGAGCAAGTTGAGCAAGCAATTAGGGGCTACTCATTGGCTTGTAAATATAAGTTACTATTCTTTGATGTCATTCTTTGATCTTGAATCTATAATTTCTTCTTCTTTGCCCAGTTATTCCTGGGAGGGTCATGGTGGCAGGGTCCTCAAGCATGCCTTCCAGTAAGTCCTGTCAAGAGCAACTATCTCCAATTGATACGGAGGGACCCTCAAGTGAGACCAGCTGAGCTCATAGATGTTATCCAACCATCTTGCTTGGGGTCTACTCCTGGGTCTCTTGCCAGTTGGTTTTACAAGTAAAATCTGTCCAGCAATTCTTTCTTTAGACATTCTAACCAAATACCACTAGTATCAGAGCTGTGATCACTTAATTCAGAGAAGTAAAGGCTCTACCTGAAGCAACTCCCTATCTCTGAGCTACACACACTATTGAGTAATGTTACTCTAAAGACCCTTCGGAGGAACCCCATTTTGGCCGCTTGTATTCATGATCATATTCATTAGCCAAGATTCATGACATTAAGTAAGGCCACACGCTATAATTTCTGCCTAGAAAAATCAATAGTAATTATCTAAGATGACTACAATAACTATGTTATAATGGCTTGGAGTTAACAGATGGTTGTAAGACTAGTAAAGGTAAAGCTCCCAAGAAGTAGTTAAATGCCAAGGATGCCAGGAAGAATGTCTTGACTAAAGGTGTTGCAAAGAAATCACATCGTTAGTACTGTGGCTTGAAGGAAATCAGACATTCCCAGAAAGTGGTTCATCAGGAAGCTACTATCATAAGTTTAGTTTCTCAAATGAGTTAATATAGAATCATCATCATCATCATTTAACGTCCGCTTTTCCCTACTTGCAAGGGTGGGACGGGAACTGATTCTGGCTTGATTTCTACAGCTGGATGCCCTTCCTAACACCAACCTCATTTACAGTGAGTGCCGGGTGCTTTTTTTGCTGTGGCACCTCCACGACCACTTTGCAGTGGAATGATAGGGACCCCAGTCCCTATCATCTCATTTCTACAGCTGAGTAAACTGGAGCAATGTGAAATAAAGTGTCTTGCTCAAGGAAACAACACATCACCCTGTCTGAGAATTGAACTCACAACCTTTCGATTGCAAGGCCAATGCTCTAACCACTAAGCCATGTGCCTCCATAATAAGAATATATATATACCATATAACTATGCTTTTGTGTATATCCATCCAGGCCCATGCTGGCATTGATTGAATGCTACTGCACTGGCATTAATCTGTTGTTTAATGTGTGTGCAGGCCCATCAGAATATTTATAAAATAGATTTTCCAGGAAGGATCCATAGAAATTGTTGATAGCTTCTGCTATCTAGATGATTTAATTAGCAGTGGAGGAGGGTTCTCTGAAAGCGTAGTAGCTAGAATAAGGGTAGGATGGAAGAAGTTTAGGGAACTAATACCTCTGTTGACAAAACATTTTTCCTTCTGAATGAAAGGTTGGCTGTACATCGTCTGTGTGCGAAGTGCTATAATTCTTCAACAAAGCATTACTTTGTAATAGTACCTTGCAGTATCTGTCAATGTCTCAAGTAGGGTTTATACAACTGTCACTTTTGCTCCTCCCCCCATTAAGCATGAAACCTCAGATTTTTAGAACAGAAAAATGTGAAAGTTCTGATGTTTGTGTTTTTTTTCAAAGAGCATTTATGTAAGTAAATTAAATTAAATATTCAAAAGTATGCATTGAAATTATGAATTTAGTTTTCTTAGAGTTTATCCATCCCATATATATATATATATTTGCAAAAATAATTTTCAGATGTATGTGTGTGAGTGGTGTGAAAACAGAAACCGAATTACATTATACTTACCACAACTGTCAGCTCATTAGAGCTCAGTACTGAGGCAGGAACACCACTGTCCGAAAGATTGTTGTGGTGAAAGACAAGGGAACGCAAAGACTTTAACTCACCAAGCTTAAAACTTAGTTCATTGATTTCGTTCCTACATACGGATAAATGTTCCTAAAGAAATATAAATGTAACTTTACTGACATATTCTAATATAAATTTACAAATAATACAGCTAATGGACAGAGATAAATACAAGATATAAAATGTATAATAATTCGGTTACATACCAATTTTCCCAAATTATTAATTTCTTGTGGGACTTCATTTAATTTGGTTCTGTTGAGGCGAAGCCATCTCAAGCCAGCCATATCAGCCACATGAGAAGGGAAGGAACCACACTGTAAAAAGAAATAATTCAACTGTAAAATATATCATTCAAAAAGATAACTAAAACCCAAATGTGAGATAATTATGACATCTCTAAAAATTACAGCAGACTAATTATCCACTTGGCGTTTTCAACAACATATTTAATTTTCAATAAATGGATTTATTGAAAACCTGGATGTTTGAAAATTTATAAATATATTTTTCATTTATTTAGAAGTTATGACAATAACAATTACATTAATTTTTTTATGAATTAAAAAAAAAAATTATCATTTAATAGACTAAGTTTGATTTCAAATCAATTTTAGTTATAATTTTAATAAGAAAATACATTTTAAAAGAATTTCATTGAAAGAAAAGGTTTTGTCTAGCCCGAAATGGTAATCCAGGAGGTGAAATGAAGAGAAGAATATATTCAAATGTGTAATAACAAGACAGAATAAGGAACATGATAAAACAGTTGTATTAATTTAACAGTAAATGAAAATGAAAGAAATATTTTATGTTTTGGACTTATTTGCCCATCATCATACATATGTATATATGTAGGTGTATGTATATGTGTGTGTGTGTATATATATATAGGCAAACAACTTAGATATAAACATTACAGAATAGGAAATAATGATGGAGAACAAAAGGAAAACTCTGAGAAATTTTTAAAGAAAATTTTAGGTATTGATGAAAGAGACCTCATCATCTTGGCAGGCAATTTCAATGGACATGTGGGACAGCACCAGAACAGATTCAGTAGAGTTCATGGTGGCTATGGCTCAACAAATGAAGATGGATTGAGGCTCCTGGAATTCTGTGATGCAAATGAACTATTTGCAACACAAATTTCAGGAAACCAGCCAACCACCTGATCTCATATCAATTAGGAGAACATAAAAGCCAAATTGATTGATTACTTGTAAATTAATCAGATAAATGAACTGTAATAAATACTAAGGCATTCCTAAACACAAGACAGAACAAGACATGCAGGAAAATATGGGGACAGCGAGTTTGGAAGCTAAAGGACCTTTCTGTTAAATATAGGTTCAGAGAGGTCCTATGAGATGCATTTGATGAAAGGGGTGACGAGCTACATACATATAATGAAGAGGACAAATGGAAATTCTTATGTGATAATCCTTTGCGAACTACTGATGAGACTTGCAGCTGGAGTAAAGCACCTGCCTGACAGAGGGTGACCTGGTGGTGGAACAGCACAGTGGATAGAGCCATTAAAACCAAGAGACAGGCAAGGAGAGACTGGAAAAATGGGGGTAGCAGAGACCGGTACCAAGTAGCTCAGAGAGAAGTGAGATAGCAGGTTTACACAGATTGGAGAGAGGATGAAGAAAGTAAGTTTGCCAATATCTTGAGACGTGAAGTGATCTGTATTGCAAGGCAGTGGGTTAGTGTAAATCAAGATGTTGTTGGAGAAAAATGTGTTAGAAATGACACTGGTGCACTTAGCACCACTGATGCCCAAAAGAAAGAGGCCTGGAAATGTTACTGAATTGAAGTTGACAGTTTTAGGGTCAATGACGCAATCAAAGATATGAATGATAATTACTGCGGGACCATCAGAGATAGTTGCTGAGATGCTAAAAGCATCGGGAGGGGTAGGAGTCAAACTAGTAACCTGAATAGTCAATCAAGTAATACAAGACGGAGTCATACTCAATGACTGGTGCAGAAGTACAATCATAGAACAATGTCCATTCAGTAGAAACTTGTCTTATTAAGCTTTATGCTATTTTAATGGGTATTCATACATTCCAATTTTCTGTCAGTGTATATTTTCTGGGTTATTCTTCATACAAATTGTATTGTGTAATGTTTTCATTCTGTCATCATGTTTTAAAAGAGTGAGTCTATTTTCTAGGTTAGCCACAAATTGCATTGTTTTGAGATTCCATAATGGTAGTGTGTGTGTAATTTATCTATATAATGTGTTTAAACTAAGAAATTTCAGTAATAAAGGTTTTCAAAATGAGAGGTACAGTCATTGAGTGGCATATTACTGGAGAGAAGAAATTCAAAGATAAAATGGAAGCGTATGGAATATAAACTAAATTTAAGTTTTAGAAATTGTAATAAAATCCTCAGACCATCAACTCAATGACTAACCAACAGTATTTCTTTCTGAAAAACTTCAGCTTCTACTGTTTTACTCAGCCATTTCTGTAAACTCCTCATCAAAGCAGCAACAAACTCCATTCCATATGGCTTTCACTGATGCTACATCCCCACTTAGGACAAGAAATGTGATACCCTCTATGATGAGTTCCTGCACACTGAACATGGGGAAGATGCATCCACAAAAGCATCAGACCTGATCAACTGCCTCAACAAAAACGTTGAGATCATTGGGAGGGGATGGTTCAAGGAATAGATTTCACCTACTGCAGCAGGATTGCCCAGAAAACACTTAAACACCTCACTGGCAGCAGTCCTAAATCTACAATATCCAGTATTAGCAACGTCATTCCACCTGAATTCCAAAGAGTTCAACCACCAGCTCACCATTAACTTTGATGGCACAGCCATCCCATATAATGCCACATAAATCCATCTCAAAGTGAAATTGAACTGACAGCCGACCTACAGACAGCACCTTGGGTCCTTAAATGCAAAGGTATCTATGAGGAACAACCTTCTACACCAGTTGGCAGGCCCATCAATGGGTGCTGGCACATCCACCTTACATACCAGTGCCCTAGCCTTGGACTAGTGCTGCAGGAGCTCCTGTACTAAGAAGTTACATATAGCCCTGAATAACACCTTAAGGCTCATCACCAGATGTCTTCGTCATATACCATCTGAGTATCTACCTGTGCTACCTCTCTATCAACCTCTCAGGCATTCCTCCTGCACCCCTTCATAGAGCATCACACACATAGGTTGGGAACCAAGGCCTCAACAGACCCTTCATCCACTCTATGACATGGCTGGAGATTATCAGTTAATGGACCAACATTGCTTGATGCCATGGTTCCCTTTCTTTTGCCATAGAGCAAAGATGTGAAACTCAGATTTCAACATGCTTTAGATGTGGAGAACTAGCTGGCAACAGATATCTCGATGCATGCGACTAAATGTCAACTCCAATACAGCCCACCTCTCAGGTGATAACCTCTTTCAGAGGGTGTGGGTATCCTTGAATCAGCTAAGCACAGGTGTTAGCTGATTCAATGTAACCATGCACCATAGAGCGCTGCATCCATCAGCAGCTTGCCAGAGAAGATTACTGAAGATTTACTGAGTGCCTGGATCTCCTCCCACCTGAATGTGCGGACCTCATGCCCTCTAATCCCACTACAATGAACTGGTTGCAGTTCTTGGGGAGAGGAGGGCACGCCATGTGATTACTGTCTCATATACAAGAAGAAGTAGAGGTTAAAGTATTGGACTAAATATTTTAAAGTCTACCAGTTTAGTTTTTCTTGATTATGTATTCAATTAACTCATCTTCTCATAGGTGGTGAAACAAATTAAAGTTTAGGAGTGAACTGACACCCACTCACTACACACACTACGCAACAAGATCAAATGGTTAAGAGATTTGCTTCATAATCATTAGGTCTCAGGTTTGATCCCACTACATGACATCTTCGGCAAATATCATTTATTATAGCCTTCAGGTCAACCCATGCTTTGAGAGTGAAATTTGGTAAACGGAAACTCTTTGGAAGGGTTAAGACCCACTTCGGTCATGAATGACCATGGGATTTGCACCTAGGAAGTTCCCCTCTGAGGCACAAGTCCGGGCAAGGTTGTTTGTGGAGGACCAGCAGTTGCCCACGCATACCAGTCTCTCTTCTCCACACCATTTGTGTTGTCCAAGGGAAAGGCAATGACCGATACACCTTGGCACCAGTGACATCACAACTTATATCTACAGCTGAGTGAACTGGAGCAACATGAAATAAAGTGTCTTACTCAAGAACACAATGCAAAGCCCGGTCCGAAAATCGAACTCACAACCTCATGATTGTAAGACTGACTCTCTAACCACTAAGCCATGGAAGACTGTATCGGTAATTCAAAGGGCCAGCTTTGTCACACATTATGCCATACTGAATCACCTTGAGAATTACGTTAAGGGTACATGTGTTAGTGGAATGCTCAGCCACTTACATGTTGATTCCATGAACAAGCTGTTTTGTTAATCGAACTACTGGAACACTCATCTTTGAAAATGATGGAGGTCCATTGTACTTTCAGTGATTAGCAAAAGTTGATTCTGAGTACATCTTGATCTCTGTTTTATGTGTAGTCACTCGATCTGCTAGACATGACAACCAAATCTTCAAATACCATCCTAGCATCTTAGATACACTATGCCTTAAAAGGTGATGGCTGGAATGCCTTTGATAATATGTTTGCCCAAACAAGGTTGACCTTGGGCTAGCAACAATAAATATGGTTTATTATAAAATATTTGTATTTCTAAACAATGGTATTCCATAGTGGGTGATTAATGGTTTCAACTTCAGGAGGAGAAGAAAGAGAAGTTGTGGCATTCAAGCATTTCTCAATGTTTCTGCAAACTCTGCTGTATTCATGCTTCTTTTTCAGAGTAATTTTTAAAATATCTAGTTTCCTGTTTTGACTATAAGATAGGGAAGGGCTTCAAAATGTGTCACATCTTGATAAAAGAATGAAAAATGTTCTGTGAGAGATAATGTTACTGGTATAGTCGGCCACTGTAATAGGATAGCGGGCCAATTTAATAAAATATTAAAACTTTGGAAAAAAGAAATGTGTCGAGTGCAATAACAAACAAAATTATGAAATGGCCACAAAGAAATTGAAGTAAAATTCAACTTCAGATATTTCAAGTTATGACGTTGACTGATCAGGTTAGCTCCACTGGTCAAAGTTAGCTGACTGACCTTATTGTTACTGCATTTCTAATGAAATATGCTGCCTGTGTGTATCAATTGATTTTGAAAACTTGAAGAATGTAATGAGATAGCTAAAACTTTTTCATTACTTCACAAAAATTTTTTAACCCTTCAGCATTTAAACTGGCTGTATGCAACCAGAATTCTCTTACCTCTTTCTGTTCAAACTGGCTGTAACTGATGTTAAGGTATTGTTCTCAAAATAAATAATATCAAAATCTCATAGATTCGATATTATGTGAGATAATTATGTGAGGTAAAGCTTTTACCGTAAAAATATAATAGTAAATATAGAGTAATGTAAATGCTAAAGGGTTAAATAAAATGATGGTGGAAGGTTTTATTATAAATAAGGAAAATGTTTAATCTGCACTAACAAAGCTAAATGTACCATAAATTCAGTCATTGAACTACAGTATACTGATGATACTACTATCTGTGTAACCCAGAAATAGTCCACCTAAGCAGAAATATTATGTCAAACGGAATTTAACCAACAGCAAAGTTAATCAAGGTACTTTCACATGCACAATCCAAAATTACAGACAACTCCATTCAGCAGAATGCTTATTCTGCTTGGTTACCAAATTTCATTAAGGCAAACACTGATGAAAAAATTCTGCAGAGGTTTGTTCAAGCAAACCATGTTTTCAGAAAACTAAGTTATTGGTTGGTCTTTAATGAACATGACATCAAAATCACTACAAAGATAGTTGTATAAGGCACTTATGATTCCTATATTCGTTTATAGCATACTACGCTGAATCCCTCCCTTATAAATCTAATGGTTTATATTTATGTTAAGAAAAAGAAAACTGAATAGTTCTACCAAAACTTTTCAATAGTATCCTGAATAGCATCTCATAGAGCATACAATCATACAGTCTTTGTGAGGAATATTGAAACCACCTTCATCTAATACTGTTTGCTTGATCAGGGCTTGGTTGGAGATACCCATTCATAAGTGGGTCATCTAATACGAATGAACATCATCATCATCAACGTTTAACGTCCGTGTTCCACGCTTGCATGGGTTTGGACGGGGGTTTTCCCACTTGAGGCAAGAGTGATTATCTTGCTCGCATAGGACTATCTGGCGGGTTTTCTACAGCTGGATGCCCTTCCTAACACCAACCACATTTACAGTGTGGGCTGGGAGGTTTTTACCGTGTTGCCTACACGGCCACATTACAGTGTGAACTGTGTGTTTTTTGACGTGACACCTACACGATCTCATTTGTTTCGGCCTGGATGGGGTGGGGGTGGTGGGACGGGGCTGTATTTTGTTAGAGATGCCTACTGACTGTAGTAGGTTTTACTTTGTATTTAGGTAAGGCGGGTCTTCTCTATTACTGAGTACCGCCAAAGGTCTCGGTCCAGTTGTCTTGGTGAGGTCGGAATTTATCAGCTCGTCCCAGGTTTTTCTGGGTCTGCCTATTCCGTGGCTACCATCTATCTTTATTGCCCTATATCTGATTACTGCAAGCAGGAAAAAATGGACGGATATGATGATGAAAAGCTCTTTCATTGAAAACTACAAGACTTGATTTACAAAGTCACACCGAGACAGCTTCAAAATAAAAACCTTTTCTTCTTCTTCACCCACTTGGGAGGGTCATGGTAGCAGAGTCCTTAAACACGCCTTCCAGTAGGTCCTGTCAGAAGCAACCATCTCCAAGTGATCCGGCTGGATCCCCAAGCGAAACCAGCCAAGCTCATGGATGTTATCTAACCATCTTGCTCAGGGTCTCCTGCTGGTTGATTTTACCGATAAAACCATTCTAACCTGTGACCTCTCAATTCAGAGTAGTGGCACTACCTGGAGTGGCTATCTGATCTCCAAGCAACACACTCTATTGAGTAATGTTACTCCAAAGACCCTTTGGAGGAACCCTACATCAGTTGCTTGTATTCGCGATCATATGCTTTCTGTCGTTACCCAAGATTCATGACCATAGGTAAAGGTTGGCACGAATACCAAACAGAATATGGTGAGTTTGCCTTTTACACCTACCTCTCTTCTTCTGATCACCAAATGTTGAAGCTGGTGCATTACTGCACCAGGTCTTGCAATCCTTGCTCATAATTCAGCCTCCTACCTTCTATCACTCATGAACATGGCCCAGAACTTCTCCACATGCTTCAGTGGAACTCCACTCACATGTAGAGTGCAGTGCACAGACTTCCTTGAGAGGACAAGTGTCTCAGTCTTCACAGCACTGATTTTCATTCCAGCCGTGCAGCAAATCTACCAAGTGCATGTTGGAGGTCACCTTCGGATGCCTTAAGTAGTACCATGTCAACTGCAGATTCCAGCTTCTTGATCCCAAACCTGCCTATCTTGATACCACTTCCAACCTGGCAGTTCATGTCAATCCTGTTCATGAAGATTATGAACAAGAGAGGTGACAGTATGCACCTTTGGTGGACTCCGACACCCACATTAAATAGTTTCGACTTAGCAACATTCATCCGAACACAAATACTAGGGCATTCATATAGAGACACCAAGGCAACAAGAAACTGTCCATCGACCCCATACTCCTGCAGAATCTTCAATAACAGGTCCTTTCTCTTACCATATTTCTGATGAAAGACACTACTTATGATATTCAAAATAATCGAGAATTTGAAGCGACTTAGTAAAATAACTATAGTTCTCATTATTAATCTGCTTAACTTTGCCTTTCATCCTTACAGGGTCGATAAAATAAAACCCTAGTATTGCACTGGATAATTGCTGGACTTATGCCAAAAGTAGAAACAATTATTAATCTGATGTTTGGAACATAAATTAAAGATTCTTAGATAAAATCATGATCGAAGGGTTTATAAACAGTTCTATAACACAGAACAGGCGGTTTAGTATCAAAAGGGTTAACAGGTACAACACAGGCACAAGCATCAGACTATATTCCCAGGAAATCCACTTGTTGAAATGCCATCCATCATTTTAAATCTAAACTGAAATCTTTCCGTGTTGTCAAGAGTGGTTATTCAGCGTAAAGATCCACAACAAACGCACGAAACATCTGTCAGCTGTGACTAAGAGATTTACCTCTGGAATGTCTCAAGGTTTAGTTTGTTGAGTCGCCTAAGGACTCTTCATCACATCAACAGATCGATATCCCACCCAACAACAAAGTTCACAACTATATATACACACTAGTGTAATTAATAAATTCAATTCCAGGCAAAAATGTATAAGAGTGATGAATTAATCAGGGCTGATTCTACTAGAGCAACTGTCTTACTTAGTAATCTAAAACAGAAGCGAAGTTTGTACCTAATAAGTTTTTTTCCGTCAAACTATCAACACTTTTGACAAACTAAACTCTACATCTAGCTACATCATTCCATTTGAACCCAGGAAATATTTTGTTTAAGATACAGAATAAAACAAATGTTTTCTACATATATGTGAATCATGTATAGTCACTGATTGTTCAATTACTTTAATTATTATTTATGGTATTCAAATAAAACGCCCTTGTGATTTTTTTTCCTCGCCCAAATTGTAACTTTTTCCTGTAATTTTATTTCCGTTTACTTTTCATTTACGCCTCTAATAACGAAGAGAAAGGCATGAAAATTGCACAACCTCAATTCCTCCTACGTTAAAATCCTACGCCTTGTCTTATGTGCGAAGGTCTTTTACGTAGTCAATTAAACTGGACTAACTTACAAAGGTAATCAAATATAACCATTGGAATTGGGTTACATTAGTGGCGAGCCAAGTCGATAAGAGTAGATCTAGTAAAAAACGACAAATAAGTAATGAAATATGTTAGTGTGACAAATTCTCTACATCATTTTTCTTCAGAATTGCCCTGCTTCGGGTCACACTAGTTTAGGGTCGAAAAATTGAGACCTCACAAGAATAAATAGATTTAGTATACAACTTCTCAACATGGTTAATTACTTCGTGAACAGATTAAAGAAAATGATATGGATCTAGAATAGAGAGGGTTATATAATTAAAATTAAAATCATTAAAAATCTCTTTTTAAAGATTTTACTAATTTTTGAAGGATTTGACTTTTGTCCGTGTTCTGTATTCAATAGATTTAACATCAACTACTATCAAAATTCGAAACACATGTTGGTTCATCAGACACGGAAAGGTGTCACAAGTTAAAATATAAATTTAAAAATATTTCATTTAAGTAAACATATAAGCAAAACTCCCAATTAATAAAGAACAATATATATATATATATATATATATTCAATATAATAAAGAATATATATATATATATATATATATATATTGAATTGTTAACATGATTGTCTTCATTATATTCAAAACTACTATCTATTATTCAAAAGAGTCCTAATCAAAATATTTAAATAAAGAAAAGGAGAAAGATAAGAACTTTTCAACTTCTGTAATCATAATTGTTGATTTGACAAGCAAAAGGCACATATAACAATCATTCTTATTTTATGCCAATCATCTCTTTTCTAAGAGAGTGTGCACAAAGTAATATGTGCTTTAAAATTAATAATAGTTGTCAGTTACGAAAAGAAAGGTGTCAAATTGGCCGAGAAAAGTCTATTTTTAGTAACAACAGCAAGTCAACATAAACGAACAGCTAGCTGGTGCTTTAAGGTATATCTAAACTGGGAAAGCCTCTAAGATCCTATCTTCTTCAATCGTAGATATCACCTATACAGTATATTCCTCACAACCATAGCAAACCCAACTACGAAGTAGTAGGTTCTGCCACACATTTGTTGCAAATGAACAAACAATCCCGGATATTATATTATAATCGTTGTTTTCTAAATAAATAATAGAACTAAACCCTTAAAAACAATTAAATATATTGTAATAATTTATAATGTTAGCCCTACTTTCTTCAATAATGTAACCTAATATCATTTTGGTGAGGGTTTTTGTTGTTTTTGCTAGCATCAAGATATTTAAATGGATTACAATAACAGCTGCGATGACTCGAACAGTATCGTTCGTAGTTCTCTTGAAGGATTCAAAGTGTTAAATTGAACAGATTTCTAAAAACAAATTATCTTAAGACTTTCTCTTAAGGGAACATATATATCTTTTTAGATGTTACTATATAAATACAGAAATTATACAGTAAGCCGGGGACCAATAAAGGTGATATAAGCATAGCATACAACAGACGAAATTCTTAACGCAACTTTTCGATTAAATAGAAAGAATAGTTATACTAATATACCTGTGTATATTAGAAACAAGATATTGCTAAAACGAACAAATTTAATCATACCTGAAAATCATTTCGTGTGAAATCTATGCCTCTCACAAACGGTAACACCCCAGTGGCTGCCATTTTGCCGTTCGCTTAGTGACGTCACAGCTGTTCCGGAAAATCGGTTCTTAAAACTTTATAAGAATTAGAAGTTGCACGTTGTTGTCTATGAGTTTCATATTAAAACAGTTATTTATTTATGTCTTTAAACGATTTCCACTTTTAATACAGTTTAAATTTGTTCATGTTTTAATGATTTAAAATATATGTTTCACTTTTTAAAAATTGTTTATGGTTTAATCAGAAGATGAAGGGTTACGCCAATAACTCTTTGCAGGGCCTCCGAGATTCCCGAGGAAAAGGGAGAAAGAACGACATCGAGTTACCATCAGATTTGGTTCGGCAGATGTGGTCAGCAAAAACATCCAAGAGCTGGGTGGTGGCAGTGCCGGATTAATCCAGTAGCAAGAGTAACTTTGGTTACAGGCACCACATTTCCTGGAACCTTACACTAAGTGCTTAATACTATAGTACTATCCCGTCTTTTACATTTGTTTCAAATGTAGGCCTCTTTGTAACCTAATCCAGCACGGGGAGGGGGCTTAAATCAGAATACGACTGATTAAATCTACCACCCCAAAACAGACACAATCCATCTGACTAGTTTCCAAATTTTGTCTACCCAATTTTGGACCAACACGAGGCTATAGTAAAAAAAGGACCATGGGTACCATCCAAGTTTTGCAATATTTCTATTCACATCTTGAATGTCTTAGAAAAATATGTTAACCTTTATAAACTACAGTGAAATAACTTTATTTATGGAATATATCATGTAAATATAATTTAATAGGAAAAGAAAAAAAGAAAATTTAGCTTGAGAAAAATGGAATTTAAAATAGGAAAATATAAAGAAAAAAGAGGAAAAAAACGAAAAAGGGAGGGAATGGCAAGGACTCTAGTGTCGCAAACGAATGAGGAGGAGAAGGGGTGGATGATTGGGCTCTGGGCCTAGGGCGAGGTGGTAAAAGGGCTGCACTCCGTGGACAAGACCGCAATTACATTCCTGCGGACAATGGCCAGCGACACCCGCTGCAACAGTCATCCCACCTTGCAAGGCTCCTTCCTCAGAGAGGCCACCAACGTTCTGATCCTGTTAACCTATTGACCAGCATTAAGTTTGACTCACTAGCTTTGTGGGATGGTAGTCAGCTTTTAGATGAATTGCTGCACTATTAAACATGTATTTAAATTGTTTTATGATATCAATGTTTACTATGCTCCGAAATCAGGGTTATTAAATTAAAATTCAGTTTAATAGCTGGATATGCAGTGGTTTATAGCACACACCCCAAATATCGATTTAGCTATAAATATAACTATGAGAAATGTATTTAAAAAAAAAAAAGATTATGATTTTAAAGTTGTTGGTGATAGAAAGGGCATCCAGCCATAGAAAGCCTGGTAAGCAAAGGTTTGGAAGGACCCTTCAGTTGTGTTAAGAATATGACAGCCACCCTAGTGTTGATGATCTACACAATACTTCAGTACTGACTTGATCTATGAAGACTTGTCCAACCCTTGTTAGCAGGGAAAATGGATGTTATATTTGTATATATGTGACTGAAAAAAACTTTCCTCTCTTGTCACTCTTCCTAAATAACTTAAAGCTCTTACCAGCCCTAACTGTAAGCATCATATTGAAGTAAAGTACTAAATCATACATCTACCTGCCAGCTAACTCAGCCAATTATGAAATAGAAAGTGTAATGTGGCGTGCGGTGGCCGGAAGCGGGGGAGTGCTCGACCGGAAGGGTGCTTGGCCGGAAGGATGCTCGACCGGAAGGGCCAGCAGATCGGCCTCTCTCTAATGGTGACCAGCAATGGTATGGACGTGAGTTTTGGCAGCTCCCGGTGTTAATGAGTTGGACGCACGTGGAAGAGGAGAAACCAGCAGTGGGATTTAGCGGCGCCTATGAAAAGCGGTAAGTGAGATAGCTTTTTCTAACCACAAGCTATTTCGGCACTGGAAACTGAGATCTGATCGAAAAAAAAAAAAAAAAAAAAGCTACTGGAAAAACAGAGAGGAGTCTGTTGTTTTTCTTATCACGTACGTACCGCAAGACAAATTAGGATGGCGACGAAACTACGAACAAGCGAAGCGATCAGGGCATTTACCGGGGAAGGTGATGTTGCTTGGCTGCAAAAAGTCCGGCTGGTCGCAAGCTTACAGAAGATAGAAGATGTGGCTGGCCTCATGGCACTGTACCTCGAGGGGGACGCGTTGGTACTCTTCCTTGAGTTGGATGAACACAGCCAAAGAGATGCGCAAAAGATTGAGAGGCGCATGATGGAAGCGTTCGCAGAGGGACCGTTAGCCGCTTTCGCTAAGCTGGCAAGAATTAGTTGGAACAGTGAACACGTTGACATTTTCGCAGCGGAAATACGGTGATTGGCCATGTTGGCTGGATATCAAGTGGAATGCGAACACACGGTGCGGTTGGCGTTCATAAATGGATTTGCAGACGACATAGCGGTGAAACTGCAGCAAGTCCCGGGTTACAAAAAAATGGAAATGCGTTCACTGGTGGAACAAGCCCGGATCATAGCAGAAGATGCCAAGAAGAGTGTCGCGGCAATAGCAACTACAGAGGCTCAAGACAGCTGGCAGCGAAATGGTGAAAGGGAGGCAACCACGGCACGCGGTCGCCCGCGAACGTTTAGAGGTCGCTGTTTTAGGTGCGAGGGCCCGCACATGGCTAGAGACTGTAGAGAGTCAAGGCCGGAAATAATATGCTACCGGTGTAAGCGACCAGGCCACATCACTACTAACTGCGACCAGGGAAACGATCCAAGGGGAACTACTGCGCTGGTAGTTGCCCCTTACGAGTAGAGGCGCTGCCCGTGGTGGAAGTCTTCGTGAGGGGAAAGCCACAGCGAGCCCTCGTGGAGACGGGTTGTACGACGACACTGGTGACCGCGGGAGTGGCGCAGAGGTGGAGAGGGAAGAGCAGCGTAAGGGCAGTCGACGGCAGCAAAATTGAATGCCGAGGTCGCAGCGAGATGGAAATAGCGGTACGGGGAAGGAAAATAAGGCTTTCTGCCATCGTAGTGGACAGCGTGGTGGATGGGATCGGCGTGGTTATGGGCATGGACGCAATTGGCTGTCTAGGAGGCGTCACAGTGAACAACGTCGGTGTGTCGTTTGGCGCCGTTGCATCGGTATGCGCTGTGAGTACACAACAGGAGAACCAGAAGGCCTACGAGGAGAAATACCCCACTTACACTGTGCAGGACAAAGACTTCAAGGCCGTGTTCGATGGGAAGCGATGGGTTGTTGAGTGGTACTGGAAGGGAGAACCACCAACACTGAAGACCAAAGTGGGCTGCTATCAACACACATTGAAGGGAAAATTAGGAGCGAGAGGTAGAGAGATGGATTGAGGAGGGCATACTGCTTCTCCGGAAAGAGGAGGTGAAGTGCGGAGTATTGCCATTAATGGCGGTGGCGCAACCCACAAAGAACAAGGTGAGGCCGGTGCTGGACTTTCGGGAGCTGAACGAGTACGTGTCATGCCACACGGGTGGCGAGGTCACGGATGTCTGTGGGGAAACCCTGCATGAGTGGAGATGCATAACGGGGGGTTCAGCAATCGTAGATCTAAAGTCGGCATACTTGCAATTGCATATAGATGAGAAGCTCTGGCAGTATCAGCTGGTCAGGTATAAGGGCCGGATATATTGCCTGACCAGGCTCGGTTTCGGGCTGAGCTCCGCACCGAAGATCATGGCGGCGGTCCTCAAGACCATTCTGGGAAAGGCCGACAAGATGAAGAGGACCACTAACTCCTACGTTAACGACATCCTAGTGGACAAGTCTGTGGTGTCGGCGGCGGAGGTCACGAGCCATTTACAGGGGTATGGACTGGCTGCGAAGCCGTCAGAAGCATTGGAGGGAGGAGCCGTGCTGGGACTTAGGCTACGGTGAGACAGGACGGGCGTCTTGGTATTCCAGAGGGGAAATGAAGTTCCAGAACTGGGCCCAAGTATGAGTAGGCGGGAGCTTTTCTCAGTGTGTGGAAAGTTGGTGGGTCACTACCTGATTGCTGGGTGGCTCCGGACGGAATGCAGCTATGTTAAGAGACGAGCGGGAGGAGTGACAGAGTGGGAGAGAGGACAGTGGCCATGATGCAGGAGATCGTGGGGAGGGTGAAGGCTGACGACCCAGTGCGGGGACGCCGGTATGTTCCCAAACCGCAGAGCGGGACCGTATGGTGCGATGCCAGCAGCATAGCGCTGGAGATAGGAGGTGTTGAAGTGGAGGATGCAGCCTGGCTTAGGAAGAAGGACGACTGCAACCACATCAATGTGGCCGAACTGGACGGTGTTGAGAGGGGTGAACCTCGCCCTGAGGTGGGGATTGCGCACCATCGAAATACGCACCGACTCGGCTACTGTACTCGGATGGGTGAGATCAGTGCTCACCAGTGAGAAGAGAGTGCGAACGAGAGGGGTGGCGGAGATGCTGATAAAGCGCCACCTGGGAACTTTAGGAGAGCTGGCCACCGAGTTCGACCTGAGGCTGAGCGTAGGTTTCGTGCCCTCAGAGAAAGATAGGGCGGACGTCTTAACTAGGGTGAAGAAAGCCTGGATGGAAGCGCCAGAGGAGGTAGAAGATGAGATAGCTGCCGTGTATCGGCTGACCGAGTCGGATCTGAAAGGGTTGCATGACATGCACCACATGGGAGTGGACAGGAGCCTGTTCCTAGCCAGGAGAATTGACTCGGACGTTAACAGACACAGTGTTCAAAGGGTGGTTAGAGGCTGCGTCCGATGTCAGTCCATTGATCTTGCCCTGGGTGTGCACGAAACGGGAAGCCTCCCGGTGGATCGCGATTGGTGGTGGATGTAACGCACTACCGACGGGGAGCGTACCTCTCGATGGTCGACTGTGGACCAGGATGGATGGCGATATGGAGGGAGATGAAGACTGGAACGGCTGAGGAAATCATGCGGACGTTGAGAGAGGTGTTCTTGGAGCGGGGCCCTGTGGATGAACTGCTGATGGACAACAGCGCAGCGAGGCGCTGAGGGAGATGCACAGGCCGAGCGGGAATGGAATTGTGGAGCGACACCACCGGACGATCAAGGCAATGGCAGAGCAGGGCCATATCTCACCAATGGAGGCAGTGTTCTGGTACAACATGTCCCCTCGGGTGGGACAGGTCGAGGAATTGGTGCCACACAGAGCAGTATTCAGATACGAGTGGCGGCACCCGTGCACGCCACCACAATGGCCAGTGGGGAGAGAGAGTGCATTCGTGCAGGTGGGCGAAGAAGTCTGGGTTAAGCCCCCAGATGCATGTTGCACATCTCAATGGGGAAGGGGAACGGTGACAGGCATAAATTCCCAGAACAATGTGTCCGTGGACGGAGTACCATGTCATGTCCTGGATGTCCGTAGAATCACTGTGTCAACGGACTCCGAGGAAGAGGAAACCCAAAGTGCCGCCACAACACTGCGGAGATTGCAAAGAAGTCGCAAACCACCAACCTGGACAGCAGACTTTCATATGCAGAAGGACGAGGGGGAAATTGATCCTTGAGATCAGGGGGGCTCGACCGGAAGGGCCAGCAGATCGGCCTCTCTCTAGTCGTGACCAGCAACGGTGTGGACGTGAGTTTTGGCAGCTCCCGGTGTTAATGAGTTGGATGCACGTGGAAGAGGAAAAACCAGCAGTGGGATTTAGCGGCGCCTATGAAAAGCGGTAAGTGAGATAGCTTTTTCTAACCACATGTAACACAGACTAATTGATAGGATCGAGAGATAGTAAATTAGGAAAGAACACATTTGGAAAATGGAGTCCTGTATTGATACATGGAAACAAAAAAACTAGATAACATATAGTGTGTACCTGCGCTGTTAATAGTTGTTTCTACTTCAGGCACAAGGCCAGCAATTTGAAGGGGAGGGGAAAGTCGATTAAATCAACCCCAGTACTCACTGGTACTTTATTTTATCGGCCCCATAAGGATGAAAGGCAAAGCTAACTTTGGTGGGATTTGAACTCAGAATGTAAAGAGTCGTAACTCTCTGCCACAAAGCATGGTGCCCGACGCTCTACCGATACTGCCAATCCATCTGTTAATAATGATTTCTAATTTAGGCACAAGGCTGGCAATTTGCAGGGAGGGGAAAGTCAGTTATATTGACCCCAGTACTTTACTGGTACTTTATTTTAGCGATCTCAAAAGGATAAGAAGCAAAATTGATCTAAGCAGGATTTGAACATAAAATCTAAAGAGCCAATACTGCAAATACTAATTATGTCAATCCACTGCCCTTCTTGTAGTGTTAATGATCATATACTTATGCTACTTGAGAATTAATCTTCAGCACACTCTAGGCACCTTAGGCAATAGAGTAATCTCCCCTTAATACATAATTCATAAAAAAATTCAGTGTGCTAAAGGTTAAATTAAATAAACTTCACAATCCAATATGTTGGTGCGAGTTTGTATTGTCACGTCACAAAAACAGTTTTACCTTTTTAGTGTAAGTGATTTGTTACAGTGCAACCAATGGAGCATCCAAGAGTCGATGAAAAATGATTTTATTCAAAAGTCAATACCGGTCGGTTTCAATGATGTCTTTATCATATCAGAAGCTGGTTCATATCTTGTCTCTGCTTAATGACATAGTCATCATTTTGTAGAGAATAAATGTTGCTGTAAAAAGGGGGGTAAAACCAGCAATTGCCCATGCATACCAGTCTCCCCTCTCCACGCCACCAATGTTGTCCAAGGGAAAGGCAATGGCTGATACAGCTTGGCACCTGTGAAGTCGCAACTCATTTCTACAGCTGAGTAAACTGGAGCAATATGAAATAACCTGGTTTGAGAATCCAACAATGCTCTAACCACTAAACCATGCACCTTTACAGCGTTGTTGTATTAAGTTAAATATACTGCAAAATCAAATATAACAGTGCAATATGATTCAGTAGGTTTCATTGCAAGAAATGAATTTTTTGAAATAGGTATTCAGTAGCAGATATGAATTTTGTTGCACCCTAAATTTCAAATATTTGAAAACCACGTTATATTTTCTGACTGTTATATTAATTGAGAAAAGAGATGTATTTCATAGAATTTAAAAACTTGCTGGCAGTCTTTCTTTCAGCTGTTTGAATAAGCATAAAAGAAATTGACATTGCTTTCATATGCACACTTATCCATTGTTTGCAATTATACCTTAATTCTTCAATTTTATAACCTCAATAGAGCTTGTGATCTAAATATGGTTTTAGCAAGTCTTTGAGTAAAATCATTTATTTACTGGCAGTGGAATGGAAGGCACTCTGTCAGTTACGATGAACAGTGTTCCAGTTGATCCAATTAACGGAACAATCTACTCATAAAATTAACGTGCAAGTGGCTGAGCATTCCACAAACATGCGCACCCTTAATTTAATTCTCAGCGAAATTTGACATGACAAGACAGGCCTTTCAAATTACAAGTACAACTCAGTTTTGCCAGCTGAGTGAACTGGAACAACGTGAAGTAAAGTGTTTTGCTCAAGGACACAGCATGCCGCCAGGAATTAAACTCATGACTTTACAATTGTGAGCTGAATTCCCTAACCACAAAGCCATGTGCTTTCACTTACCGGTAGTACTTCATCAAAAATAGGTGGCAATTTGACAGAGTTGTTAGAACACTTTGCGGTATTCGTTTTGGATCTTTGCTCTCTGAATTCAAATCCTGCCAAGGTCAACATTCATCCAGTCATGTCAATAAAAGAAAGTGCCAGTCAAATCCTGGGGTCGATTTTTCCTCTATATCTCTTTCTCACTTTCTATTCTCTGGAAGAAATCTACTATATTCAAACCTGGATAGATGGGCTCCACCAAATTTTAAAATGCCCTGGGAAATCTGTATATCAATACGGTGCTCCTACGACACCCTCAGGGATCATGCATACTTTAGCAAAATGGAATACATAAATAACAAATATGCCTACATTTCATAAAGCATTTTGGTGCTATAGCACTTTCGAGTATTTCTCAGAATTTGAAAATGGATTTTTAATTCAATCTATTGGGTTATTATTCTTCCCAGAGCTAGTTCATGAGCTTGGCTGGTCTTGCTTGGGAATCCAGCTGGATCAGTTGCTTCTGACAGGACCTGCTGGAAGAGTGTTTGAAGACTCTGCCCCCATGACCCTCTCAGGATTAAGTGGAAGGAGGAGGAGAGATTAAACCACTTGTGTGTTTCAGTTATAAGAAATCCTATAATTTTTGGTAGATAGCCAGCAAAATATGAAACACTGCTAAATGGAAGAATATACACATCTAATTAAAATAAATGAAGGAATTTCAGCTTTATTCTTTTGATAATTGCAACCAATAGCTACAAGTTTTTTATATTTACCCCACCCCACCAACCTCATTAATGTTCTGCAATGCATGAAACCACATTAAAGATTACTTTGATTTGCTGCATTAACCTGCTTTTAGTTATTTTCTGTTAAATTATTACAGGATGTTATGAGTTAATTTAGATTTTAAAGCTTTCACAGTGCAGTCAGAAACTCATTTATTTAACTCTTTTGACTGCACATAAAGTGCTTATTTTAGGGGTTGGTGGTATTCATGGAATAATAAGTCAAAGCAGATTGTGCATTGAACTTGGAGAGGAGATAGGCACCATCAAGCATTTCTAGGGCCTGCTGTAATGCCATCATGGACACAGTCAAATGTCTTGTGTGGTACCCCAATGACTGTCTGCACTAATTGCAGGAACCTTATTAATTGATTGAGCCTGCTAGGAGTTTACCTCTCCCTTTACAGTGCACACTTCAAACTATGAGAAAAATATCCATTATATGCAAAGTTAAAAACAAAAAATCAATTTGTATTATCATTTAATTTTAAATTTTCTTTTTTATACATATTTTATAGTACATCACATTTTCCATAAATATTGTCATTTGTTTGAAATTTATAACAAGAATAATTTTCATTAATAAATAGTACTTTCAACTGCAAGACTTTATAACTGATTTAATGACTTAACACCAAACAAGAGTAGCAGTACTTTCCCTTAAAACCAGCCAAAATTATTTCAGTCTGTTGTGCATATATATGACAACAGGATATGACTGTCAGAATATGAAAGAACTGTAAAAGTTGAAAAAGAAAAATATATTTAGAGCAAGATTGTCATGCCTATTTTTTTTTGCATGCAGAAATGAGATAGACATGTTTGCTTGATGTGATTTCTTATAAACTCACTTGTTTTGGTATAATGAAAGTGAGTTGTTTGTGCACCAAATATAGTCTTTTATGTTATGATTCAGTACAACAAAATGGTTGTGTTTTATAGTTATACATATTTGTATTCACTCTCTCATGAATAGTTATAGCTATACATAAATGTATTCATTTTAGCATAAGAGTAGTTTCAGCTATATGTATACATATTCACTCTAACATAGTAGTTATGGCTATACATATATTAACTCTAAGATGAGTATTTATGGCTATATGTATACATACTCACTCTAACATATGGCATTGTTTTATGGCTATGCCTATATGTATTCACTCTAACATGAGTAGTTATAGCTCTATGCATACATATTCACTCTAACGTATGGGAAAACATTTCATTTTTGTTCAAGTTGAAGGAAATTTTTCTACGTCTCTGTTTGCAACAATATATATTGCATTATGTGCAAGGGCATCCATTTCTTTTAAGTAGGAATTGTAAATAAGCATTGTAGAAAATAATGGAAGTTACTTAAAAGATAATGTCTTTAATAAAAATTTGATCAAAAACAGAATAGATGAGTATAAGAATTGAATCAGAAATTCAAAAGACAGATAGACAACATGCATAAAAGTATGAAGTTAAATAAGTAGTGAAACAAAGTTAAGAAAAATGTTTTCAAAGAAGTCAGTAAATGTTATATCAATATATAGGTAATCTTAAAAAGGTAAAAAGGGAAGAAGACTGTCTTATTTTGGAGAAAAACATTAGTAGATTTTTAATTCAAGTTACTGTAATGTAAACACTGTTTGAGCTTATAAAATTTTACTTTAATATTTCTACATTTCTATAAGAAGAATTGAAAAGTTGATAGGGATATTGAACAATGACCTGAAGGGCCACTGGTTCATTATATTTGACTATCATGTTCACTTAACTGTAAGCAGTGGCAGTACTGTGAGTAAAAGTAATTTTTTTTTGTTTGCTTGCAATGCCGAATTTAACTTTTTTTATTTTTTGTAAGCATGTTAGAAAAGTCTAACAGCCCACTAGTTTCATCTATTTACCTTAATGAACTTGTCATGGTTTTTAATCCAAACAATAAAATGGAAGAAGTGTTGACTTTTTAATCTTATTGGAAGCATAGATTAGATAGATCTACAAATTTGAAGAAATTCTTAAAATAAATGGTTTAGCACCCAATCCTGATAAATACATTCCCTTGCTGCTCCATTTTGTTAATCAGTTCTTATCTTTCTTCTTTTGAAACAGCTAAAATTCTTTTTAAATATTCTTTTAGGTAAGTGTTATAATTATGATACCAGCAATTTGCTATATATTTATTTGGCATAGAAGTCTAATTTTGTATCGAGAAAAGAAAACTGCTTTGTTTACACAAAGATTATGTTTAATGCACAGCTGATATTTTTTTCTAGGGTCTTAAAAAAAGATCTTCTGGAAATTTTTGCTCAAATGAAAGAACACAAAATGAAATTATATATTTTTATGAATGGATCATTGAAATTGCAAATAATAAATCCCAAAGCTGTCAAAGATATGCTGAAATGTTTTTAAAAAATAAAAACAAATTAGAGTAGAACCTAAGTCAGTAATGTTCAAGATGGTAATAAAAGCCTAGTCAGAGATTGAGGAACTTCTTTAACAATTGAGCTAAGATGTCAACTCTTACATTGGATTGTATTAAACCCACCTATATCACTACCATATGAGACCACGTGGTGTGGCAGCAAAACTATTGTATAAGGCTAACATCAGGTATAACGATGAAGTAAAGGCAATAGCTATAAAATTGAGTGGTAAGACAGTACACCTATACACCTAATCTAACTACAGTCTTGTTGATTTGATATGTCAAGTAATTATTATTTGTTGGCAATTAACTCTTCTGTTATCATATTTCTAACGAAAAACACTACCTATTATTTTCAAATAATTGTTAAAATTATCAAGAATTTTGAGAGATTTAGTAATATAACTAACTTTCTCATTATTAAGCTTGTGTGTGAAACATAATATACCAAAAAAATCATGATGGAAGGTTTTTAGATAAATATAAACATTTTAAAATAAACAACTTAGTATTGTAGAACCAAGGGTGGTTTCAGGTTGTTTGGTATCAAAAGGGTTAAATATTTAACTTTCAAGTTGATTTTCCAACAGTTTAACCTATTTCTGACAAAATATAGATTAGTTACTTCCCAGCTAATTTATCAAAACTAAATTGTACATTTTAAGTGACTATATATTATACAACACATTCCTTTTCAATCACTGCTATGTGTGTCACACTTCTTACTAGGGCTGGATTAATATCTTTAAAAGCCTTAAACCCTAAAAAAATTGTGTGTGTGTAGGGGGGAGGGGGCATTTTTAATGCCCCTGTCTTAGCTGCAACATTGTACATTGGTCCATTGTAAATTCTGCACTGTTGAAGCCAATCATGACTTGAGGTTCTTAGAACATGCTTATTTTGTTTAACGGTTAATCTAATACTGCTTTTTATACATAGCTTGCATTATCTGCTTTGTGGTTGAAAAGAATAACTTTTTATTTTCAACAAAGGTTGCAATTCTCAAAATTTCTTTTACTCATCTCTAACTTTAGCCATTGCTACCATAATAGAGAAAGAAAAATTATGATTCATTCTAGAATGTTCTAATTGCTCATTGGAAGACATATAAGAACTGCTTTGACATTAAACATATATTACTTCCCTTCATCAGTTATATATTAAAATGTCATTATAGCGTGGATACTCAAAGCAGTATCTTACATTTTATATATGGATGTCTTGGAAAGGTCATATGTCATTAGGCAAAAAAAAATAATAATGATGATGATTTCTAACATAACATTTGGAGAGAAGAGTGTAATCAATTAAACTGTCCATTACTTGACTGGTACAATCAATGTGAGAAGGATGAAAGGTAGACATGATTTGAACCAATAACAAAAAAACAAAAAAAAAAAACACTGTGACTACCATACTCCTTGGCTCATATGATGCATTGCATTTTTTTTCTCCTGAAAAACTCCATGAAAATCACCCTTCAAAAGGTTATAAAATGAAGTTTGACAGTTACTTTAATCCTCACTAGAATCTGAATCATGTAATGCAGTTAAAATTCACAAGAAATAAATATATCCCAGCATTATATTTACCATATTTATTAGTTTTGTTTTGATGGTACTATAAGAACTTTATTAGGATTTACCAGTATTGTTAACAGAATGCCATTTGTTTTGTTTGGTTTATGGTAAATTGACTGTGATGATGCCTCAAGACAGACAGAAGTATCAGCAAAGTAAAAACCATGTTAGCTATGAGTTTAGTTATTCAGCTGATAATATCCCTTTATGGCACTATGCAGAGAAGACAGACATACAGAATTAATTACAAGTTGTTGAATAGTAAAAACAATAGTAAAAACTAAGATTGCACAGATGATATCTGAAGAGTGTGAAGAAAAAAAACCTTGGAGGTATACAACTATCTGTTGTACTAATGAAATTCATAAAAAGGAATTCATAAAATATAAATTGTTCCATTTTGGCCAAGCTGTGTCTTTTCAGTGTGAAGTTCAACATTATGGGAGACAGATTAATAAGAAAAAAGAAGAAAAATGAAATATAATCAATGTACTTACAGATTTCTTTTTTAAACATTTAAATTTGAGAACTCATCCTCATTATGGCCTATGGCACAAAGAGAAGGAGAAAAAGAATCCAATCTACTCATCATATTATTTTATCTCACCCTCTCTCTCTGATTAGGTATATGTGCATTAAATGGTTTGTTCTAAATGAAATATTTTTACAAAATAAATCTATGATAATATGCTTATAAATCATCAAAACCTTTTCTCAAAAATATACAAAGCTAATTATAGAGTGCATCTTATCATTTGCAGCACCTTATAAACTGGGAAATAAAGTAAATAACACATTTTGCCATGGCTTACAAATTTTGTCATTCTCTATTCAAAATGATATTTAAATAATACTACTTTCAATAAAAATACAGAAATTAAACACAATAATGTTAGAATAAATATTTTTCTAGTTGTACTTTTTTTTTATCAAATACATTTTTTAAAATTTTCTTGTTTTTCACATATTGCTTGATAGGGAATCTGTTAATTCCTATCTTTATTTAATCAATCTATCATCATCGTTTAACGTCTATCTTCCACGCTAGCATCGGTTTAGACGGGAATTGTCCCACTTGAGGCAAGATTGGTTGTCTTGCTTGTATAGGACTGTCTGGCAGGTTTTCTACGGCTGGATGCCCTTCCTAACACCAACCACGTTTACAGTGTGGACTGGGAGGTTTTTACCGTGTTACCTACACGGCCACATTACAGCGTGGACTTTGTGTTTCTTTGTCTATATTAATGTTAACCTGCTATAGTATACATAGTCAAATCTTCAAGTTGGTGGTTTGGATAAGACAGGATTGTAAAATAGTATATCTCCAATTATTCCTTTTCAGTCACTCTGAATCTGCTGCAATCTTCCTTTTAAGGATATATCTTTAGTGCCACTTTGACTTATGGGTTATACCTCTAGAGAGAATATATGAATCTCATAACCTAATGTCCAAGGCAGCTGAGTTAAACATCAGAATTCTACATGCTTCTCAGTCAGACTGTCTATCATCACTGTCATTATTTTATGCCTATTTTCCACGGATTAGACAGGTCAGATGACTGTGTCAATCATACATTCCATTTTGGCAAGGTTTCTATGGCTTAATGATCCTCCTAATGCCATGTACCAGGTACATTTTATTGTGGCACCTGCACTAACATTTTACAGAGTGAGCTGGGTGCATGTTATTGTGCCACCTGCACTAACACTTTACAGAATGAGCTAGATGTATTTTATTGTGGCACCAGCACTACCACTGTATTGAGTGAGCTGAGTGCATTTTATTATGACACCAGCACTACCACTTAGAACCCCCATCCTTTGTGATGATATATGGATATTTAAACTGTGGTTCTGGTTGCATTGAGGCTAAATGAAACCCAGCTCGTCATTTGGTGGTTGAAAATGTAAATTTTCTCTGGGTGCCATAATTTTGACATTAATTTAGAATGGTGTTGAATATATAAACAGTTGGTTTATCCATATGCTCTATGTTCTTGAGGACTTATCACCAGTTATTTAATTTTGTACAGTTTAGAACAAAAAAACAGCATTTTTTTTGTGATTCACCTGCCCTCAACCACAAGCTGCCATCTAAAACTGAAATATCAGAATTGATATAAATAGCTATCAAATATTAACATTAACATTTTATAACTATAATAATACAAAAGATTAAATGTTTTTCTGGAAAATAAGAAACATATTGTAAACTGGTGTTTCTGGGGTGTAAAAGGCCTGTCATATAAGAACAGGGATAGTAAGACTATGTGAGAGGATTACTTGTACAAAAAATTTAGTTTATCCTCAAATTATGAGTAACTATTCCATTTTTGTAGTTTCAGTCGTTTGTTAAGTTTATTTGATTTATTTTGTAGTGTTGTATTTAAGTACTATATATATATTATTGTGTGCAGGAGCTATTAAGTTAGACATGGCCAGGGCTAATACTGGCTAAAACCTATCAAAGTTATATTGAACTTATAAATAAAACATTTAGATATCATATTGGTTTGTAATACTTGGTGGTTGCTTCTGATTAAACCATGGAATTTCCATGGGACAGCTAGTCTGTATTAAAGTGAAATAAGAGTGACGAGTATACAATGAAATCCACTATAAGGGAAACCAGTAGTTTAAGAGGGAAATCTAAGTAAAAAAATAAACTATATAAATAAATCCTAGTAAAGAAAGAAATTCTGCATCATTTGCAAGTTTATTTTATTTTTTTTTTTGCTTTATGTAAAATCTAAAATGGAGAAAATGAGACATTTTAGCACAAACGTTTTTTTTACTACTATAGGTTCTAGACAAAACTGATTAACAATAAACTAAATTTATCAATATCCCCAAAATTTGCAGTGTACAAAATTGACTGATTGTCCTTTCACTAAACTGGGAATCAATGAACTTCTAATTTCAAATTTCATGAGTCTCAACTGGTTGGGTTATTACCACTAAACTGTGAATTGGCACTATAGGGAGGCAACCTTCAGCTTTAAGTAGTAGTGTTACACTACAACTGACACATGTTTCACTAGTTTGTGGGGCTGAGTTAACATTTTCCTTTGGGTTACATGAGTTGTAAATGGATACCGGCAGTATTATTATTATTCAAATCATGTTGAAAGCAATACCTTGATTCCTTACAGAGTTATGGAAGCAGTCATTTCAAATATACTGTAAAATATTCTGGCTATAAATATACACACACATGTATATATCAAGCCAATTAAAAAAAAAAAAAAAAAATGAACATACATACATCTGCGTGTAAAACCAAATATTTTAAATGACCAATAAAAAAATTAAAAAAAGTGCCTTTGAAAATTTCAATAAATAATAAACAACTAATGTATATCATTCTCTTTTTAAAATCTAAGTCATATTTGTGACTAGTAATTAAATGTCACTACCATACTGTGTTTACTTGCCTGAAAATGCGATACTTCCACATCCATTTTTACTTTCTTCTGTCCAGTGGTTGTATTACTACATTTTAATACAATACTAAGGTTTGAATTCAATCTGAATAATATTTTCAGACCAAATAATGTGACAGTTTCTATCAATATGAGTGGCCTGTCTATTATAATTGCTTCGACTAAAAAAGATGATGGGGATTACGTGGGCTTGGTCATGACTGATTATGAGTTGCACCTTCTTCATGCTACCAATGTTATCTAAGGAAAAATCAAAGGCCAATACATTGTCACAACTCATTTTTTTCCAGCTGTGTGGACTGGAGCAATGTGAAATAAAGTGTTGTGATTAAAGACACAACATGCCACTCAGTCTGGGAATAGAACTCACAACCATGAGTTGATCACTGTAATCACTAAGCCATGTGCCTTCACAAGTATAGGACGAATGATACATTAGTTAGAAATAATATTTCTCCTATTTATTACAAGAAACAAGAGATATATTAACAGATTTATATTTTTAATAAAAATTGTAGTATCTTACTAAATCTAAATAAATAAGAATCCTTTTTTTTTCAATTATGAAATAATCTCTGCAATAGTTTTTTGGTAACATCTATTTTTCTCTAAAATTGTATTTTATTGGAATGGAGAACCCAGAACAGTGAGAACATAATTGGGAACTAATAGATAGAAATTAATAGTCCACCCATAAAAAACAAAATATAGCTATCAATCAAAGAAAGAAGTAATACTATGGCTTACTATTTCCTACTTAATGATAGGACAGATTGAGTTTATGTGATGTTTGGGGATGAGTAGACTTAATAATAATGGTTTCTAACATTGACACAAAACACATATCTTGGGTGAGGGAACAACTGTTTAGATTGAGCATAGTATTTGAATGGTACTTTATTTTACTGACCTTCAAATGTTGAAAAGCAAAGTTGACTTTGACAAGCTTTGAACAACGAATGTCAATTAACATAACTAAATGCTGCAAAGCCTTTTGTCTGTCATGCTGCTGAATCTGCCATATTTGCACAAGGCCAGAAATGTTGCAAGGAGGAGTATAATTGATTATAGTAACCCCAATACTTGAAAAGAAGGCAAAGTCAGCCTTTGTGGGATTTGAACACAGAATATAAAGAGATGTAACTAAATACCACAAGGGATTTTGTTCAGCACTCTATTAACACTGCAAAATCTGTCTAGTTTTTTTAATTTTTAATTATACCCCATCCAAATAAAAAAGCAAAGTTGAGCTTGGTGAAATTTCAACTCAGGACTACGAGTCACTGGCCTGGATACCATAAAGCAACTAGTTCAGTCCTTTTACTGTCAGCACCAAATCTAAAACTCAATAGTAACAATATATTAATACAAATTTTACACTAACCAAATAACAATGTACAGTATAATAATATATCTTAGTAATAGCTGCACATAAACTGATAACTTCACATTGTCAACATTCATACAGTTATGGGTTTTTATTATGTATACACTTAAATTATCACTTTTAATAACACATTTGGTTATCAAAGATGGTAGCCAGACATTTCAACAAGAAACAAAAAAAAAAAAACTTATAAAAGGGAATTCCAGAAGCCAAAATACATTGAGCTCAATATGTTAGAACAAAAATTATTGGCTTACAGATTACAAAAAATATGGAATGTTCAGAAAATAAAAAGATTCTTTGAAACATTTGAAAGAAATAATAAAGTTGTTTGAAAAAAAAAAGAAAAATAAAGAAATTAAGATAAAGTAATAATATCACAGTTTTTCCTTGTATGGTCTGACTTAGTGATAATACATCAGTCTTAATCAGGATTTCTGCAAAGAAAATAAAAAAGAAAATTCAGATGTGTATGAACAAGATGTGGTCTCCTGACCTGACAATCCATCTAAACCATGCAAGTGTGGAAAATGATGTTAAACAATGATGATGATGTAACTGAAGTTTAATGTTTGCATTTCAGGATTTTCAAATCTTGTGTGTGTATGTTGTAGTAGCTGAATTAGTAAGTCAGTGGAGGTTTAATGTTTATATCATGTACGTGTCATGACAAAAGCGAGTGCCCAGGCTACGCTATAAAGTGGAGGTGTAGGTGTCACGACAAAAAGGACCCAGTCTACACTGTAAAGTGGTCATGTAGGTGACACGGCAAAAAGCACCCAGAACACTGTAAATGTGGTTGCCGTTAGGAAGGGCATCCAGCCATAGAAACCAAGCCAAAATCAGTTCTATGTGAGCGAATCACAGTCCTCGACCTGATCTCTCACAAAGGGACACCCCGTCCTAGCATGGAGGATAGATGTTAAATGATGATGATGATGATTTCAGGATTTTCAAATCTTGTGTGTGTATGTTTGTAGTAGCTGAATTAGTAAGTTAGTGAAGGCTGCTCTAAGTCAGATTTGACACAATGGAAAACATACTGATGGCCACTGAGAAGGAAAGAAGACTCAGCAAGAAGTGAGAATGAGTACGATTATTTACGATGGTTTTCACAGCCTTGAAATGTTTTTATCAAAAGTGATAGTAAGGTAGTGAACAGGATCAGAAAAATTAGTTTTTCTGGGGGAACACAAAGTTACTTTTTCTTTTCCAGGTAGTTAATGTTTATATCACCACTGAAATTATAGTGTTTCAACCCAATCCACCCTGTAAGGTGGTCGTGCTGGTAACACAATGAAAAAGCATCCAGTCCACCCTAGTAGATAGTTGTTTTGATGCAAACACGAAAAGTAGCTGTTAAATTATGATGATATATTTCTGATTCTGCCGTGCCCATCTCTCAAATCTTTCTAATTTCTCATTCTTTCTTCTTTTTCCTGCTATTTCAAGAGTTAAAATAATATATTCCTTCCATATACTGTACCGTTTGTGTTGTTATTTCTGTTTACCTTTTACATACATACGTACACACACACACACACATATATATATATATATGCATGTATACAATGCATCTTTTGACAGACACTTTCAGGAATGTAGTAGAAGCATACATACATAAAGTAAGATAATATAATTTTCTAAGAAACACTAATGATCTTACCTTAATAATAAAATCAAGAATGTAGCTTCTTTCTTTCTGCTACCTTATACTTTTATAATACTTATATTTCAGAAGCTGGCAGTTTATTCTGAGGATGAGATAGTTTAAAAAAAGAAAAAAAGAAGAAATTATTATGATAAAACACCAATTTGCTGAGAATGATAAATTATTTTGGAAGGGGCTTGGGATGTTAGAAAATTAACACTTTAGCTTTGATGAGGAAAGTGTGTCAGAGTTACAAGATGTTTGTCTCAAATGTATTATGAATGATGTAGCTATAGTCATGAACAAGATAAAAGGCAACAATAACTTCCCAGGAACTAATATTACTGCAGAGTTACTAGAATATGTGAGAGAAGATGGATTAGAAGTATTGTATTGTTTCTGCCATCATGTCACTCATAAGAATTTTGGAGGTCTGTTTCCAGGTTTCAAAGACACTGGTAAACTGGCTCCCTGATACATGTATTGAAGCTGGGTTGCTAGTCTATGTATAACTTTTTCCTACTAATCATGAAAGCCCTTCCTCCCTGGAGTAAGTTTTAATAAATAATTAATTTCTTTGAGAAGGGCTCAGAACTAATACAAGGTGTCCCCCAAAATATATACACAATTTCATTACCTGTATAGGCAATATTTATTAGAATGCTGAATGTGTAAACATTTTTGGGGGACACCCTGTATTTGCAGAAGAGCATAATTGGCTGCAGTAACCTCAATTGAAGGAAAGGCACAGACAATTACATTAGGATTGAAACCAAAAACATAGAACAAAACCAAATACTGCAGTGCAGCAATATTTATGTCTTATCTACCAGCTGGAATATAAGCCATGTTGATTTTTACCAATATTGGGGCACAGCCAGTGCTGGATTTAGGACAAATGAGGCCTTTTACTGGTTAAGTTATGAGGGCCCAAACATTTGAAAAATTCATCGTAAAAATTTTGGTGGCAGAGAGATGGGCCCCCTTGGCCCACAGAGCCCTTTGCTTAAGCACATCTAAGCACAATGGTAAATCCGGCACTGGGCACAGCCCCCTTCTCGTCTTGATCATAGTTTTTAACTACTCAGTGGCAGTACTGAATCCTCAAATTAGTTTTAAACACTTGTACCCATATACTGCTCTTACCAATAAAAACAAGTGGAGGGAAAAACAGGCCATAAGAGGAATCAGACATAGTGTGCAAGAGAGATGATTGTATTGGTTCAGACACAGGATACATATGGATGATGATTGTTAGATGAAGAAGTGGCAGGAGTTCCATGTAAAAGGAAAGTGTGGAAGGGAAAATTTGGGCAGAAGTGATGAAAGCTGATCTCAGGATGTTGAACCTCTTAGAAGAGATAATGAGAGAAGCTATGTTGAGGAGGGTCCATCCAATACATAAAAGTACGCGAAATTGGAAATACACACACACACATATTAAGAAAAAGCGATGAAGTTTCGTTTACATGTTTTTATTGATTATCGACCTGTACATATGTTTCACAGATGATTGGCTCAAAGGACCCTACGGATGCTGCGGAGCCGACTCCAGCATTGATCTGATCTGAAATTATCATACCTGCTGCCAAGACTGGTAACCTTTACTCTACGGATTACTGGACCCACCAAAACTGCACCAGGAAAGAAATCTATAAACAGTATAAAGTTACCACCAACACTAACCGTGACAGTATTAATATGACAGAATTACCGAATACACTTGAATATAAGCCAACCCACTATTTTATGTCCGAGGCAAGGCAAAATCCAAACTCTGTTTATATGCTAAGGCACTTGCTATACATAGAATTTGTAGTTGGTGAAAATTGGCAAAATATTGACCCCGAATATAAGTCAAGCACCCATATTACCAACACATTTTTTGTCACATATTTCTCGGTTTATATACAAGTATAACAGAGAAAATTGATGTTATATGATGATGACAATGATGATATATATATATGTTTGTTAATTAAGTCAATGAGAATATTTTGGCATTCCAATGCCAACACAAAACACTGTTAATTACAGTAATAGATTTCAAGCAATAGACTAGTCTGATTCACAGATATCTGTCTCTTATTCACTTAATGCTATAAGAACTGTTTAGGGATACCTCATTCACAAAAGCATTTATTTGAACTTTCAACCTTGCAGTAGTACAATTTATTTCTTTAAAAAAAAAGGCTTTTAGTAACATAACAATTAATGAATAAAGCATAGCAGAGAAAAACAATGGAAAAAACCCCACAACACTAGAAAATAAATCAAAGGTGTTACCTGAGACACCACATAAAACTTAATCACATACATATTTGTGTTTTAGTAACTATACTGTTAGATCCTTACCAAGGTTTCATGCTTGTATCTAGATGAATATTAATTGGAGTGGATGTGAAAAACCATTGATTTTCCACTGAGATTTCTGGAGACTGACATGAAACTATGATATGGTTAAAACGATATAGTTGTTGCAACATAAATACACACACACGCACATCATTAACCCTTTAGCATTTACATTACACTATATATACTATTATATTTTTGTGGGAAAGGTTTAATCTGACATAAATATCTCATATAATATTGAATCTATGAGATTTTGATATTATTTATTTTGAGAACAATACTTTAACAGCAGTATGAGTGGCCAGTTTGAACAGAAAGCGGTGAGAGAATTCTGGCCGGATACAGCCGGTTTAAATGCTAAAGGGTTAAATATACAAATTTGTTCCAATTTACAATACATTGCCACATTTCATAATTAGTTTATTTGTGGTCTATAAATTTAATGGGGCCTACAATAGTAAGTTGAATTTTAGGTCATGTGATGATTCTATCATTTTGTCTTGCCATAAAATACTAGAAGTATGTGTCTTATATTTATTTATTATCTTGGTTTTTATTGGCTATTGTAAGGTGTGTGGTTATTAGAAGAATATCATCAATGGAAAAGTTTCACTACAAGGTCACCAGACAATTGAATGATACTTGGTTCAGAACTTGTCAATATATTAATATCTTAAACAGATATTAATATTGTCTAATTTTAATCCCTTTAAAACATCATATCTGACCGAGTCCACTCAGTTTTCTGTAATACAAATCATCTCATTTTAAATCTTTATATTTAAATGAAAACTTTTATTGTGATTTAAGTTATATCACTAGCTTAATATGACAAATTTTGTTATTTTACTAAATTCCTTTTAATTATTAAAAAATTGAAACATATAGGCAGTGTATTACATTAGAAATCATCATTCGTTACCATTTAATGCCTGTCTTCTCTGCTAGCAAGGTTTGGATTGGTTGTCACAGACCAAGTCAATACTTAATTGGAGCCACTGATTTCTCAGATGGACTGGGGGCTTGCCTCTCATATGTTCTTGCATTCTACAGAGTATGCTGTGCATTTTATCATGACACCAGCAACACTAAACAGGTTGTTGATCATTGACTGAAATGAAGAGCCCTGTCTATAGAGGAGAGGGAGTTAGTATAAGAGTGGGTAGGGATGATAAGTATGATATCATGGGTGACAATAGGTGGAGGGTGTGGGGAGAGGGAAACGATAACAATATAATACCATGGTTGTGCTTTTCATGACACCAGTACTACCAATTTACAGGGTGTATTTGGTATATTTATCGTTGTTATAAAAAGGTTAATGCATAATTTTTTCTATGCTGAGGTAACCCAGAGTTTTGTACCATAACACCAGGGCAGTTTCAGGCAGTTTGATATTAAAAGTTTAAATTGTACTAATTCTATAGCCAGTCTTCTTTTATGTTGAATCTTATAAATAATAATGGACCATATTTCAAGAATGCTCTTACTGCTAGTTTGTATTATGTTCTTTGAAGTAATGCATCTATGCAATACCTGTTTTCATAAATTTTATTAATTTCATGTTTACATTGAAGTTGGTGTATCAGATATGACATTTACATTTTGTTTAATGACATGACATGACAAGTCAACCTACCTGGTATTGGTGATCTACATGATCTGTAAAGTGTATGGTGATAGGAAGAGCATCCAGCTGTAGAAAACTTGCCAAATAAAGGGTTGGGAGGACTCAGCTGTGTTAAGACATGACTACTTCCCTAGCGCTGATGCCACAATAAAGTGCACTCAGTAGAATACGGGAAACTATGTGAGGTGTAGACCTCCAGCCTGCCTCAGCACTCAGTACAGTGTAGGAATGTAGTGAGATGCATGCCCCAAGTCTGTCAGATGTCAACAGCTCTATTTGAGTACTGATGCGGTCAGTGACAACACATCCAACCCTTAATAGCAGAGAGAATGGATGTATGATGAAGATGATATAATGTACATGTTAGCTAAAGTGGTGTTTTCTTTTTTCTGTAATATCTGCAAGATGCATTATCTTTGCTTTCAGTGTATTTTATCAATGGTTTCGAATGAACTTTTTTTTGTATGTGTTAATCATTTTGGAGTACTTTATCTTAAAAACTGGTAATCTACTTAAAATATAACTATAGTTTTCATACACTTAATGATTACAAAACCTAATAATATAGATACTGGAGAGGTATTATTAAAAGAGCAAGTTTATGGGTGTTACATGGATGAGAGCAGCACAGGAGAGGGACAAATAGCACTGGCTTGGGGAGGCCTTCACCTTGCAGTTGACAGATAATAATTGAGAATGATGATGATGAAAAAGAGCAAACACTGCTTTATGTAATAATATATGTTTAGTTGATGGAATCATTTAAGTTTACACGCAGTAAATGTGACTAGTTTTGAAACGTAATAGTAGTACAGTTTTAAATCATTAAACCAAAAGCCACCTCTTGTTCAACAATACTAAGCTGTTAATTTTAAAGTGCTTATATTAAATCTAAAAAAACTTCCATCAAAATTTTATGCAAGAACCTTTAAGTTATTTTTCAAACATCAGTTTAATAATGAGAAAGTTAATTATTATATTAAATCTTTCTAAATTCTTGATTATTTTCAAAATAATTTGAACATTATAGGCAGCTTCTTTCATTAGCTATATGGTAATGAAAGGGTTAAGAAAATGGACAAAACATAAAAGATGTAGAGAAGATAATCTTGCTAAATGAATATACAACTTAACGTAAGAGGTTGTGATTCCATAGATACCTGACCTTTTAGGCAGTTATATATTTATGAAATAATACATAATTTGGTGCAAGACCATCACTGGATGTTGAATAGAAATGCTACAAGATATGAAAAATCATCCTGGTTTTTAGAATAGGCACACCTTATACCTGTGTTGTAAGAAGCAATCAAAATGGTTGACATCAAGAAGGGCATCCAGCTGTAAAACTCTGCCTCAAAAATCCCATCCAACCCATGGCAGCATGGTAAAGTGGATGTGAAAATGATGATGATAATGATGATGAATATTGTTCTTTCAATTCAGAATATAATTTAAAGTAGCATATTTAAATCTAGATTTTGTGTTTTATTGCTTATCTTAGAATCATTTTAGAAAGGATAATCCTAGGATACTTACAACAATAGATTTTGATGTCGAGATTTAGGCATTGCATTGTGAATCACTAATCACTCATAATGACTGACCTGTGTTCGGGTTAGCAATCGCCGCATAGCAGAAAATAGCTTCCTTAGAATCTGGCAGATAAGTACTATGCAGACGAATATTGCATATCCAGCATACATATATAAAGAGACGTATCTTGGTGGCAGCCACAATGTCATGTATTTGATATTACCACCATCATCTAAGGTATAAAGAAAGAAAAACATTTATGGAATTAATTAATCAAGTTTTATACTTTATAAACAACAACTGGATCATTCTAGGCCCTCATTAACTTTGGTTAAAATGTTTTGTTTTCTTTTGTCTCATTTCATTTGTGAACATTCCAGATAATAAAGAATATAGAAGGTTCAAAGCTTCAAAAAGGAACTTCTCAAGTGGTTAATGATAACAAGAGAAATTAGGTATGAAATCCTTGGCTCAAGTCCAAAGTCTAAACTGAGTCTACACAACAAGCTCACACAAAACACTGTTAAAGTATAACCAAGAAACACAGAATATATGTAACAGTATCAGGTCAAAGAAGGAGCAAACAGAATAGGTCTAAGACAATGAATAAAAGCAAAATTGGAAACAAAAATAAGAAATAGAAAAGTAGTAAAACTAATGAAAAGAATCAGCGTTAAGAGTTGGGAAAATTTTCAGAACACAGTATTTTACTAGCTGTCATTTTTTCTTTTGGTTGGTCAGTTTGTTGAGTTTTAAAACTGTCTGTTGAACTTAGATCAATTTTCTTAGTAAAACATTGCTCCGGCTTTCATCTGATTTCCACATTCAGCTCATCTAAGTTTCTCCCAATTTCTAATGTACTGTATAAATTCATATCTTTCTTGCATTACTTCTGCTTTGATTGTTCAATATCTCCATCTATACATTACATATTTTAAAACTTCTCTACTCTTAAAGTAACAGCCAATTTTTCAACCTATAGATATAGCAGCTGAAATTTTATGACATACTATTTTAAGTATTGGGATCCAATGATCCAAATTTGTAAGACAGAGATGATTATCCTGGTTAGAAAATTAGCAAAACAAAAAAGGTTAAGACTAACACATGTCAGACATAAACAAATGCATGTATATCCTAGTTATATAGCACTGATTTTCACTATCTAAACTTATCTTTCAATGAAATTTTTTTTCAACTTTTTCTCAACTGAATAAATAACATTTTGGTATATTTGCTTGCCAAAATCTGATGGAAGAATGTCATATTTATCTGTATTTAAACTTTATTTAACCTCAACTGTCTTGCAATAACCCTCTACTATCTCATCAACATTAACAGCAGTAGTAAAGCAGGGGAAGTTATTCAAATATCTTCTATTTCATATAAGCAACTTTACTGCATTTGTCTCATATCCAAGTTTATTATTTACTTCCTAAATGAAGCCTCTAAATTTTTAATCCTTCAAAAATTAATAGTTATCATTAGGAAAGGTACCATTAAAAATATTACTGGTTTCAATCTGAAAAGAACCATTTGATCTTTGTTAACTTTTGATGCCTTGTACTACATAGAAGAGATGGAGGTAGTGACAGTAGGAGTTTGGTTCTTTGTGTTCAGACCAGGTGTATATGTATATGTTTCACTCACATAGTCAACCACTAGATCATGTATGGAAAAGTGAATCAGTGATGATAGAGAGAGAAAGAGGATTTAAAACCCCATTCCAAACTTGTGTTACCAACTTTCCCTAACTTTCCACACAATTTGGCAGCAGAAATAATAGTTTTATTGTCGCTGACTTAAAAATGGAACCACAATAACAAGACAATTTTGAAAAGTACACAAAAGTACTGAAATTGCATTACATTAAAAACTGAAGCCTTTACATATTTTCCACAAGTATCTGTCCACTAGTAAAAATATTATAAACATTTGAATTAACAAGCCTGCTTTTAGATGTTTTCTGCTAAATCATTACTGTCACGACAAAAAGCGCCCAGCTCATATTGTAAAATGGTCATGTTGGTATCACAAAAAAGCAGCCAGTTCACAATGTAAAGTGGTCTTGCTGGTGACACAAAAAACAAAAGCAGCTAGTCCACACTGTAAAGTGTTCATGCTGGTGTCACAAAAAAAAGCAGCCAGTCCACACTGAAAAGTGGTCATGTTGGTGTCATAAAAAAAAGCAGCCAGTCCATACTGTAAAGTGGTCGTTTAGGCGTCACGATAAAAAGTAAGCAGTCCACACAGTAAAGTGGCCATGTAGGTGTTACAACAAAAAGCATCCAGTCAACACTGTTAAGTGGTAGTGTAGGTGTCACAACAAAAAGCAGCCAGTACATACTGTAACTGTGGTTGGCGTTAGGAAGGGCATCCAGCCATAGAAACCAAGCTAAAATCAGTTCTGTATGAGCAAGACACGGTCATCTGATCTGGCTTTCTCACAATAGGACAGCTCTTCTAACCCATGCTAACATAAACAATGATGTGGTGTTAAGAGTTAATATGGAAGAACGCATGTAAAAATGTGAAAATAAGATAAACGAACACCTACCAATCATTCCTCCCTACCCCAACAAAAAAATAAATTTCTATATTTGCAATAAAAATCAATAATGAAATAATGAAAGAAGACTAGGTGGTATATCTCTGCTGTACTTAGTGGACAAAGTGGCAAAAGCATTGCCATAGAGAACAGCCAGTGACACCTGCTCCATCTCATGAAGCTACTTCCTCAGGCAGGATGCACTCCTTTCAATTTTGCAGGGGGAAAACAGCAGTTCGGGCATGGAGGGCACCAAAGATGTTGATGGTGACTGGCATGAAAAGGAAGCAGTTGGTCAAGTCTTTATTAAAGATACATTTATTTTTCATAAAAGTCTAAAAATAATATGTCACTTACTTATAACAAGAACACCATAACCCATCTTGGTTTCACCCATCCGATAGCTGCATGTAGGCACCATGATTTCAACTAAAGTACTTTTCTCATCAGAATTGATTTCAATGTAACTTTCTTCTGATGTAAGGTCACGTCTTGTCACAGGCCAGTAATCACCATCGTCATTTTCTTGTGACAAGCAAGCCTCACACAAGAATAAATTTGCCTAAAGGACAAGTAGAATTTGTTTACACATCTTCACCTCCAATGGCTTTTAATTTTATTTTTGGTGAGTTAGATATACTTTATTAAGTGTTTTTATGCTTTGCTAGAATTTTTTTAAATTACCTTTTTTGTTAAATGTATAAGACCAAAATTTTTGTATTGCATGTTGATATAAAATAATAATAATAATAATGAAATTATTGTGTAAAGTGCTCAGGTGCACTACAACTCGTCAAAGGTGTATGTATAGTACATAGAATAATACACAAATGTCAGGGAAGTACATGTGTGTATGTGTTAGCTGTAATGTTGGCGGATCTCGGGAAGCATGGAGGCCTTAAAGGATGCAGTGTCTCAACAGCTAACAACTGATGCAGGTAGTTTGTTCCATGCTTCAGCAAGCTAAACTTTCTACTGACTATTTCTAATGTAAGACATTGCCTATTACTTTCAAGTCATTTAAAAAATAATAAAGAATTTGGAGAGATTTCTCATTATTGGTGTTTGAAGCATAACTTAACAAATGTTCTTACATAAAATTACGATAGAAGATTTTTAGATAAATATAAACACTTTTGTATTGTAGAACCAGGTATTATTTCAAGTAGTTTGGCATCAAAACAGTGAAAGATAGAAAAGCTGCAGAAATAATGACGGAATAGATGGAAAGTAAACAACTCCAAAATTAACAAAATACATTGTGTACCAATGGTGGCTTTTTATTGGATGTGATTCAATATGTTAAAGATTAATATGGGAGCAATACATAAATGAAAATGTTCTATACTCTTTAATGGATCACCACCAAAAGTTTTATATTTATGTAGTGAGCCATATGCAAGTCAATTTAATAAAGTCCATCCTTCTCCATGTTACTTATTGCACATTCAAAGAATAAGTTCAATGTAATAGTTCAACTAAGACTCAAACAGTGTCAGATTTAGGACAAATGAGGCCCCTTATTTGGGCCCTGAAACATTTTTTTGCACAATGGTAAATCCGACACTGGACTCAGACCTGCAGACTTAGCTTGACTAGGGATATTACTGTTACAGTATAAAGCAATGATTTCAATCCTTTCCCTTTTACAACCAGCACCTTAATTGGTGTACTTTATAGATAATTGCAAAAGAAATTGTTTTTCAAAATATATTGTGACAACATCAAGAAAATCTTGCTATACCACAAACAACTTCCTATTACAGGTTAGTTACAAAAGAGCAGAAATCGGCATTGGACCTCAACATTACAGTTTATTTACCAGCAAATATAAAAGCTAAATCTCTTTCAGTACAATCCCTATTATCTTGGGACTACTTGTCTACACAAAGACCTCAACACTATGTTCATAATGGTAGGCTAGCAATGGAAATCATCACAGACAAGCTAGAATAACAATGTCTTGAGTATTCAGTCAGCTGTTTGTAATATAGATATTTTAAGCAGAGCTGATTAGAGATGCACAATTACAACTACTGCCACTGATATAAAATAACTATCCAAATTTTAAAGTATAATTAACCACAAGAAATAGTAAAAACGCAATCTATTCAATAAAATATTTCCTATATTAATGATTTGAGCTATGTTATATCTCATAAGTACAGGGACTGTTCAGTTGTTCATGTAAATGGAGATGTTAGAGAAGTTTTGTTACCAGGATTCTTTTTGTGGTGTCAGAATTATATTATATAATGTCTTATTAGTCCTTTGTGAATAAGAAATGTCTAGATTAGTGAGAGGCTAAGGTTGGAAAATAAAATAAAAGAGATGGATTAAAGTGGTTCTCACATAAATGAAGTTGATACAGAGGAAGAAGGCAAAGAAGACATTTGATGAACACAAAAAAGGCCTACATTTGCACATACTGTACTACAATGGAACAAACAGAATAAAAGTTACCAATCTATGTGGATGTTGTTGCAATATAGTTGTCAGATGGATAGTCAAGTATTGATATTTTCTGCCAAGCTCAATAGGAAATTATTCATGTATTGAATTAAGATTGAAGAGAAAAGGAGTAAAACAAAACACACAGACAAACAATTTATAGTCTGAAATATAAAGTAAGTTTTTATTTCAGAAAAGTTATATATCATAACATAAAACTATTGTTTTTTTTTTTCATTGTAAGATACAAGCAATTTGAAAGTAATAAAAAAAAATCCTGTTAGAAATTTAACAGTAGGAATTAACAAATATTTTTAAATAATTACCTTATGCCAGTGACCAGATATGACCATGTGTGGTCGAATGGGCTTCAACAGCTGTAACACATAGGAATACTAAAATGATACTTTCATAGCAAACTGATCATTTCAGTTGTAGACACATGACAAAAAGAAAAGGGAGGAAGCAGAAGCAGTTCTTAGCAAAATACCATCTATGGGTTAGGATAGACAAAGAGAATTACCAATGTGAACAGGAAGTGCTTAGTGCTGTTTAGTGTCACAGAGTATACAGTCAGTTAATATATGCAGAGCACACAGGCTTAAATATTGCATTAGTTGAGAATACTTTCAAGCAGGCATTAAAATTACATAATTCGACTTAGAAAAATGGACTATGTAACACAGTCCAAGCCAAATAAGTGATCCAAGCATGATAATAGGATTTACTTTTTTATAAACACTTAATAAAGCAATGCAACACTACTAAACCCAAACACAGGACACTGCAAGGCAACACTGTTTAATCCAAACACTAAATAAGACAATGATATATCACTTCACCTGTACATTAGGCAACATAACTTTGTTTCGCCAAAAGATTTAGCAATCTGTTACTGCTCCAGCTAATAACTTCATATTATTCGAACTACAAATGTTATGAGACAATACGTTAAATAAAAATCAAGATTTTAGTCACCAAGGTTAACCAGTTACTGTGAAAGCATCATGCTTGACAATTTCAAATGAAAAGTAAACATGATCCAATCTGAAATAATAATATAGAATACTTTTAACATTTATTTTATTAGATTATTAAAATAAAACTCTTCATATCAAGAAACATTTCCCGAAGTATGTAACTTTCTGAAAGTAGTTTAATAAAGTTGATTTTAACATGTTGGTATTTTACAGAAGAATATTCTCACATGTATGCATTGACCCCTAAAAATCTCATGGAGTTGTCAAGACACTTTAAACCTGGCAGAGCCCCTCCCTGCTTCAGTTCTGAACACAACTGATTTCTTCTAGAGAAGGAGAGAGAGATGAGAAAGAGACATAGAGGAATAATTGATCTAAGTACTGAACTGATACTTTTTGATCGACTTCGAAAGGACGAAAAGTAAAGTTGACCATAGTGGAATTTGACCGCAGAGCATGCAGAGAACCTGCAAAGAATTCTATCCAATGTTCTACCAAATCAGCCAATTCTTACATACATTTTTGATGAGAGTCACTCCAGGTAGAACCACTGCTTCTCCAAATTGGGAGATCACAGCTCCAATACTATGGGCATGTGGTTAAAATGTCTCAGGAAAGAATCACTGGACAAATTTTACGGGTAAAACCAATTGGAAGGAAAACCAGGGATAGACCTCGAGCAAGATGGTTGGATAACATCCATGAACTTGGCTGGTTTCACTTGGGGATCCAGCAGAATCAGTTGGAGACGGTTGCTTCTGACAGGACCTGCTGGAAGGAGCATTTGAGGACTCTGCCCCCATGACAGTCTCAGAAATAAGTGGCTGGAGAAGAAGAGTAGATTCTAAAAAAAAGTATATTTTCAGAAAAATAGGTTTAGATATATGATGATTTTATGAAGTATGCTTCTCTAATATATTCTTGAAAAGTGCTTTTATTTAAATAAATCAACGAGCACCAAAATGTGAAGAATATTTCCATTACAAGTGTTGTTAAATACTTTTAGACTGGTATAATTATATATTAGTATATATAAAAGTTATATCTTTCATTTTCAAAAAGTATTGGAATAGGAAGAAAAATATCTATTACTCTTTATCAGTTAAATTAAGTAATACATATATAAATTTAACATTCAGTTTTACATAAATGTTTCAGAATATGTAATTACATATTTTTTGCTTGTTTGTTTGCAAATGACTAAGTCAAGAATTACTAATGATCAATAAATACCATTTAAATTAAAATAACACCCAAATTGTAAAAACTAATACAAAACTGGCCCGTGAAAGTCGTATTTACAGGACTAACATTTGAGGAGCAGAAGATCTACCTTAGGCGAGACAATTCAATCTACAACCATTTCACAATACGTTTAGCAACATTATGTTTCACAAAACATACAGCAAGATTGTGTAATTAAAATAATTAGATTGGTGCTTTATATTAGTATTCTGACAAGGCAAGGAGACTTAGTTGCAAGAAGGTTTTTTTTTCTGGTAAGAAGAGAAAACAGATTTGAAGGAATGTAAACATACATTTTTCAGATAACTTTGAAGGAAAGAAATTAACAGTAAAGGGTAAGTGAAAACTTCAGACTCTAAATTTTATTAACTTATTAGAAATGGGGGTTCTATTTCAGACCCATACTAGTTGATCATTTAAGATGATGACACAAAAATGAATCTTTTTTTTCTTCTTTTTTGTCAGAAGTATAAATAAATAGGGAACGGAAAAAGAAAACTCTTAAACTCTTAAATTCTGAATACTCATTTAAATGTTAATGTATAAACCTAAAACAAAAGTTTATTATATTACTTGTATTTTTAGTGTCTTTCTCCAACTGTTCTGATTCTTGCTTGTGCCAGCTGTAAAGCCTAATGATCAAATGATTTCTTCTTTTCAAGTCTTATTAGTTTATTTCAACAATGCCTTCAATCAACACCTCATGGCACATTTTAATGCAGCTTATACTATCCATGCAACTGGACATCAAAGACATTGACACAATTATGTGAGAGAAACAGCCATGTTGATTTGAACATGTAATGTAAATGGATGATGCATGCACATTAGGGAAATGCTGAGTTGATGATGGAGGGTAGATATTGATGAAAATAAACCATAGAAGACTAGAAAACAGAATTTGGAACCGATCAGAGAATATTGGGCCTGTTTTTATAATAAATCATCTTAAGCTTTACTCAGAGTAATGATTGACATTCAGCATAAAAATATTCACAACTTCATTTATATCACTACTGACAACAGTGTGAGATCACTCTTTTGTGTTGCCTCCCCCATTACATTTCTTCCAGTAGATATATGTAGACAATTAGATAGATGTATGGCATCTTTCATTATTGCTATCTGTATCACAAATATCCCTTGTATGTAGTTTAAACAATTAACATGATAATCAAGAACTATATGACTGGTGGTTTCATAGATGGGTTAGTAAAAGCTGGGTCACATATCATAAAGGTAAACAATGATGTTACATTGCTTTGTGAACAGGAAATATTTAACATTTCCGGTATAGAGCAATTGATTTTGTATGCTTTTTGTATTTTGTCATATTCACTCTTACTAATTCAGATGGCCACTAGTCTCTTCTCTCAAATATGTATGAGTTCAATTATCACATATAAACAGGATCACCAGCTCAATGAATTCTACTTTTGCAGCCTATAATTAAACTATAAAGGAATCTCTAATAAAGTTTTTTAAAAGTCTTGAACTTAAAAACATTGCAGTTGTGCATATTTTTCTCAGTGCCAAAAAGCTTGACTTGTGTGTGATGTATATTATGCATATAGAAATCTTCAAACGTCTGGCTTCTGTACTATGCAGGTATAAGTAACTGATATTCTTCTGCAAAGGTCTCAGTTTTCTATTGCAATTCCATTTTACATCTAAGATGCATTATAGGAATAGAAGACAAGCCTAAAACTTATTTGACAGGTGAAGGGATTAAAGTTAACTTTGGTGGGATTTGAAGTTATAATCTAAAAAAGGCACATGTCATTGGGTGGCTAGGATGTAGTAGTTTAGTTTGTCCCTAGTTGTGTTGCGTGAAGGCGTGTGGCTTAGTGGTTAGGGTATTTGGTTCACGAACATAAGGTCATGAGCTTGTTTCCTGGTGGCACATTGTATCCTAGAGCAAGGCACTTTATTTCACATTGTCCCAGTCCATTTAGCAGGCAAAACTGAGTTGTACCTGTAATTCTAAGGGCCAGCCTTGTCACACTATATAAGCTGAATCTCCCTGAGAACTACGTTAAGAATATGCATGTCTGTAGAATGCTCAGCCACTTGCACATTAATTTCACAAGCAGGTTGTTCCATTGATTGTGCCAACTGGAACACTTATTGTAACTAATGGAATGCCAGTTTGTTTTTTTTTGTGATATTATACATCAACCAACATGAGATACTACACTGCTTTATAGTTGCAATTAATTACACTCTATTGAACTCTTACACATTTCTTTCAAACATATTGTATGTAAATAATATCCAGTAAAATGTTGTGTGGTCATAAAATTTAATATTTCCAGTAATTTTATGACCACACAGAAGGACCAGCTATTGAAGTTGATAGTTATAGGGCTAAAGAAGCAATCAAGGAGATCAAGAATGGTAAAGCTGAGGACCATCAGAGATAGTTGCTGAGATGCTAAAAGCATTGGGAGAAGTAAGAGCCGAACTAGTAACCCACATAGTCAATCAGGTAATACAGGACAGAGTCATACCCAAATGACTGATGCAAGAAGGGTAAAGGCAATGCTCTAGAAAGGAGCAACTATAGAGGTATAAAAATAATGGACCAAGTTATGAAAGTGACAGAAAGAGTTATAGCACAGCTAATTAAGGAAAGAGTCAAATTAGATAAGATGCAATTCAGTTTCATGTCTGGGAAAAGTCCTTACAGATGCCCTATGAGGCAATTACAAAAGAAGTTCCTAGTCAAGAATAAGTCGCTATATTTAGTTTTTGTTAATCTAGAAAAGGCTCTGACAGAGTACCTTGATCTATTATCTAGTGGTTCTTAAGGAAATTAAGTGTAGAAGAATGGCTTATGAGAGTAGTGTAGGACGTGTATAGAGGAGTTGTCAATAAAGTGAGAGTAGGAAGTGAGTTTAGTGAAGAATTTAAGGTACAAGTAGGAATTCATCAGGGTTCGGTTCTTAGGACAACAACCACTATGTAGTGAAAAATAATTACTGCTGGGGGGGAAAAAAAATGCTGCTAACAATACCTAAGAATAGTAATTTTCACAGCTCTGGTAAAAATGCAGGCAAACAATTGACATTCTGTGACCATTAGAAACTCTGAATTTCTTACCAGTTGCCTTGAAGAATGTGCAAGAATAGGAAACTTGAAGTAGTAATAGAACAAAATCTTAGTTTTGAATGAATTAATAAGCTCTGTAATAGCCACTAAGTACCTTTTTTTTTCTTTCTTTTTACATCTAAGCACAATCTATTTATTTTTTCCATTTCTCAGTAATACCATAGGTGGGGTGGTATTAGGAAATATGGACATTTATATAGTGTTACAACTGCTTTTACAGCTACTTCTAAGGAAGATTGAAATAAAAAAGTAACATAAATAACACACAATGGCATATAGTAAGGTTTGAACTGGTGATCACAAGGCCAATACCAAATCCTCACATTTATTGAGGTTCATTAGTGAAACTTGATGAATATTCTAAGAAAAAGTATTTCCACATTTTCATTGCAAAATATGTCATGTGGGAATATGTTTAGTAACTGGAATAATACTGATACATGTGACTAAAGCATCTTCAAAAGCAAATAATTCTTTGTCATCTTTGGATGAATAAAAGGCGTAAGGCATCTCATATTCCACAATGTATTAAAAAAAAATTACATAAATAATAAAAGATGTACAAAATTTGTAATGTTAAAAGTACAAATTAGAAACATTTTAACAATAGTGTTAAAATGTCAAATTAAATGAATATTCCAATATTTATAGTAGTATGAGATGTCAAATTTATAACTAGCACTTATAAACTACTTCCTCCTATTTTCTTTTTGTCTTGTGTGCATGTGCTAAGCACATGCACACACAATACTTTATGAATCCAACAGTAAAGATTAGCCTTTTGCCTTCTAGAATAATTTATGAATTAATAAATTCAGAGATTAGAGAAGTTATACATTTTTCCAGAATAGGAGTGAACACAAAACAACAGAACTTCAACTAAATCAAATGCATGCTAGTGAAGGTATGACTGATTTACTTCAGTTAATCCAGCAGATAGGAATGGATGAGTTTTGTATAGTAAAGTACTAGTGAGGCAGATATAACCCTGGGTCAGATAAGAGAAAGGGCAGAACATTATTCATAAAAACAAGGAAGATACAGGAGGGGGGTATCACATAAAAAAGAAAAGACTTTAAAAGAAAAAGTTAAAAAAAAATAAGGTAAAAAAGTCAATAAGGAATAAAAGGAATAAAAGCAAAGAAAGCAAAAGCAAAAGAGGAAGTAAAATGTAAAAGAATAAATGACAAAAAAATATGAAAAATCATCCAAATTAATAAAATATAAAAAGAAATATGATAAAATAAAGAAGTCGATTACATTTTAAACTCTTTCCATAAAGTCCAATATTTAACTATCATAAAATTTATTTAACTGTGGTAATTCTTTCCACAGATCACATAAACAAGGGAGGTAGTCAGAGAGAATGTCTAGGTGTTTTGTAAAAATATATATATATATATATATGTGTGTGAGTGAATAATTATAGTGGAGTCCACTAATATTTTTGTAAGGTGTGAAAAGCTCAATGCCCACTTTGGCATACTGTTATAACAACAAATGCTCTCAGAAACATAGTGAAATTGAATTAAGTTTCATACCATCATGTGAGTGTTGCGACTTAACTGTAAAGTTACTTTTAGCATGTCTACATGCCAAGCTTAATCACTTCATACTTTAGAGTGTCATTTGATTTCCGCTGGTCTACTTTTCTCTCTCTCCACCTTTAACAACATAGTCCTGCTTTCATATAACTAACGCGTGTACAAAAAAGCTATATGACTATGTGCATCACAAGCCTAACAATACTTCTTCACTCTATTTGCCATTTATAAGGTTGCTTATCTCTGCTTTCATTGTTTGCCTATATTCTTGCTGCTTGATGTGATAAATTAACCCTTTCTTTCTGACTCCTGATAATATGTATTTGAAGATTAATACCATATAAATGATTACCAATTGTAACAGATTGGTTCATTGCTTACATGTATTTACATGACTTATCTGTATAGAAACAATTGTAGAGATTAAAGATGGATTTAATTTAATACTGAATAAACCTTGGTTTATTCAGTATTAAATAAATAAATATATATATCATTATCATCATCATCATCACCGTTTGATATCCATTCTTCCACGCTAGCATGGGTTAGACGGGTTGTCCTGTTGTGGGCAGTGCCAGGTCGGGTGACCTTGTCTTGCTCATACGGAAACTGATTTTGGCTTGATTTCTACAGCTGGATGCCCTTCCTAACACCAACCTCATTTACAGTGAGTACTTGGTGCTTTTTTACCGTGCCGCCTACATGACCACTTTACAGCGTGGGCTGGGTGCTTTTTTGTCGTGACACCTCCACGACTACTTTACAGTAGGAGGGGGTATATTGTTTATATGCTTCGGCTTGTACCCGTGGGAAGTTGGGTCTTCTGTATTACTGAGTGACGCCAGAGGTCACGGTCCTGTGTCATCACCTTTGAGGTGCAATTGGGCAAGGTCAGCTTTTATAAATAAATAAATATATATATATATATATATATGGTGTCACGCTTTTTAACTGTTGTGTTTTACTCTAGATGATAATGTTTAGTTTATCTATCCATTGAGTGTTTTGTGATTGCCTCAAACAACTTGATTAGTACTTGCTATATGGCAGCTACAATTTTTATTCATATCCAATATTATATATATATATATATATTTAAAAACACACAAACATAATCCCCCAGTCCACTTTGTAAAGTTGCAGTGATGGTGCCATGATAAAATGCACCCAGTCTATTCAATAGGGTGGTAAGGCTGGTAACATTATACAATGCACCCAGTACTTGCTATAAAATGATTGGTGTAAGGAAGGTCTTCCAGCTGTAAAAACCATGCCAAAATGGAATGGATGAGAAAGATGTGATCACCTGATCTGTTAAATCTCAGACAACCTATCTAACCCATGCAAGCATGGAAAATAGATGAGAAATAGTGACAACGATGATGTTCTTACTGTCTACTATTTACAAGTACTTGAAGTTTTATATATATTTTTACAAACGAAACCACAGCATATCACACAAATATTTTGTAGTTACAGCGAACAAATTGGTGAATGCGTTACCCCAAAGTATGGTGAGGGTGATGTGCTGTAAGAGCCAGTCCACTTTGTTGGGCTCGTTATTGTGGATGGCCATCTCTATCCTGATTGAACTGAGAAGAGAGATGGTTTGGGGGTTCAGAAATTACAAACAAATATGCGCTTACAACTCTAAAAAAATTCCAATTTTTCTAATTCTCTAATTAGACATAAAGCATTAAGCCAGGAGTTGTAAAATTTCTATCCAAGTGAAAATGTAATCCTTGCAGTATGATAAAAAATAGTCATTAAGAATTAAAAAAAAATATAGGGTTTTTACTTTTTCTTTATGTCATATGTGCTTTTCGAATCTCTTGCTTATTTGCAGTTTGGAAATCTGACAGTATCAGTCACTGAAAACACAAGCAATTTCGGTATTACTGTTATTTATTATCTGATACCTTGGTGTATAACACTGGATACTATGACAGCAATTCATTCATATTAGCTAAGTTGATTCATATAATATTTCAAATAATTCATGTTTCAGACTTGTTTTACTCAATGTTTCTATTATTTTCAACAGCTGGCAAGTATTTCTCAAAACCATTGACTGTATACTGCTCAAATTTAAACCATTTTGCTGCACCCATCACTCTTCCTCTCACCTCTGTGACAGCAATCCTATGCTAGCTAAACATCTCACCTATTCCTAAACTAAACACTTTGCCTAATACGTCTTCCATAGAATCCTAGCTATTTGCAAATTCTCATCCATGCTTCCATTGAAACTGAACATTAACTACTTTAAGCTTAACTTGTTATTTTCCCATTCAATCTAGGCAAGCATAAATAAAGGTATATGAGGACAAGCTGAAGTATACATCCAGTGAAGCCTCCAGTCTACACTGTAAAGTGGTCGTGATGCCGACATGACAAAAAGCACCCAGCCAATACTGTACTCAAGTTGGCTCTAGGAAGGGCATCCAGCTGTAGAAACCAAGCCAAAATTGGTTCTGTACGAGCAAGATATGGTCACCTGATCTGGCATTGCTTACGACAGGATAACTCATCTAACCCATGCCAGCATAGAAAAATGGACGTTAAACAGTATGAAGTCTAATTGATAGTAAACTTATAATATTAAAAAAAAACAATTAAAAAAAAAAACTAGAAAATAGAAAACATAAATAATTGTCTAACAATGGCATAAAGCCAGCAATTTGGGAGGAAGGAGAAAGTTAATTATATCAACCCAGTACTTAACTGGTACTTTATTTTATTGCCGACCCAAGAAGGATGAAAGGCAAAATTGGCCTCGGCAGGATTTGTAAAGAGCTGAAACAAATACAGCCAAGCATTTGTCCAAAACTCTAACAACTGAATAATAGCAATCAGAAACTTCAAACAAACCTATGCTTATAATTTTAAGACGATTTCAATTTCCCTCTAACAAATAAATAAATATAAGCATTCGAGTCAATTTCTTTGCAAACACTATCAGTCCTGTTGGATCATAAACTAGTAGATTTTTTTTTTTCACAAAAAATAAAAAGGAAAAAAAAAATCTACTATGTACCAATGAGTAAAAGGATACTTACAGGATAAACATGGCTCTTTAGTTTTGGAGAAATTGATTCATGATTCAAAATGATTCGGAATGGCATGTAAATTTCTTCACCAACTTCTTGGAGAATCTTCTTATGTTTAGGTAGGAATGGTTCAAAGAAACGGACATCCAGCTATAATATATATTTGTATATGTATTGACAGAAAGCATTATCAGATAGCTAGAAGAGAGGCCAGGTGCCAAGTATATCTAGCAAGAGGAGAGGCAGTAAAGAATAAGTTTGCATATGTTCTGCACCATGAACATCAGAGGCATGATGTGTTCAGGATTGTGAGACAGTATGCTGGAGAAAAGTGTCCAAAATGATAGTGGAGCACTTACCCTGTCTGAAGACATACTACAAGAGGCTACTAAACAAGGAAAATTAATGGGACAATGAGGGCCTGCCTCATGCCGACCCTACTGAGGGACTATCCATAAAAGTTGACAGCAGTATGATGATCATCATCATTTTACTTCCACTTTTCCCTGCTTGCAAGGGTGGGACAGGTCCTATTCAGCACAGCATCTCTCCACTTGTCACGGTCCTTCGTCATCTCTTCCATGAGCTTGAGCGATAGATAAAGCAATTAAGAACATGAAGGTAGAGAAAGCAGCTGGAACATCTGGTATAGGTACTGAGATGCTAAAAGCATCTGGCATGGTAGAATACGAGCTAGTCAGACGCATAGTTAATCAAAGCTGATGTCATACCCAATGACTGGCACAGTAGTGTCATTGTAAACAATGGCAAAAGAGATGCAGTAGAGAGAAGTAACTACAGAGGTTTCAAGTTGAGGAACCAGGTCATGAAAGTTGCTGAAAGGGTCATAACAACTAATTAGGGAAAGAATCAAGTTAGATGAGATGCAGTTTGGATTTATGCTGGTGAGACAACTACAGGAGAGGTACTTAGCTAAGAGTATCTAGCATTTGTAGATCTGGAGAGAACCTTTGACAGGGTCTCACGTTCTATAATTTGGTGGATACTTAGGAAGCTAGATGTAGATGAATGGCTTGTAAGGACCACTCAGGCCATGTATAGAGAAGCAACCAGCAGCAGAGTTAGGGTTAGCAATGAGTAGCGTGATGAATTTAAAAAATACAGATAGGGGTCCACAGTTCACTCCTGTTTATCATTGTCCTTGAGGCCATCATTAAGGAGTTTAAAACTGGCACTCCATCGAAGCTCCTATATGCTGATGGCCTAGTGTTTATAACTGAATCTATAGAACAGTTAGAGGCGAACTTTCAAGCATGGAAGAAGAACCTAGAGTTGAAAGGCTTAAAAGTAAATTTAGCAACAACGTAGGAAAGAAGACAGCCTTGTTCGATATGTCAGAAAGGTGTGGGCAGAAAATCCATAAGGAGCATACAATGTAAATTATGGAAGCACAAGAAATGTAGTGGGATTGGAGAGAGGAACAAAGAATGGTGTGATGATCAACATGAAATAAAAAGTGCTCATAAAAACTGAATCAAATGATACGTAACAAAGCTTGGGAATGAATGTGAGGGAAAATTAAAGTAGATTTATTAAGTCAGAAAGTTATCATCATCATTATTTACCATTTTTTCCCTGCTAGCAAGGCTGGACAGATCATCGCAGATGAAGTCAGTACTTAGCTACTGACCTCGTTGATGACCCAGGAGTCTGAGGATTGCTTACATATGTTCCTGCATTCAACAGAGTGCACAAGTGCATTTTATTATGGCATCAGCATAAGTGAGGTCAGCATATCAACACAGCTGAAGAGTCCTCCTGACCCATTGTTTGGCAGGTTTTATATGGTTGGATGCCCTATTTATCACCCAGTACTCTGTAAAGTGTTTGGTGTTAGGAAGGTCATCAAACCATAGAAAACCTGCCAAACAAAGGTTCAGATCTCTTCAGGTGTGTCAAGGGCACAGAAACCTCTCTAATGTTGGTGATCTATATGATAAATGTACCCAGCAAATTCTGTAAAGTGGTCGTTGATAGAAAGAGCATCAGCTATAGGAAACCTTCCAAAGAAAGGATCAGAGAAACACTTCAGATGTGTCAAAGACATGACAACCTCTCTAGTGCTGGTGCGATGATAAAATGCACTTGATAGAGAGTGGGAACATATGTAAGCAAGACGTGGGTCCCTGGCACATCTAATAAGTCAGTACCTCCACTTGAGTACTGACATGGTCTGTGACAACCTGTCTAACCCTTGCTAGCAGGAAAAACAGTCATAGATGATGATGAGAGAGGGCATCACCAGATTTAAACCTAAAACTGTGAAACAGTAAGGCTTCTACTTAATATAAATATATCATACTAGCATTCTTTTTCAGAGAAAGTACATGAAGAATTATATGTAGAGCATTTCTTCATCATCATCATTTAAAAAATAATATATTAAAATTAACAAAATATATGGGTTAAACAGTCCAGATTAAAGAAAAAGAAAGGATACCTTGAAAAAAGAAGCAAACCGGAATTTTACAGCCCCAGTTAAATATTCAAAGTATCTTTCAAAGCGTGATACTTTTTCAGTTGTTCTGCTATCTATGCCTTCACCGCCAATATCATTATCTCCAGGAACATATATTTTCTGAAAATTAACAAAATATTACTTCAATATACTCTCTATATAAATTTCTACATTTTATTCATGTACATCACAAAACTGAAAGATAAAAGTATATGGAAAACAACATTTTGCTTCATATTTCACAAAAGTTTGAATGCTCTTATAGAAATATACAGAAGTCAAGTGGAAAATACTTTTTTTTAAGATACTGAGACACTAAAAGTTTGACCTGCAAAACAATTTCAATGAATTTAATGAAAATCAAATTTTTAAAGTTTTTCTAAACTGATTTTCAAGTTTACTTCTGAAGAATAATCTAAGTTTTCATTATTTGTTAAACTTGATAATCTGAAATAATTAAATTGCTCTTAAAAATAAGGTATATGGAATGTGTGGAGGCGTGTGTAGCCCAGTGGTAAGGGTGTTAGACTTACGATCATAATGTCGTGGGTTTGATTCCTGGACAAGGTTGTGTGTTGTGTTCTTGAGCAAACACTTCATTTCATGTGAAACCCCAAGCTATTGCTCAGCTGAAAATGAGTAACTGCATTAGCTGAGGGTTTAACCCTTTAAAGGACTGGCGCCCTGTTTAGGTGCGAGTCTTCTATTCTCAGTCTCTTCAGGCCACGGAAACCAACATAAACATCGACCTGATGAGCCTCCAGGCTTGAGACAGACGTAAATACTCATCCTTTTCCACATTTTAGAAGGTTTTAAACCCCACTATCAGGCTAACATTTTTTTAGTGAAAAATATGGCAAAAGCTTCCATTTCTACTAAATTTCAAATTGCTCGCTGTTTCAAAACAAACTTACGAGACTTTATACTTTATTTTAGAATATGTGAGTAGAAGTCTCATGGGTGACGCTGTTCACTTTCCCCCATCTTTGGGGGCTTATATGTCCTACAGTAAAAAATACGTGCGTAGTAGCCATTAACTTTTTCTAAAGTTGTTTTAATTTTCAAAGGTTTGTAACTTGCTCAGCGCTTCTAAAAATAGATTATAAGTATTCTGTTTTATCAAAGGTCCGTGGTAAGAGTGTTGGGCTCAAAATCAGGAGGTTGTAAGTTCAATTCCTGGGCTGGGCTGGGCAGTGTGTTGTGTCCTTGAGCAAGGTGGGAGACTACTGGTCTTCTACAAAAAATCCTTGTCCGGGTTTGTGCCTCAAAGAGGAACTTTCTAGATGCATGGTCAGTTTTATCTGTCCTATCCAACTATAACTACATTATTTTCCAAAAACTAAGCATGTATTCAACTCACTTTCGTTTCAGCAGCATCCTGGAAAATATTCTGCAACCTTTTGTAGTATAATTCATATTCTTCATTAGTTGCAATACTGCCTTCATCCATTAGATCACCAAGAAACAGGATGATATCAGGTGAGGTGTGGAGAAATGCCATACTAAAAGAACGGCTTATATACCTGGAGAAAAAAATGAAAAATAAAATTCATTTTTTAATGTAACAGAACAAAGCTTCTATTTGCAATAGAGATTTATAAATGTAGACTTTTTTTATCATCATCATAACCATTTAACATCTATTTTTCTATATGCCAGGCTATCATGTTGAGGCTAGACAGGTCAAGTGGCCATGTCTTGCTCATACATTCTGTTTTTGGCTTGGTTTTCTACAGCAGGATACCCTTCTGCCAACCATTTTACAGCATGTATAAAGGTCTTTTTTTGTAGCACCAACACTACCACCTTACAGGATGCACTGAGTGTTTATTGTCATGGTACTAGTACGACCACCTTACAGGATGTATTGATGTTTGTATATTAGTATGGGTTGGATATATATATATTTATACAAACCTGTCTGCATCCCACCGTGAAAAATATCCCATTGGGAAAGGTGGCTCTCTTTGGTAACCTTGTATTTGTGGGTCTGAAACAAGAAGGAGCACCATGTCCCCATCATGTCTAAATGAGAAGATAAAAAAAAGAAGATAGAGAATTTTGAGTAATATCAACATGGATTAAATTTCTAGATTAATATTTTCATGGTTAAACACCTTATCTCACATATCAAATCTATGAGATTTTGATATTATTTGTTTTGAGAACAATACTTTAACATAAATATGAGCAACCAGTTACAGTCAGTTTGAAGAGAAAGAAGTGAGAGAATTCTGGCTGCATACGGTCAGTTTAAATCTGTTTCTACACAATATGATAGCAAGGAATTTATTGTAAATGATAAAGTATTGGACAAGATACTATATATTATGTTTTCATATCTTATATTTCTATATTCAAATCTAGTTAGATTCAATCTCACTTTTCATTCCTTTAACTCTCAACATCCTGTACAGCATAAAACCATGTTAGTAAGACATTCTTGAAAAATACAAAACAGCACTATGACGCATCACATTAAAATTTAAAATCTTTACTTTTTTACTGAAAAATTTCACAACAATCTGTCCACTAATAAAGATACTACAAAAATTTGTATTAATAAATTCATTTTTAGATATTTTCTGCTTAATCATTACAGGATGTTAAGAGTTACAGCATACACTCCTATATAAGATACATAAAGATACATATAAGCTACAAAAAAAATTTGATGGGGAGGAGGTTGGCATATATTTGAGGTCGATATTTTGCCTATTTTGCCAATTTTCACCAACTTCAAATTCGGCGAAAATAGGGTGCTAAAATATTTTCACTTTGGAAAGGAAATTTGTTTTTCCTAGTGATTTTTATGTTTTCAAAACAGTTGGAATTGGTAAAAAAAAATCATTATGTAAAAGAGTTGTGAAACAAAAACTATACTCTACATTTAAAACACTTTAACCCTTTAGCATTTACATTATTCTATATATACTATTGTATTTTTGTGGTAAAGGCTTTATCTCACATAATATCGAATCTGAGGTTTTGATGTTATTTATTTCGAGAACAATACCTTAACATCAATATGAGTGGCCAGTTCCAGCCGGTTTGAACAGAAAGAGGTGAGAGAATTCTGGCCGGATACATCTGGTTTAAATATCAAAATATTAAAACTTCATAAATATATTTTCCACTCATAATAATTTCAAAACACCTAAACAATGTGTTGACTAGTTGCCTCAGCTTATACACAGGGTTTGGATTTTTCCCATTTCTCAAGCATAAAATGGGAGGGAGATTATATTCAACTATATACAGTAAGATTGATTAAAATAATTAACCATACTTCACTCCAGAAAAATTTGGCCTTGAATATATCCCTTTAGCATTTAAACCAGCCATATGCGACCATAATTCTCTCACCTCTTTCTATTCAAACCAGCTGTAACTAGCTGCTCATACTGATGTTAAGGTCTTGTTCTCAAAATAAATAATATCAAAATCGTATAGATTATGAAAATATAATAGTAAATATAGAGTAATGTCATTGCTAAAGGGTTAAGCAACATAAAAAAAAATCATTATTTTAGCCAGTTCAATGAACACTCCATTGTTAATATCGAAATTTATCAGACACATGCTTGGTTGAGAAAATTATTAGGTCAAAACAATGCTGACCAGGTATTCTAGTGTCATGCTTTGTATAGTTGCTAAATTACTAAGGTTTATGACACATGCCAATAAACAAGATTTGGAACTTTGTGTCAAATAAATTGAATAATATAATCTGATGTAAAAATGACACACCAAAATATTAGGGACAATGTTTCAACTCAAATTACCACCATATCCATTAAGTCAATGAGACTTGTTACACATCCCTTCAACACTTCTAATCTAGAATAAATAAATGAATATTAAAAGATTTATTATGAAGCAAATATTGTGCTTACTGAGTAAAAAATAAAGATATTAACCCTTTTGAGATGAAGCATATTAGAGATTGTACACTATGAAATGGAAGGTATTATTTAAAATTTTGTAAAAATATATCTGAGTACACAAAGCAAATTATACATATTCTTGAAGATATTTGTTCTGTCTTCCTTTGAGCATTATGAATCCATTTAACTATACTACCACCATTGCATCTAATAATTTATTTTAACAAGCCATAAAGTCAAATTTTAGTTGGCTATAGTAGTGCATATTTTAATAATACTGAAGTGATGAAAGCAAAGACAAACAACCCAGTCAATATTTTATCTTACATTTAGCCCTTTAGCATTTAAACCAGCCGTATCTGGCCAGAATTCTCTCACCCTTTTCTGTTCAAACCAGTTGTAACTGGCCACTCAAAATAATGTAAAGGTATTGTTCTCAAAATAAATAATATCAAAATCTCATAGATTCGATATCATGTCAGGTAAAACCTTTACTGTGAAAATACAATAGTAAATGCTAAAGGTTTAAAAGAAATGACACTAATACTAGTTTGGCACTCTGCTATTTTTTCAATTATTTGCCATAATTAATAATAATTTCATTTGACTTGGCACAAAGCCAATTTTTGTAGGCAACTTGACTAAAAATTGATGTATAGGAGAAATCTTAAATTAGAGTGCATAATTTTAGGCCCTTCTCAAGCATTAATGACTTAAGTGGATCAAATAAGTTACAGCCATGAAATAAAACCAAGTCACTAGGAGCTTACAGCTTAGCCTATGGTATTCATTATATATAGATAGAGGATTATGATGTTAACATTAACTGTATGACATAAAATAGAAATATTAGAGATGGAAAATATCATTACCTTGTTTCCACAGGGACAGGTGGCCACTGGAGGTAGTGGGCAAAATGTAGAATATATTCATTACTAATTAATAATAGTAAACCAGATAGAAACAAAAAACTTTTGCTTGTAATTCTTTTAATGAGGCGAAAAACAATGTTTGGCCCCTTAATACCCATTTGTTCCAGTCATGCTGCAAATTACAAAAAAGAAAAAATTATTCACATAATGCTTCTCATGGATTTTCTCAAAACTAATGCTGTTTATTTACTCTTATGGGTCATAACGACATTGAAGTGAAGTTTAAATTGAGTTTTGAATTCATTGCACCAACTAGGGGCTACTAATGATTGGCCTGAGAGATATTACAGCAATGTAAATATCATATATGTATGTGTGTGTTTATATATATATATATACATATATGTCAGTGAGTGTGTGTGTATATATATATAAATGTATATCAACATCATTTAATGTTTGCTTTCCTTGTTAGCAAGAATATCATCATTACTATTTAACATCTATTTTCCATGTCAACCTCTCTAGTGCTGGTGTCACCATAAAATGCATTTGGTAGTGCGCAGGATCATATCTGAGTTGCAGGCCACCGGCCCGTTTGAGCACTCAGTAGGGTGCGAGAACGTAAGCATGGTGCAGGTTCATGGCTCACTGAGGGGTCAGTACCTCCAATTTTAGTACCAACCCAGTCTGCTGATGATCTGCCCAACCCTTGCTATCAGTGAAAACAGATGTTAAACGATAATACATAATTTTAAGTTTTACATCCAAGTTCTAATTGCATCAAGGCAACACAAGTTGAATTATCTGAGGCAGTCCCTATGCACTTAATGATGCAAGAAATGAATTAAATTCCTCCAGCACAGTGAACTCATTGAGGGAAACACCATGAATAATATATAAACTAAGTGTATGCAAGCTGTAATATATAACATTTCTAAAACTTTGTGTATCTGTCTGTTTCTCCTCCTCTTTCATTTTAATGTAACAATTGCTTGTTCCCCACCAGCCGCCTCAATTTAGATTCCATTTGTTTTATTTCTCCCTTTTTTTATCATTTGCTCTCTCTATGGATATCTATTTCTCTCTTTTATCTCTCCTTCTTTTGCATACTTACCTCTAGACTAACACATTCTGTCTCTGTTGCTCAAAGGTGCTGCTGTTATGTTGTCACAAACGCTATCTACATTTATTTTTATGCATTTCTCTTTCCCATTTTTTAATCTCTCTCTCTTTCACTACTTTGGAACATATTTTTACTCTGCATATGAAAAGTTATTTCATTAACAGACAATATGTATATGCACATATGCATGTAAATATATATATTGTGCAGAGTAGATGCACATGTAATATCAAACATTTTTGCTCACACATACAGTTCAATTAATGATTTACAAGTCTTTTTGTGTTTATTTCTTTGCTAGGTCTGAAGGAAGAAGCTGAGCCCATGACAGATGAGATTGATGCTTTTTATGTTCAGTTCAAATTGTTGCTGATCAACTCCTGCATGAGGGACAACATTTTGTAGAGGAATGACTTGGCATAATGATTAGTGTGATGACTGGGAAGTTAGATACAATATAGGTGATGAGAGAAGGAGAGGTGTCTGAGTGAAGGTTGTATGTGGATCAGAAGCCATTGTAGTAGAGATAGAAAAGGCACAGAGAGGAGACATCTGAAGGCCAGAGGCTGTAGCATATCTGTCAATAATTTGATATTAATCAGACAAATAACCCTCTGGATGCAATCTAGGATGTTTGTGTGTGTAGCAGCAGCACTGTCCTTGATGTGGGAGCAGTACTTTATTGTGGGTATTATCTGATCTTTGTAAAGGATTAAAAGTTGTTAAGGGCCTAAGTAATTTTTAGCTCTGAATTAGGATGTGCATTCGATATGAGAGATCTTTAGTGAGTGGGGCTTAGCATGTGGAGCAAACACAAAAGCTCTAATTGTGTGCTGTTTGTGTTTAAGGGGTACTGAGAACATAAAGAGATGTAACTGAATGTCTGGCATATTACATTTCAGACATTTAAAAAAGGAACATGCTATGTAGCCAGTAAGAGTGTCAGACACTATAAGTTGCAACTCGAGTTAAGATAATTTGAAATCTTTTCCATCATCAATTGTTAAAAAAACAAGTTAAAATCATTTAGTTGTCCATTTGTAACGTATGCTATGCTTTGGTTACATACACACACATCTACAGATACAGACAACAGAAGGAAGGGGCTGGTGAGACTCTATAGTGATGTGTGTGGCGTCCCTTTATGGTTTACTGGCTACATAGCCTATTCGTTTGTATTTTTTTTTCTTTTTCTTCCAGGTCTAATGATGAGGTTTATTTACAATAGTTTATAACTTTGCCTATTAATCCGTATGGTGAGCAAATGGGATCCACGTGCTGGGTTCCCCACAGCCCTGGTGGACAGGATGGAGACGGCGTTTCCCCGGAGGATGGTAAGGGAGATGCGCTGGAAGAGCCATTCCAACTTGCAAGGCTCACACCTGCGGCTGGCCAACTCAGTGCCTATGGTGGTGAATAGGGAGGGAACCCTAGAGCCAAGGACACCAGAAGTCTCCACTGCCAAGGGCATGACCGCGAACCTGTCAGAGAGTGACAGTACTTGGAGAGTTTGGCCTCCTCAGCCCAATGTACAGCAGTACCTTGGTTAGTTGCAGACTGCACCAGGAGAAAGTGTCGCTGTAAGTAGCATGCCAGACGAGGGGTTTGTCACTGCGGAACGGGAAGATGGTCATACCGTCTGACCTTTTGCCATCCCCATCGGCTCAAGCTGGGAGAAGCCTGCAGCGTCAAACCCATGCTTAATGACCTCGTTGAGGGCAGCATGGCGTGGAAGGCAGATGGCACTGTGGCGACAGGAAAGCAGGTGGAGCCACAGCGACATTTATGTGGATTGCAGATCCGGAGTCTAAGCCTCAAGGAAACACTGATGCGCAGGCTATCGTTATCCAGCTGCATGCCAGTGGAGAAAGGGGAAAGGCATGGAGCTAGACACCACTGTGGCATTTGGAGGCCACGCGAAAACAGGCAAGACAGAGCTGGTGGAGCTGGCGCGTGAGCCTGTCTGAGGCCAGGCTGCACTGGATGGCATCCCATACAGTTTGGGGGGACTTGACGTCAGCAGGGGGAGAAAGAGGAGGGACGTCTACTGGGCAAAGTCCCACATCTCACAGGCGACCTCACGTTCCCTGAACACAGAGGGTTCTATTGTTTTGGAGAACCCTACTGACGAGGATGCGGCATGAGGTTACCGATGAAAGAAACGCCGGCAAAGCCAGCGAGATCGGGGACCGGAGGCCAAGTCCGCCATATCTGACAGGTAAAGTGGCCTGTTGCCATCTAATGTCGTCAAACCTGACGTAGCATATCTCCTTAGCTGCCACTCGGTTACAAGTATCGAGGTCAGCGAGGAGAGATGCATGGCTGTAGCACGGAGCGCTGTGAAGGGTGTAGAGGAGCTTCGGCATGGCGAATCAGTTCCTCAACAGGAAGAGAGCTGGGTGGCCGTCGATCAAGCCCAGTCGGCTCGTGAGGGTCTGGAGTTGTTGCAGCCTAGACCTGATGGTGGAGCAGATGGATCAGTGACCCGAGGATGAGGACATCTTCTTTGGGGAACACTTGTACCTGGTGGAGAATGGACTGCACGTCGGAAACGGAGGCTGCAAAGCTCTCAGCATCATGGCCACATTCACCACCTCCGACTTGCACTGGAGGCCAATTCCTGCCAGGGCAGGAACCACCGATTGAAAGTCATGGCAGACAGTCTGCATGAGCCCGCCCAGCGTAGCATCGTCCAGGTACTAAACGTTGAGAGGGGCCATGATACTCCGGCCAATGTGGTCTATACCAAGGGCAAACAGGAGGGGCCCAAAGGGTCGCCCTGTTGGACCCCAGTGGCCGAAGGTATGACCGTATCAGCAGCAAGGAGCATGCTTGGGGCTCCATATGACAAGTAGGCCAGTGGGTAGGCGGAGGGGGCTCAGCTGAGGCAGGCATCGAGCAGATGGTCCCAGCGTATGCAATTAAAGGCATTCATCATGTCAAGATTGACAATGAGGTGCCGGGAGTCCCTGGATGCCAGTTCCGGTGGGCAGCTATTGAAGAACTGCCTGGTTGCATGTGCGGCTCCCTCACAGCCACCGGACACGCCAACACCAATTGCACCGGACTGAACTCCTCACCCAGTTCAGGTGTTATCGACCTGCAGACCACCTTAGCAGCCAGCCTCCGGAAGACATTGCCCACAGCGATGGGGCGTATGCCACCCTTTTTCTTCCTGAGAGTGGCCAGGCTAGCCGAAAAAAGAGGCCTCAGACGTGAGGATCCAAGGCGCCTTAAAATGATTTAAAAAAATTGAAATAATGAAAATACTGAATTGTTGGGAAAATAATCTCCAATGATTTTCCAAAGCTTTAGCAGCATCAGGGCTGGAGTAAATTTTTTTAAAACCTTCCTTATGTACTCAAAAGATTTTGGTGTGTGTGTCCCCATATATAAAGTCTATAATTATTAGGAATGAAGAAGCCAAATACAACTCATTTGAATAAAATGGTGCCTTTCATCCCTTGATGCCCTAAATATGTGCTTATTTATTTTGCTTGATGAGTGTATTAACATGATCATAGCATGTTTATTGATTAGATAACTACAATAGAATAATTTATTTCATCTGGGCTGGCACTGACAAGAGGCCTTGCAAAATTGGTATATTTACATCATTGCTCAAATTGATAAAGATGCGAATTCTAAATAAAGATTAGAGGTACTTAACGCTTTATAACTTGAAAGTGCTGTCGTTGTGAAACAGTGCAATGGGATGGATTTTATATTGAAAAATTTTACTAAGAATTATTTATTTACCACAGAATATTACATATTATCAGAAACACCGTATCCCGCGGCGGCTTTCTGCTAGTATGTGTATGCGTGTGTTTCGTAATGTATCAATGTATATAAATGTATGTAAAGGGAAAACTAATGTTGGCATGCAAATAATAAACTCGCACCAACATATTTCGTATTTGCGGTTTATTTCATTTAATAAAGCGACTTTTATTTACAAAATAATTGCCCATCTCCACCAACTTAATTGAGAAAAGATGTAATAAGCAGAGTAATTGAGCAAAGATGTAATAAGCAGAGGCATGGTTGAAACAGCCTTGCCCAACATCTTCGACGACATTCAAACCCGTTCCGATTTTCGAATAAAGCAATTTCTTTTTAAATCGACTCTATTCTAGGAGTGCGTATAATTAAATAGCTTATAATATAATTAGAATCGCTTATAATTAAAAAGCATTATAACATACAACATATTTGATTTATTCACTATATTTACTTTCATATTTATGTACAATACATATTTGCCGAAGCCATACAGGCACATGCATAGAATTTCGCATTTATTATTTTAGGTAGTCGCGCACACGACTAGAAAAAGTAGCCAAATTACAATTAACTGATGCCCTCCCATCTTAAAAAAAAGAAAAGACACGTTAGATGATGTAGCCCTAGGTGAAATATACCTAAAACATGGGGTGCCAGGGCTAGAATGCTTAGTTCGTATGTTTGGTGAATCAAGCCTTGTTTAGACCCAAACAACTACATTTTTGAAACCATTTAACCTACATTTCATTCTTTTTATATTAAAAAATTAATGATGAGGTGAATATAATTATGACAAGTGAACTGAATATAATAGATTTTTTTTTTTTACTTTATCGAAATAAATGAAATGACAAGGACAAATTTAATAATAGCAGTAATAGATAACCGTAATTTTAACCATTTGTATTAGTAATATTGATCCTGAATCCGAAATTCATATTTAGACTTCAAAATAGATAATTAGACATGTAATTTAATTTCTATGTTTCTTAAAGTGCGATTGTATAATTCACTTGGATGAAGACATGAAGAAAATATTTAAACACCTGCTGTTATTTGTAAATTGATGAGTGGCGGTAATTAGAAACAAAAATAATTTAAGATAATGACACAGAACGGTTTTGCTTAAATAAATGTTAACTTCTTACCTAATTACACATGTTTCTAATTAAATGTATCACCAATTCTTTGCTGAACAAAATATTGGTTCGTGAAAAATTCTGAAATAACCACGTGACTTCCGGTTTTTCTTGATAGTTATTGTCTGTCAGTCGAAACAGTTTCGACTGACAAAAGGTTTTAGTTTCCCTGGGGTTTGACACAAGTAATTTATTAGCCTTCCATTTAGATGATGTTTTCCTCTGGGCATTTAAATTTCAGCTTGACAAGGACACGTGTTCTGTAATTGTTTATTTATTTCATTAATTTCTTGTTCTATAATATAAAAGTAGTTGGATTTTTTGTAAATTACAAATATAAGCGTAAAGGTGGTCGGACAAAAATTCTTGTTATGTGTAAAAATATTAACTATGGCTTTTCGTTTAAAATTATTCTTGTTTGAGTGTTATTGATATTTGCGAAACTGAAAAGAAAGATAAAGTTCGCGGAAATGAAAACGGCGGGTTCTACTCTTTGAGTTAACATGAGTTGTAGAGGTAGTGTTGTGTATATGAATGCACTTGGAATGTCAGAAAAAGACAAATTGATGTTGTTCAAGGGAAGAGTATTAAGATTAGCTGAATCAGGTGTAGAAAACAACCGATTCCACTAAAGTGTGTAGAAAAGAGATAACAACGCGGATCCATCGTGGACTCTTTCGGCCTATACCCGCTTTCTTGTCGCTACAGTGCTTGCCGCCTTCCACGCCATGCTGCCCTCAATGAGGTCATAAAGCATGGTTTGGATGCTGCAGGCTTCCCCTCCCAGCTCGAGCCGGTGGGACTGGACCGAGGAGACGGCAAAAGGCCAGACGGTATGATCATCTTCCTGTTCCGCGGTGGTAAACCCCTCGTCTGTGATGTCACTTGCAGCGACACATTCTCCAGCTGCAACCTGGTGGAGTCTGCGACTAAACCAGGTTCTGCTGCACTTCGGGCTCAGGAGGGTAAACTCTCTAAGTATCGGTTGCTCTCCGACAGGTTTGCAGTCGAGCCCCTAGCAGTGGAGACTTCTGGTGTCTTTGGCCCTAGGGCTACTTCCCTACTTACCACCATAGGATCTGAGCTGGCTAGCCGCAGGTGTGAGTCTCGCGAGATGGAATGGCTCTTCCAGCGTATATCCCCCACCATCCTCCGGGGAAACGCCTTCTCCATTCTATCCGCTGTTGCCGTGGGACAGCCAGCACGTGGGACCCCATTTGCTCATAATACAGAGAGATGGGGAGGGCGAGAGAGATGGATGCAATGACAGTGGGAGTTCGGCTCTTCTGTGTTCGGACCTGGTGTGCAGCGTCAATTGTCCGTAAGGAAATAGTGATTCATATATATATATATATTATCAGATGAAACCTCACAGTCAGGTGTCACACTGGTCTGCTTACTGCCTGTTACACACAGTTGACTATTGATAACGGTGAACTATTAGTTCTGTTTATATAGTCAATGCATGGCCGAGAAGTACTGCTCTCTGATCAATAAACCCGTGACGAGTGGTGAATGTCAATCCTTGAACTGGTTGCATGAGTATCGCTACACATTCTTATTATTAATGCATAAAGGCGGTAGATTGGTAGAGTATCGGACACCATGCTTCATCGCATAAAGTTAACTCCCTTTACTTTCTGAATTCAAATCCTGACGAGGTTAGCTTTGTCTTTCATCCTTATGAGGTCGACAAAATAAAGTACCAGTAACGTACTAGGGTCGATTTAATCGACTTTCTCCTTCCGCAATAGTGGTGGCCTTGTGCCTAAATCAGAAACAATTATTAGTGCATAAGGGCGGGTGGATTGGCAGTATCGTTAAAGCGTCGGACATGCTTTGTGACGTGGAGTTATGGCCCTTTACGTTCTGAGTTCCAAAGCCGCCGAGGTTAGCTTTGCCTTTCATCTTTATGGGGTAGATCAAATAAAGTACTAGTAACGCACTTGGGTCGATTTAATCGACTTTCCCCGCCCCCAAATTGCTGGGTTTGTGCCTAAATCAGAAACCATTAATATTGCACAAGGAGAGATAGAGTCAGCTGGACAAATGCCATACGATACATAATGTTCTGAGTTCAAATTTTGCCTTTCAAACATCTGATAGTTGATAAAATATTTATTAGTAATATTCTGGAAGTTGATTCAACTGACACGAATGGATAGAACGTGGAGCAAAAATGCCTGCAACATTTCGTTACAACCTTTTATGTTCTGAGTTCAAATCGTACCGATATTAAAGTTGCGAGTCATCCTTCGGCGTTTTTTGATTTTTTTTTGCTTTAACTAGACGGCCATCTCCTCTCAGTAATTTAAGTTTATATTCATGTAATTAGAATAATATTCTTTCGCACTTCCTTTAATTATTTTGAAACAAAATCTAATTTCAAACATTTTCTTTTACTCATAAATCATTTTGAATTATGATGTGCGGCCGATTGTCACACTTGGTGGTGACTTGCCCTCCACTTTTTTCATTTTTTCACGGTTTTTTTAATCCCTTTTGTATATATCATGTATTTGCGTTTTCGTTCTGTAAGCATTATATTATTATATTTTTATACAACTGTGAATAAAAAAAAACTGTATGCTTTAACTATAAAAAAAAATTACATATACAAAATTCCTGTGGATATGTGGAAAAGATATCCATGGATATTACGATGTTTCCTCTTCTTTTACAAATAAATTATTCGGAATTTACATGTACAACTGATCTATCAGACACCATTTCTTTTCATTTTATTATGTACGGCGATTGTTGTATACTAAAAACGAAATAACATCCATCTTTCCAGAAGCGGTAATTAATCATTTCGATTTCTACAATGCAACCTAGATCTGAAAGGAATTATACTAGAAAACTTACTCCTCCATAAAAGCGTGGCCTTGAGCCATTGTAAGGAATCAATGTTATTAGTTACTGGAAGCATTTTTTAATAGCCTGCGATAGATTAGTTGCAGAACGTACATTCATGACTCAATGATTACACTGTACAACAAAAAATAATTTTGATCTGCCGCTATTTTTCTTCGTTTAACTAAAAGTTGGCTCCTGATCTCAAATTTTAGACATCACATTGTGTTTTCAAAACATAAGGTTTTATACACCTACAGTAAATACTTTTAAACCATACATGAAAATTTATTCAAGCAACTAATATACTCTTTATTATTAAAATTATGACTGCAATTTAGATAAATATTTTTCAATGATTGTATTTTGTTTTTATTATATTTATGAATAATGTTTCAGGCATTTGTTTTTGTGTCAACAGAAATCTCCCGTCGTATTCAGAATGTTATGTCTTGATGGAATCTCTGACCCTGTTCATCAAGATTGGAATGCAGCAAGACATTCTACAACCTGTTTGTTGATAATTTTTTTCATTTCAGCTCGATGATTCCCAAGAAAGTTTTATGCTGTGATATCTGAGTTACCTCCCTTTGAACTCTAATATTATTTGTTTATTATTGTTTATAATAATTGTTTCTATATTTGGCACAAGGCCAGCAATTATCCCAGTGCATAATAATTGTTTCTACTTTTGGCACAAGGCCAGCAAATATCCCAGTGCATTATTTTATCAACCCCATAAGGATGAAAGGCAAAGTTAACCTCGGCGGGATTTGAACTCAGAATGTAAAGGGCCATAACTATGCTGCAAAGCATTGTGTCTAACGCGCTACCGATACTGCCAATCCACTTCCCTTAATACTAGCTGGTCCCGTGCCGTTAATAATTGCACCACGAACTGTGTCACGCGAATGGGTAATCATCCGACACCCACCTTACAGTCCCGATTTAGTGCCATCCGACCACTTAATGTTTCCAAACCTGAAAAAAAAAATCATTGAAACGTACCCATTTCCTACCAGTTGATGTAAAAAAGCCGCTTTGATATGGCTTAAATTGCATGGCCCTCAGTTTTACACAGATGGAGTTAAAGGCTGGTATCAACGCTTGCAGAAGTGTATTGACCTAGTTAGAGCATATGATGAAGAATAAACACCATAACAAACTGTCCTTTTCCCCCGAACTTTTTGAAGCCTCCTTGTACATAACTTTACTTTCGGTGTCGTTGGGAATCGAGTGATACCATATACATTTGGTCAATTCAAAAGCAGCGAGTGAGATTTTGTTTATTAATTGTATGGGTAATCAAATTAATTGTAGCGTTAATCAAAGTTTTTCAGCTCACCGCATTACATAGGTAAATAACCTACCATATTTGTATCTAATAGACAGAACTGTGTCCCTGAAATAATTTTCATGAACAGATTATTTTCTGTAAAGAAAATATAACAAAAGTTATCTCCCTTAGATCTCATAATACAGAATCCACGTTCTTAAATGAATTATAGTTAATCTTCCCACAAGTAAATAATGACTGCACTTAAAAAAGGCTATACTCCACTTCTCTGGTGCACTCCAGCTTCCAGATTTTCAAAGACTGGCTCTTAGCTTTCATGGCCCTATCAAGGTATCATCTCGTTTCGTAGATAAGAGTCAGTTGAAAATAAAGAAATTAGTGAGCCTTAAAAAAGTTAATTAGAAATAATTTAATTATACAAGTAGGAAAAAATAATATCAGTCAATGACTAATGTTATTTTTGTTATTCTGGTAAGTACAGGAGACAACTCCAGAAAAGTTTCGGTATTATTAAACCTTCTTAACAAAGTAAAGTATTGCCGTTTGTTGAAATAGTGATGAAACAATCACTAATTCAATGCACAATATTGTACGCAGATAAACATAAAATTAGCATATTTCAAAGACACCATCAACAAGAAAAGTGTATAGTCACATTATTGATAGTGTATTTAATATAGTGATCATTACAAAGCTAATTGTAAATAATAATGTGATGAAGAACAAATATTAGTCAATGACAAATATAACTTGATTTGTTTTTCATGAGGATGGCCTCCAGCCCACACTGAAAGTGGTCGTGATGGCAACATGACAAAAAGCACCCAGCTCACACTGTAAAGTGGTTATGATGGCAACACAATAAAAAGCACCCAGCCCAAACTGCAAAGTGGTTGTTTTGGTGCCATGACAAAAGGCACCCAGACCACACTGTAAAGTGGTTATGTAGGTGTCAGACAAAAAGCACCCAGTACTCACTGTAAATGAGGTTGTTGTTAGAAAGGGCATCCAGCTGTAGAAACGAAGCCAAAATCAGTTCTGTATGAGCAAGACATGATCACCTGACCTGGCATTGCTCATCTAACTCATGCTAACGTAGAAAAATGGACATTAAATGGTAATGATGATGATATCATTTTTAAGTAATTCCTTTCAGTAAGTTATTCTCTAAAATATGGAAATTGAGAAACCAGTTCAACAGCTGGATTACTTGGTATGTTTTCTTTAATTCTTTTTTCTCCCAATGTAGCATTGACCAATGAGATTACTATTCCACAGTTACAGCCTTGTCACAGGCCAAGTATCTGTTTATCATTTCTGTTGTAATTTTTATTAATGGAAGTAAGCTTGCTAGCCTTGTTCACCATCCCTCCTTCTTTCTCAATACAGGCTGAAAACTAACCAAGCATTTTGAAGGGCTCCATTCCAGATACTGTCAGCCAGAGCCAACTGAGATTGTGACTCATATCACTTTATTCTATTTCAAAGGAACATTAGATAATGTTATGCTCACTATTGAAATAACATTTCTATACATCATTTCACTTTAATTTCAAAGAGACTGGGTAGTTATCAATAAAACAAGGCTGTTCACTATTTGGTTTTAAGTTTTTTGTTTTGTCCAGTTGTTCTAGTAAAAGAGTGACACTAATTCTAAAATACTGTTCCTGAATTGAAGTCAACCTTCCGAGATCTTCAAGGTATCTACATTAAAGTCACTAATGCTACACAAGGGTGGCTTGAGAAAACATCTGAGGTAGAGACCATGCTCATTATTTTGATGTTTTTTTTAGTTTTTCATCAGCCCTGGTTGAGCAGGCCTATGATTATGATCAAAGGAATTCCAACCATGAGCACCCCATATTGTTTTCAGACATAAATCTTTCGATGTGGCCTTCCGTGTATTTAAAATGTTATGGTGTGAGTTGAGAGAGATTTGGCTGATGTTTTTAGAAGATCAAGTGACCATGTACAGTCTCTTTCATTAGCTTGTCTAATTCACTAGTAAATGTTACTGGCTAATGTGATATTACCTTCAATGCACTCTAACATTAAATTGGAGTTTACTAATTTAGTTGATCTTGTCAGGAGGCTGTTAACAACAGAATGTAATATTTATTAACCCTTTCATTACAATATTTCTAATGGAATACACCACATATGTTTTCCAATGAATTTTGTAATCAACAATTTGAAGAGATTTAGTAATATAGTTATCCATTTTAATAAGCTGGCGTTTGGTAGATAACTCAGCAAAGATATTCTACAATACCATTTTATTATATTTAAATAGGAATACTTAACAAGAGGTTTGTCATCGTAGAATTGTGGTGTTTTGCAGTAGGTTGTGTCAAAAGTTTTAAGAAAACAGTGATTGAGAAATCTGAATTGAAATAAAGTTAAATATTATTGTCTTATAACTGTCATCTCTGCTACTGAGGGAGTGGTGTAGGTATTAACATTAAGGTTATTGTTTTGCTCTAGATGAACCCTGCTTGAATAGATCAATTATCAAAGGAATTCCAGTTAACAATTATTATTAATTGTAGAAACAATTATCATACTAGGTAATGTAAGACCACATTACCTAATATGTTTTTTCTTCATTTAAAACAAGTAGGTTAGGGTTTCAGAAAGATTTGGCTGCAGCTGTTTTAGATTAGAAGATTGACCTGACCTGCTACATACTGGGCTACCAAGGCCTAATTTGATGGTAGACTTAATCTGTTGTTCAGGCCTGGTCTTCAGTTTGAGGACACCCTCCTCCCTCCCAACTGTTGGGTCGTACACATCCACCAGTCTCATGCCACCATTGTCACCTTCACTGCTATTGACATCTAAGATCACCAACCTACCATCCAGTTCCAGAAAAAGGGTTCTTATGCCTATGTCTAAGCTTTTTCAAAACAGCACCATCACACTACTCTATCTGGGTCAACTGAAAGTGGCTTACATGTAATAGTGGTTCAGAAACAAACAAGTGCATCTTGGTTTCACTAATGGCTACTACGTCCAGATATAATGATGAGGTTGTTCAGCAGGTGTCCGTTTCCACACCATCCCCAAGCCACATCCATTTATGTAGCCTATACTGAATATCCCCATTAAAAGAGGAAGAAAAGAAACTCCCTAAAAAATGTTAGTGGGTCACTGAACTTCATCTAACTGTTCATCTTTTACAGAGCCCTTCAAGATTCTTTAAACTAAAAAAAAATTTAAGTTTTCCATATTTTATGGGGAAAAGCTTTCTAAGGGACCAATACACTTCAGAAATTATCCTCATTAAAACTCTTCCTTGTGAAGTTGTAGAGAGGGTTGCTTCATCCAAGCCCTTGTCTGAAGTAAAAAATTTGCTTTTGTTTGTTTGCACAAACTTCATCAACTCCTCATTCTCTTCTGTGTAGTTGAGGAGTTTGTCTATTTTTAGTGGTTCATGGAGTTGTGGTTGATATTCTTGATGTTGCTGCTGTTGTTATCCTTGGTGTGTCTCTTGTAGTTGTTGTGGTTGTCGTTGTTGTATCTTTCTCTGGTGGTGCACTTTTTTTTTTGTTACTGTAGATCTTGTGTTTGTCACTGTTGTTGCTTTTTTAAAAAAGTGATTTGGTTTGGGTATTTTGGTGTGTTGTATGCCTTGGTGCTACCCCCCCCCCCCGGGGGGGGGGGGGATGCTTTTTTATTTTATCCTAACTTAGGCCAGGAAATGTTGTACATATGAATTTGAAACAGTCGCCCTCTACACCCTCTAGCTTTGACAAACTGCTTCATTAGTCCTAGTTTAATATGAAGGGGTGGGAAGATGATTTTCTCCTGCCCAACAAGTGGTTGATGTATGATATTCTCCCCAACAGTCAACCTTTTTCTAACTGGCCAGTGCTTCTGTTCCCAATGTTTGTCTTTCACTCGGCTATCCCATAAACACAGGAAACACGGATATTTTGTATACCCTCCTTGTTGGCCAAGTAAAAAGTTGACCATTTTCAGATCCACACATATGTCCCATTAGTGTTCATCATACTTGAGTAAATCTAATACAGTTTTTGTTTTCATGCTTCTCTTTTAAGTGCACAGAGTGACCAATAGGACTTGCACCTAATAAGTTTCCATTATGGAGTAATACGCATTTTAGACACTTCTTTGAACTATCTATAAAGAGTCTCCATTCATGAGGATCATACTGTAGAGAACCCATCGATTTTAACAGTCCTGTCATGCCACAACAGTAAACAAAATCTTTTTCAGCTTTAAAGAATGATAAGAGATCTTTTTCCCTGTTCCACTAAAAAGCTACATTTGTTTCTTTCTGCAGCATATTCTTCTCTTTGAGTCTAGAAGCTAACAGTTCTGATAACTCATTTGACAGGCCTAAGTCTCTAACTAAATCATTCAGCTCTGCGTGGTTGAATTTTTTACATTCCTTGGTTGCTGTATCTACAAAGTCTGTATCACTCTTATGTTCATGATTTTCATCTGATACACATATATCACTTTCATCTTCCAGTGAAGGTAATTCTATGTAAACGGGTACTGGTACTTCATCTGAGTGAAGGGATGAATTGTTGAATCTAGATTTGGGTAACTTATTTTGTGTTGAGTTTTCTTGCTATAACCAGAAGTCTTTGTGAGACAAAAGTAGCAATCTTCTGCATGGTTCTTTGGTTCCCTCCATACCATAGGAATGCCAAATGCTAGTTGTTTCCTTGTGCCCTTTGTCCATTGGCATATATTTTTGACACATGGTTTACATACATTGTGCGTGGTCCACGATTTATCCTGATCACCAATTTTAAGCTTAAAGTAAGCAAAGTATGCTCTTTTCACAAATTCATTAATGTTCTTTCTTTGACTTGGTATTGTAAAACTACCACATATATAGCAAAAAGAGTCAGGGGAATGCAAACATTTTCTTTGTAATGAAGCCATGCTACTGAACACCTGTGATATTTCTTAAAATCAATCTGAAAAGGGGGAAAGTGATTATTAGAAATAATATATTATATAATATATCTATTGTATAATACAGGGTGTCCCAAAAAATTTGACATCATTTTAAAAGCAAATATCTCGAAAACTACTAGGTCTAGCTCAATGAAATTGAACAGTTTAGGTGCTGAACGTCAATTTTATTCACTCAAATTTTGCGACCGATTTCACAAGTGTTCAATATGTGCACCGCCTGTGACACGGCACACGTCAAGTCGGTAGTCAAGCTCTTGCCAAACACACTGTAGCATGTCTCCAATAACATTATCCAGTGCGGAAGTGATTCTCTGCTTGAGTTCATCAATGTTAGCAGGAAGAGGGGGACATGGACCAGTCCCTTCACATATTCCCATAAAAAGAAATCACACGGGGACAGGTCCGGTGATCACGGCGGCCATTTCATCAGCAAACTGTCTTCATCTCCACCACGCCCGATCTATCTGCCTGGCAGATTCTCATTGAGATAAGCACATACTGTCTTCTTCCAGTGGGGTGGAGCCTCATCCTGTTGAAAAATGAAGTTCTCATGTTCACTTTCAATGAGCTCATCAATTAGCCAGTTCCGAAGCATTGGCAGATAACCCTCTCCGGTCACATTTTCGTCAAAGAAAAACGGGCCGTGAATTTGGTTGATGGAGATGGCACAGAACACATTCACTTTTGGCGAGTCCCTCTCATGTTCAATTGTGGTATGGGGATTTTCTACACCCCAAATGCGAACATTGTGCCTATTGACTTTTCCATTCGTATGAAATGTGGCTTCATCACTGAAAATTAGACGTTCGTCGAACTCGTCTTCTTCAAGTTTCTGTAGCATGTCAACACAGAATTCTTGACGTTTTCGCTTGTCATCTGCTTTTAAAGCCTGAACGAGCTGCAGACGGTAGGGTTTCATTTCCAATCGTTTCCTCCGGATACGCCAAACCGTCATTCAAGGAATCTGGGTTTCCAAACTTGTTCTCCTTACGGACTTCTTGGGGCTTCGCAAGAGTTTTTCACGAACTTGCTCAACCTTCTCTTCTGATGTTGATGATGGTCTTCCAGATCCTTTAGCCCTGCATAAGCAGCCTTTCTCTTTAAATTTTTGGTACCAGGTCCAAATTTGTTTGCCAGTTGGTGACTTTTTTCCAAATTTTGCATTGAAGGCATGCTGCACAGTCTTGGGTGACTGTGTTCGAGCATATTCCAAGATGCAAAATGACTTTTCTTTAGAAGTGAACGGCATTTCTCAACCTGAAAAAAGAAAAATATAAAAGATTAAATATAAAATCTTGATCTGTTTCTATACATTCTGTGAAAATTTGAGGTTATTTCAACAAGAATTGCCAAAATTATTGGTCTGCGAAATGATGTCAAATTTTTTGGGACACCCTGTATATTATATAATAGATATATTAATATATTATATATTATATCTAGGTGTATCTAGATAGATAAAAATATGTCTCAATACATAGATAAAATAAAATGTCAACATAAAATATTACCTATATCTCTTGTAGTTATGGGTGGGGCCAATATGGACCAAACCATAGCTACGTGATAGAAAAAAAAGTATTGTCATTTTTAAACTCAGAGGCCCCAAATAACTCAAGAACAGGTCTCAAACTTAAGTCAGCAGGAAAAAAAGCAAAATTTTGTTGACCAGTGTAATGAATAATATAAATCAAGAGTATGTCATAGGCTTTTTTTCTTTTATTTTTTGTCCTTGAACATTGTCATTTGTACAAAACATTTTAAAAACATTTCATCAATACTCTCGTAATCTATACCTTTGAAAATATATCTTTGGAAATTTCGCATCTTCGGCAACAAACCTCGGAAAGGAAGACCAACAAATACCGGGGATTGTCCGGCTGCTTCCTCTTTGTACGGGTCGCCGTCAAGACCTCAGGCGTACTTGGACCCCGTACTGCCGAGCTTCTCAGCAAGATCGATGCGTCAACAGCCATTCTATGGAAGGAGCTCCGCGAGGTGGGGTGGCTGTTGCAGCGGGTGTCGCTGGCGATTGTCCGCGGAAAAGCTTTTGCGGTCTTGTCCGAGGGGCGCAATCCCAACACCGCCGCGCTCTAGGCCTAGAGCCCATCACCCCCACCCCCACATTCTTCGGTGACCCCTAGAGCAGAGCTATTGCCCTTCCCATCATTTTCCGTTTTTAAATATCGGTAGTGTTGTTATTTGAAATAGATTTATTGACGATCTTTTTCAAATTTTTATTAATAAAACATATTTAGCTGACAGATAAAAACGGAGAGAAAAAGGTTTTTTTACTTAGAAAATAAAAACTAAAATCTATGCATTAATAAGAAAGTTATGAGGAAACAAAACTAGTTATAGTTTGAATTTAGATGTAAACAACCAATTAACTAATCCAAAACTCTATTTCGTTTCCCAGTTGAAACTAGTATTTCTCTTACGATTTGTAAGCCTTTGCGAAGGGCAAGAACGCCACGTAATTGAATTCTACTTACTCTATTAATATGAATGAAGCAACCTGCTGGTTCAGTAGACGGTCTATGTATAAGAGAAAACGATGCGTGTGTTTTTCGGGTGAATTGATGATTTACGGCAATTCGGTGTACAACTGTCGTTAAACTTGAATTAGCAAAGGTAAAACGTTTTCTGGCTAAATGCCGTCATTCGTCTGTCACCATTGTTAATTGGGTGTATACCTATTCATAACAACAAACCAAACCAATACGCATGTTCTATTTATTAGGTGCCTTGTTATTAGAGCATTGATTTTAGTATTGAATTGTCAATGAATTTTACTTCTTCGATCGAAGCGTCGGCTGAAGGGAAAAAACTGCTCGCTAAAATTATATGCTTGTATCAAATAAGAGCAGCAGAAATTCTGCTACTAATTCTTTTTGCCGACACATAACCCAGTGTAGATACATGTTTTGTAACATGAAAATTTGCCGCCTGCGAAGGCGAGCTGTAGGATCTTTTTTTCTACTTCTTGTTCTATGTTGTGTCGTTGTTGTTTATGCTGCTCTTTTAAGATCCAGTAAGTCTTCTGGTTCTGTATTTCGTCTCCAGAAGAAAAACCGTGTACACAAGAAAGTAAATAAACACAATGCAAGTATGCTAGTGGGTCACGCGAAAGGTAAAAAAATTACCATCTCTCACGAATTGCCCATTTTTATCGTTGAAAATCACCAAGAAGGTAGGAAAAGATTTTATTATTATTATTTTGCGGTATTTAGTGAAGACTTTTTATGTTATGTGTTCAAATCCTGCCTAGATCAACTTTGCCTTTCAACCTTCGATAAAATAAAAGTACCAGTTAAGTCCTGGGTCGTTATAATTGACTTCCTCTTCCTAATATTACTGGCCTTGTGCTTAAAGAAAAACTCGTTGTTATTATTAGAACAACAGAAATGAACTATCAGCACCATCGTCATTTATCCACGCTGACATGATATGGACAGGTCGTTACAGACCAAGTCACTGCTTAATCAGAATAAATACATATATAAATTATTATATACCCGTACATAATCTCTTGTTTTACTTGGGGAATAAGTAATATTCAGTTTCTTCACGAAATTGTAACAAATCTATTTGTGGATTTATGCATAGCTACAATTTAGAGCCCTCCTCCCAACTTTCTTTCCTCATAACTCTATTAAATTATATATTTAAAAAAATATGTTGATGATTATGTTGATGAAATGTAAAATAAAATAGAATTAATTTTTTCAATAGTTTACTTTCAGTATCGTTAATGTTTTCGTTTACTAAATTCTATTTTTGTTTGTATCATAGTAGACTAAACGTGAAACCCATCCAGAAATTTGTACTTTAGAATTTTATCTTGATAACGAATATCAACCAGGAAACAAAAAAAGCCTAATCAATTGTAATCAAATGAAGACATTAAACTAGTTTTGACCCCCCCCCCCCCATATATCATGACTTAAACGTCCACTTTTCCAGGCTAACGTGGGTTAGACGAATTTTCCTGTTGTGAGACAAGTTAGATCAGATGACCGTGTCTTGCTCATACAGAATTGTTTCTGGCTTGGTTTCTACAGCTAGATGCATATTTCCTAATGTCAACCACATTTACAGCGTGGATAGGATACTTTTAACCTTGGCACCAAAACGACCACTTTTCAGTGTGGGCTGTATGCTTTCGTTTTGTCGTCAAGATGAACACCTTATAGTACAGTCTGGGTGCCTTTTGTCGTATCACCAACCCGACGACTGCAGAACGACCCGGGGACCTTCTGTCGAGCCACCAATACGACCACATTACAGGGTGGACTGAGTGCTTATTTGTCATATCACCAACACAACCACCTTACACTGAGGACTAGGTGCTCCTTTGTCATGTCACCAGTATGAGCACCTTACATGGTGGACTAAGGGCTTATGATGTGTCAGCAACATGACTACCTTACAAGATGGACTGAGAGCTTTTGGCCGTCCGGCTTTCCATGCTTGTATGCTTGGGTTGGTCAGGAGCGGTGCATCAGTTGTGGAAAGTGTGTATATAGGGGGGAATATATATAATAAATATATATATGAAGACTAAATATAACCCTATTCTCATTTATTTGGTGTACTTGAAAAATTGAAAGTATGTAAAAATATTTTATTTCCAGTTATTCATATGATCCATTAATTACATTACACTTCAGCTCATATAACTTTGATTAAGGTTCTTTTCGTTCTTTAATGGCTCTTCTCTACTCCTATTACAATTGGTGTCTATAGCTCATCTCGCATTTTCCCTCCCACACACCACCATAGCTACCTAGACAAATCAAACTACAGTAGTGCAAATATGTTGTAACTGTTAACTCAATGTCTATCACAATGTAGACATGATGAAAGGAAGATCAGGAGAGATTGTAGTGATGCTAGAACGAAAGAAAATTGATGTGTGCTGTGTACATGAGACTAGATGAACAGGAATGTCAGCCAGATTCCTTGTGGGCAAAAAACGATGTCACAAATTTTTCTGTGTGGGCAATGACAACGGGCTGGGTGGTGTAGGTATTTGTTAGCAGAAAAATGGGTAAATAAGGTGATTGTTGTAAATAGAGTGATTGACAGAATCGTTTAACTTTGACTAGTCCTAAATAGAACTGTAACAATCATTTCTGCATACACACCTCAATGTGGACTGTTAGATGAACTTAAAGGCAGGTTTTACAAATCTCTAATGCACACTACTTCCCAAATAAGCGAAGGTGACTTCATAATCATTTCAGGTGACTTTAATGGGCATGTTGGGCAACATTGTGATGGCTTCTACAAAGTCCATGGAAGTTTTAGGTTTGGCACAAGAAACGAGGAAGGTTTCGGGCTCCTAGAATTCTGATGATCTATCTATCTGTAAAATAAAATCCCAGACAATCACTTGATCACCTATAGATAAGGTGGGCATGCCAGCCAGATAGATTTTACTCTACGAGAAGACGAGATAGAGTGATGGTTGTAAGCACAAAGTCCCTCTCTTGTGAGGAATGCACCTCTCAACATAACCTAGTAGTTAGCAACTTTATAGTTAGGTCTAGGTGAACTTGGCAACAAAGAACAGCCTGGAGGAGAAGAATGTGGAAGTTAAGGGACCCCTCAACCAGTAACAAATGTAGAGGTATGTTGCTTGATACTTTTGACAGTAAGGAAAAGCAAATAAAGACATACAATATAGAGGAGCAGTGGATGTTCTTGAAGATAATCTGCTGAAGGTAACAAACAAAATCTGTGGTTGGAGCAGGTCTCTAGTGAGGAGAGTGACTTGGTGGGAGAAATGTAGGGTGGATGAAACAATTAAGGCTAAGAGACAAGCATGGAAAGAATGGCAGAATGGGGGAAGTAGAGAACACTACCAGCAGGCTAGCTGACAAGTATACTTTGCAAGAAGGGAAGCAGAAAATAAAAAATTGAAGCTTGTTCTGCAATGTGAGTACCAAAGTTGTGAGGTGTTCAGGATTGCAAGGCAGTGTGTTGGAAAATTGAGATATTGATGGGGGAGAAGTGTGTCTAAGATGATAATGGCATACTTGCTCCTACTGACACTGAAAAAGAAAATAGCATGGAAGTGCCTCTGTGAAAGAATACTGAATGAAGTGAATGCATGGGAGAAAAATAGTTTGCCCCATGTTGAAATCATCTGGGATGGTGGGCCACGCCTTAATCACCTGTATTGTACTCCAAATTATACCAGATGTCGGGGAGAAGTGTGTCCTTAATGATGATGGTGTACTTACCATCACTGACGCTGATAAGAAGGTAGCTTGGAAGTGTCACTACGAAAGGCTACTAAATGAGGAGAATAATTGGGAGAAAGCCAGTCTCCCCCACATCGATCCAATAGAGGGACCAGCAGTGCAAGTTGAAGGTAGTATAATAAGTAAGGCGATCAAAGATATGAAGACAGGCAAGGCGGCTGGGCCTTCAGAAATAGTTGCTGAAATGCTGAAAGCATCTGGAACGGTGGGACACACTATGGTCACCCGGATAGTAAACCAAGTCATACAGAATGGGGTCGTTCCGAAGGACTGGCGTAGCAGCATCATCATTAACTGCTACAAGGGTAAAGGAGATGCCCTAGCTAGGGGAAACTATAGAGGCATTAAATTAATTGACCAGGTCATGAAGGTCACAGAAAAAGTAATAGCACAACTAATCAGAGAGCGAATCGATCTAGATGAAATGCAGTTCGGGTTTGTGTCAGGTAAAAGTACCACAGACGCTCTTCATTGCACGACAACTACAGAAGTACCTAGCTAAAAGTAAACCCCTATACTTAGCTTTTGTTGACATGTAGAAAGCCTTTGACAGAGTCCCCCGCTCCATTATCTGGTGGGCTCTTAGAAAACTAGGTGTTTAGCGTAAAAGTTGGTGTTCATCAGGGCTCCATCCTTAGCCCCCTACTATTTATTATTGCCCTTCAGGCTATAACAGAGGAGTTCAAGACCGGCTGCCCATGGGAACTCCTATATGCAGATGATCTAACGCTCATAGCTGAATCAATGGCTGAATTAGAGAAGAAATTCCAAACATTGGAAGCATGGCCTAGAATCAAAAGGCCTTAAAATTAACCTGTCTAAGACTAAAGTTCTAGTTTGTAGGAAGGAAAATATGGCACTGGTCCCATCTGGGAAATGGCCATGCTCAGTGTGTAGGAAAGGTGTAGGCAGAAACTCCATTTTATGTCCCAAATGCAAAGTATGGGTGCATAATGTAGTGGGATCACAGGTAAGCTAACTAAGAATATAGATTTTATATGTGGCCGGTGCTCAGGTGCAATAAGTAGCAGCAAGTGCCCACAGAATACTAACTCATTCCATTGCACAGATGGTTCTATAGAAATAGTGGACACCTTCCGTTACCTGGGTGACAAAATCAGCAGTGGTGGAGGGTGCTCTGAAAGTACAGTAGCTAGAGTCAGAACGGGATGGAAAAAGTTCAGAGAGCTTATACCACTATTGGCCGCTAAAGGGTTTTCTCTAAAAATGAAAGGCAGGCTGTATGATGCCTGCATACGAACAGCAATGTTACATGGCAGTGAGACTTGGGCATTGTGTGCAGAGGATATACGCAGACTGGAGAGGAACGAAGCTTGCATGCTCCGTTGGATGTGTAATAGTAATATACGTGAACGGCAAAGCATAAATGAGATAAGGGAGAAATTAGGAATAAGAGGGATCAGATGTTGTTTACTCGAGAGAAGACTACGTTGGTATGGTCATGTGAGGCGCATGAAAGACGACAGCTGTATAAAAAAATGCAGGGCGATAAAAATAGACGGTAGCCACGGAGTAGGCAGACCCTGAAAAACCTGGGACGACTTGATAAATTCCGACCTCATACACTTACACCTCTCTAAGACAATGTCACTGGACTGAGATCTTTGGCGCTACACAGTAATACAGAAGACCCGCCTTGCCTAAGTACAAAGCGAAACCTACAGTCAGTAGGCACCTCTTAACAAAAATACACCCCCCGTCCCACTACCCCCACCCCATCCACACCACCCCTTTCGATGTAAAGTTATATTGGTGCCACAACATCTAGTCCGAAATAAATGAGGTCGTGTAGGTGTCACGACAAAAAAACACACAGTCCATGCTGTAATGTGGCCGTGTAGGTAACACGGTAAAAACCTCCCAGTCCACACTGTAAACATGGTTGGTGTTAGGAAGGGCATCCAGCCATAGAAAACCCGCCAGGCAGTCCTATACGAGCAAGACAACCAATCTTGCCTCAAGTGGGAAAATTCCTGTCCAAACCCATGCAAGCGTGGAAGATGGACGTTAAACGATGATGATGTGTTATACCCAATGACTGGTGTCACAGCATCATTGTCAACTGCTACAATGGCAAAGGAGGTTCTCTAGACAGAGAAAACTATAGAGGCATCAACTTAATGGACCAGGTCATGAATGTCACAGGAAGTTATAGCACAGTTGATTAGGGACTGAATGAACCTAGATATGCAGTTTTGTGCCATGTAAAAGTACCACTGATGCCCTCTTTGTTGTGAGGCAACCACAGGAAAAGTACCTAGCTAAAGGTAAACCCCTCTACTTGGCATTTGTTGACCTGGAGAAAGCTTTTGACAAAGCTCCCTCCCCCTGTTCCATTATCTAGTGGGCTCTTAGAAAGCTTGGAATAGATAAATAGCTTGTGAGGGCAGTACAAGCCATGTATAGAGGAGCAGTCAACAAGGTTAGAATTAGCATTGACTAGCCTGTTCTCTTTTGTGTCAGTTGCTATTGATACCTTCAGTATTCTTGATCCCTAGACTGCCATTTTCCTCCACTGAGTTTGGATGAGGTGGAATGGCTGATACAATAGGTATCACTAGCCATTTTCCACAGTAACACCTTTGCCATCTTGTCTGCAGAGCATAGCTGAAATATGCCACGCATCCATGAGTGTAGAGCAGAGATTCCAAAACCTTTTAAATCATTGACCGCCTCATTGACATTGTATAAACAAGCAGACCGTGTGCCTGATTACAGATACCAGGTGCACAATCTTTGCATGACCGAGGATTGTAGCCCTTTAAAAGAGATAAGCTGTGTGAAAATGTGACCCACAAACAGTGATCTCAATTTTTGTATGCCTGTGTAGTTAGCTGTAGCATATGAAACCCTCCATACATTTATCACTTCTGTTTGACCTTTCAGGAATAGTCTCTTCTAAGCCCATCTCCGTGTATGACTAACCACCTAGTTCAGCACCTTGTTTCAATTATACCTGGATATGCCAAGGAAACCTTCCTGCATTTAGGTTTGTAAGGGATGAGCTTCAACCTGCATCTAGGTTTGTAAGGGATGAGCTCCTGTAGCAAATGCTCAAGAGCAAAAATGTACAGGCACAATGAAAGAGGTTAACTTTGATAGACTAAGCATGTGATTCAAAAACGTTCCAATAAATGATTATTTAATCTGATCACTGAGCAGATTTCGTAGTACATTGATGTAATCTAGCCTTTGAAAATGAGGCAGAAGCCAGTTGTACTGAGGATAGCCTTCAGGCATTGATGATCAATGCTACTGAAGTCTTTGGATTGATGCCAGGTATATTGCCCATCCTCTCTATGATGTATCACATTAGGGGGTGGTTGTTGTGGATAGATCTGCTGGAAGTACCAGTCTGCATGCTGCTGATCATACTTTAGTCAAAATCTTAAACTCTGTATTCTACAGTCATGTTCATAGCCTTACCCTGCAGCAACATTGTTCTTTTGCTAACATTGTTTGGAATGTGCTCAGTCTGTTGTCAGTTGTGATTAGTGTGTGGAAAACAAGCCTGACATGGATTTATGAAAATGTAGCTCTGGTGGTATTTTCCACAGAAATATATCTAATGGTGTTTTTAGGACAAACTCCTGAAAATCCTATCCATTAGTTCAGCGGCCGCCAACCTTTCCAACCTCATGGACCACTAAATTCATAATTTTAAATCCTGTAGACCACTATTATGAATTTTTTAAAAAAGATAGATGCATTAAAATTTTTCTGCAGACCACCAAAATCTTCTCACAGACGAGGTTGGCGACCGCTGCTTTAGTTTATATTTTGCTGTTGAATTGTTTTGAATAGTCCCCCAGCTCACTGTTGTTTTTGTTGTTTCTTTTTATGTATTTTTTTATGTTTGTGTATTTTTCTGCTTTTTTTGTGTTTTGCTGTTGTTGTATCTATAGTTGTTTTTGCTCGTTTTGGTGGTGATAGTGAAGGCGGTGACAGGGGGGGGGGGGGCATACGAGGCTAGTGGTGGTTATCAGGTTCTTTGATGTCTCACCAAATCTTACCTTCAGCATTTTGTATCACTGTTTCTATTTTTATACAACAGTAAAGTTGAAAGAAGTTGTGTGTGTTTCGTTGTTATTTCTTTATTTCTTTTTGTTATTTGTGTGTTTTGCTGTTGTTTATATTCTTATTGTTGATTCTATAGTTGTTTTTGCTGTGGTTGTGATTGTGGGTTTAGTTCTGTTGTTATTGTGGTGGTGATAGTGATGGTAGTGGTGGTGTTCAAGTTCTTTGATGTCTCATCAAATCTTATTGCATAACTGTTGCTGGTTTTCTTGCTTCTTCTCTACCTGTACCCAGAGCCCATGAGAGGGGGGGGGGATACTTTTGTTCTGGGGGCCCATGAGCTAAGAAGACTCCACAGCAACTATGCAACATCCATTTTGAGAAAAATCTTTGCCTGCTTCGGACCTCAAAGGAGTCTTGTGCCACCTTCCAAAGTTTCTCTTGGAGGCTCTGCCTGTACCACTAGTTTTTACCGTGGTCTGTTCTCTTTTTCATCATTTAATGCCGTGCTTTGGGAGAGAGAGGATAGAGTGAGGGATAGCAGTATGTCTGCACATGTGTCTATTCTGTTTCTATTTTTTTGTGTTAATACACTACATTCTTTGGTGGGTAGGGTTCATGTTAAATATATTTTTGCTGATGTGGTTTGTCATCTTCAGCATAGCTACTGTGCTGGATGCCATTGTTGCTCGTGGTCTTTGTGCTGGTTGTTCATAGTGATGTTACTTCCACTATTTTGGTCACTACATGGAGGCACATGGCTTAGTGGTTAGAGCATTGGCCTTGCAATCAAAAGGTTGTGAGTTCAATTCTCAGACCGGGTGATGTGTTGTTTCCTTGAGCAAGACACTTTATTTCACATTGCTCCAGTTTACTCAGCTGTAGAAATGAGATGATAGGACTGGGGTCCATATCATTCCACTGTAAAGTGGTCGTGCAGGTGCCACGGCAAAAAAGCACCCAGCACTCACTGTAAATGAGGTTGGTGTTAGGAAGGGCATCCAGCTGTAGAAATCAAGCCAGAATCAGTTCCCGTCCCACCCTTGCAAGCAGGGAAAAGCGGACGTAAAATGATGATGAATGATGATGATACAGCTCTGTGCTGATAAGAGGGACAAGGAAGGATTTGTGTATTCTCCACCACAAGACAGAAAACCCTCAAGTGGGTTATGCTCCAACAACAATCATTTAGGCACATGACCATCAATTTTGAGGGGTTTGGACAGTCAATTATATCGATACAGTATTTGACTGGTACATTATTTTATCGACCTTAGAAGGATGAAAGGCAAAGATCACCTCAGCGGCATTAGAACTTAGGACGTAAGGAGCAGGAGCAAATACTGCTAATCTACCACCCTAACAACAATTATAATAATGGTTATAATAATTATTTTTTACCAAACTACATCAACAGTTTGGTATTGTTTTTGTTATGATCTTTAACAAAAATTCTGTATAAAGTCCTCCATATAATAATGCAAGTGTATAAAAAATTTAGACTTTACAATCTTTATATATGTATATATACTATCTTCCTTATATATGTATTCAGTTGTTCCCCAGTATTTGCGGGGATTATGTTCCTAGCGCACTCGCGAAGAGTGAAAAATAGCAAATATTCGACGTGGTCCATAAAAATGCCTATAAGCGTCAAAATATAACGTAAAATATAATTTTAAAAAAAAAGCGAGTGTGAAGAGGCGTCCAATAGGTCGGAAAATATGGTATATTGTTATTAATAATTTAGCATTAAAAATGCCATTAAAAAATTGTGCAAGATATTTACGATTCCGCAAATATGCCGTGGTTTCCATGAACAATTATTAGTTAGGTTCTAAAGAAAATTTCGTGAATAACCGGACTGCAAATGACAGGGGTACACTGTATATACAATTTTCCTTTATAGGAAGACCCTTTCCATCATAATTTTATGTAAGAACATTTCTTAAGTCATGTTTTAAACCTCTGCTTAATAATAAGAAAGTTAGTAAATCATTCCAAATCCTTGATTATTTTCAAAATATTTTAAAAACCATAGGTAATGTTTTTAATTAGAAATATGGCCACAAAAGGGGTATAGCAATCACAACCTAATAAAAAAAGTGGGCCAATACTTTATTCTTGCAGCCATCTTGTTTCTGTTAAGAGCCGGGGGATACACTAAGAGCTAATTGAATAATGTTCATTTATACATTAGCCTTGCTACTTACAGACACTTGTACCTGTGCTTTATGATTCCCAAATTCTGCATATGTTTAACCCTTTAGCATTTACATTACTCTATATTTACTATTACATTTTCATGGTAAAGGCTTTACCTCACATAATTATCTCACATAATATCGAATCTATGAGATTTTGATATTATTTATTTCGAGAACAATACCTTAACATCTGTATGAGTGGCCGGTTACAGCTGGTTTGAACAGAAAGAGATACAGCCAGTTTAAATGCTAAAGGGTTAATGACTACACAAAACAAAAACTAATACCCCTTCTCTTCAAAAACTTTTAATAACTAGATAACATTTTCTTATGAAACTGTCTATTGATAGAATAAGTTATAATGTTCACACATGATATTTGAGACAGCGTTTTTATTTAGCCTCAAATGTGTGAACGATTGCAGATGGTAGCATTGTTATTCGCTGCATTGTGAAACTTTGTATAAAGCAATCTTGACCTTAATGTATTTATTAATGTAGTTACTTAGAATTAGGTTTTTGTTCCCACTGAAACCCCCCTCCTTTGTGTGTGGGTGTGATAATAGTCAGGCAAAGAAATGCCTACTGAATATATTTTCCTTTATTAAAACAATTAGTTTTTTTTTATGTAACCCTTTTGATACCAAACTACCTAAAACTCCCCCTGGTGCTATGGTACAAAATTGTTTACTTTAATGGCTTTATATTCATCTCAAACCTTACATTTTAATTTTATATAAGAACTTTTGAGTTGTTCCAAATACCAGATTTATAATGAGAAAATCCCTCCTAATTCTTGGTTATTTTCAAATCTTTCATAAGAAATATGGTAACAAAAGGGTTTAAATAACCTTGTCTTCATTGTTACTTCTAACCAACCAAACATACACATACATATTTGTGGTACTGCTACTGAATCTTCAAAAACCTTTCATATCCTGCCCATGAATAATAGATAACTCATGCCTGAAAGGTCTCATTATGAACAGAGATCTTGAATAAGACTGAATTCCAAGAGCTAGCCTCTCCTTTCTAATTCAGAAAATACTTCAGCTCTGAAGTTGTTGATTTTCTGCAAGGTACAAGTGGAAATTTCACTACTCGGTTACTTGTGGGAATGTAGTTACCACATGCACAAGCATTCAACTGATGAGCAAAACAGTCCAACCATTTGCCTACAGACATATTTTATCCTCCTATTGTCTCTTTTTCTTTCTGCTACAGTAGTTCTTGTTCCCTTAACCCTTTAGCATTTACATTACTCTATATTTACTATTGTATTTTCACGGTGATGGCTTTATCTCACATAATGTTGAATCTATGGGATTTTGATATTATTTATTTTGAGAACAATACCTTTACATTAGTATGAGGGGCTGGTTATGGCCGGTTTGAACAGAAAGAAGTGAGAGAATTCTGGCCAGATGTGGCCAGTTTAAATGCTAAATGCAATATGTGTACTAACAATATTCAAACTTATTCCATGCATACTTCTTCTCACACCATCCTGTGTCTCACTTCCAAAACTCTGCATTAAATAAACACTTTATCTAATCATTCATCCTACATTTTCCTTTTATTTTCTGTATTGAAATTCAAAGCAACCATTGATTTCACCAGTTTGGATGGTTAGAAGCACTGTGAATTTTCCCTGCAATAATAAATAAAAATTGTTTCTACCTCCCTCATAAATAGGAATCTTTTGTCAACAGAAACATCTTTGAATGAATAGATAGGGTTGAACAACTATTTACATTCGCATACAGCCCACCCCCTCTCCTGGACTGAACTGGTACTTTTTTTTTAATGATTTACAAGGAATATACACACTTATATACATGTGTATATATATATATATCATCATCATCATGGTCTTTACATCAGCTTTTCCATGCCTCCATGTGTTGGAAGCACAGAGGTGTTATACAGCCTTCCTTTTGTACGTAGGGAGAAACCTTTTGTTGTCAGCAATTGGAGCATTACTCTAAACTTCTTCCATCCTATCCTTATTTTAGCTATTATACTCTTGGTGCACCTTCCTCTGCTACTAATTAGGTCACCTAGAGGGCAGAAAACTATCAACCACGTCTATGGATCCTTCCTGTGACTGGAAAGGGCTTATATAATTAGCACTCTTCTCGATTTCTTCTGTACATCTTCTACAAGCAAAGTTCTCTCTTCCTGTTAGTCTACTCGTTATCCCACTACATCTTTTGTGAACCCATGAACCCAAGATTTACATTGTGTACATTGTATGGAATTTATGCCTACTCCTTTTTTGCATATTAAGCATGGCCACTTCCCTGAGGAAAACTGGGTCCTGTCTTCTTTCCTACTCACTAGCACTTTAGTTTTGGCTAAATTTACTCTCAGACCTTTTGATTCCAAATTCCGTTTCCATAATCAGAATTTATTTTCTAGTTCTCTTTTGGTTTCAGCTATAAAGACCAAATCATCTGCATAGAGATATATTTACATCATTCTACATAGCTTATTTTCAAAAGGAAAAAAATTGAAGACACATCATATTTAATGTTTACCTTTTATTAGAAGAAGGGGCTGATGCAGTTATTTTTCATCTTGAATATATACAAGTTTAAAGCTGAATGAAAACATGGGAAGATACCCAAGAAGTAGTTGGTAGCTTCTGTTACCAGAAACTTAATAATATAATAATGAAAATATTGTGTACAGTGCTCAGGTGCACTGCAACTCATCAAAAGTGTATATATAGTACATAGGGTAATGTACAAACGTCAGGAAAATGAACAGTGCATGAGTGCATGTGTATGGAAGGGGGGACATCAAGTATAGTTTTGGCGAATTTCGGGAAGCATGAGCGTTTTAAAGGATGCAGTTTGTTCCATGCTTCAGCAACTCTAAGCGTGAAAAAATGTTTCCGAAAGTCATGGGAGCTGTGCTGTTTTCTGACTTTGTAGGCATGTCCACGTGTGTTAGACACATGGAGATCAAAAAGGTGCTCAGGGTTGTTGTTGGCGAGATGGTTAATAACTTTGTGGGTGTTTACCAAGTCCATTGCCAGACGTCGTAGCTTCAATGAATCCATGCCCAGGGAAGCAAGGCGTTCAGAGTATGGTTGGTGTCTGATGGAGGGTATGCGCTTGGTTGCATGTCTCTGAACAGTTTCCAGGAAGTCAATGTTCTGAGCAAGATAGGGGTTCCAGATTGATGATGCGAATTCCAAGTGTGGTCGTACCATAGCTGTATACAGATTTAAATAGATTGTTGGAGAGCGGCTAACAAAGGTCTTGCTGAGTGATGCCAAGACACCCTTGGCCTTCTTGACAAATTGAAAATGAAGGATTTCAACCAGTTAAAAAGATCATCCTTCACACCCATTGCAGAGAGTTTCGCCATAAGTCTTTTGTGTGGCACAGAATTAAAAGCCTTAGCGAAGTCAGGGTAAACAACATCCACCCATGAGCCGCTGTCAGTGATCCGGGTAATGTCTTCAAGGAACTCAATAAGCTGATCACAGCAGCTGGAGTTAGAGATAAATCCAAATTGCGAGGGCCGGATGAGGCTGTGAGAGCTCCAGAAGTTCCAAAGTGTTTCTCTGACACAGGATTCCATCAGTTTGGCAATACAGCTAGTAAGACTGACTGGACGATAGTTGACAGGTGACGTGCGGTCACCCTTTTTGAACAGAGGAACGACACTGGCAGTTTTCCACTGCTCCGGAGTAGCACCATTGTTGAGATAGTATTGAAAGAAGAAAGAAAGCTGGTGCAAAAGGAAGTACCCGCACGTTTGAGAAGCAGGTATGTAACACCATCAAGACCAGGGGAGGCATAGTTGCGCTTATTCTTAAGGTGACGTTGCAGCATTGCAAGTGTAAATTCTATAGTTGTTATGGAATTTGATGTTAGAGATGGTGGAGATGGTACATTCTGGTTTTCAACAGTAAAAATGCTTGCATAGCACTCAGCAATGAGTTCTGCGCATTCTTTGGGATCGTCAGTGATCTGGCTTGTGTGGAGATTGCGAACAGGCCCAACTGGAGAGTGAAGTCTCTGCTTTGAATGTACATATTTCCATAACACCTTACTGTCAGGATTGGTTGCTATGCACTGTTCAAATTCAAGAACTGCCTTTTTTCTCACTTGCTTGAGATGGTTGGAAGATTTATTCCGCTTTTTTCTGTTGGCATCTGATTTATGCAGTTTATATTCCCGTTCAGCATTCCGATGTTCTTTCCTGGCAAGTCGGACCGCTGAAGTTTCCCAAATTGCACTTTTGGGGTGTTTTTTTTCTGCTTACGTGGCACTGATGCTGCACACGCTATCCATATTGAGTCCAGGATGCTCTGGAGTATAGTGTTCACATCTTCAGAGTTATAGAACTCATGCCAGTTTGAGCGCTGTAGCTCAGTGCAGTACAAGTTCCAATCTGCTTTCTTCCAATCAAAGCAAGCAGATTGGAGATGGTTCTGGTTTTTGTTGCTGCCCGCAAGAGCCAGATTGGCAATCATCATAGCATGATCAGAGTCGCCTAGAGGTTCCTCAGTAGTACAACTGATAACCACTTCAGGAGTAGTGGTGAAGAGCAAGTCCAAAGTGTTGTCACCTCTTGTTGGAGAGGTGACTACTTGTGACCAGTTTGAGTCCAGCACTAGCTCAAGGAAATCTTGATAGCAGTGAAGATGAATGTTCTAAAAGCATAGAAGTTAGAATAAAAACAGGGTGGAAAAGGTTCAAAAGCTATTATCACTGTTGGTAACGTAAGGATTCTGTTCCTCTAGAATAAAAACAGGGTGGAAAAGTTTCAAAAGCTATTATCACTGCTGGTAACGTAAGGATTCTGTTCCTCAAAGTGAAGGGCAGATTGTACAAGGTTTGTGTATTAACAGTTTATTTCATGGTGGTGTAACATAGACACTGAATATGGACAATGTACAGAGGCTGGAAAGAAATGAGGCCATCTTGCTCCAATGGATATGAATGATGGGGCACAAATAAGTTGAGAGAAAAACTGAGTATATGAGAAATCAGCTGTAGTGTGCAAGCAAGGTATAGACATCTGATATGTATGTATAGCAGTTAGGTAAAGAACTAGCAAGCAATCCAAACAAGTGGGTGGAATCTATGGAAGAGGAAGACTAAGAAAGACATGGAAAGAAGTGGTGAGGAGTGATAGCAGGATGCTGTGTTATACCTGTCTAACCCATGTAAGCATAGAAAAATGGATGTAAAATAATGATGATAGTATTGTTAAAAAATACATTGCATCCCACATATTGACAAAACTGCATCACAAAGAGTAGGATTACGTTTTTAGAAGAAAGGAAATACTTCAGCCCAAATCCCCTCCCCGCCACTCACACACACACTTTACAAAGCTTAAATAACTACCATATTAAAGTATTGCTCACACATATCAAACAGTGCTCTGCCACAGCACACAGACATCCTAGATCACAACCCCAAAAAACTTCCACTCATTGATAAAGACATGCTCACCAATACTCTACAACTTTTGGTTTACATCTGTGTTCTCTCTACCCTCTCCTTTTACTACTGTTACAACTGCTACTGCTGCCACCAGATACTACACAAAATATTTTATCCAATATTTCCTTGCAGGAGCTGCAATCCTCTGAAATTCCTTCCCCGCTTACATTTTATTTGCAAACACTGACCTACTGATGTTCATGCTGAACATCATTTACATCAAATTTCACCAGTTTAGGTGGGCATTCAACAGTCAGATATTGACTCTAATTCCCCTGATTAAATCCTACTTCCTCAGGTTATGGACCTTTTCTTCTTTGAAAGCCACGCAGCTTAATGTTTATTCCTAAGCTATATTGAAAACTAACTAATTTTAAGGTGATTAGGGAGTTGAAGATTAAGAACTAATTAAATAGAAATAATTTAGAGTATTTTATTCATTAATCAATTCATGAAAAAAAAATAATGAAAAGTATTGCATCCAAGTAAAACTTACACAAATTTATTATTTCATTTTTTTTTTTTTTAAATTTTTTTTCTGCATCTTTTACAAATATCATGTCTTAAATATATTTGTTATATTTATAACTGTCAACAATTGAAAGTTAGGTAGAAGCTGTCCTTGAACTTATATATAATGTGTTTTCACAAATCCATGGGCAAATTGCCTAGTTGTATAACATTTACTTAATGTAATTTCATAAACAATGTACAGAACACTTTGCTGTAGCATTTTGTGGTGGTTGTAGATGTGTTAGTAAAGCCTATTACTGACATACATCTTTAAGTCTCTGTTTCTGTTTATTTTACTTGTTTAAATATATTTATAAACAATGTACACTGTCATTGAAGCATTACATATATGTCATGAGAGGATATTGGAGTCTTTCACCCCCCATTGTCTACTTCTGCAAGTTTGTCTCTTTTTGAAAACTTGTTTCTTTTGACATCTGTTTTTAAATTTCTTTCAACAATGTCTATGTCAATATTGTCTAATGTATATCAAGTGTGATATGCAAAACTGTTCAATCAGAACAATCTGGTTTGCACAAAATTTTACTTACATATGGTTTTGAAATGTTACCTTCATGTTAGTTATAGACTATTTGTATTCAAATAGAATAGTGAAAATTCTGTTTTCTGATGTTTATTGAAGAGATAATTTGATACCTTTATAACAATCTATTTTAAATAGCAAATTAGCTTCTCGTTTGAATATAAAATACATGAATTCCATCTAACTGTGTATTAAAAATCAACTCTGCACCAGAATACACACATGTATACTACATACACACACACTACATGTAGACTCACACATACACACCCACACTACATGCAGACATACACATAAACTATGCTGGAGGTAGTGCCTCAGAGTCTTCTTGTGTCTTCTGCTTAGAAGTGACATCCACACATCAACCTCTGATGTAAGGTATGAACATCAATCCACAAATGGAGATCTTCAGATAAACAGCTATTTCGACTTAATCTTATTAATTCCATAAAAACCCAAGAGGAGACACTGTATTAATTATCTCCAGAAAACGTATCTAAAACATTGAATCCTCATTATTTATGAATAAATATAATTTGTCTGTTTGACAAATTTTGCATTTTTGAAGCTGCACTATAACTCTATGGTATATGCCCTTTTGTTATACTTATATCTCCATATTTTGGGTCTTTACTTTCTGAGTTCAAATCCTGCGGAGGTCAACTTTATCTTTCATCCTTCTAGGGTTGATAAAATAAAGTACCAGTCAAGTCTGGGATTGATTTAATTGACTTTCCCCTCCCGAAAATTACTGGCTTTGTACTTAAATTATATATTCATATTTATATCTTCATCACCATAATCAGTGCCTCTGGTACACCTAAAACTACAGTTCCTTGTTAGTCTGATAGATCTGCTGCATGTATTGTGCCGGCATTGTTTGTACAGACAACATGATATTGATTGAGTTTCCTCCTATTTGAAAAGAATCCCCAAGTTCTGGTTGTGCTGTGAAAATATTTCAGTTTTATAAGTCAGAATTGTTTTAATTTATATATTGTTTTGTTTTGGTTTATTTGAAATATTTCAACAAGCCAAGACAACCTCTCTAGTATTAGTGTCATGGTGGAAAATAGTCAATACTTCCTTGAAAAACAAGAGATAACATTGGGTGGAGAGGACCTTTTGAACCTGTCATTGTTTAGAAAACTTGTCTAGTGTTGATGCCACAATAAAATGTACCTAGACCACTCTGTAAAGTAGTAGTACTGGTGCCATGTTAAAATGCACTCAGTACAGTTTGTAAAGTGATTAGTATTAGGAATGGCATCCAGTCATAGACACCATGCCAAAATATGAAATGTATAAGCAACACACATTTCTCTGACCTGTCCAACTCATGCCTACATGGAAAAAAGATGTAAAATGATGATCATGATCATGTTGAAGATTTAAACCACTGCTTATGACTATGCTATAGTACTGCCATGTTTTTCTGTTTTGTGTTTGTTTTCATTTCTACATTAGTATGTTGGTTGACGTTTCTCTTCTTTGTGTAGAGCCAACTGCAATGCACTAAAGTCAGCACTCTGAGAAACTAATTTGTCTAACTCACCTGATGTGTAGTTTCAAAGCAACCCAAAAGCTCTCATTGTAGTTATTATAGATTAAGCTTTTTGATACCAACCTCCCCAGAACTGACTCTGGTTCTATGAAATAACACTGCCCACTTCAAAGGGCTTCTATTTAAAATACAATCTTCCAACATAATTTTATATAATAACCACATGTTAGGTTACTTATCTTATTAATTAATTAATTCATAATTTTAGTAAATACCTCAAATTTCTCCATTGATAAATTGAAATAGCATGTAGTTAATTAGGAATATAGTAAAAATAAGGGTTAAGTTGATTTTGAGCTTACTGACTTATAGTAGTGATTATTTGAATATTTCAGATGGGTTGGAGGCCTGTATCTTGCTTAACCCTTTTAAACTACAAGTATTTAAACTGGCCATATCCATCCAGAATTCTCTTACCTCTTTCTGTTCAAACCGGCCATAACTGGCCACTCATACTGATGCTAAGGAATTTTATAGAGTGCACTAGGTGCATTTTATTGCTGCACCAGCAGGTTATCATATCTTTAACACAAATGAAGAGTCCTCCTGACTCTTTGATAGTTAAATGTGTTAAAGTAATTTTAATGTTTGTAATATTACAAAAGCTCAAATAAGATATGTAGTGAAATAGAATGCAACTAATATTTTTTTCATTACCAAATATAGGAGATAACTCCAGGTAAATTATCCTCATTTGAGATTTTTGTTGGAAGAAAACATTCTGCTGAGTTGTTATCGGTTAAATCACTACACAGACATAAAAAGTCTAAATGAAATGTGTTAGACATTATATCATGAATTTGAATGCACAGTAGGCATTTCATTTTGTCTTAGAAAAGATACCTCATTTTACCTCTCCCTTTAGAAAAAAAAAATCTCTCTTATCTGCTAGGGCCATGGAATCATAGCTGAACATTGGCCTTTAAAACAAATGAGTTTAGAAACTATTTACATATTTGTTTGTATATTGTGAGATCATTATCATTATTCATCCTTTTACATCCACTTTTCCATTCTTGCATGAGTTGGATGAGTTTTTTTCAGCACAGCTTCCCTCTACCTACTGCGTTCCTTTCTCATTTCCTCTATCAGGTTTAGCATTTTGAGATTTGCTCTCAACACATCTACCCAGGTCTTCTTTGGCCTTCCTCTACTGTCACTTCCTTCCACTGGGAATTTCTGACACTTCTTTACCCAATAATCATCATCTATATGCATCACATTTCCATACCATTTCTAAAATGTTTATAACTAGATTCTCTTCCAGCCACTTCTTTAAAATATGAAGTAGGAGTGAAGCCAGTGATGATAGGCATTCTGAATGAAGGAGAATTAGGAATTAGTGGAAAATAAATGGATTGATTATGGAAATTTAATGTCAGACATTTTGTCAAATTGCAACATATTTCAAATGAAATCTTTTTATTTTGCTTCAAAATAAGATTTTTTTGGTTTGTATTTCATTATAAAATATATTTAGTTTTTCAACTTTTTGTTTTTTCAGTGTTATCACTTTGGATTGAAGCTGGCAACAGTGGGACAATTCGAAAATATGGGAACACATTGGTATGTCTATATTAATCTTATGTGTCAATGTCTCTATTCTATAATAGAGACATTGACACATAAGAAATTAAATAAATGCCTGTAACATAAATAACCCAATCCATAAAACTATTTTCAAAAAATTAGCCCTAGTCAATAGAGATCTATATTTGGATCATAATGTTTAAATCAATCTTTAAAGTATTATTAAACTATCTAGCTATTTTTATAAGATATTTCTTGTTACTTAAATTTAATCTTTTTTAGAAATAATGCCATCACCATCATCTATGATGATGGTGATCTTCTTCTTCTTTTCTTTACCCACTTATTCCTGAGAGGGTTGTGGGGGCACAGTCATCAAACATTCCTTCCAGCGGGTCATGTTAGAAGCAACCGTCTCCAACTGATCCAGCTGGATCCCCAAGCGTGACCAACCAAGCTCATGGATGTTATCCAACCATCTTGCTCGGGGTCTACCCCTAGGTCTCCTACCTGTTGGTTTTGCCCTTAAAATCTGTCCAGTGATTCTTTCCTGAGACATTTTGTTGTGATGATGACGATATTTTAATTCTGAAGATTAAATTATGTAAAAATAAATATCATAATTAGCATTATTCATCAGGACAAAAAATTAAAACCAGATGTTTGTGTTGTATTGCACCTTGTGTTATCTAAGTTGAAAGATTTAACCTTTCAATCATTTGGTACATTGACAGGTGAATGGCTGTTCTGGTTGTTGACTTAAAACCAAGGTCATTGATTTTTTATTTTTCAGAAACATATATCTGGAGCAATAAGTTTTTCTTTCTTTTTATCTGCAGCCTCAGCATGTGAATGCTTTTTTAGAAAAAAATAAAAAATAAAAATTCATATTACAGTATTTAATTTTATGTGCTGATTCTGTCTTAATTAGTTTGCTTTATTTGAAATGTTCATAGAACAGCTGTTATAAATAAAAAAAAGACGGAGGAAATAAAAAAAAAAACGACTTCTTAAAAACTATATTTTAGAGTTTAATATATAATACTTGCAGGTTGATTAATCTTGTATTTTTTTAATTTATAAATGCAAACCATATTGAACAAGATCAAGTAAAAACTATTTCATAGG
>OZ024742.1:276355097-276417758 GCA_964016885.1 Eledone cirrhosa | reverse complement strand
ATATTAAAGCCCACAGCATTGTTTATGCATCTTTTGGAAGGACAGTTAATGCTAAGAAGCCTCCAGGAAAGACACCAACCACCTGCTTTTGTATCAGTTATTTTAAGAAAGGTGTAAAAAATTGCTCTGTTCAACATGGGAACAAATCACCATATGCAGAAAAATCAATTCCCTTTACTCAATGTAATATAAAACGACTTGCCAAAATTGAGAAAATTCGTGAAGATTTAGCTTTGGAGTTTCTACGAAATGGTAAGCTGATTCGAAAAGATGAAAATGTTGTATTAGACATTGATGAAGAATATATTGGTTATGAGCTACCTGTTGCCTCCTTGTTTGCTGCAGGCCTTACCATAGCCAATGTAACTTCTATAAACAGAGATGTTCAGCGAATAATATGTCCAAAAGTAATGAAAGATGAGATAAAAGCAGACAATCTGTTGTCTAAGGTAATCTATGAAATATCTAAACTGCGACAGTATTATTGTACAAAAGAAAATCCAAAAAATTGTTCAAAATTTCCTGTTAACCATAATTTCTTGTCATTACAACATGTCTTTATTGAATCGTTGTCATCTCTTTCTCCTGGTTTATCTTGTAAGAAAAAAGTCACTTCAAAGTACTTAGAAAAATTTGTTTTAAAATTAGCTTCATTAAAAGAGAAACAGATGCTTGCTCTACGTGAAGTTGGTTTTTGTTTTACTCCTGTTTCTAAGACGCTTAATTTGGAGTATCACTTTCAGCTTTGTATTGGTGGAAGTGTTTTAAATAACAGTATGCGACATCCTCACTCACTACAACAGCAAGAAGTTATTACACGTATCAAATTTTTTCAGAAATTCATGTCTCAAGCTAAGTTCCGACCACGATTAATAACTCTGGCAAGGTCTCTTCGAAGTGGCTTTACACCCCGGAAATATTTTCATAAAATTGAACGAGAAATTCTTGCTAGTTTTCGTAATTTTCACTCTAAACTACAATTCCATTATGGCGTTAATTTACTAGGTAGTAAGTTTGGTTGGCCTAGACATCACGCTCAAAATATAACAGTTCGACACTAAAGAAATTTTACAGAATGTCATTAGAGTAATGTATGACTGAATTTTACTTTTTTATTGGTGGGTGGGGATTTAGTTTACTTTATGATTTGATTTAATTTTTACATAGTTAAATGATTCACTTTTATATATAAAAAGATGCTATAGAAATGTCATAACATTTTTTTAAAACAAATTGCTTAACAGCTTACATCATTTGCTAATGATTAGACAAAACATCTCAGTAATTTCCAACTTAACCCTTTGGCATTTACATTACTCTATAGTTACTATTGTATTTTCATAGTAAACATTTTATCTCACATGATTATCCCACATAATATCGAATCTATGGGATTTTGATATTATTTATTTTGAGAACTATACCTTAACATCAGTATGAGCAGCCGATTACGGCCAGTTTGAACAGAAAGAGGTGAAAGAATTCTGGCCGGATATGGCCGGTTTAAATGCTAAAGGGATAATAACTTCCCATCCATTGATCTCCCTAGCTATTACATGACAGATAAATTGTTCACATTGAAACCACTTTTACTGATCATGTGTGCACTATCTTCACCTTCATTCAAAACAAGTCGTCTTTGTATAGTTGAACATCAGCAATGCTTAAGTCATGATTATGGTTTGTTTTTAATTATTTATCATTGAGGTTTTTAAATAAAACTATTTTTCATTTCAAAAGACCATGTAAATATATATCCTGCTTATACATTTAACAAGCAGTAATAACTTAACTTTATTCCCACTCCAGTTTCTATAAAATTAAGTAACATCATGCTTGTTTTCAAGAGCATAAATTATGTTATATAGGTGGATTAAAACCACTAAAAGATGACTAAAACTTGGTTACAATCGTGATTTGCTAGGAGCTTTTGCTTCTCAGTACTTGCATATGATACTGAAATATTTATTACATTTCTTTCTATTTTATTAATGAAATAATGTTTATAGATGTTTTTTTTATTCATTCTACCATGAAATTTTTTTAGTGTTTATAATTTTTAATTCAAGCTGACTAATTGTAATAATATTTCATCTCTTATTAACAACGAAAATCCTTTTATTTCCACTGTAAATATTCATTTGTTAATTTTCATATTTAAATCAAAACATTTTTAGACTTTCGGTGGTATACCTTTAATGGTTTAGTTATTATTTCATTATTTCTTTTCTTAAATATCTGGCTTGATATATATATGTGTGTGTATATATATATATATATATATATATATATATATATATATATATATATATATATATATTATTCCCCAATCAGATAGCTTAGTTACTTAATTCCAAGAAATGAAGGGATTAGTTTTAAGCTCTCTGTCGAGTAAGCATTCCATTTTGCCAGAAAGGTCTTCATCATCATTTGTGATAAAATTTGGATCATCCTTCTTTTTTTTTTGTTTTGTTATTACTACATAATGTAAATTATCAGTTATATCTTTGATATTTTACACGATTTTCATTTCATACAAATATTAATTAAATACACATTTGTTAAACAATATTTTCATTTAAGAAATAAAACAAAAATATAAAACAAAACAATTTCAGAAGATAAAAATGTTTTCTTAATTTTATCCCATCAAAATTTTCTCTACCAATGTTCTTAGTTTGTGTGAGATATTGTATATTAAATAGATGATGTTTCATGTCTGCAATGATATTTTGGTTTTATTTTTCATGATTAGTCTACAGAGAAAATTTTATAATAACTAATTTTCTTTTAATTTCTATTTTTGAACTTTGTGAAAAAAGTTTATGTTTAAGACATATTTTACAATAGACATTTTTTAATTAGTTTCAAGGTTTTTTTGTATTGGATTACAGTAAAACAATATTATTTTCAAATGTTCAAAGTACACGGTATCACCTTTTCTCTATAACATTTTTAATATTCATAATGATATGCTTAAATGATGCACCAACTAGTCTTTAGTTTTAGGAATACATTTTTTTAAAGCTTTAAATAGCAGTCTAAAACAATGTTAAAAAAATGAAGGGGCTAATTGTTTTTATTTAATAATGTTGCATGCTATATAAAGATTTTAGTTAAATTTTCCTTAATTAAACAATTATTTGAAATGAAATATCAGACATTAACTTAATCATGTTGTCAAGAAATATCCAATTTCAGAAATATAAGAAATATGGTATGTTTTAAAATATACCATCTTTATATTAACTGATTGAAATTACACAAAACATTGAATCAAAGAAAAGAAGGTTCTTAAGAACAAATACATTTGTAGGCATTGGTTTTAATGTAGAAATTTAGTTGAAAATGGATTTTTTTTTATTAAGATTTTTCCACCAAGAAATGTATGTAACAAATTTCAAAATAAGTATACATGTATAATATATGTAGGTATATATGTATGTATGTGTGTGTGTGGAAAACCCAATCTTAATTTTATAGAAGTCTTTTCAAATAAACTCTTAAATATTAATTATTTTAGTTATACCTTTAGCATTTACATTACTCTATATTTACTATTGTATTTTCACAGTAAAGGTTTTATCTCACATAATATCGGATCTATGAAATGTTGATGAGAACAATACCAGAATGCTGGTATGAGCATCCAATTTGAACAGAAAGGTGTGAGAGATTTCTGGGTGGATACAACCGGTTTAAATGCTAAAGGATGAAATAACTTTAAACTTCTAACCAAATTTGGGTGATAGTTGAGAGTAAAAAAAAAACAAAAAAAACTATAAATATATATATATATATATATATATAAAGAGAGAGAGAGAGAGAGGTACATGGCTTAGTGGTTAGAGCATTGGCCTTGCAATCGAAAGGTTGTGAGTTCAATTCTCAGACCGGGTGATGTGTCGTGGAGGTGCCACAGCAAAAAAAGCACCCAGCACTCACTGTAAATGAGGTTGGTGTTAGGAAGGGCATCCAGCTGTAGAAATCAAGCCAGAATCAGTTCCCGTCCCACCCTTGCAAGCAGGGAAAAAGCGGACGTAAGATGATGATGATGATATATATATATATATATATATATATATATATCAAGAGAGGGGGGGGTAAAGTGAAAAGCACAGAAGTATATTTAAAGATTATTTTTTCTTTAACCTGACAATGAATTATTATTTATTGTCTAATAGGGGGCAATTACATATTTAATTATGGCTTATATTTGTTAATGAATTGTTTTTTGTTTTTTATTTATTCTCTGTTGAGTGAAAGCGTCTAAGTATGGGTAGAATAGGAAATTTTTAATTCGGGTACTTCAATTAGATATAAGCAAGTACCACAGTTTGTTCTTGCGTATTTTGTAACAGTGGGGTTGGGGATTTGTTTGTAAGTTTTTGCCCCAGTAAGAATATGTTTTAGTGCTTTGGGCTGTTGATGATTTGGTGTGTTTCTAAAATGTTATTCATCTTTTCACCTTTCTATAGAATAGGGAAGTTTTTGTGCAGGTGGTCAAACATTTTGATATTTCTGGGGATGAAAGTTGACACATAGAGTAAAACATTTTCCCTAGTTTTGTTTTTTGTTTTCCTTAGCTCTTGGATATCTATGTTTTGCCCTTTTTATTCTGTTGGTGATTATGCCAATTGGGAAGGCTCTTTGGATATTTTTCAGTTCATCCAGGCTTTGCACACATTTGATCGGGTTTGATACTGTTGTGCATATTCTTTTTGCTAGATTAAAAGGAGTGTTCAATTTCGTGTGTTTTGGGTTACTTGATGTAAATAGAAGGTACTGTTTGGTGTCCATGGGTATATAGAAAATGTTTGTTTCTATTCTCCCGTCTGTTTTTGAGATTATAATATCTAAAAAGGCTAGTTCCTTGGTATTAAACTCCATTGTGAATCGAATGTTGTTTTTTGAATTTAGTGAGTATATCAAGGTGTTCCTGCCAAAAGATAAAGCAATCATCGAGGTACCTTTTCCAGTTGTTTTTTTAATTGTGTGTGAAATGTGTCTCCAAAATACCCCTGTGCTTTTCCAGTTTTACTTTTTACTTATAATCTTGAATTTGCAGAGAACTTTATCCTCTTTTTCAACTATATATGTATATATATATATATATATATATATATATATAGTAGTGAAAGAGTGAAGAATAACATGGTCGGCTGTACAAAAAGGGTTTTATTTACAGTATTAACAATTGTTTCATTGATCAGGTGAGTCTAAAGGCCACTAATCACTCGAAGTTGTGTGTGTCTCTGATCAAATCATTGGAATACCAGTATTCCGATGATTTGATTAGAGACATACACTGTATTTAAGGTCGAGTGATTAGCGTCCTTTAGACTCACCTGATCAATGAAACAATTGTTAATACTGTAAATAAAACCCTTTTTGTACAGCCACTGCTATTACTCCAAGAATAACCTGCATGAGAATTCTCACAAACTCGCTACCTCTTGTTGAGTCAAACAACGCTGTACGTTAAAACTATCCATACTACAGAGTACTCACAACCTCTAACTGGATTACCTAAAACGATAACTTGTTATCCCATATATATATATATATATATCTGATGAAAAATAAATATACTAACAATATTATTATTATAAATTCTTTATTCTCTAACAACTATTTCAATCTGGGTTTCAAAGTTATTTTCTTTTAAAATAATTTTTTTCAGATCTTTCCTGTTTTTATTTACACACACACACCACACACACACACACACACGTTTTGTTTTGTTGCGTTTTTCTCTGTTAGTATAGGTGGGATGTTTATTGTGATTTTTTTTGTATTTGCATGTTTTGGGGGAAATATTTTTACAACAGATGTCTTTTCTATTACTAACCATTAGAACCATCAATTAAGAATAGAACCTGTTGCTTAGCTAACAGTGCTGCACCTTGTGGAAGAGCATATTACAATAATAGATCTTTTAGTATTGTTTGAACTTATGACCCTATGATCATTGTCTAGTTGAAATATTGCTTACAATAATACCTTAGTAGATAAATGTTTTAATTTTCAAGAGATTGAAAATAAATAATATCGAATTAGGTCAGCTTGATCAGGGCTGTCCATGATTATGTCATAAGTGTTATACTGAATATCTTGGTTCATTGATTTAATGTATTATTCACTCACTGCTTTCTCATTAACTTTTCCAGATTGTTCTTCACATTATTTTATATTTATTATTTTGAAATTATCAAGATTTTGTTTCGTCTCTCTTAGTCCAAAGTTGGAATCTGTCAGCATCAACTACTTTTTTTACATTATTTTTGTAAAGCAAAAATTGGCACTTAATTTATGTTAAATTTCAATAATAAAATGCATAAAACTTATTCATTTTCAACAATTCATGAGATGTTATTTCTTATGCTGTTTGCAGATTTCAGTTACCCATTAATTGTCTTATTATTTCATTGTTTATAAAAGAATCCCCACACTGTAATCAGCTGAATATTTTCTTTATATTAAGCTAGATTATATGTTGAAAATTACATATCTTTGTGTTTCATTATATTTTTAGTGTTTTATTGATGTTGTCTTTATACTATAATAATAAAAAAAATGTTTAAAAAGAATGGTGATGAAGTATGCTATCATCCTTTCAACCATTACCTATTTGAATATTTTCTTGAACATTATTAGATTGTTAATAATTGTAAATAAAGTCATTTGTCTCTTTACAGCAGTGATAAAACTAAAGTGTTCAATTTGCATGAATTATTGCTTTATTGTTTTACTAGTTTCAGTCATTGAACTACAACCATACAATGATGATAGTAGTGGTAGTGGTGGGTAATAGTAGTGGTAGTGATGGATGGTAGTAGTGGTAGATGACAGTAGTGGTGGGTGGTAGTGGTGGGTGGTAGTAGAGCTTTGGTGAGAAGTTTTACAAGGCAGAACAAAACAGCTTTGAGGCTGTTGGATGTGGTGGAAAGAGTCTTCTTGTTCATCCAGTTATTCCTGGGAGGGTCATGGGTCAGAGTCTTCAAGCATGGCTTCCAGCAGGTCTTGTCAGAAGCAACCAAGCTCATGGATGTATCCAACCATCTTGCTCGGGGTCTGCCCCTGGGTCTCTTGCTGGTTTGTTTTACCCGTAAAATCTGTCCAGTGATTCTTTCCTCAAACATTCTGACCACATGTTGGTATTATAGCAATTGTGATCTCTCAATTTGGTGAAGTAGCAGTTCCACCTGGAGTGACTCTCTAATCTCTGAGCTACACACTCTATTGAGTAACAAAGGGTCTTTGGAGTAACCCCATTTCAGCTTCTCATATTCTTTCAGTCATTACCCAAGATTCATGACCATAGATACGGGTTGGCAGGAAAACTGAAGAGTTTGTTATTTACACCTACTTCCCTTCTGATGGCTGAATGGTGAAGCTGATGCAGTACTGCATCAGCTCCTACAATTCTTGCACTTAATTCAACCTCCTGCCTTCCATCACTCATGAACATAGCCCCGAGATACTTGAACTTCTCCACCTGCTTTGGTGGAACTCCACACACATGTAGAGTGCATTGCACAGGCTTCCTAAAAAATTCAAGAGGCTGTGAGGTATTTATATGGAAAAGGATGGCAGATATTTACATTGGTTCTTCCTTGGTTTTCTGGGCCTCAGACCAATGTTATTATGGTCATGATGATGGTTGTGGTAGTAAGAATGATGGTAGTAGGAGTATTAGTAGTAGTGATTGTAACACTTGTTTTGTTAGTGGTCTTTTTGTTGCTGGTGCTTGTAGTTTATTATTTGGGTGGATTATGTCAGCAACCTTGCAGTCCTTGAATGGGCCGATGCCAATAGGATTGAGTATATCATCATCAAACATCATCTCAGATGGACAGGTCATGCCTGTCACATGAATAGCACCAGACTGCCACATAAAATACTCTCCAGTGAACTCAGCACAGGCAGGAGATCATGCAGCCACCCCATGTATTGCTACAAAAACCAACTGAAACAGATAATGAAGAGTACCAACATGAACCCTAAGGCCTGAGAACAGAATATTTTGAGGAAAATCATGGGAGAACAGAGGAGGATAAAAGGCTGCAATGAAAAATCAAACCAGTGCCTTCACCGAGCATCAAATATGACCTGTGTGGATAATTTTTCTTTGCAAAAATCGAATTTGTCAGCCTCCAGAAGCACCATTATGGATGAGAGGACTTAAAAGAAGAAAAGAATATACTCAGAAATGAGGAAGAGCTGATGACAACAATGATGGACACTCCTATTAAGAATGATGTTCAGTTAGAAACACGTAGACAAAATGGTCATTACCCATCAGTCACTTGATTGTAAAATTCAGTCTAGTAACCTCCAAAAACACCCCTTACTTGTTCCGCCTTGACTTCATCACCACAGTACTTTTATGTTTTAAAAAAAGCCTCATTACCAAGTGTTTTACTCTTTTGATACCAAACCACCTGAAATCGTCTATGGTTCTATGATACAAAGCTGTTTGTTCTAAATTGTTTATATTTATCTAGAAATATTCTATCATAATTTTATGTAAGAATCGTTGTTAAGTTATGTTCCAAACATCAACCTAATAATGAGAAAGTTATATTATTAAATCCCTCAAAATTCTGGATTATTTTCAAACTGACTTGAAAATTATAGTCAGTGCCTTTCTCTTCCAATCATATAACCTAAACTGGTGCACTGTATACCATGTGCCAGATAAAATAGGATAGAAGTTAGGGATGCAAAACTGAAACAAATCCATTTATTAACCCCAGAAGACGGAAGGCAACCGGTCCATCGGGTATAGCTGCCGAGATGCTGAAGGCATTTGGGTTGGTAGGTCACACTATAACCACACGTATTGTTAACCAGGTAATACTAGAAGGTGTCATACCAAAGGATTGGTGCAGTAGCATCATTGTCAACTGCTACAAAGGTAAAGGTGATGCACTAGATAGAGGAAACTATAGAGGTATAAAGCTGATGGACCAGGTAATGAAAGTAACAAAGAGTTATAGCACAGTTGATTAGGGACCGAGTGAAACTAGATAAGATGCAATTTGGGTTTGTGCCAGGAAGAGGCACCACTGATGCCCTCTTCCTTGTGAGGCAGTTACAGGAAAAGTACCTAGCTAAAAGTAAGCCACTCTACCTGGCATTCGTTGATCTCGAGAAAGCCTTTGACAGAGTTCCCTGTGCTATAGGCTCTTAGAAAACTCGGAGTAGATGAAGGGCTTGTGAAAGCTGTACAAGCCATGTATAGGGGAGCAGTCAGCAAAGTTAGGATTAGCAATGAGTATAGCGAGGAATTTAGCGTACAGGTCGGTGTCCACCATGGCTCTATTCTTAGCCCTCTCCTGTTCATCATAGTCCTGCAGGCAATAACGGAGGAGTTTAAGACCGGATGCCCATGGGAACTCCTGTATGCAGATGACCTCGCACTTATAGCTGAATCTATGGTAGAACTAGAGAAGAAATTCCAAACTTGGAAGCAGGGACTAGAAAGAAAGGGTCTCAAAGACTAAGGTCCTTGTAAGTAACGAGAAAACAGAACCCAGATCCTCTCAGGGAAATGGCCTTGCTCAGTATGTAGGAAAGGTGTAGATCGGAACTCCATTCTTTGCCCCAAATGCAAACAATGGGTACACAAGAGATGTAGCGGGATCTCAGGAAGCTTAACTAAGAATGTAGGCTTCACATGTAGCAGCTACACTGGGACAGCAAGCAGCAAACAAGCACCACCAAACTCTGAGAGGGCTCTGTAGAAACAGTAGACAGCTTCTGCTACCTAGGTGACCGAATTAGCAGCGGAGGTGGGTGTTCAGAAAGTACAATAACTAGGATAAGAATGGGATGGAAGAAGTTCAGGGAGCTACTGCCACTGCTAGCTGCAAAAGGCTTTACCATCAAAATGAAAGGCAGACTGAATGATGCGTGTATACGAACAGCAATGTTACATGGTAGTGAGACTTGGGCGCTGACCGTGGAAGACTTGCGTAGATTAGAAAGAAACGAAGCCTGCATGCTCCGATGGATGTGTAATAGTAATATACGCGAACGACAAAGCATAAATGAATTGAGAGAGAGACTGAGCATAAGAGGAATCAAATGCTGTGTGCAAGAGAGGCGGTTGCGTTGGTATGGACATGTGATGCATATGAAGGATGACAGCTGCATAAAAAGGTGCAGAGCACTAGAAGTCGATGGAAACCGCGGAGTGGGGAGACCCAAGAAGACCTGGGATGAGGTGATAAAAGCCGACCTTGCCCAATTACACCTCTCAAAGGTGATGACACACGACCGTGACCTCTGGCGTCACGCAGTAATACAGAAGACCTGACCCCCCCACAGGTACAAGCTGAAGCATATAGACAAGATGCCCCCACACCCTCCCACTGTAAAGTGGTCGTGGAGGTGCCACGGCAAAAAAAAGCACCCAGCCCACACTGTAAAGTGGACGTGTAGGCGCCACGGAAAAAAAGCATCCAGCACTCACTGTAAATGACGTTGCTGTTAGGAAGGGCATCCATCTGTAGAAATCAAGCCAGAATCAGTTACCGTATGAGCAAGACAAGGTCAGCCGACCGGACACTGCCCACAACAGGACAACCCGTCTAACCCATGCTAGCGTGGAAGAAGAGACGTAAAACGGTGATGATGATGATGAGGTCTCACTATTACTGAATTCTTTTCCCACCAGATATGAGAATTGAACAGTAATAATAATCGTAATAATGATTTGTAGTATAGGCACAAGGCCAGTAATTTGGGGGGAGGGGAAAGTCGATTAAATCGACCCCAGTACGTTACTAGTGCTTTATTTTTTCTAACCCATAAGGATGAAAGGCAAAGTTAACCTCGGTGGAATTTGAATCCAGACCACAAAGGGCTGTAACTCTATGCTGCAAAGCATGGCGTCCAACTCTCTACTGATACTGCCAATCCACCGTCCTAACAACAATAATAAGAATGAACATTATTGTATACAATTTTCAGGCACATTATCCAATAAATTTTGTCTATATGAAAAAAAACCTGTTTAAAAAAAATTCTGCATTTTTTTTTTCTAGATAAGTACTGGAAATTTCATTACAATTGAATAATGTGATTTGTATTTTTTTAAATGAGTTATTACAAATTGTGATAAAACAGCAGTTTAAGTAGGTTTAAAATCAAGATATTTTATTTAAAATCTGATCGAAAGTTTTTAAAAATTGCATGGAAATAAACTTTGATTTAAATATTTTAGTTACTCTCTTTGGTTTGAAGTTGCTATCTTCCATATGTGAATGAAAATCTTATTGTCTTCGAACACTCAAAATGGATGGCTCTCATTAGAACTCTACATAAATTCAGGTTTACATATGCTTGATTATACAATTTTTCCTAAAACTCATCAATTCAAGTCATGTTGTGATTAACTGACCTGTGGCTGAAAGGATCATCCACTCTTCTGAGGAACAAACTTATCTATTTTTAGTTAAAGTGATGTCAAGATGCCTGGAATTTTAGGAAACAAAAATAGACTATTAAAAATGGGAATTAGGTATCTTGAATGACAGCTCCTATACTATGGGCATGTGGTTAGAATGTCTCAGGCAAGAATTGCTGGACAGATTTTATGGATAAAAACAACTGGCAAAAGACCCAGGGGTAGACCCTGAGCAAGATGGTAGGGTAACATTCATGAACTTGGCTGGTCACACTTGGGGATCCAGCTGGATCGGTTGGAGACGGTTGCTTCTGACAGGACCTGCTGGAACGAGTTTTTAAGGACTCTGCCCCTACGACCCTCTCAGGATTAAGTGGGTAAAGAAGAAGAATGACCTGCCATCTGTTAAAGATAAAAACGATGCTAGGCTGTTGCTCATATGTACCTAATAAAAGACAATTCATTTTGATATTAGCTATTTAATCACATGAAAGAAATTACTAATTGAAATAAAAAGCATCAAGGAAAACTTCATGCCAGAGTGGACAGATTTTCCAATGTTGGTGTGTCAAGCGCCCTTTTGATTGACAAATCCATGCTACCAACATATCAAATATACACCAAAGATCTTTGCATCTTAGTGTATGTAATACACTGCTATTAATAACACACTGGGGCATCCTTACATTTTTTAAAACTAAACATTGTTAGAAACAAAATTCTTTTTAATCTTATAAGATATAATCAAATTTGTCAGCTTGTTGCTCGTCACTTATCTTTACTTAACTGATGAAGATGTAAACATTTTCTCATCCACCTAAATGTCCCCTTGTAATATAATTTTGGCTGCTGCCTCACTTATAACTCCAGGCACCCCTGAAGAGTCAGCACTGGTGCAGGTAATTAGTTGACAAAAACTCACTATAATGTGAAACCCTTGTATATTTTTATATAGTATGCAGAACACTCTCATGAGATATTTTGTCTCAGCTATATTGTAGATATAATTAGTATCACTACATTTAGTTTATTATGTTATGGGGATCTTTACATACACATTGATTAACGAATGCACACAAACATATATTGGTTTGCAACTACTGATACGTGTGTGTGTGCGCGCTCATACACGTGTGCACAGAAAGACTTACATGCATATATATAAATTCATAGATCATTAGATGACTTATCTACACATGCACACATCTACGCTAACCTCTACATTAGCAAAGAAAATAGCTTTAAAATGTTTGTTGAAATGGGTAATCTAATTTAATAAGTTTGGGCTCATTCCATCAATATTTTTTCAAATGAAGAAAGAAGTCGAAGTCAATATAAAAACTGAATGATTACAGCTATTGTAAATGCATGATTAAAATCTGGTTAAAATCCTGTGCATTTACTTAAATATATCTTAAAATGTGTCTGTAATGCAGGAACATCATGTAAGGGAAATAAATCGTAGATGAATTTTGAAAGCCTTATATTCTCTCCCTTGAATTTATTGTTTTACATTGATTTCTAGATATTTTTGGTTTAAAATGATAATTAATATAGAATTTATATAAGGAGAATTCATTGATGAAATGTGAATAAAATTACTATAAAAAATAACTAAAATGATAGACTCTTAATGTCTTTCATTGTCTTGGTCTTCAAACAATTGCCATGAAGGAGAGATATTCGTTAAAAGTTGAAGTATATTTCAAGCCACCAGATTCATCAGGTAGGTATTTATCCCTGATTTCATTTTTCATTGGTGTTAAGTGACTAAGAGTACATGACTCTTTCCTGGACATGATAGTGTTTTTTTTTTGCTCAAGAACACTGCATCATTTCATCCAAGAATCCAACCTATAACATTATGACTGTAAGTTCAACACCATAACCACTAGGCCATACACCTTCACAAGGAAGAGATACACTCAATTGAATTTATTCTAATACTTTACTAGAAGCTATTCTCTTGACTCCAAAATTAGGAAAGGCCAAGCAAACTGAAATTGATGAAATTAAATACTGTAATACATTTAATTCAACTATGTTGTTACAAAGATAGCTATACTACTAATAATAATTGTTTCTACTTTAGGCACAAGGCCAGCAATTTGAAGGGGAAGTGCAAGTCGATTAAATCAACCCCAGTTCACTATTGGTGTTTTATTTTATCCACCCTGTAAGGCAAAGCTAACCTTGGTGGGATTTGAATTCAGAACGTAAAGGACCGTAATACTATGTTGCGAAGCATGATCTCCAATGCTCTACTGATACTGCCAATCCACGGTCTTTCTACTATTAATAATGATTTCTAACATAGGCACAGATTTCTTTTCCTTATACTTTCACCCGTGTAGGACATCTCATCTTTTTCTTTTGTTTTTTTTTTAATAAAAAAAACAGCATTTTCTTATATATATAAATTTATATATATATATATGTCTATTACTTCTTATTTTATAATTTATTGTAGAGCTCTGATATTGAGTCAATTTAATTATTTCGATTATTTTGTCTCTCAAAGTCATAGAGCAAAACTGGTTAAGGTCGACACCACACACACTCACATGCTTGTGAAAATATATATATATACGAAGCATGGCCTAGAATCAAAAGGCCTTAAAGTTAACTTGTCTGAGACTAAAGTTCTAGTTTGTAGAAAGGAAAATAGGGCACAGGTGTCCTCAGGGAAATGGCCATGCTCAGTGAGTAGAAAAGGAGTAGGTAGAAATTCCATTTTATGTCCCAAATGCAAACTATGGGTACATAAAAGATGTAGTGGGATCATAGGTAAACTATCTAAGAACGTAGATTTTATATGTGGCCGATGCTCAAATGCAATAAGTAGCAAGTGCCCACAGGATACTAGCTCCTTCTATCACTCAGATGGTTCTATAGAAATAGTGGACACTTTCCGTTACCTGGGTGACAAAATCAGCAGTGGTGGAGGGTGCTCTGAAAGTACAGTAGGCAGAGTCAGAACGGGATGGAAAAAGTTCAGAGAGTTTATACCGCTGTTGGCCACAAAAGGTTTCTCTCTAAAAATGAAAGGCAGATTGTATGATGACTGTATACGACCAGCAATGCTACATGGCAGTGAGACATGGGCATTGCATGCAGAGGACCTGCGCAGACTGGAAAGGAACGAAGCATGCATGTTCCGTTGGATATGTAATAGAAATATACGTGAATGGCAAAGCATAAATGAACTAAGTGAGAAATTAGGAATAAGAGGGATCAGATGCTGTTTACTTGAGAGAAGACTATGTTGGTATGGTCACGTGATGCGCATGAAAGACTAACAGCTGTATAAAAAAGTGCAGGGCGATCAAAATAGATGGTAGCTACATAGTAGGCAGACCCAGAAAAACCTGAGACGATTTGATAAATTCTGACCTTACACACTTGCACCTCCCTAAGACAATCTCACTGGACTGAGATCTTTGGCGCTACGCAGTAATACAGAAGACCTGCCTTGCCTATGTACAAAGCGAAACCTACAGTCAGTAGGCACCTCTTAACCAAATATACACCCAATCCACTACCCCTACTCTATCCTCCCACTCCCACCAACACCACCTCTGTAAAGTTGGTACTACAACATTCAGTTCAAATAATGAGATGAGATCGAGATCATGTAGGTGTCATGACAAAAAAACACAGTCCACGCTGTAATGTGGCCATTTAGGTAACATGGTAAAAAGTTCCCAGTCCACATTGTAAATGTGGTTGGTGTTAGGAAGGGCATCCAGCCGTAGAAAACCTGCCAGATAGTCCTATATGAGTGAGACATGGTCACCCGACCAACCTTGCCTCAAGTGGGACAACTCCTGTCTAACCCATGCTAGCGTGGAAGATGGACGTTAAACGAAGATGATGATGATGATACGTATGTATGTATGTATACACATGTATATGTGTGTCTCTCATTATGATATTGTCTCAAACTCCCTTACATAATAATAATGAAATTATTGTGTAAAGTGCTCAGGTGCACTACAACTCGTCAAAGATGCATGTATAGTACATAGAATAATACAAAAATGTCAGGGAAGTGAATATTTACGGTTGAGTTAACCCAAAAGTATAGTAACTGCTTCTTAAGCAAACACTATTATCGCTTTCAGTCCACCTTACTACCCGCCTGTAACGTCTGTATCATGTATTAATTTCTCTCTTTGCCTTCTAAGATATTTTTCACTTCCTACAAGGGATTCAGTTCCCTCTCTTGACCGGTGTATCACGTGGTAATTTCTCCCTCCGCCTTTTGAGATTTTCTCACTTGCTACGAACGTGTCTGGAAAGTGTCCTTTCCCTGAGGAGTTCCTTGAAAAGCTGGTGTGCCTCACAACAATATTGTCCATCTATAATGTGCAATGGTTGCAAACTGATCAGCGAAACTGTACAGTCGGGACTTTGAAGAAAAAATAGGTATATATCTGTGTCTATTACTTCTTCTTATTTTATAATTTGTTATATATATATATATATATATATATATATACATTTAGAAACACACAGATACATGCGGACACACACATATATACATGAATGCATCCGCACCCAACTGTGAGTTAAGGGTGCCAACTTCACCGATGTTGCTCAATGAATGACTGGGACAGACCAATTCAGTTTGAACCAGACTGAACCAGTATCAGAGTTAAAAATACATTATGAAGAGAGAAGAAACATTTAGATATAATTAGTAATAAAATGTATCATACCTAAACTGTTCCTAAATTCCTCGACTACGTAGTTTCGTGGCATAAACAAAAACAATATATCAAAGATATAGAGTCCTTGCGAGGTCTGCCGACTTATCAAGAGGATACCTCATTTTACTAGTCTCAAGAACGCGTCTACACGACGTGAGAAAGAATCCCAAAAGGCGGAGGGGGAGATAGTCACGCGATATAACGGTCGAGAAACAGAGCTAAGCCTCCTATAACCACGAAAAAAATACCACGGAGGCGGAGGGGGCATTCATATCGAGGCCGTAGAAGAGGTAGTGAAGAAGGCGAGAAGTATGAGTAATGGAAGCTTTCCAGTTGTCCCCACACTTCAAAGATTGCTCGACCAGAGGGAGTTATTAATACATTTAGAAACACACAGATACATGCGGACACACACATATATACATGAATGCATCCGCACCCAACGGCCTCGATATGAATGCCCCCTCCGCCTCCGTGGTATTTTTTTCGTGGTTATAGGAGGCTTAGCTCTGTTTCTCGACCGTTATATCGCGTGACTATCTCCCCCTCCGCCTTTTGGGATTCTTTCTCACGTCGTGTAGACGCGTTCTTGAGACTAGTAAAATGAGGTATCCTCTTGATAAGTCGGCAGACCTCGCAAGGACTCTATATCTTTGATATATTGTTTTTGTTTATGCCACGAAACTACGTAGTCGAGGAATTTAGGAACAGTTTAGGTATGATACATTTTATTACTAATTATATCTAAATGTTTCTTCTCTCTTCATAATGTATATATATATATATATATATATATTTAAAGGAAGTTTGTTTGAACGTTAACCACTAATAACACTAAATAAAATTGGTAATAATTAAAGTTTATTGTGTGTTTGCAATCCACTTTTTCTCCGAAAGCAGAATGGGGTGAGCGTAGTATCCCAACCTGGGAGATTTCTTTAGTGGGTATTTTTTTCTTTTTTTTTAGTTTTTTTTCCCGTTTAAACTCGGACGATCTGACATCTGACTCACTAGCTAACTATTCTTTTTTCAAAAAACGGAGCCGGGGTTACAGATAAACCATTTAAATTTATAGAAAAGTAATTCTTGATACTGAAGGATTTTTCAATCCTTCTTTTTGTACTTGTTGATTACAGTGTAATCCCGTCATTCACGTTCCCGGTTAGTCGCAGAATTTTCCTTAGAACCTAACTAATAATTTATAGTGGAAATCACCGCATATTCGCGGAATTGTAAATATCTTCCGCAATTTTTTATGGCTTTTTTCATGGCAATATATATTTTTTCACGCTTTTTGACGCTAAATTATTAATAATAATTTATTGAAACAGTTCTGCACGCAATTGTACACTGCCCGGGCGTAAGCGACCTGTGGAACTATGCAGAACAACTGCTGTCGCGTATGGGACAAATACAGTTGACTGCCGAATCCATAGTAAGGATCAAACCGCCAGACTCTTTCAAAAACGAAAGAGAGGCGGTTTTCCTCTGTACGGTGGCTATGGTGAAAGAAGTTATATGGTGGACGAGGTTGAGAGGACTGAGGACAGATGCCTTTCTCTCCGGACAACAATTGATTCCATTCTTTAAGTATCACTTTAGAAGGAGAATCAGGGTGGAGAGAGAGGCACTGCACCCCAGTAAATTTACTGAAAGGTGGGTGAATGAAGCGAAAATGGCCCGAGTGATTGGGCCTTCTCTGTTTATAAGCCTGTAGGTTGAGGAAGAGAGCAAAAGGAAGAAAGGAGCACTTGCACAACACGCTCCTTGAGTTGAGGGTTGTTCTATCGACGGGGTATTAAACAACCCATTTGTGGCGCCTCCCCCCTATTGGGGATTTCGATTGTTGAAATTGTTTGTTTTTATATTTTTTACACGACTGTATGTAAAATCCCCGGCATGTCTTTGTATTGTCCCCTTTCTTGTTGCGCCCTTGTGGCTAATAAAGAAATCAATAATTTACCGTATTTGCCGGCCTATATTTTACGTTATGTTTTGATGTATATAGGCGCGGTTTTTCACTCTTCAACTGTATATAAAAACTGTCAATACTGCCCGTCAGAGTTGTTCCCCTTTGCATACATTTTTACTGACTTTGAGAAAGATAAAAGCCAGTATCGTAACTAAAGGAGGTGGTCTACACCTGTTGACACTTTTATAGGGGCAACATTTTTAGGTCTGTTGTATATATTTTACTATGAGTGTGTGTGGGGGAGGAACAATATCAAGAGCTGCACTAGATGGCATAATCTAGCTATGCTACTGATAAGAATCTAAAATAGTTGTTACGTACAATGAAAGTATTAAAATACTTTTCCTAAAAACGTTTAGCGAATGTTATACTTTTTAATAATCCATTTACAGCTGTCATATAACAATCAACTGTAACATGCGATTATTTGTTGCAAGAGAGTTAACTCCATTTTCCCATATTTTATAAAAGAAATTATTCGTACAGCAGAGAAAAATCTCTCTCTCTCTCTTTCACAATTATCTCACATAATATCGAATCTACGAGATTTTGATGTTATTTATTTTGAGAACAATACCTTAATGTGGGTATGAGCGGCCGGTTACAGCTGGTTTGAACAGAAAGACGTGAGAGAATTCTGGTCGGATATGGCCGCTTTAAATGCTAAAGGGTTAAACAATAGTTGGTAGGTGTGTGGGTGTGAAAAGAAAGAAATTAGAGTAGAGTCAGTATGGTATTGTAAAGAAGTAGTTGTAAAAAGCATTAGATATTTTGGGGAGTTGATAGTTAATATAAAGGAGGCTTCCAGAAAAGACTTTGCAAGTTTTGGTAGCAGTGAAAATACTGCATTGTGAGTAAATTTGGAGTAAATTTGGGTAAACAAAAAGTGTAAGAAAGCTCATTGCACTTGTAATATAAGTGAATGCTGGCATCAGTAAGTGCATCCAGCTGTAGAATTCTGCCCCCAAAACTTTCATCCAACCCATGCCAACATAGAAAAATGAATATTGATGAAGATGACAATTATATATATATATATATATATATATATATATACACACACATATATATATATATATATATATATATACATATATATACAAGAGAGAGAGAGATTTAAACAGATTTAAAAGATTTTTGCAATCTCTCCTAAACACTATCCTTACTCAATCCTGGTATGCATTTAAGGTATTATTCTAATTTTTCTTGTATGACATGCAAAATTGTTAGAGAGACAGATCGAGATTGGTGAGCCAGACTAAGGCATCATTTGTAGTATTATAGATTTCCTCCAGGCCGCTGGGAAAATGAACAACCTGCAGCACTGTCTGGTCAGGGTCCCCACAGTCACTTGCTGGGCTGTCTTTCATTGTCCATCGATGGAGATGATGGCCTGTCCTAGCATGTGTGGTGGGGACCTGATTAAGGAACATCCATTGCTTTCTAGGAAGGTCAAAGCTGACTGGTTTTCATGGATAGGAAGGTCGGGTTGAGGGGTTGGAGATGGCATCCTTCACATGATCCACCCTGTATGGAATTCATTCCAACTAATGCCATTGCTCGATATATGCACAACTATTCCATTTACTCCCTAATACTAATAATCAGAATGTATCCAGGAAAGTCTCCAGGCACATGAAGAAATCTGGGTGTCCGGCACTTATTTGTGCTTAGATGGTCAAAAGCCTTAGAGAACGAACATAACTGCTGCTTACATAATGGGTACACAAGAGGTGTAGTAGGATAGCCGACGGGCTAATAAAAAAAGTAAACTTTGTATGTGACAGATGCACAAGGATAGTTGGTAGCAAGAGAACCAGTAAAATAAACGTTTTCCAATCCTGGGAAGGTACTATAGAGGTAGTTGATAGTTTTTGTTATCTAGGTAGCCTAATTAGCAGTGCGGGGGTTGCTCTGAAAGCATTGTAGCTAGAATAAGAAAAGAATGGAAAAAAAAGCTATTACCCTTGTTGACAACAAAGGGTTTCTCCCCATGAGTGAAAAGTAGATTGTACAATGTCTGCGTAAGAAGAGCAATGCTGGATAGAAGTAAAACATGAGTAGTGAATGCAGAGGATAAGTAAAGGTGGGAGAGAAATGAAGTGTGCATACTTTGTTGGATATGTAGTGTGCATGAATAATGAGACACAGGTAAGTTGAAAGAAAAACTGGGTATAAGAGAAATCAAATGCTGTGTGCAAGAGAGAAGATGGATAGTATGGACGTGATGCATATGGATGATTATTGTTAGGTATGAAGTGCGAATAGATCCTAGTGGAAGGAAGTTGTAGTGGAGAAAAACTAAGGAAAATCTGGGCAGAAGTGGTTAGAGCTGATTTCAAAACACAGAGGAGATGAAGGAATGCTATGTGTGGGTGGGAGTGGGCTGGGATTGTACTTGAAATGACACATCCAACCCATGTGAGCATGGAAAAATGAATGTAAAATGATGATGAGGAGGATGATATATATATATATATATGTGTGTGTGTGTGTAGCGGAGCAGTGACTCCAATCAAAAACAACTGCATGGGGCAGACATGGGCTCTGTAAGCCGTAATGAAGGCAACATGTCAAGGAATGCAGTGACTCCAATTCAAAATGACTACACAGAACAGATGTGGACACTGTAAGCCATAGTGAAGATAACCTATCTAGGAGAGTAGACTCTGAATATAAAGTGATATAGGGTGGAGAGGACTCTTGAGTCCAGTAAGACAACCTCTCTAGTGTTGGTGGAGGAAGTGAGCCTCCTGAAATTCTGTAATGCAAATGAACTAACCATTTGTAATACAGCTTTCAGGAAACTGGCTAGCCATGTGATCACATACCAATCAGGCAAAAACACAAGCCAGATTGCTTTCTTACTTGTAAGACAGCGAAATAGATGGACATTAATAAATACTAAGGCCTTCCCCGTTAGTTATTAGTGACATCAGGATGAACATAAGACAGAACAAGATACACAGGAAAATATGGGGATGAAAGGTTTGGAAGCTAAAGGACCTTTCTGTGAAATATAGGTTTAAAAAGGCCTTATGGGATGCATTTGATGAAAAGAGGCAAGATTCATATGACATTAAAAGACAATTGAAAATTTTTATGTGGCAACCTTTTGTGAACTACTGATAAGACTTGTGGCTAGAGTAAAGCACCAGTCTGACAGAGGGTGAGACCAAGTAGCTAAGAGAGAAGCTAAACAACAGGTATTCATAACTCGGAAAGAGGCTGAAGAAAGGAAATTTGCCAATGCCTTGTGACGTGAGGATCAGAGACGTGAAGTGTTTCATATTGCAAGGCAGTGTGTCAGTATGAATTGGGATGTTGTTAAGGAAAAGTCTGATAGAAATGACATTGGTGGATTTAACACCACTGGTGCTCAAAAGAAAGGGGCCTGGAAAGGTTACTATGAGATACTGATGAATGTAGAGAATGAATGGGGGGAAGAAAGACCACACTCAACATACCCAAGCTGTTAAAATTGACAGTTATAGGGTCCAGCTGTTAAAATTGACAGTTATAGGGTTTTAGAAGATAGTTATTAGAGGAAGATGTTAAAAGAAGATATATATATGTGTGTGTTGAGAATGTATGTACTTTGTGTATTGTATCACAGAAGTCACCATAGAAGCAGTTAAAAGCAATGTTGTGGTAAATAGCATCATATGACTTTATGTTTTTAATATATAATTTATTTACAAACTGATTACAAAGGTTTAGCTGGCATGCCATAAGAAATGAATAGACAAATTAAGAGTTTAAGGAGGCACGGTCAACTGGCTGAGGCGTTAGCCAGACCCGTAGTAATATTTGTTGCTACATATTGTCTATGCTCTAGGAACGAAATCAAGAGTTATTACCTTGTCGGGATCTAGATGCAAATCAAAAAGAAGCAGGAATTTTTCCCTTTGGGCGGAAGTTAAGATACATTTCCCTACGCTGACAGCGATTGGCTGAACTGAGCCGAACAGCATACGAAGAAGGTATCAATGAGCCCTCAGAAAGTAGCTTGCCACAATACCCCCTATTTAGTCTGGAAGACGATAATTAAGATTGAATTAGCATTGATTACCAGCAAGAAAATGCTGAAAGAGAGCACATTAATGAAAAAATTGAACAACAGAATGCATGCAAGAAGAAAAATTGTAAATGAGGCACTAAGGGCCTTGTTAATCCACTGTGTCAAATGACTAGCTGTTTGCTATTTATACATGACCACTTGGGGTCTAACAGAAAACGGATAAAGTCTGACATGGGCGAAGTTGCTGTTCTTGCATCAAATGTTAGTTGTTATGGTAATTGTTTTACCAGAGCTGTGTAGCTGTTACGGTAAATGGTGTACCAGAGCTGTGTAGCTGTTATGGTAAATGTACCAGAATAATGTAGTTGTTATGGTAAGTGTTGTACCAGAGCTGTGTAGCTGATATGGTAAGTGTTGTACCAGTAGCTGTTGTCAATGATGATGCTGTTCATGTTTTACCAGAGCTGTATAGTTGTTATGGCAAATGTAGTACCAGAGCTGTGTAGATGAAGCTTTTATGGTAAATGTTGTACCAGAGCTGTGTGGATGAAGCTGTTATGGTAGTTTACCAGTAGCTGTGTACGGGCAGGTATCTGCATTTGCCGATAGCCAATTCTGGTTAAGAGAGATCCAACGACTCTAGGATGGCTGGTATGCAGCCGTAAGAGATGAGTCAATATTGGCAAGGAGATGATGGTTAGGCGAGAAATTGTCGGCCTCCCAGATGAATTGCCAAAAGTGCTTGGCAGCCAGAAAAAATGGCTAAACTTGCTTTGAAAAGAAAGCAAGTTAAATCTGTAGGTGGGTAGTAGTTGAAGCTGTAATCCTGTAATTCTGGCGAGTCCGTCGGAGAAACGGTGGGAACTGGTGACAGGTCCAGTTCCATGAATGCTTTCCCAGTGAATTGGGTAAAGTGATAAGATTGAGGTTTTTATGCTATAGAATGATTAGTGTGCAACAAGATGCAAAGCTGAGTGAATCCAGCTGCAATTAGCAATTCTCGTGTTGCGGGGCCTGTGTGAGTCCAGGTGAATTAAACTGCATGTGTCAATAGCATGTTTTGGTACCTCAACCATGTGGAAAGGGATCTCGCAGAATATTACGACGTTTGAAGAACATATATTATAAACAACATGTTGGTGTGTGACAAAGAGATGTAATATAGCAAGAGAAATTGTGTGCATGCAGTCATATATACAATGATAGAAAAAAAATGAATGTTCATATAATACAGTTTAAAAGAAATAAATGTTCAAACATTGCCTGTAAAAAAGAGAAGAAATAATTGTTTTTTAACAAAAAGTTCAATTTTTCTTTTCCTTGAAATTTCTTTGAGATAAGAATGTTATCGTTCTTACTAGCGAGCTAGTAGAGTTGTTGTTGTTGCTGCTATTGAAGTGAAGTCACAGTAAATCTTCAGTAGTTTCGAAGTTTGGAAAATAACTTGATGAAGTGATTCGTGAGCGTCGAGCTTTGAAATGAAATTTATGCTCAGCCTGGAGTCACCAATAATATGCATGTCACGTCTGACGCCATAGTGTGGTGAGAAGGCTGTTGTTGTTTTAACCCGGATCACCATTTGTAGTGAGAAGGTTGTGGTGTTTTGATTCTCAAGTTACCGTTGTAGTAGATAATTGTAACACCAATTGTAGTGGATATGTGAGGTGGGTTGCGTCGGTAAGGCTATAAAGCTGCCACATCGTTCTTCACATGTTTATAGTTAGTGGTTAACTGCTGCTGCTGTTGAAAGTTTTGTTGTTATTGAAGGTAGCCATGTTGAAAAAAAATTTTCCTCGCGCTGTAATTTTTTAAAGGACAGCTAATTTTTTCTCAAAAATGTTTTCCTAGGTGGGTTCATTGAAGTTAAACCACGTGTTGTGGTGTTATCAACATAAAAGTTTTTACATGGTGTTGATACAATACAATACAAGAAAGCTTGCGTGTTCTCTTTTTTTAAAAATACTACTTCTTATTTTTTTTTTAGGGGAACTTTTCGTTCCCACGGCGGGGTCACCAATTTAGAAGATAGTAAATAGGAAGAAGTTAATAAGAGATATATGTGTGTGTTGAGAATGTATGTATTTTGTGTATTGTATCACAGAATTCACCATTGAAGCAGTTAAAAGCAATGTTGTGGTAAATAGCATCATACGACTTTATGTTTTTAATATATAATTTATTTACAAACCGATTACAAAGGTTTAGCTGGCATGCCATAAGAAATGAATAGACAAATTAAGAGTTTAAGGAGGCACGGTCAACTGGCTGAGGCGTTAGCCAGATCCGTAGTGATATTTGTTGCTACATATTGTCTGTGCTTTAGGAACGAAATCAAGAGGTATTACCTTGTCGGGATCTAGATGCAAAGAGAAAGTTTATTGAAAAGAAGCAGGAATTTTTCCCTTTGGATGGAAGTTGAGATACATTTCCCTACGATGGTAGCAATTGGCTGAACTGAGCTGAACAACGTACAGAGAAGGTATCAATGAGCCCCAGAAAGTAGCTTGCCACAGGGTAAAAAAACGGTCAAGAAGATGAAGAATGGTAAAGCTGCAGGAATGTCAGAGATAGTTGCCAAGATGCTGAAAGCATCAGGAGCATGACAGGCGTAGCAGTACACTCATAAATTGCCACAAGGGTAAAGGTGATGCTCTATAAAGGAGCAGCTACAGAGGAATAAAACTGATGGACCAAGTTATAAAAGTGATAGAAAGAGTTAATTAGGGAATTAGTCAAATTAGACGAGATGCAGTTCGGTTTTGTGTCTGGGAAAAGTAATACAGATGCCCTCTTTTTAGTGAGGCAACTACAAGGAAAGTTCCTAGCCAAGAATAAACCACTGTATTTAGCTTTTGTTGATCTAGAAAAGGCCTTTGACAAAGTACCTCACTCTGCTATCTGGTGGTTCTTAAGAAACTTATGTGTAGAAGAATGGCTTATGAGAGTGGTGCAAGCCTTTTACAGAGGAACTGTCAGTAAAGTGAGAGTAGGAAATGAGTTTAGTGAGGAATTCAAAGTGCAGATAGAAGTCTATCAGTATTCAATTCTCAGCCCACTGCTGTTCACCATAGTTCTCCAGGTCATAATAGGAATTTAAGACTGACTGTCTATGGGAACCTCTCTATGCAAATGATCTAGAAAAAGGGAAAGAGATAAAAATATGTGTAGTTGCTAATTAGCCATCTTATATAAGTATATTTGTTATTGTTGTTGGGCCTTCATTAGTTCCGATGATGTTTGTTCTAACTGTTTAAACAATAAAACAGAAATTAACATGCAAGTGGCTGAGCATTCCACAGACATGTGCATTTTTAATATAATACTCAGTGAGATTCAGTAGAATACAGTGTGTGACATGGCTGGCCGTTTGAATTATAGGTACCACTCATTTTTGAGAGCCGAGTGGACTGGGGTAATGTGAAATAAAATCTCTAGCTGAAGGACATAACACATGCTGGGAGTCAAACACATGACCTTATGAACATGAGCCAAACAGCTTAACAACCAAGCCACATTCCTTCACATATTTATGTGTATACATAACTGAAAATATTTATGACTTCTGTTACACTTGATTTGTGTAATCTTTCTTTCTAACATTGGCAAAAGGCTCGCAATTTTGGGGAAAAAGGAAAGTTGACCTTAATACTTAACAAGTACTTTATTTTTTCGAGTCCTGAAAGATAAAAGTCAAAGCTGACCTTGGCAGGATTTGAACTTACAATCTAAACACTGCAACGCATTTTGTCTGACACTCTACTGATACTGTCAATCCACTGACCTACTGATTTGTCTAATCTTAAAAAAGCTGAAACTACTAGGAATGTTTGACCTGAATTCACTAAATTAAATTCATGAATGGAACAGCAAAAACATTTACCATATTTTAAAAGAAGTTCAGTATTTGGACTATCCTTTTATTGCAACTGTAGTTTCAACAAAAGAAATTTGTCATTTTTTTTTCTCGAAACTAGCTCTGATTGTATTGAAATATGGGAAAAAGAATAAATAATATACACAAGCACTACACACACATTCCGAAATAAAATAATATATTTTGTTGTTAAGCATTATGGGAGCTTGGCAGTTAAAATCAAGGTTATATTCAAACAAATGTTTTTTAGAAGCCGAAACACAATAGTTGTGAAATTAAGGTGTTGGACTACTGATTATATGGTTGTATATGCAGATGTTTTGGTAGCTATTTGTTGTTGTTTAGTCTTGATCAATTACAATTGAGCATATCTATGATCAAAGGCATTTCATCTATGACTATACCATCTTTCTGTATATCTATATCAACATTGTTCAATGTGCCTTTCCTTTTTTAAGACAATGTGGTGGGATTTGAAGAAGATTTGGCTGCTTCACCTACTTTTTGCATATGAGACAGCAATCATGTGACATCTACCTGGCACTACAATCATCTGATGGTAATGGGATTAGGATGTGTGAGATCCACAATCTCAGGCAGATGGAGAACTGGGCTCTCACTTAGTATATGTTCAGCAGTCTGCTATGGCGAGACACACTGGCAAGCGGCTGATAGACAGACCCCAGTTGTGCATAGTTGCATTGAATTGGCAAACACCTGTGTGTAGCTGGTTCAGGGACACCTACTCCCTTTGTGAGAGGTTAGCACCTGCTGTTTCTAGCATGCCAAATGACCATGAAGAGGTTCCCTTATTGTACAGCCATTTGTTATGTCTCCTAACAAAGACTTATAAATCTGTTGTTTGCTTTAGTTTATCTGTTTGATAGCAGATCCTACTCCAACTTCATAATTGAGATTTTAGTAACTGGGAGAGTATTCAGCTGTAAAAACAATTGCTCCAATTATACAAATATTGAAAATAACCATACCAGCAAAATTTATCCTAACTTTGCTAGCAAATAAGCTCTACAGGTGCAGGCATGGTTTATGTGGTTAAGAAGTTAGCTTCACAACCACTAGGTTTCAGGTTCAATGCCACTGCATGACACATTGGGCAAGTGTCTTTCATTTTAATCTTAAGTGAAATGGCTGATCAAAATTATATGGAAGCTGTCATATATATATATATATATATGTATGTAGCAAAACCTCAACATATTTTCCCCATTAGCCTGCCACTCACAACCACCAAAAGACTGACCTGTTACCTCAAAACTTAGATAATATTCTCTTGTAGCACCAAAGTATCCAAAAAGAGAACAGTTGAAAAGGCCATCTGTTTAATGTTTCTGAGCAACCTTCTTCTTTTTCTTTTTCTTGAGTCACCCCTCCATCGAAGGTGAAGTATTTTGCTTTTTCTAATGGCTAGAATATATGTCTCACCTGCTTACTCATAGATTTCTTCGCTAACTAGAACTGTAGTGCCAACCCATTGTTGAATTAATAGTCGATCATTTGTGAAGCCACTGATGTTCACGGTGCCAAGGTCATGTAATTAAACTGATGATTGTCACATGAGTTACTGCTTACTATGAGACACGCAAGATTTTTATCGAGGCTTACTCCTCTAGATACGACCTGTTTTGCTAGACTATCCTATGATAGCCATGTCAGAGGTATGTCATGTAGGATGTGGCTTTTCACCATGCAGATTAGTCTTCAAATTAAGAAAGGTTCAACTTGAATGAGCATATATTGCTTTTGTCATCAGTTAATCATCAGTTCGGTGAGTGACATGTTGAAAGACACTGAGACACACAGGGACACCACAAAAGACCATCCAGTGCCAATCAGTAAAACTTACTACAGCTCTGCACATTCATCATCATCATCATCTTCGTTTAACATCCATCTTCCACGCTTGCATGGGTTAGACAAGAGTTGTCCCAATTTGAGGCAAGGTTGGTTAGGTGACCGTGTCTCGCTCATATAGGACTATCTGGCAGGTTTTCTACGGTTGGATGCCCTTCCTAACACCAACCACATTTACAGTGTGGATTGGGAACTTTTTACCGTTTTACCTACACGGCCACATTACAGCGTGGACTGTGTGTTTTTTTTTTGTCATGACACTTACACGATCTCGATCTCATTATCTCATTTATTTGAGCTGAATGTTGTGGTACCAACTTTACAGAGAGAGAGGGTGGTGTTGCTCAGAATGGGAGGATGGAGTAGGAGTAGTGGATTGGGGTGTATATTTGGTTAAGAGGTGCCTACTGACTAGGTTTCGCTTTGTACATAGGCAAGGTGGGTCTTTTGTATTACTGCGTGGCGCCAAAGATCTCGGTCCAGTGACATTGTCTTAGAGAGGTGTAAGTGTGTAAGGTCAGAATTTATCAAATCATCCCAGGTTTTTCTGGGTCTACCTACTCTGTAACTTCCATCAATTTTGATCGCCCTGCACTTTTTTATACAGCTGTCCTCTTTCATGCGCATCACGTGACCATACCAACGTAGTCTTCTCTCAAGTAAACAGCATCTGATCCCTATTATTCCTAATTTCTCACTTAGTTCATTTATGCTTTGCCGTTCACATATATTACTATTACACATCCAACAGAGCATACATGCTTCGTTCCTCTCCAGTCTGCGCAGGTCCTCTGCACACAACGCCCATGTCTCACTGCCATGTGGCATTGCTGTTCGTATACAGTCATCATACAGTCTGCCTTTCATTTTTAGAGAGAAACCTTTTGTGGCCAACGGCGGTATAAACTCTCTGAACTTTTTCCATCCCGTTCTGACTCTGGCTACTGTACTTTCAGAGCACCCACCTCCCACTGCTGATTTTGTCACCCAGGTAACGGAAAGTGTCCACTATTTCTATAGAACCATCTGGGCAATAGAAGGAGCTAGTATCCTGTGGGCACTTGTTATTTATTGCACCTGAGCATTGGCCACATATAAAATCTACATTCTTAGATAGTTTACCCGTGATCCCACTACATCTTTTATGTACCCATAGTTTGCATTTGGGACATAAAATGGAATTTCTACCTACTCCTTTTCTACACACTGAGCATGGCCATTTCCCTGAGGGCACCTCTGCCCTATTTTCCTTTCTACAAACTAGAACTTTAGTCTTAGACAAGTTAACTTTAAGGTCTTTTGATTCTAGGCCATGCTTCCATGTTTGGAATTTCTTCTCTAGTTCAGCCATAGATTCAGGTATGAGAATTAGATCATCTGCATTTAGGAGTTCCCAACTTCACACTTCATCAATACAACCACAAATGAACAAATCTATCTGGCAACCACACAATACCAAACCAATATTTATCATTGCACTTACTAAATATGTATGTATGTATGTATGTGTCAGGTCGCTCTCGAGTGCTACTGGTACTGATAACATGTAACCTAGTACGACCTGTCACATGGTCGGGTCGTCAGCGACTAAACCAGCAACCCACCAAGCTAGCTTGGTGAGGACGGTGATATTTGGACACCCTGCTGGATGAAATACAAGACCAATGAAAGGGCAGAGGAACTCAACAGAGTAATGGCCATCCAAATAGTACTTTTTTTTTTTTTCACCTGGGAGTGAAAGGCCCTCAGTTGTTGTCACAACACCTTTCTAAGAGAGGGAAACTCTGAAAAAAAAACTTGTGGCTTCGGAAGCAAAGTTCTCCTTTTCGAGTAGTGTTTGCAATGCTCAGAGAGTGGGATTGGTTGAGTGCAAGGCCTTTCCCCACTTAAAAAGTCTTCAAAGCACAGGCATTGCTTGTTCAGGATCTGTTACAGGTTTATGTGACTGGCCTAAAAGTGCACCAAACTCTATAATTTGACAAGCGATTGCAGTACTCTTAGAGTTTGCAGCCATCATGTATGTGTGTATGTGTGTGTGTATGTATGTATGTACGTATGTATATGCAAAATGTCAACAAAGAAAAAAGAAACAGGAGAACAATACAGTACAATGATGATATATATTTGTTTAATGCTTGATACAGTAAGAAAAAAGTCTTAACGTTTATATATATATGAGGAGGAGGATGGCGCCCATGGTCATAGCTGACCATGGGTTTTCACCTAGAACAAAGGTTCTCAAAGTGGGCGCTACCACTCACCCTCCTCCTCAGTAGGGGGGGGGGGGGCATTGAGAAGGTCTAGGGGGGCACTGGGGCCAAAGGAGGTACTAGAAATGATATGATAGTATATTAAATATCAAATGATACATATTATATATAAATATAGTAAAATAAAAAATACATAATATTTATTTATACATAGTATATATTGTATTATTTAATATATATTATTTACAATTTGCATGTAGGCAAGTCTCTCTGGAAATAGGGCTGGGGCGTTGACGGTAATACATGACAGTGATGGCGGCAGTAGCCCAAAATGTTTGAGAACCTCTGACCTAGAAGGTTCTTCTCTGAGACACAAGCTGGGGCTAGGTGTTTTCATGGAAGATTAGTAGTTGTGCATACCAGTTTCCCCTCTCCTCACCACTGCTGTCAAAAGTAAAGAGTGATACAGCTGTGTTGGTGGTGGCGTTGATGGTGATGATGATGAGGGTTGGATGCTGCTGCTGACAGTGGTGGGGTATTGGGGGGTAATGATGGCGTTGATGGTGATGGTGATGATGAGAGTGCTGCTGCTGCTAATGGTTGTAGTGGTGGCACTGGTGGGGGTGAAGGTGATGATGGTGCTGATGGTGATGATGATGGTGACATGTAGTAGCAAAATAACTGTTTCCAGAAAAATGCTAGTTAATTTCCACAAGATGAGGACAGTGGTAGATAGCTCTTTCAACAACAGTGACTGTTCAAGCAAATCAGTTCATACCAAATAAATAAATGAACTTTTCTATAAAGTCCTGGGTTCTAACTCTACAATTGCCACCTGTAAATCAGAGGTTCTCAAAGTGGGCACTACCCCCCCCCCCCCCACACACCTGGGCGCTGGGGCCTAAGGAGGTTGTGGGGGGGGGGATAGAGATGATATAATAGTATATCAAATATCAAATGATATATATTATGTATAAATATAGTAAAATAAAAAAAATATAATATTTATTTATACATAGTATATATTATATTATTTATTATATATAAATTAATGATTTTATTTATTACTAGCAGAACGACCCGGCGTTGCTCGGGATTTGCTCTATGGTTCTTATATATTTGATATATATTTATCCTTATCGAGCCTCATGAAATAAATACGTTTTTATTTATATTTTGTTATTGTGTATGCAAAAATATCTGTACACGAATATATAATTATATATATATATATTAAAATAACAGATTAAAGTTTAAACAAAGAATCGCTGCTTTCACCCTTAACGGGATCTTCTGAAACTAAAAAAATCAATCTGTGAACGCAGAAGTAAATATTTCGAAAAACGTTACACACTATATATATATATACACACACATTATATATACATATACACACACACACACACAGCATCATAATGTCGTAATGCAGACAGCCAGACATACAGACAGATATTATAAGGGCGCAACGTTATATCTATGTATCTATCTAGAAAGAAAGACTAAGAGAGAGAGATCGCTTTTTCGCCTAATGCGGTCCCTAGGGCATTGAAAATTTGAAATTGTTTTTGCTCAAAACACTCACAGGACCATAAGTATTACATGTGTAAAGTTTGAAAACAATCGGTTGGGTGGTTCTCGAGTTTTAGGGAGTCAGACAAACAGACATACATTCTCTGTTTTAGATATATAGATATATTATTTATAATTTGTGTGTAGGTAGGTCTCTCTGGAAATAGGGTTCGGGGGCGCTGAGGGTATTATGTGGGTGTGAGGGGGGGGGGGGGCAGTTTGAGAACCTCTGCTGTAAATAGTTATTTCACCAATATTACTCACACATTTAATCCCATATGTCATTTGTACATATATGATGAATATAAATTATTAACCCTTTTGTGACTATATTTCTATTGAAATAAACTCTATTTCAATTGATTAATTTTGAGAGATTTACTAAAATTATGAATCATTTCATTACTAAAATAGTAACTTAACATATGGTTCTTATATAAGATTATGTTAGAAGGTTTTAATTTAACAATAAACCATTTAAAATGTGTGGTTTTGTTCAGTAGAATCATAGGTAGCTTTGTGTGGGTTGGTATAAAAAAAGGTTAGAGTATTGCTCAATGATAATAATAATAATAATGACAACAATAATAACAACAATAATAAAAAAGAAAAGGTAACAAAAAAAAAACGAATAGGAAAATATAGAGAAAAAAGGGAAAAAGAAAGAAAAAAGAAGGAGAAAGGGAGGGAGTGGCAAGAACTCTGGTGTTGCAGAAGAGAGAGAGGGGAAGGGTGATTGGGCTAAGGGCCTAGGGCATGAGGGAAGACGGGCTGTGCTCCGCGGACAAGACTGCAAAAGCATTTTCATGGACAATGGCCAGTGACACCCGCTGCAATAACCACCCAACATCGCAGGACTCCCTCTTCAGACGGGCCTCAGATGTTCCGATCTTGCAGAGGAGCTCGGCTGTATGGGGCCCAAGTACGCCTGAGGTCACAATGGCAACTTGAATTAAACACCTAATAGTTACACATATCAACCATCAGTAACTCTTTAAAATTGACACATATGAGTGTGAATTGAAAAGTTCATAGGCTGACTATGAAGGAGTGATGCTAGAGCTGTGAAATCTTGCATGCATTAATTTCAACTCTTTTTTTTTTATTAATAACTGCATTGTTTCTTTCCAGGTAAACTGACACCTGACTGTTCAAAGAAGAGATCAAATGTAACTGGTAGTGACTTCTCTTGAAAATGGACAAAATTTGGCATTGTGGTATTATCAAGTACCTACAGAAAAAGGATTTAGCCTCCAAGGACATTCATGCTGACATGGTTGTTACATTAGGGGATGATGCTCCAGCTTTATCAACAGTGAAAAATTGGGCAGTTGAATTTAAGAGGGGAAGAGAGAGTCTTGAAGATGACCCAAGGTCTGGACATTCTGCAACTGCCACCAGCAAGGAAAACTTTGATCATGTTCGCCATATGGTGATGGATAACAGGCAATTGGCTATAAATCAAATAACCATTAACATATCCCATGAGAGATTTGAGAATATTCTGCACAAGGAACTTGGCATGATGAAGGTTTACGCTAGATGGGTGCCACCTCTTCTGGCACCTGATCAAAAGCACATCAGGTTGATCACATTCACGAGAAAATCTGACATTGTTTGAGGCAGATCTAGCTGAGTGTTGGGTTCATCCTTTTGAACCAAAGACAAAGAGATAATACATACACTGGAAACATCCCTTCTCACCTGCTCTAAAGAAGGCCCATATTGTTTCTTCTGCAGGGAAGGGGATTGCCTTGGTTTTTAGGGATGCAAAAAGCATTGTGTTTATCTTCAAAAGAGCCACACCATCAATGGAGAGTACTATGCAAAATTGCTGAGGCAGTTATGAAAGGCTATCAAGAGCAAACACCCAGGAAAACTGATGAAAAGGGTCTTGTTTCATCAGGACAATGCTGCAGCACAGGATTGTGGCTTTGAACTGGTTGATCACCCTCCCTATTCTCCTCATTTTGCCCCATTTGACTATCATCTACTCCTCAACATGAACAACACTTGGCTGGGAACCAATATCGCTGTGATGATGATGTATCTGCTGTTGATGACTTTTTTTACCAACAGCATGAAAGTTTCTTCTTCAATGGGATCCAAGAACTGCAACAACAATGGCAGAAGTGTGTGGACTGCAAGGGGGACTATGTTGAAAAAGGAATCTCATTTGGTCACATTCCATGAGAGTATCTTTGGTCAGTCTATGAGCTTTTTAGCTGACTCTCATACAAATAATTCAATTCCTATGTCAGTCATGTTGCTACAATAAGAAATTTATTTTCCTGTCACAATATCCTGGGCTCTATTCCTACAGTTGTCTTTGTAACTAGTTATTTTATCAATGGTGTATTCTGTAAGTCATTTGTACAAAAATTATGAATATTTATATTATATATTATATATAATTATATCCTAAAAATACAGTGTCCCCAAAACATGTATACACATTCTAATAAATATTGCTTGCACAAGTAATTAAAGTGAGTATATATTTTTGGGGGACACCCTGTATATTATTGAAATATCATTTGTATCTTTAATTTTTTCTACATATCAGTAATGCAAACCAAAATTTATCAAAACACAAATTTCCTAGTTAGTATGTTCTTCCTATATATCCAGTATTCCTGGTATATATAGCATACCAATCTTAGACTCCAATATTATTGCTGTCATTATTAATGGCACTGGCCCACTCATATAGGTATATTATTAATTGTAAAGAAAAGCTATCAAATTCTTTTACAATAGTCTTTACTCCTCTGAACTAAACCTTGGTGCACTTGTCTTTTCTTTTGTTATTGTTTTCTATACTTTATCTTTGTTGTGTTTGCTGAATCTAGTCTCCATCCTTCCTCCTCCTCACCACCACCACCACTACCACCTTCTCAATACTATATAACTATATATCTAGCTGCATAATTGCAAAGTCTAATAACTTTACAATGTAAAATAAGTGCTCCCATGGTGTAATTCTTAAAGTAAACATTAACCCCTTTTGATACCAACCAAAACAAAAATACAAAACCACCCATTTTTAGGGGTTCCTATTTAAATTTAAATCTCCCAGCACAATTTTTTTAGAACCATTAAGTTACTCTCTTTGTAATTAAAATCTTTGAACATGTTTTATATATGAACCAAATGTTAAGTTATTATTTAAGTATGGTTCATGGATTGGCAGTATCAGTAGAGCATCAGACACCATGCTTTGCAACATAGAGTTATGGCCCTTTACGTTCTGAGTTCAAATCCTGCCGAGGTTAACTTTGCCTTTCATCCTTACGGGGTCAATAAAATAAAGCTCTAGTAATGTACTGGGGTAATTGCTGCCCTTGTGTCAAAAAATAGAAACAATTATTTAAGTAATGAAATAATTAATAATTTTTGTAAATCCCTCAAAATTATATAATTAAAATAGTACTGTGGCCTGCAATGTAGAGGAAAGGAAGACAAATACTGGGTATTGTCTGGCTGCTTCCCCTTCGCGTCGGTCACCATCGAGACCTCAGGCATACTTGGACCCAATACTGCGGAGCTCCTCCACAAGATTGGAACATCAGAAGCCTGTCTGAGGAAGGAGCCCCATGAGGTGGGGTGGCTGTTGCTGGTCATTATCCGCGGAAATGCTTTTGCGGTCTAGTCCGCAGAGCGCAGCCCCAACACTGCTGAACCCTATGCTCGGGATCCATCCCCCTTTCCCCCCAATTCTACTGAGACCCTGGAGCCCTTGCCCTTCCCTTCCTCATTGCATTAGTCACCGTTGTGACCTCAGGCGTACTCGTACCCCGTACTGTTGAGCTCCTCTGCAAGATCGGAACATCAGCAGTCCATCTGAGGAAGGGGCACCATGAGGGTTTCTAACTCATGTTTTTGGATATTAATATTACCATTACCACAATCACCTCCTCATCATCATCATCATGCAGCACAATTACTTGATAAGATCAACTCAACTATATGTTTTTATAGGGTAGAATTTAATAAAAAAACAAATCTGAAAATCTTTGACCTGTAGGACTGACAACCAATCTGATTCATTTTTAAAATCTGCTATCTAACATTCATCTGAAACAAAATCCAATTTCAACAAATGATTTTGAATGGTTTATTGAGATATTTTGAATATGTTAGCTATTATATATGACCTATATGGTGTAAGAATAGGAACACAATGACATTTTGACAACTAAGAATTGCATTAAAAAATTGATTTCATAACATTCTACACCTTCAAAAATGTATCTCTGAAAAATTCTGTTAAAAAACATGCATTATTAAGAAAGTTGTAGGGAAATAAGATCAAAAGGTATGTACTAAACGGTAATCAAACCACCTATAACTTATTTACACCTGTTTAACAAACAGTAACAGGGCAAGCTATAGCTATAATTATCTGAAAAGACACAAGAAGTATTTTTTACTTAATGTTCAATGCATTTCTTTAATAAAATCATTTGAAAGGCTTTTCCATTGTGGAATCAGCAGTGCATTTGCATGGAACAGACACTGCAATAGAAAATCTATTCAGATAAAAAAGCTCAAGCAAAGTATGATATTTATGGCAGAGGCAATGCTTGAGTTATGTTGCTGTCTTCTAAGAAATATATAATATATGATATTATTAGTGAAGATATTTTGGTTGAAGCAAATATTTTATAATGACATACAACCATTCAGCATCGCATTGGGAAATGTTTTATTGGCATCTCTCTCTCTCTCTCTCTCTCTCTCTCTACACACACATATATATATATATTTGTTAATGTAATATCTTTAAAGAATAAACAAAGCTATATTTTTTCTTTAGGAAATAGTGACAGCTTGTTAAATTTACCAGGTAGAAATTTTCTGGCCCAAGAATTTTGATGGGAATTTTATTTTGATCATATAACATTTATATAGTTGAAAGAAAGCTATATTTTCATTGGAAAATATGGAATTAAAACCATTCAGGATTTGAGCCAGAGCACAAATTACAAGATAAGAATATACATTATTTCAAGATATTTTTTAAAACCTTGAAATAGATAGATTTGACTGTTGAGCCACTTGTCTTGGTAGCCCAAGTGCTGCTGTTGCCACTTGTATATATCTAGATATTCATTAGTTCTGACAATGAATAATCCACTTGTTCAAAAAATGGAACAGCCTGCATGTGAAATTAACATGCAAGTAGCTGAGTATTCTATAGACATGTAAACCCTTAACGTAATTCCATGGGAGATTCAATATGACATAGTGTGTGATAAGGCTGCTCCTTTGAATTATAAGAACAACTCATTTTTGCCAGCTGAGTGAACTGGAATAATTTAAAATAAAATAACTTTCTCAAGGAAATAATGTGTTGCTGGGAATCAAACTCACGACCTTACAATCATAAGGTGATGGCCCTAAGCTATGTGCCTTCAAACTGATAATATATATATATATATAAGTTTGAAATTGCATACTGGTTTTTCACAGCACTAGCACACACACACACACATACGTATGTATGTGTGTGTACATGTGTAGGCAATATAGAGAATGAGAGTGTGGAAACTGACTCTGGTGCACTTAGCTTTATGGATGCCCAGAAGAAATATAGTAAGTAACACATGATGGTGTAATATCCAATGATTGAATCTGTACACTCATTAACTACTCACAAGGGAACAAAGGAATAACTACAGAAGCATCAAACTGATGTATCAAGTTATGAAAGTAACACAAAGTGTTTTAGGATCACTGATGATGAATAGAATGATATTAGATGATATGCAGTTTGTATTTGTCCCAATACAGAGTACTGCCAATGTCCTTTTCTAGGTGAGACAACAGCAAGAAAAACTTTTAGCTGAAATAAGCCAACATTCGTTGATTGGGAGACAGCCTTTGACAGGGCACCATCTTCTATAGTCTGATTGTCTTTAAGAAAACTAGACATGGATGAATGGCTTGTGAGAGCAGTGCAAGCCATGTACAGAGATGTTGAGTGGAGAATTGACAGTGCAAGTAAACTAAGATGAATTTGAATATAGTTATGCTTGATCAGTACTGATGTGGGGCTAAATAACAAGAAGGAGGGGCACATAGAATGAGGTAGTCATGGATACACATCTAAAAACAAAAAGGATAGGAAGGTCTTGGCTAGAATGCTTTGTTTATAGGTTTGTTTGGTCATTACTGACAACAACAACAGCAACATGCCTGAATGGAACATATGACTGATATATAGTCATCTGACCTGTTTAACCTCAGAATGTGATGACCTGTTTAACCCATGTAAGCATGGAAAATTGACATAAAATAGTGATATATATATACATATATATATGTAGCGACGTGGTTAGTCAGTCTAGTCACTACTTCTGATCAGATCCGAGAATAGCCCTTAGAAGGATACTTATCGCATACGGTCTGATCAGATCTGAAGATAGCCCTTAAAAGGACTGTTGTCGCATTAAAAGCTCTTAAAAGAACTGTTGAGGATGGACAGACGAAAGCACAAGTTGAAAGGACGAAGCAAGGCGAGATGTAAATTCGATCAGCTATTTATTTTCACATGAAGCGACGATACGAGGTACAAGGCGTGTGTGAGTGACAAAGCGTGGCAGAGGAGAGGAACAACGATGCGCTAGCTGACTCTGCCAAATGTCGACTGCTGAAGTGTTTGGAACCACTCTGTTTATACAGAAATAATCGTTTGATGTTTAGCCGATGTGTAGGCGTTTATTCTGGTAGGTTTTAAGGGTTCTTTTGTTTCACGTTGAGGTAGCTAGCTAACAGGTAGATGGCGCTGTATATTTCACAGATGTTATTTCTGGTGGCTGTACATATATATATATCACAATTATTATTATCATTAATCTTATTATTATTATTATTGTTTTCATTTATGTTATTTTCCCATGTATCTATAAATACTAGCACACTGTATCATGTCAACATATCAGTATTCTGATGATTTGGTCAGGTACCGACTGTGTAACTTCTAATGATCAGCGACTTTTAGATACATTGGACCAATGAAACAATTGTTAATACTGTAAATAAATCGTATTGTACAGCTGACCATGTTATTCTTCATTCTTTTGCTTTTATTACTCCAAGAACCTCCTACCTAGGAACTTTCTTAAACTGGCCACCCGACTAAGGAAACTTCTTGTTGAATCAAACAACGCTGTACGTTAAAACTATCCTCGACACAGAGTACTCATAACCTCTAGCTGAATTACCTTAAATGATACCTTGTTATCCTATATATATATATACATATATATATGTAAAGAGGGAGAGGGAGAGGGGGGGGGGAGAAAGAAAATCTCTCTATCATCATTTCATTTCATCATCATTTCATTTTACGTCCGCTTTTTCCCTGCTTGCAAGGGTGGGACGGGAACTGATTTTTGGCTTGATTTCTACAGCTGGATGCCCTTCCTAACACCAACCTCATTTACAGTGAGTGCTGGGTGTTTTTTGCCGTGTCACCTGCACGACCACTTTGCAGTGGAATGATATGGACCCCAGTCCCTATCATCTCATTTCTACAGCTGAGTAAATATATATATATGTGTGTGTGTATCCACTTACATATACATTGACAAATACTTGCACATATAAACATATATTAATATACTTTGGTTTCTACTACATTGTATGTTCTTTGATGGATGGGTTTTGGCCTAATACCAAATTCTAGTTCACCTGAAGAAGGGAGTTTATTGCCATAGGTACGGTTAGTGAAACATGGGCATTTGAATGAGGAGGACAGGTGAAGACTGGAGAGAAATAAAGCAATTATGCTTCAACGTATGTACAATGTTAGTGTGTGAGAATGGCAAACCATGGATGAACTAAGAGAGAAACTGAGTATAAGAGGAATCAGATGTAGTGTACAAGAGAAGAGATAGTGCTGGTATGGACATGTGATGTGTATGGATGCTGGTTCCTTGGTGAAGAAGTGCCAAGTGATCTCAGTGGAGTGAAGATACAGTAGAGGAAGACGAAGAGAAACCTCAACAGAAATAGTGAGAGCTGATCTGAAATTGACAGAGGAGAGATGACAAAGGAACATGACAAGTGGAAAGACGCTGTACTGAGAAGGACCTGTCCAACCCATGCAAGTGTGGAACAGCAGATGTAAAGTGATGATGATGAGTTAAGCATATAACTGCGATCTAATGCAGTAATAACAATTGTTTAAAGTAGTGAAATATATCACTTTGAAGTATCTACTTAGAGCTATGTTGTTATGGTCATTGAAAGTTAAGTGTTTTGGACCACAGATACAAGTACCATTAACATTATATGAACCATCAACTTCTCAACTTGTTGCTTGCTTTTTATAGATCTGGTAATGTTCTCCTTATACACACACACACACATGCATATAAGCATATTACACACACACATGTATATAGATATATTATGTACACACATACGTATATAAACATATTAGACAAATATGTATATGATAGCATGAACATATTACTTTTAAGATAGTGTATTTGTTACTGGCATGAAAAAGTTGATGTTAAATGATGACAATCACGATAATGATGATGATGGTAATGATGATGAGGATTATATAATTTGTTCAGTGTTACTTTTTGTCAATGAATGCTTTAAAATAAGTAGATGGTTAGTTTAAACTGTATTCCTTTCTTATGATTCAAGTTTCATGTCACAGCAATCACCAGGTGAGATCTGTTATTACTCAATGTATCTTTTCTTTAATATCCATTGTTGAGCTGAAGGACTAGGAAAAATAGTGCCTATGGCAAGCAGTAAAATTGTGTCCCTGCCCTTGCGGCAAGCTATATAGCAGTTGTTAGACCATGGGATTGATAGCACAATTTAAATAAATGAGGGTTTAGGGTATTAAACTGTATTTTCATTTGTTCTACAGGTAAGCCTAAGATTACATGAAGCATTTGTAAAAGTATTGGAATATTTAAAGGGAGAGATCTGTGTAATACTAATCTTTGATAAATATTAGACCCTATAAAATATTTGACATTTCATACTCGGTGTATGTCTATATGGTCATGTATTTCCCAGCACTGTATTTTTATGTATGGACCTAATAATTTATACAAATGGTTAAATGATCAGCTTCCATATAAAAAACAGACCATACATCTGAAGAAGTTTCTTTTTTCACTCTCCAACGATAGCTTACCTGATTTTAATAGAAAGTGGTCCAGTCCAAGTGGCACCCATGGCATGTACCATACTCTAGTATGCCTCTGTTGGTGAGTGTTTGTTCTTCTAGACCTTTCATATATATACTCCAAAGTAGTATTAATTATCTTATTTATGCTTGCTACACACACATCTGTTTTCCCTACTCGCATATACCTGTCAGTATTGTAACTGATTATATGTGTATATATATATAGATTCAAGAGGACCCTTCTGTCGTGGACATGGCAGCTTCCCTAGTGTTAGCGATCTACACGATAAATGCACTCAGTAATACTGTAAAGTGGTTGGTGATAGGAAGGGTACCAACCATAGAAAACTTTCGAGACAAAGGGTTAGGGGGACCCTTCAGCCGTGTCAAAGGCATGACAACCTCTCCTGAGCACTTGATGGAACGTGAGACCGTACATAAGTGTACAGGTCGCTGGCCTGCCTGGGAGATCAGTGGCTCCGTTTCGGACTTACTAGCAGGGAAAGCGGACGTTAAAACGACAATGGTGATGATGATGATGAAAACACATACACATATATATATATATAATCATCATCATTGTCGATATATATTATATATAATATATATAATGAATATTTAAACAATACATGAATGAGGTCTTATTCTTTGAGTTCCTCATCATTACCTCAAGTTATTATTCTCTGTTCTTTAATTGATTGAATATTTATATATTGATTCGCAGAGCTTGCAGTTGTCTATTTCAATTCATATGTGAAGTGATGTTATGAAGAGCCCCTTTGATAAATAAATTAGTATTTGTACACAGGCACATAAGTACGTGCGCGCACGCACATTATACCTGTACATGGTTTTTACTTTTATTTAAATATTTCAGTTCTGAATGTAAGAAAGTAATAAGTTAAACAATGGAAATGTGATTTAAGGTGGGAGAAATACTTTTCTTCTGTTAAACAATTTAAATATGAAAAGAAAAAAAATTACTTTGAAACATGGGAAGAAAATTACTATTAAAATTTTGAAGAATAAAGATGAAACTATTTAAGTAATTAATTTAATGTTTGGATAACTGGAAGTTTACGGAACATTATCAGTCGCTTGTATTTATTAATATATATATTAAAAACACACATAAAAAGAATAGACGTTAACTGGTATAAAGATAGGCACCATAACAAGTAGATAGACTAAAAAGAGGTATATCAAGATTTGGAGCATAAAGTTTTGTACAGTATTCTATAAAGAGAGAACACCCCTTCCTACAAGTATGAGCGTATTGACACACACACACAACATATATATGTGTGATCGAACGAGGAAGATAAACAAGGAAATAGTTCTTCCATTTTTATTTTTAAATTTGATTAATTGCAATCAAATGAATTTGATTGATTTAATAAGACAATAAATCAGTGGAGCGATAGCTAGAGAGGCATTTAAAGATGGTTGCGGTGTGTCACTAACCAAGTGCTTTGCTGCTGGGTTAGAGGCTATATATCACCTCTGACGTCACAAGCGGTCATGTACGTGAGGGAAAGATGGCGCCGTATCGGAGTAATCGGACAAGTACCTTAGATATTATATGGAGGTATCTTTTGATATTGTTGAATCTACAACAAGTAGGTAAGTGGATTGCATTCTACAATTAGTTATATGAAAAACTTTTCATCTGCTAACAGAAACATAATCAAAGGAAGTCTTCTTCTACCTCTTGATAAGTACAGAGGTGCGTGCAGCTTGCACCGTCCGTATGTGTTTTGTTATATACTATGTTCATCCCCCCTTATTCTTATGCCATCGAAAGAAACAGACTAGTCATGAATCTATTTGTACGCAAGCATTTTTAGACTCTCATTATTTGTTTGCAGTGATTTGTCCATTTTCTAACATTCAACTGGCACTCAGTTATTTACCTTGTTTATATGCAATTTGCGTATGTTCTGTTTACACAGACAACATATCTGCCCCGGACTTGTGTAGTATTAAGAAATTTCCTGAGAAGCTAAACAAATATATAATATTGTGTGTGTGTGTGTGTGTGTGTGTGTGTGTGTGTGTGTGTGTGTGTGTGTGTGTGTGTGTGTGTGTATATATATATATATATATATATATATATAATATATTTATATATATACCCCCAATCATTTCAATTTACACATCGTATTATATGGCGATTTGATTCAAACTTCAATATTAGTTGTTGTTACAAACATATTAAAGTAGCCTACATAGTTTAATTAGATTAACTCAACTCGTGTTGATACTAGAATAAACCAGTTAGCCTTTCTTTAACTTAGTAAACACTCACCATGCACACATGTCTCGATTTGTGCATGCATGGATATAAACATGCTTCTAAGTTTCGCAGTGGTATACCTTATGCGTGTTTAAATATTTTTGTTTTTACTCTTCGTAGTACTTATTTTGAATCTCCTGAAGCCAAAATAACAAATGAATTTAGAGGTTCCAGTTTATTTTGCTGTAATAAAATATATTAGTAAATTTCCTAGTAGGATTCTTAAAGTGTGATGATAACTATCTAGATCTCCAATTTAAAAAAAAAAGGGAAACCGATAGGATCTCTAAATATGCTGGCAGTCGGACTATCCTGGCCTCTGAGGCTGTTTTTTGTTGTTGTATGCTTACATTACAAGGAAAACTTTAGGAAAGAACGTGAGGTTGGTGAATTATTGAGAAAATACATTTAAATATTGCCTATATGCTGTTTTATCAAATTTAATTATTCTAATTCTGACCAGTATTCGTTGATCAATGTTATACTCTTGTGTTGACAAAATAGTTTACATCAACAATTATGTTCATGAAAAAAGAAAAGAAAATTTGTGTCAATGGGGTGTATCAACCATGCAGAACGATGAACTTGATATAGGAGAATGATTTTGTTTTTTTCTTTCTGTTTACTCCAAGATTACTTTTAAAGTTGACGAACTTATTCACAGACTTAAACTTACTAGAAATGGCTTCGGCGCTCCATTTCTGACCCCTTGCAAACAAGATAGTTCCGATCGCTTTCTTCGTTTTATCTTTTCGTGTGTTTCTTAAATTTTTTTCATAGGTAGAATTAAACTTAATGCATATCATTGAATAAAACGGTAATTTGATAGATAATAAATTTCTTCCTTCAGTCTTAATTTTAACTATGTATATGGCATTATTTTGTAATATATTTACCGAAACTATATCTGAAATATTCTACTAAAAAAATAGAAAAGAAGCAAATGTATTAGTGAAAATTACTTAAAAGATATAAAATGGTGTTACTATTTTTTTTAAACGCTTGATCTGTCCGATCTTGGGTGTTAGGAGTTGGGATATTTGCAAGTATATCTTTTTAGCTCCTTTCATATATTATTGCATTTATGCTTCATTATAAAGATATATTTATACATTTATATGCTCGTTCCATGATTCTTAATTTTTTGCTTTTGTTTATCGACCTGTGCACATTTTCCCCTTCTGGTTTGTGGTACTGTCTATTCTGCTACTCTAAGACTACATATATGGATTGGTCTCTCGGCTAATCCGTTGGCAAATACTGAAGATTCCGAGTCTTGGTATGGTAGCAAGCACAGACTATATTAAAATCAGAGTCCCACATTTGGTATTGATTGAAATTAGGCCTATAGGTTCTGTCTTCTCGGATTTCATCGCTCAGTCACTAATCTCGTCATTCTATCGGTGGATCCTTTTCTTTACAGCTTTGAACTCCTAATTACTTTTCTTTTTAATTTCCGTCAACTTTTTTTGTGCTTTTTTGTTACTCACCTTTTATCCTTTGATTTCCTCTTTACATCAGAAACGTTTGTATTGATTTCTCTATGATTTTTGCTCGATATCCAAGCAAAAATAAAAAAGTAAACAATAACTAGTGTTTGGAAGAAGTTCCAATCTTAAAGAAATCAATATATTTATTGTTTTCTATTCATTTAGTTTGGGAGTGTCTTGGTAGTAATAATAGTTAATATTATTACAGAAGAATTCATTAACGTCATATTACAATTCCACAAATCCGAAACCTTGATCCTAATATAAAAATCTTTAGCTTTGTAGCTCTTGGTGAACCGAGTTCGTGACTCGACTTCATTAACCATTTCACTTCATTTAATCTATTTTAATGATTTTAATGAAAGCGTGAACATCACATTTTATCCTATATCTCTCAATAAATGTATTATCTTGATTATTAATAGTACAAATTCAAATTCCTTTCGGATTAATTTTGTTTCTCGTTCTTCCGGAGTCGATATCTATCACTAAAATGTGTGGCCTTGTGTTTTTGTTAGAAATGGGAGTTATCGGCATTGTAGTATTTAGTTACATCCCTTTACGTTTCGAGTTCAAATATTGCGGTGGGATCTTTGTTTGCCTTTCATCCTTTTTGATTCAATAAAATAAGTATCAGTGAAGTACTGAGGTTAACCCAACCGATTATACGCCGATACCAAATGTGTTGTCTTGTGACTATTTTAGAAATGATTGTCATTATTCCTGCTTTATATCTAATCCAGGACTTCATATTCTGTATTGAATATACTTTAATTCTCCGGTGGTGGAGTGTGGAGTCGTTAAAATAAGTATCAATAATAAGCTGATTAATTTAAATGGTTATCTTTCATTCTTTGTCGGAACATCGGAAGCACGGCCGATGCAAAGCAACAGAGGAAAGAAAAAAAAAAAGAAACAATAGTTTTGAAGATGACCAACTGTATGTTTTGGAAAAGTTGGTAACTTTTTCTTTAGCATACATTGTTTAAAATAGTCTCGTATCATGCTTGTTGGTTCTAAGGATCTTTAGTATGCATTGTTGCCATTTCTTTTAATAATCATTTATGATCCAACTCTTTGTCCCATTTCTTTCTAAATTATTAGAAGATACTCTCCTAATATTTTATTGTTGTCAGGTGGAGTTTTAAAATATATTTTACTATATATTTATGTCGACTCCTTGTCCAACACCGATAAAGCAAAATTCTGATTAAAGACATTCTTGCTATTATTATCCCATTTTTTAAAGACTATATTATTTAGTGCATTTTTCCCAGAGCAGTAGAATAAAATTGAGATTTAGCTGCTATTTCTAGCACGTCGAGCGACCACGTAAAGGCTCTTTCGTTGGTTTGCGAATATTTATGTAGTTAAGTTTTTAAATCATTTTTTTTATTTATTTAGTTATTTTCTTATGCCGATTATTGATATTGTAAATCTGATAATCTTGCGACATCTCTAGACCCTGACGGCGCATCCTCATTTGAAAGCTATTAAGTTAGAATATTTTGTTTAACGTTGTCTTTTCAACAACAAAACAAATCTATCTTGCATGCTTGTAAGAAACATTCCGTTGAATGTATTTGACACATTTGTGAAGTATATAAACTCGATTGCTTTTTGTCCCCGCTTTGTTCGTGCATATATCCGACATAGCTCGGTAAATAATTTATGTTGAATTTCGAGGGTTAGCACACCCACCACCCAGATGTAGGAGAAAAGTGGAAAATATTTTCAGAATAGTTATCAAAACGGCGGCTAGATATGTCCCACCAATGACGTTAATTGAAACCTGCCACCTGCTGCTGTCTATTCGGCCGGCCATAAACCACAGGGACTTGAATAACGACTTAAACATGAGAAACTGGCCAAGGATATTAATTTTTTCTCTTGTCATTCCTCTTCATAGTAGTATTACAGTTATCCCAGTGTCTGTGTTAAAAGTTATTCTACTAAACTATTTGAGACTATGAAATTTCCCTTTTAAAGTACAAAATATCTTAGTGTATATTTAACTAGAAAGTAGTTTCATGTTTTTTAAAGAGTAAAACTAAAATAACTACATTGACAGACACAAAGAAGTACAGCAAAATAAAAAAAAAATGCTGTTTGAGAGACTAACATGTTTTTAAAGTATCATGTTATTTTTTTTTAAACAACACATGTTTGTTGAAAACTTAAATTTTTGTCTTTTATTCTAACAATTCCTATTTTCTTTCTAATATGCTACCTGTTGTGATTAAAAGAAATATTTTTTGTTTGACACACTACTTTTGGCTAATAGGTTTCATTAGTTCAGTCTTTGAGATGGGTCGTACCTTCAACCATCGTAAAGCAGTTTTAAATTGTATATATTAGCGGCAATAGTGACAAGACTTGTAAAACAAGTTCTGTTACTTCTCATAAGATGTTTGTCAAATGAATTAAAAACTCCGGACGACGAAAATTGCAATCTGGGTAGCAGCTGTAACTGGGTCAGGTTTATCCAGATTTTTAATGACGTCCTGTAAAATTCTTCACAGTGTGAAGTTTCATGAGAATTGTATATTGACTGAAGCCTCATCTGCAATCTAGATATTCTCTATAAATGTAGACAATCAGTTGCCCAAAGGGAAAACTAAAACCAATGTAGGGAAGGAGGTGTCTTTTTTCTCTCTTCTAAGCTGTATTTTATTCTATCCGTTACTCAGTTTAGTTAAGCTGTATACACTTTCTGTAGTAGTTTTCTCAAATTAGAATTAGATATCTCATGACATTCTTTATAAAGCTAAGTAGGTTAAAGGTGCAGCTAATGTCCACAAACCAGGTTATAGGTATTTTGTGATGTTAGTATAGGGACAAGGAAATCTTTTTAGTATCAGGGTTGAATTGCATTGATACAAGAACGCTAGGGGCTGCACCCATATTACAAATTAATAGGTATGTAACTTATATTGGTCTAAAGACTTTTTTTTCGTGTGAGGTGTTTTAGAATCTTTATTATCCAGCAGTTTCAAATTTGACTAAGTAAGTAAGGCCATTACTCTGTCTTTGTGAAAAGGTATTTTCAATGGTTATTATTAGCAAGTAGGACTATTATTTAGCTTCAGGTCAGCCTTGATTCAGTAGACCTGTGATCAAAGATGTTTCAGCCATGATCATAGCATCTTCATTTCAAACATTGTATATCAAGGACTACATTTTTCGATGTTCCTCATTTTTTAAATGATATGGTGTAATTTGAGGTAGATTTGACTGCTATTTGTAGCAGGTCATGTGATTAGATAGAGTTCCTTCCAATTGCTTGCAAGTACGAGAGCTGAAGGTAATAGCTGTTACAGGTAGTGATCGAAAGTTAAAAGCAAAATAACTGATTGATTATGTATTAAACCACCAGCTTAAAGGTCTTGAATTGTAACCCACTGCAAACATTCTGTATTTGGTTAGTACCCCTAATCAATTTGCATGACTAAGTTCACTTAGCTATCCAAAATAATTACCATTTCCAGATGTTTACTTGGGAAGAGATAGTCCAGCATCCTATAATTTAATACTAAATGCCATAAAACTGATCAAAATAGTAGCTCATAATATCTCGTTAGCTTTCAGGAGATATTTACATTTATTTACATCAACTGAAGTGTTGTGTTTATAATCTCCTTTATTCAGTGCTGCACTATCTCTAGCAATTTCAAATACTTTTCTTTTAACTCTTTTAACCACATGAAACAGCATTATTAATAAGACATTCTTGAAAAGTTCAATACAGCACTATGACTGCATTATATTAATAACTAGCAGAATGGCCCGGCGTTGTTCGGGATTTGCTCTAGGTTCCCAAAGTAGGTTCTGTGGAACCTAAGGGTTCCGCAGAGGAGTGTCTGGAGTTCCATGAAAAAAGGTAGAGGAGTATATTTATATTACGACTATATAACAGTATTAGACTTTAGGGGTCCTTTAAACGTTTCTGAACCAAAAAGGGTGCCACGGTTGAAAAAGTTTGGGAAACCCTGCTCTAGGGTTCTTATATATTTGATATATATTTATCCTTATCGAGCCTCGTGAAATAAATACGTTTGTTTATATTTTGGAAGGGTGAAAGCAGTGATTCTTTGCTTAAACTTTAATCTATATATATATAGTGACGAAACATAAGTCAATTGCATGAACTCATAATCCTTTATTTACTGCTATATATATTTCGATGATAGCCATTGAATGGCTATGACCTCATCAGGCAGTTAGTCAGTTCTTAGATATGCCAGCTCTGTGTTTATAGTGTTGATAGTATCAGAGCCTTGGGATATAGCTTGTTAGGAATAATTTATATATATATATATATATATATATACATATATAAATAACAGATTAAAGTTTAAGCAAAGAATCGCTGCTTTCACCCTTAATGGGATCTTCTGAAACTAAAAAAATCAATCTGTGAACTCAGAAGTAAATATTTCGAAAAATGTTACACACTATATATATATATATACACACACACACACTAAATGTATATATATATATACACACACACTAAGTCCCACCCTTGCAAGCAGGGAAAAGCGGACATAAAATGATGATGACACACACACACCGTCATAATGTCGTAATGCAGACAGCCAGACATACAGACAGATATAAGTGCGCAACGTTATATCTATGTATCTATCTAAAAAAAGACTAAGAATTACAGAGAGAGAGATCGCTAAATCGCCTAATGCGGTCCCTAGGGCATTGAAAATTTGAAATTGTTTTTCTCAAAACACCCACGGGACCATAAGTATTATATGTGTAAAATTTGAAAACAATCGGTTGGGTGGTTCTCGAGTTTTAGGGAGTCAGACAGACAGACATACATTCTCTGTTTTAGATATATAGATTAAGGTCTTAATTTAGTTTACTGCAAATTTCCACTAGTAAATATAGTATAAACATTGAATTAACAAACTTGTTTTTAGATATTTTCTATTAAATCATGACCGAGTGTTAAGTGTTAAAATGCAATTGTGATCAATAACTTTCTTAGGTGTTTGTTTCTCAGAAAGAAATTTATGGCAATGACAATTCTTACTGAAGGTGGAGAATTGGCGGAATCATTAGAAAAAATGCCTTGCAGTATTTCGTCTAGCTCTATGCATTCAGAGTTCAGATCCTGCCAAAGTTAATTTTGCTTTCCAACTTTTGGAGCTTGTAAATAAAATACCAGTCCAAGGCAGTAAATTTGGAAAAATTGTTAGAGCATTAAACAGGATGCTTTGTGGTATCTGTTTCAGCTTTATGTGTTCTGGAAAAATTATGACTAATTGGGACTGAGGCCCCTACAATTAAAACATTTGACAGATGTTCTATGAGATGTAACCGCATAGGAGGTGGGTGAAATCTGTGCAATGGCAACTCTTAAAGACCTAAAAGACAACATTCGAACATACCGCAGTGAGATGACTATTAGCAATGCTGGTTCAAATTGTCTTATGTGCAAAACCTGTGAGGGATGTTACTTCACACCACTAACATGTACTATGTTATCAATGGATGATAAAGAGAAAGAATATTTGCAAGGAATTGTATTTATCTATAAAAAACACTTGTTTTAATCATACATATGCTACCGTGGAAATTTGCAAAAGCTACTTAAAAATAATTAGTGATAGCACTAACACAGCGTGATTCAGAATAAAGGCATATATGGACCCATATACAATATGTTTCATCATCATTGTTTAACATCTGTTTTCCCTTTTAGCAAGAGTTGGACGGTTCTACATAGAGCAAGTCAATACTGAAGCAGGGGTTTGCATTTCACTTACTTATGGTCTCACAGTCTATAAAGTGCAACAGCACAAGACAGGTAGTCATGTCTTTGACATAACTGATGGGTCCTTCAAACCCATTGTTTGGCAAAATAAACATATATGTAATTTTGCATTGAGTATTTAACTCTTTTGTTCCCATATTTTGAATGAAAAATACTGCAAAACATGTTATGTATTTCTTCCTGTTTGAATGTATGAATTGTGGATTTTTTGAAGAACTAGAATAATTTCCAGCATGCTGACTCGCATGTGTGTATGTGCATACATTTATATGTATGAGCATATAAATATAAACGCGCAAACACAGACATACTTACAAAAATACACACTCACAGACATACATTCACACAAATACACATGCATTTACACATACACCACACACAGCATAGCCACTGGAACGTCAGCCACTGTTTTGCTATAGTTTTTTTCTTTACACACAAACACACACATTGTGTGACTAACTGACGGAAGTCGTTCAAATTTAAATATAGATTGAAGAATTGTTTCGGTTGTTTTGTTTACTTATTACAAAGACAGAATTCTATTTTAAAAGACATTTTTGAACATTTCTTGTTTAACCTATATATATTAAATCGAAGATGGTGATGAAAGATTGAGACTGGCCCCTCAAAGAAAAATAACTCACCAAAGAAACAAACTGGGAAAATATATTTTGCACCATGAAATATACTTTGAAAGAATGGGATAATGATATCTCTAGACTTTAATATGTGACTCTTTTGGCATTATTACGTTCATACACACATTTTGACAGATGAGTATGTTAGTAGCATAGGAATCGGTTTTGCAGACATTGTCATTCAAAGAACATTTTTGGACATGAATAGAATCCAGTCCCAAAACAAAATCTTTCAGCTGTTTGTCACAAATCATACCTAGTGCTCCAATAATTAATAGCCCTGTTTATTTTGATTTTGAGATCTTTGTATTTTGATAGTTTTTTTCCACTTATTTTGGGTCAATGGGAAGAGGTCTTACTCTTTGTTTTTTGGCTAGAGGTAGCTGCCTCATATGGAATGTCATTGTCTGCAACAAAAGCAAAGGTCACTGCATCAGTAACTGAATGGAACAAACTTCTGAAGTACTGTGATTTGTTGGTAAATTACATTTTTCAGCCACGGGCATTCAAGATGTTCAGGGAAGTTGGGCCACTCTGTCAGGTTTTTGTCATTGTTGGCAGCTCACCTTACTGAAATATCAGGTGATGCTCATGTTGATGCTTGTTTATTCTAGGACCTTAGCTTTATTAGAACTTGTACCAATGTTTTGAGTGTCTTGGTTTGCCTAAAATCTTTTTAGAAATAAGTACCAGTATTCCATGTTGTAGCATGTAATTGAATGTGCACATCTTTGTTTTTCTTTTTCTCAGACTAATTTTATTGATTTGTTTCTTTTGTAAATCATATTTATATAAAACAAGACACAAAATAGGCAAGATATGCTCACCCAGCTTTTATGGTATTAGGTAAACAAAACATCTCACCCTTTTTTTTTTGTACATAATTCTTGTGTCTGTAGTATTAAGCAGATGATACAAATTTTTCCACTGGATAGCATTGGTCTATTATAAGTAGCTTTATAGACAAAACATTCTCTTTCTATTGATTACAAAGATCAGGGAAATGAAGTCTCATTGAAAAGTTCTATCTTTTATATTCATGAACATTTTTCAATGTTTATATTTTCATAGCATTATTGGATAAATGAACAAATTCCTAACTTGCTCAAATGTTTCTTCCTGAGACTCACATTAATTATTTTGTGAATCAGATTTGTTTTATGTCTTATCACTGATATTGACTTTTATATAGAATCTTACAAGTTAGCTGATTCTGACGGCTTGGCAAATTGGATACAGGACTCTCTATACATATGTTTCCTGTTAATCAACTCACATAAATCTGACTAGCAGATTTTAAAAGAGATAACCTTTTTATCTTTCTTCACTGCCACTGACATCACTGCTGTTGTTGATTCATCATTATCAGTTATCATAATCGTCTTTTTAAGTTGGTATCATGGAACAGCTTAATTCCATCTGTTTCTACACTTTATTAGTTCTGCAAAATTACCTTCCTTAGATAGTTATATCTTCACCCCTAACAAGGCTCTTATGGCCCTATCTTTGCTTAACTACCACTAATATCTGATAACAATTTTCATCAAGCTCATTTCAATAACCTATCCTATTATATGTCCCTATTCATCCCACTTCTTCCTCTCATACTTTGACCAGTATTTCTAATAACCAGCTGTTTATCGAGCTTAGTCATTTACACCCAGTTGCATGTTGGGTGATATATCATACATTGGTTGTTTAGCCCCAGGTCAACCTTGATTGAGCAGGTATATGATCTGAACCTTACTAGCCATGACAACTCATGTTTTTAGCTGTGTCCTTTTCTATTTTAACCCTTTAGCATTCACATTATATTTACTATTGTATTTTCACAGAAAAAGCTTTATCTCACATAATATTGAATCTATAAGATTTTTTTTTTTTTTTTTGAGAACATTACCTTATCGCCGGTATGAGTGGCCGGTTATGACCGGTTTGAACAGAAAGAGGTGAGAGAATTCTGGCCAGATATGGCCAGTTTAAATGCTAAAGGGTTAATATGGTATGGTTTAACGGATGATTTGACTATATAGGTTCTATCAGGTCCAGTAGTCACATAGAGGCCCAGTCTTGAATTTCACTGTAATCTCATATCCTTCTGTCTATGTAAGAAACCTGTTTAAACATTCTCATAAGTAAAAAAATAGGTATGTATTCATGCAGTAATATTGTATGTATTCTTTGTTTAGTAGCCATATACTAGTTTTTATCATGACACCAGTGCTAGGGAAGTTGTCATGTTTTTGACATAACTGAAAAGTCTTCTTGACCCTTTGTTTGGGTCAGGTCATGTTCACATTTTTATACTGGTATGCATGTTTTCTCAAGTCTGTCACTGTCATGAGATTCAGTTTCTTAACGTTGGTCTTCACTATTTCATCCCATGTCTTCCTAAGTCTTCCCCTTCCATGGATTCCATCCACTGATATTCCTACCACCTTATACAGCTGTCATCTTCCATATTTATCATATGTCCATATTAATTCAGTCTTCTCTCTTGCATACTACATTCAATTCTTTGTATGCCCAGTTTATCTCTCAGCTCATAATATATTGTTCCTGCACACTAATGTTACACAAACCACCATACATGCTTCCTTTTTTTAGCTTTTGCAGGTATTCTGCAGGAAAGGCCCATATCTGGCCCATATGTAGCATTGCAGTTCATTTGCAGATATCATGCTGTCTACCTGTCTCACTGAGAAAGAAACTCTAAAATTCTTCCTGTTCTTACTCTTATTATTAGACTTTCAGAGCAACCTCCCAACAGTCGATTAGGTCACCTAGGTAACAAAAGCTGTCAACAACTTCTTAGCAATTGGGTCATCTTAGTGCATATAACTCCTTTGCATTTTCCTCTACACAATCTACCTTCTTTTCTTCACACATACATATAGAAAAGTGCTTCAACCAGATTCCTCATAGGAAAGAGAGAAGGATACATATTTTTCTGGGTAGGTAACAACTTTGGGGTGGGAGGTGTAGGCATATTACTGGAAAAGAAATGGATAGACAAGGTTACTGGAAAAGAAATGGATAGGCAAGGTTACTGAGGTAGGTAACCAGTGTATGTGATAAGATACTTAAGCTCAGGTTGGTTATGGGCAATACAACAGTGATGATTGTTTTTACATAGCACAGCACACAGCAGTCACAATTAGCAGATGAACAGAAGGACTGCTTTTATGAGACCCTTCTGCAGTTTACTTCATCACTGAACAATAGAAAACCCCATTGTTGTGTTTGGCGATTTTAACAGACATGCTGGGAAGCACCAGAATGGATTCCAAGGTGTGTATGGAGGCTATGGCTTTGGGGTAAGAAATGAAGAGGAAGGAACCAGGCTCTTAGAGCTTTGTAATTCAAATTATCTGACAGTCTGCAATACAAAAGTTTGGCTGGTTTCATGACATATATGTGTGTGTGTATATTTATATACATACATATGCCTATTTATATGTGCTTATATATATATAGTTGTCCACTGGTATTCGCGGGGGTTATGTTCCCTAGAGCATCCGCGAAGAGTGAAAAACTGCGAATATTGGACGTGGTCTCTAAACATGCCTATAAACGTAATATGACGTAAATATAACAAACAAATTGCGTCTTATGCAAAGGGGCGTCCAATAGGCCGGCAAATACGGTATATTGTTATTGATAGTTTAGCTTTAAAAAATAGATATATATTGCCACGAAAAAAAAAGCCATAAAATATCGCAGAAGATATTTCGATTCCGTGAATATGCGATGGTTTCCACGAACAATTATTAGTTAGGTTCTATGGAAAATTCCGCGAATGCCGGGGTTGCACTGTATATGCACCCATATATGTATATTCATTATCACCATTACCATATGTCCATTTTTCCATGTTTGCATGGGTTGGACTATATATAAAAAATTCACACGCACACCTCCATCAATCCAATGGATTCTGCACGGTTTCTATCTATTAAATTTCGCTTACAAGATTTGGTTGATCCGAGGCAATAGTAAAAGTCACTTGTCTGAATTGCCACTCAGTGGGATTGAATTCAAAACAGCATGATTGCAAAGTGAACTTCTTAACAACAAAACCATGCTAATGCCCATATGTATGCATTTACAAGTAAGTTCACACATATGCATATACACAATCCCATTGGCTTACACGTGTATAAGCATATTTGAAATATTTTCTCTTGAATATAAACAGAAAACTGTAAACGCTATAAATAAAGCTGTTGGACTTGTTTATGTTTCAAATTAGTTCGTTTTAAGCGTTGTACTGATTCATTAATGTTTCTTTTTGAACTGTTGGAAATCTCATGATTGAAATATAATAATTGTTTCTACTTTTTGGCACAAGGCCAGCAAATACCCAGTACATTACTGGTACTTTATTTTATCGGCCCCGAAAGGATGAAAGGCAAAGTTAACCTCGGCAGGATTTGAACTCGGATCAGAAAGGGGCGTAACTCTGTACTACAAAGCATGTTGTCCGACCCTCTACCGATACTGCCAAACCACCACCCTTGATTGAAATATAATTTCTACTATAGGCCTGCAATTTTTGGGGTGGGTGGGGGGAGTTGATTAAATCGTCCCCAGTGCGTAACTGGCAATTACTCAGTACATTACTGGTACTTTATTTTATCAACCCCGTAAGGATGAAAGGCAAAGCTAACCTTGGCGGGATTTAAACTCAGAACATAAAGGGCCGTAACTTAACCCCAGTACGTTACTGGTATCGATCCCGTAAGGATGAAAGGCAAAGGTAACCTTGGTGGGATTTGAACGGAGAACGTAAAGGGCCATAACTCTATGCCGCAAAGCATTTTGTCCGACGCTCTACCGAACTGCCAATCCACCGCCCTTTTATAATAATTGTTTCTACTAGTGGCACAAGGCCAGCAATTACACAGTACATTACTGGTACTTTATTTTATCGACCCCGTAAGGATGAAAGGCAAAGTTAACCTCGGCGGGATTTGAACTCAGAATGGCAAGGGCCGTACTCTATGCGTCAAAGCATGGCGTCCGACCCTCTACCGATACTGCCAATTCACCCGATAATAAGATTCATTTTCATATAGCATGTTTACTGCTACTTCCCGATTTTTACATAGGCTTAACTTAAGGTTATTATTTTTGACTTTGCCTTTCATCCTTACGGGGTCGATAAAATAAAGTACCAGTAATGCACTGGGTAATTGCTGGCCTTGTGCCTAAAGTAGAAACTTATTTTTTGTAGTGTCGGTGAATTGGCAGTATCGGTAGAGAGTCGGACGCCATGCTTTCCAGCATAGTTACGTCCCTTTACGATCTGAGTTCAAATCCCGCCGAGGTTGACTTTGCCTTTCATCCTTATGGGGTCGATAAAATAAAGTACCAGTAATGCACTGGGTAATTGCTGGCCTTGTGCCTAAAGTAGAAACAATTATTTTTTGTAGTTCAACATTTAAATATTAAAAGTAAACAAAAACCAAACAAACAAATCTTTTATTCCTAAAGACAAGGTTAATAGTTTGAAACATTTTAGTGTTATTAATAACAATGCCTCACATAATGAGATTAATTTTAATGCTGAATTCTGTGTGTATTCAGTTTAGAATAGGTACAGCATGTAAGAGGTGACTAAAAGGATTGATGCCAGGACATCCATCTGGCTGTAAAACATTGCCTTAAAAAGGACCTCATGATGAATATGAAATCTGTCATAGGGCTGGCATGGCTGACCCCTGCTTTTTGTTTGAATGCTGACAAGTCCAGTTGATTTTGGACCATAATATGGATTTCTGTTGGGACTAGAAGTTTTGTGGTATGACAGCCACAAGAATTTATTGGCAGTTTTAGTCTGCTGCCTGTAATTGTAGGGATTATTGTGAAAATATTTTTATGGTTGGCTGATGCTCTTCTCTATAAATTAACCACAATTTGTGGTTAAGTTGATTGATATTCCTTTTGTAAATAGATAAGTTATATCTACGAAGAAATGAATTACCTTAACCCTTTTTAACATTTATATTACTCTATATATACTATTATATTTTCATGATATCGAATCTGAGATTTTGATATTATTTATTTTGAGAACAATACCTTAACATTAGTATGAGTGGCCAGTTACATCTGGTTTGAACAGAAAGAGCTGAGAGAACTCTGGTCAGATATGGTCAGTTTAAATGTTAAAGGGCTAATTGCACTTTGTTTTTAAGTCTGTATTTCTGATGGCTAGTTTTCTGGTTAACCCTTTTTTTTTTTTTTTACTATATTTCTAATGAAAGACACTATGATTTTCAAATAATTTTGAAAAAATAAAATAAAATTTGGAGGGACTGACGTTTGGAACATAACTTAACAAAGTTTTTATATATAATTAGGATGGAAAGACTTTAAAATGAATAGTTTTATATCATAGGAACAAATCCGATTTCAGGCGGTTTGGTAATGATACAGTTATCTTTTAATATCCTGTATTTTTTATTTGCAATACAATCTTGAAAACTTACAAAACAGCATTATGACTGTATCGCATTAACAATTCAAGTCTATATTTTAATTTAATGCTGCAGATTTGCGTGTAGATATAAATGTAGCTATTACAACTGCCTTTAGCTGTATATAGACTTGGAAAATTAAATAATTTTAAAAACAATCTAGACTTTTTAGCTTGGTTCTTCAATGAGTATGAACATGAAACTATCATTTTATATAGTTGTTGTACATAACAGGTAAATGTGTATACATACATGCATGTATTTGCACACATGTATACACATACAAAAGAATCCACTGCTTTAGATATTACTGTCTTTTAACTAGATAGCAAGCCAAATTTGCATGCAAAAATGTATAGTTGTTCTAAATAACATATTACTGATAATTTTAGTAACCTTTAAGGATAAAAAGCAAAGTTGTGGGATTTGCACAGACTATAGAGGATTGAAACTAAATACTTTAAAGCATTTAGTCTAATGTTCTATCATTTCTGTTGCCTCATTAACCCTTTTGATACCAACCTGCCTGAAACCATCCTGCTTATTCTAAAATATTCATACTTATATTAAAATATTCCATCATAATTTTATTTAAGAAATTTTTGTTAAGTAATGTTTCAAACATCAATTTATTAATGAAAAAGGTTAGTTATGTCAGTGTATTTCATAAAAAAATTTGTTACATGCATTAGAAATTAGTATCTCAAGGTTTGAATATTCGTAATTTTTCTTTATTAATATACATAAATATATATATTTCAATTTTAATCAATTCATTAGTTTTTTTAAATGTGATAGTGCAATAGTTTCATATAATTGGTAAAATTTCATTTCTTATATACAAACAGTAACTTTAGACTTACAAGGCTATGTCTAGAGTTTGGTTGTTCTCCGACAGGTTTGCAGTCGAGCCTGTTGCAGTGGAGACTTGTGGTGTGCTTGGCTCTAGGGCCACCTCCCTGTTAACCACCATTAGTTCAGAGTTGGCTACCCGCGGGTGTGAGCCTCGTGAGCTAGAATGACTCTTCCAGTGTGTCTCTCTCACCATCTTCCGAGGTAACACCTTCTCTATTTTGTCCGCTGAGGCAGCAGGGCGGCCAGCGCATGGACCACCATTTGCTCATAATAGTGAGAGATGGGGAGAGCGGGGGAGACAGAGGCAGTGACAGTGGGAGTTTGGTTGTTTTGTGTTCGGACCTGGTGTATATATGTGTACATTGTGTGTATATCAAATGAAAGTACAATACAGTGTACCCCTGGCATTCACGGTCCTGGTTATTTGCGGAATTTTCCTTAGAACCTAACTAATAATTGTTTGTGGAATCCACCGCATATTCGTGGAATTGCAAATATCTTCCACGATTTTTTAATGTTTTTTTTCGTAGCAATATATATTTTTTCACGTTTTTTAATGCTTAATTATTAATAACAATATACAGTATTTGCTGGCTATATTTTATGTTATGTATTGACGTTTATAGGCATTTTTATGGACCACATCCAATATTCGGGGTTTTTCACTCTTCGCAGGTCCTCTAAGAATGTAACCCCTGCGAATACCAGGGGACAACTGTATACCCAACTATAATTGGAACACCTTATTTTCAACATAAAGCAATCAAGATTTAAAGAGAGTTGGTAAACTGCCTCCTGATAGTTTGACTTGATATGGAATAATGTTTTTGAAATTTGTACACCTTTCCTCCATAGAGGGAATGAATTTACTTTTTGTGGTGGGAAAAATAGTGTCAGGTTTATTCACCTTCAAAATATATATTTATTCTCTTGGAGTAAATATCTGCAGCATTTTTAGGTTTGTTGTCAGGTTTTCAAGTCTTTTTTTTAAATGCCAGTTAAGATAACAGTCCAAATAAATGAGAAAATGAGATTGAGATCGTGTAGGTGTCACAACAAAAAAACACAGTGTGGTTAGTGTTAGGAAGGGCATCCAGCCGTAGAAAACCTGCCAGATAGTCCTATATGAGCGAGACACGGTCACCCGACCAACCTTGCCTCAAATTGGGACAACTCCCGTCTGACCCATGCTAGCGTGGAAGATGGACAAACGATGATGATGATGATGAGAACAGCATTTGTATGTTTACATATTTTAAACAATATTTCAGGCTGGGAGGTTTAGTATGTAGGTTTAACACTGCCAAGGATATGGCTGGAATGCCTTTCATCAAAGGTTTGCTTGATCAGTACTGAATTGGTGCTAAACAACAACAAAAGTTCTCAAATAAAATTATGTTGGAAGATTTTAATTTGAATATGAACACTTCATAAGAAGTATTTTTTGTATCAGCACTGGTTTCATAATATAAATATATATTTATCATTGTTGGTATCGTTTTTCTCAAAATGTTGGTAGAAATCATGTTTTGTTTCTAAATGAGGTTTGGTTTATTTCTATAAAATCTTCACCTGTATAGATAGAATTAGAAAGTTTAAAGACAACATTAATTTTGGTGTAATCAGCTGTTTGTGGCACATATATTTGTGTATGTATATGTGTAATCTGTCTATATATTGTGAAAGTTTGTCTGTCGTGAAATAATATTATTTTTCAATGAATCTTTATAAAATTTGGTACAGAATTTCGGTTCATTCCAGAATAATCTACCAACAAAGAAACCATGCCCCCCCCCCCCCCCCCCCCCCCCCCCCCGCTTCAGAATGGAGATAGAGAAAACCCAAAAGTTCTAATTGAATGTGAGTGTAACAGTTGATGTGATGATGAGTGTTCTGAAATGGAACATTTTCATTTTCTGAAATGACAGACTAGAACAGTTTGTTTTCTAAACAAGAATATTATCTTTCTCTTCAACTCTCCCTTACTTTTTCTGCATCACTTTTTTTTTGCTCTCTTGCACACTCATCTTTATGTGTTTGTATGTGTGCATATACATGAGTGTATAAATTCATACATACACATGTTAATACCTTCCTTCTTTAGAAAATTGTCACATTGTTCTAGAGTTCTTTCCCTATCTTGTTTTCTTTCATTGTTTTTCAGAAAAAGACAGTTCATAATCAATATTAAAATTAAATGCTTCAGAGTGTATTTTGACATATATTTCTTCTAAGTATAGCATTTCAAAAGGAACTTCCTTATTGATATAGTTTTTAAAATCTTTAATATAGATTTACTTGCTTTCAATTTTTCTCTCCATTCAATAGAATTTTTAAATTTAATTTATCTAATGTTAGACATTGGACACTATTGTAATCGTTTTAGGTAATATTTTCATGTACAACAAGTAACTTTCCCAGAAACTTTGGGCATTTGTTATATTGTATTACGTGAACTGATCTTTGTAGAACTTCATATGTAGTACATACATATAGTGAAATTCCAATAACGTTTATGAATATCTGACCTGTCAAGTTTGTTTTGTTAAACGTTTTATCAACTTGGCCTCTTTGTCATCTCTTCCAACATAGAAAAAAAAAAAAAGAAAAAAAGTGTATGGACCTTTTTGATACCAAACTGCTTGAAACTGCCCCTAGTTTTATGATATTAAGCTGTTTATTTTAATGTGTTTATATTTATCTAAAAACCTTCCATCATAATTTTATGTAAGAATCCTTGTTAAGTTAGGTTCCAAACACCAGCCAAATATTGAAAACAAATAGGTATATCACTAAATCCTTTCAAATTCTTGATTATTTTCAAAATTATTTGGAAATCATCAGTGTCTTTCATTAAAAATATGGCAATAAAAGAGTTAATATAGATTATAATGCCTTTAATTGAGATATCATCAATAAATGAATGAGAAATTAAAAAAAAAAAAAAAAATGTATCATACTCTGAAATTTGTAATTTTTATTATACTAATTATGTGTTGTTGTTGTAATGTCCTTGAGCTAGATACTTTAATGCTGCTCCAGTTCACTTAGCTATCAAAAATAAGTTGTCACACTGTGTTGCACTGAATCTCCTTGAGAACTACATTAATGGTACACACATATGTGGAATGCTCAGCCACTTGTGCATTAATTTTACAAGCAGGTTATTCTGTTCAAACAACTGGCACACACATCCACAGAACCGACAGTGGTCCAACAACGCAACAAGAAATGTTTGTATCCAATAAAGTTTCTATAATTTGTTTCTATGCTATATTTAGTAACTTTAGATCTGATGACTTGTAGCTGTACCAAAGTCCAAACGTGATGGTAATTTAATTTGTGGACTAGAATCCCTTAGTGTAAACTTTACTTTCAAAAGTTCATTTCTAGATCACTACTGATATATTATTTTACTGCTCACCCCCACCATCACCACCACCAATCCACAAATTTCTTTATAACAGCTGTATAAACAAACACCAGCTGTATATTTTTATAGCAATTTCAATGTACGCAGGGTGGGACTAAGTAAATCTGATTAACCCATACCAGTGTAGTAAAACAAAACCCCCAAATATTTTTTTTAAAGCTGTGATAATAATTATAATTTGCTGACATCTTTGAGTATAGTACAGGATGGTCAGATGTTTATTTTTGTAATATATTGATTCTTTCCCTTCTCACACATAACTGAATGTCTAGAAATATATGAGAAAAGCTGAATTGTGTGATTTCTACCGGCCAGCGGATTGTATGTAGGCAACAAAACTTCTAGATTTAAAACTTAACCTTATTATTATTGTATCTAAAACTCGTTAATTAATTCTTCTAAATACAGTTGTATTCGCGGGGGTTACGTTCCAAAAGCCCCAGCAAATATTGGACGTGGTCCATAAAAATGCCTATAAATGTAAAAATATAACATAAAATATCTTATGCGAAGGGGCGCGAAGGGGCGTCCAATAGACCGGCAAATACGGTATATTGTTATTAATAATTTAGTGTTAAAAAAATATATATTGCCATGAAAAAAGCCATTAAAAAATCGTGGAAGATATTTATGATTTCGCAAATATGTGGTGGTTTCCACGAACAATTATTAGTTAGTTTCTAAGGAAGATTCCTTGAATGGTGGGGATGGGGTGGGGTGTATATTGTTTAGCCTAAAATGTTATTTTGTGTCTAAGCAGTTACTTGTAAAATATACTGTGAAATTATTGTCTATTAGTATAATTAGTATAAGCCTAGTGCAGTTTCATTTTTTGCCATAACAGATTCCGTAATTTTC
>OZ024742.1:276345097-276350097 GCA_964016885.1 Eledone cirrhosa | reverse complement strand
TCTGGCTTATGTGCTCACCAGATTTGTAGGTTATTAGGTGATTGGCAGGCTTCTGGAAGTTTGTGTTGCAAATAGTCTATGTACTCGCATCACAAAATTCAAGAAGTCTAACTCCTTCTTCATTTCTTGAACCATAACCGTGCCCACCATGTACCCCAGTGTAACCATCCTGGAGCTGTCCAACATGACCATTGAAGTCTCCTGCTAGCATAACGATGTCTCCACCCTCTGTCATTGCGGTTATTTGCAAAAGTTGCTCATAAAAGCAGTCTTTCTCATCTTTGCCTAGGCCTGCTTGGGGAGCATAGACCGAGATGATTGTCAATAGTCTCCTACCTACAACTAATCTAAGCTTAATTATTCGATTACTAACTCGAACTACCTCTATTGTCTTATTGATCTATTTCTCCGCCAGGAAAATGCCTACTCCCCCTAGCCCATCATCCTTACCTACCCAGAATAGCTTATAGCTAAGACGCTTGCCTACGACTAGTCTTGCAGAGGCACCTCTCCATCTCACCTCTTGCACGCAGCACACATCCACCTGCCTTCTCTCCAGCATCTCCGCTATTTCAGCAGATCTACCTCTGAGAGTGCCAACATTAAGTGTTGCAACTCTGAGATGCAACGTCTTCATATTTTGTTGTTCCTAATTGTTGCTGTGCTGATAAGCGTTTTGGCATTGATACACTGGTTGGATGCCCTTCCTAACACCAGCGCCACTTTACAGCATGGACTGGGTGCTTTTATTTGTGCCACCAGCACTAGAGAGGATGTCTTACTAGACTCAAGGGCCCTCTCTACCCCTCCATTTTACAGCATGGTCATTAAAAAAAAACAAAAAACAAAAAAAGACACGACGCACACACAAACACTCACACACCAACACTCATGCATACAAACCACAACCACACACACACGCCACTCACATACCAACACTCATTCATGCATACAATCACACACACCACTCACAAACACACATATATAAACATATATTACTAACAGTACTGATACAAAATCAAAATCAAAATCATCAAAATCAAAATCATGTCAACTGTTGACCTTTCCCAGTCCAGTTCAGCTTGTATATAATAATAATAATAATTGTTTGCTTTACGCTGGTAATGGTGGTGGATGGTGCCAGTGTGGTGGTGGTGGATGGTCAGTGATGGTGGTGGCAGTTGTTGGTGCTGTAGTTGTTGTCGTTGCTGTTGTTGTTGTTCTTCATTTCACTGCTGCTGTTGCTGCAGACAATGGTGTTGATGCTGTTATTGCTGTCGCATATATACAAATACATACATACACACACATTCAACACAGACGATGGTGTTGTTGCTGTTGGTGTTGCTGCTGTTGTTGTTGTAGTTGTTGCTGTGTTGAAATCTGGTCGCATCCACTGAGATATACATATACACACACATATATATATGTATATACACATACATACATCAAAAGAGTCAGCAGTATGTGAACAGGGAACAGGTCAGCCACCTTAGATAGAGTAATGAGTACTGTGGTGATGGTGGGGAGCGAGTGTAGACATTATTGTTATTGTGGTGGCGGGGGGTCAGTGAGATGTACAAGTTCATAGATCACTTCTCTCTTTTCCTCTCTCTTCAAAATTTTGAATTTATGGCCTTTTGCAATGGCGGACAAGTATATATAATATATATATATGAAGCAAAGAAAAGAAAATTTAATTGATACGAAAGATTTCCTGGTAGAAGTTCAGGTGTATTCAGTGTTGGTATCCAGTTTCGGGGTATCCAATTAGAAAATCCGTATATGTATATATATGTATATATAAGTTGTAATAGAATGAAAACGAAATTTCATTTCTCACTCTTAGTACGGCACTTACATAAATGTAAGTATGTATGTATACGTACATACATATATGTATACAGACGTACAGTAGCATGCATATATATATATATATATATATATATATATACATACAGGTACACATACATATATGTACGTATCAGTTTAGCGGACGTTTATTATAACGCCCGCTTTGTCCGTTTATAAACAAACGGACAGCCTGAATTTATGCCGTACGGTGTTAAGGCAACCACGTCACCTTTTTGTTCAACACTGACACAGGAACGATGTACTAGTTTCAAGCTTCTTAGCTATCATCAGCACCGTATACCCTTCTGCCAGATGGGTGAACGTTCGAAAGTATACTTTCCTTATGAAAATTAACGGCTGAGCAGCCTAATTTGCATATCGAGTGAGTTCAGTCGGCCAGGCGCACCGAAAAGTTGTAATAGAATGAAAACGAAATTTCATTTCTCACTCTTAGTACGGCACTTACTTAAATGTAAGTATGACGACGACGACGACGACGACGTATATATAAGTAGGTACACTTTTTTCCGTTTATATACATATATATATATATATATACACACACACATATATATATACATATATATATATATAAGTAGGTACACTTTTTTCCGTTTATATATATATATACATACACACATATATATATATACATACATATATATATATGTATATATATATATATGTATATATATATATGTATATATATATATATGTATATATATATATATATATGTCATCATCATCATCATCATCATCATCAACGTTTAACGTCCGTGTTCCACGCTTGCATGGGTTTGGACGGGGGTATTCCCACTTGAGGCAAGAGTGATTGTCTTGCTCGCATAGGACTGTCTGGCAGGTTTTCTACAGTTGGATGCCCTTCCTAACACCAACCACATTTACAGTGTGGGTCTGGGAGGTTTTTACCGTGTTGCCTACACGGTCACATTACAGCTTGGACTGTGTGTTTTTTTGTCGTGACACCTACACGATCTCATTTGTTTCGGCCTGGATGGCGTGGCACCAACATAACTTTACATAGAACAGGGTGGTGTGGATGGGGTGGTGGTGGTGGGACGGGTTGTATTTTGTTAGAGATGCCTACTGGCTGTAGTAGGTTTTACTTTGTATTTAGGTAAGGCGGGTCTTCTCTATTACTGAGTACCGCCAAAGGTCTCGGTCCAGTGACATTGTCTTGGAGAGGTGTAAGTGTGTGAGGTCGGAGTTTATCAGCTCGTCCCAGGTTTTTCTAGGTCTGCCTATTCCGTGGCTACCGACTATCTTTATTGCCCTGCACTTTGTTATACAGCTATCGACTTTCATGCGCATCACATGTCCATACCAACGTAGCCTTCTCTCGAGTAAACAACATCTAATCCCTCTTATTTCTAATTTTTTCCTTAGTTCGTTTATACTTTGCCGTTCACGTATATTACTGTTACACATCCCGCGGACCATGCAAGCTTCGTTCCTCTCTAGTCTGCGTATATCCTCTGCACACAATGCCCAGGTCTCACTGCCATGCAACATTGCTGTTCGTATGCAGGCATCATACAACCTGCCTTTCATTTTTAGGGAGAACCCTTTAGCAGCTAATAGTGGTATAAGCTCTCTGAACTTTTTCCAACCAGTTCTGACTCTAGCTACTGTACTTTCAGAGCACCCTCCCCCACTGCCGATTTTATCGCCCAGGTAACGGAAGCTGTCCACTATTTCTATAGAACCCTCTGCGCAATTGAAAGAGCTAGTATTTTGTGGGCACTTGCTGCTACTTATTGCACCAGAGCACCGGCCACATGTAAAATCTATGTTCTTAGTTAGCTTACCTGTGATCCCACTACATCTTTTATGCACCCATACTTTGCATTTGGGACATAAAATGGAGTTTCTACCTACGCCTTTCCTACACACTGAGCATGGTCATTTCCCAGAAGGGACCGCCGCCTTATTTTCTTTCCTACAAACTAGAACTTTAGTCTTAGCCAGGTTAATTTTAAGTCCTTTTGATTCTAGGCCGTGCTTCCATGTTTGGAATTTCTTCTCTAGCTCGGCCATTGATTCAGCTATGAGTGTCAGGTCGTCTGCGTATAGGAGTTCCCATGGGCAGCCGGTCTTGAACTCCTCTGTTATAGCCTGAAGGGCAATAATAAATAGTAGGGGGCTGAGAACAGAGCCCTGATGGACGCCAACTTTTACGCTAAACTCTTCACTATATTCGTTGTTAATTCTAACCTTGCTGACTGTTTCTTTATACATGGCTTGTATAGCTCTCACAAGCCATTCGTCAACCCCTAGTTTTCTAAGAGCCCACCAGGTAATGGAGCGGGGGACTCTGTCGAAGGCTTTCTCCAAGTCGACAAAAGCTAAGTAGAGGGGTTTACCTTTAGCTAGGTACTTCTCCTGTAGTTGTCGTACAATGAAAAGAGCGTCTGTGGTACTTTTGCCTGACACAAACCCGAACTGCATTTCATCTAGGTCAATTCTCTCTCTGATGTATATATATATATACATACATACATACATACATACATACATATATATAAATACATACATATATATATATATATATATATATATGTATGTATTTATATATATGTATGTATGTATATATATATATACATCAGAGAGAGAATTGACCTAGATGAAATGCAGTTCGGGTTTGTGTCAGGCAAAAGTACCACAGACGCTCTTTTCATTGTACGACAACTACAGGAGAAGTACCTAGCTAAAGGTAAACCCCTCTACTTAGCTTTTGTCGACTTGGAGAAAGCCTTCGACAGAGTCCCCCGCTCCATTACCTGGTGGGCTCTTAGAAAACTAGGGGTTGACGAATGGCTTGTGAGAGCTATACAAGCCATGTATAAAGAAACAGTCAGCAAGGTTAGAATTAACAACGAATATAGTGAAGAGTTTAGCGTAAAAGTTGGTGTCCATCAGGGCTCTGTTCTTAGCCCCCTACTATTTATTATTGCCCTTCAGGCTATAACAGAGGAGTTCAAGACCGGCTGCCCATGGGAACTCCTATACGCAGATGATCTAACGCTCATAGCTGAATCAATGGCCGAGCTAGAGAAATTCCAAACATGGAAGCACGGCCTAGAATCAAAAGGCCTTAAAATTAATCTGGCTAAGACTAAAGTTCT
>OZ024742.1:276230097-276337597 GCA_964016885.1 Eledone cirrhosa | reverse complement strand
ACTGCACCCAATATTCGCTGTAAAGTGGTTGGTGATAGGAAGGGCATGCAACCATAGAAAGCTTGCCAAACAAAGGGTTGGGAGGACTCTTCAGTCATATCAAGAACATGACAGCCTCCCTAGTGTTGGTGATCTAGGTAATAAATACACCCAGTACACGCTGTTAAGCGGTTCATAAGGGCATCCAGCTGTAGAAAGCTTGCCAAACAAAGGGTTGGGAGGACCCTCAGTTGCATCAAAGACATGATAACCTCTCTTGTGTACCTGGTAGAATGTGAGACCGTACATAAATGAGACAGATCAGTGGCCTGTCTGAGAGATCTGTAGCCCTGCTTCATTATTGACTTGGTCTGTATAGACCCGTCCAACCCTTGCTAGCAGGGAATGTGGATGTTAAAATGATGTTAAATTAAGACATTCCAACAGAATTTTAGATAGGTAATGTTTCTTAATTTGTATTACAAATGCAATATTGATAATGCAATAATTAATAATTCCTCCAAATTCTTCATTAATTAATTAGAATATGATGTATTTCACTAGAAATATGGTAATGAAAGAGTTAAATTAAATTAAAATCTTGTGTGAATTCTCATATGAATGTCATGAGATTCCAGTCAGTCAACATCAACTTGCTTGAAATAGCTCCCTCAAATCAACCCCACCACATCTTTGCCCATCTTAAAATAGGAAGACCACACTGGATTATGTATAGTTCTGGATACCTCTAAAATATGGGATGGTTATGGTTGGAATGGTTTTAACCCTTTAACATTTAAACCAGCTGTATCCAGCCAGAATTCTCTCATCTTTCTTTTCAAACTGGCCATAACTGGCTGCTTATACTTATGTTAAGGTATTGTTCTCAAAATAAATAAGATCAAAATCTTGTAGCTTCGATATCATGTGAGATAAAGCCTTTACTGTGAAAATATAATAGTAAATATAGAGTAATGTAAATGCTAAAGGGTTAATCATAGGTTTGCTTGTCTGGGGTTGACATAGTTCGAAACAGCAACACACACACAAAGTTACAGTTATTTTACTAAATCCCTCATATATGTGTGAATGAATGAATTTGCTTCTTTCCTTTTCTTCATATTAGACATCACAGGTGGGTAATATTTGTTTATGTTCAGCATAAACGGAATTCCACTGCTCATCAGTTAGATCGTACAAAGACCTCACTTGATACCAAGTTTTTATATTTATCTAAAAACCTTAGTCCATAATTTTATATAAGAACCTTTAAATTATTCCAAACATGTTTTTCATTAGAAATCATCATCATTTTTACATCTGCTTTTCCACACTTGCAAAGGTTGGACAAGTCCTTTTCATTGGTTGCATCTCTCCTGTGAGTTTCAGTGATTTGAGATCAGCTATCACCACCTGGTCTTCCTAGGTCTATCTGCAGCTTCCTTCTACTGAGCTTTTCTGACACTTCTTCACTCAACAATCATTTTCTATGTGCATCACATGTCCATACCATTACAGTTGTCTCTTGTACACCACTTCTGATTCCTCTTAAACCCAGTTTCTCTCTCAGCTCATCCAAGCTTTGCCATTCACTCACATTAACTTTGCACATCCATCAAAGCATGGTTTCTTCATTTCTCTTCAACTGTGGCATATTCTCTGCAGTCACTGCCTATGCCTCACTACCATGCAGCATCACACTTTGCATACAGGCATCATACAGTTGTCTTTTCGTTTGTATGGAGAAAGCTTTCGTTGTCAGCATAAGGTGTAGCTCTCAAAACTTCTTCCATCTTCTACCCTCCTCCACTGCTAATTAGATCACCTATGGTAATAAAAGGGTTAACAAAAAAACGAATAGGCTATGTAAACTATAAAAAAAGGCAACACACATCACTATATCATTTCACCAGCCCTTTCCTTCTGTTTATGTATTTACATGTAGATGTGTGTGTGTGTATTTAACTAAAGCGTAACATATATTACAAATGGACAACTAAATGATTTTAACTTGTTTTTTTATCAATCGATGGTGGAAAAGATTTCAAATTGTCTTAAAAATTGTCTTAACTTGTTACAACTCATGGTGTCTGACACTCTTACCGGCTACATAGCTTCCTAAAAATAACAAGGGTTGGAATAAGGAAGAGTAGCCAACAGTATAATTCTGCCTTAAAATATTTTGTGCAACCAATGTCATCATGGAAAAACAAACAAAACTAATGATGATAAATGATAGTCATTTAAATTCATTTAAATTATAGTCCTAAAAGAGTTGATTAACTTATATATAAATGAAGATATGGCTGTTTGTATACTTGATTCAGATAATATAGCCAATTTATTTATTGCATGCACTTAATTAGTTCAACCCATAACAGCATGGGAAAAAGTGAACTGTTAAACCAATAATGCTGAAGAGGCAAACTAGGAATAATATCAAAGATCCATAAAATATTCAGAATCAAATGCCACTGCTCCAGATACATTATTCATTGATAAAAGTGTCGAGCTGTATAGAATAATTACACTTTCCTTTGCACAAGAAACAAATCTGAATCTTTCTTCAATTGCTTTGGTCGAGGATCTGTTCAGAAATTATTACCACTAACAATGCTGTTAGAAATAGCAATTATGATAATAATAGTTTTTTTTACAGAGAAACAAAACCATACTTTTTATGGGTTGGCAAATTGGCAGGGTTACTAGAGCATTGGATTAGGTGCCTAGGAATTTGTTCCAGCTTCCTGTACTCAAATTCCATTGAGGGAAACTGCCTCTCATCCTTTACACACTCAATAAATAAAGTACAAGTACAAGGGCAGTGGATAAGCAGAATTGTTAAATAGTCAGATGAGCGGCTTTGTGGTATCTGATCTAAACCTGCATGTTTTGTGTTCAAATTCCACTTCCTTCTGCCAGGATTTGTGACCACTAAATAGTATCAGCAATGGAAAGTCCAAGGGAAATTACCTGGGGTATTATATCTAAGCACAAAAATAATTGAATTCCATCAGCATTTCTAGCTTTAAAAATATTGAACAGTCATCTATATCTTGAGCAATTAAATTTGTTTGATTTTTTTTCCAGTGGATCTAACTTTGATTTGTAAGTAGAACTTTAACCCTTTTGATATCAAACTGCCCACCCGGTTCTACAATACAAAACTCCTTTTTGTTTAGATGTTTATTATTATCACATCCATTATTATTTTATTTAAGAACTTTTAACTCATTCATAATCATATTTTAATAAAATATACTCTAATTTAATTAATTAATGAAGACGTTTGAGGGATTTACTAAAATTATGAATTATTTTATTACTAAGATAGTAACTTAATGTAAGGTTGTTATATAAAATTATGTTGGAAAATTTTAATTTAAATTGGAAACCTTTAAAATAGGTGGTTTTATTTCATAGAAGCAGAGCTGGTTTTGGCCAGGTTTGTAACTAAAGGGTTAACTTATACTCCAAAGACCAGCTTAATAATGACAAATTTGGTAATATTACTAAATCCCTCCAAATACTGGATTATTTCAAAATTATTCGAAAATCACGAGCAGGGTCTTTTATTAGAAATATGGTAACAAAAGGGTTAAACAATTACATACTTCTAGATTGAGCCAATGAAAGAGACTCGACTTCTTTGCAAATCACAGCTTAATGTCTTAAAAAAGAGCATGTAGTCCTGGCAATATGGAAAGGTCATAGCTGGAAAAACCTTGTAGACTTGCTTGATCAGTGTTCTCCATAAAAACAAATTATTGATCCTTTCATGACTCTATTTCAGTTAATTAATGAAGAATTTTGAGGATTTACTTAAATTATTAATTATTCCATAACTAAGATGTTAACTTGACATATGGTTCATCATCATCATCATCATTTAACATTTATTTTCCACACGAGCATGAGTAGGACAGGCTGTTCCTTTGTGAGAGATCTCTCCCTTTCGCTCACACAGAACTGATTTTGGCTTGGTTTCTATGGCTGGATGCCCTTCCTAACACCAACCACATTTATAGTGTGTGCTTTTTATTGTGATGCTTACACGACCACTTTACAGTGTGGGCTGAGCACTTATATAAAATCATGTTGAAAGATTTCAAATTAAATAGGAAGCTGTTATAATAGGTTGTTATGTTTCATAGAACTAAAGCTGGTTTTAGCTGGGTTAATATCAAAAGGGTTAGATAGGAAGTTGAGAACGACACAGAGAAAGGAGTGAAATAGTACTTTTATATAGTGTTACAATTGAAAATGCAAATATTATTATTTGTATAGAGTTGAGGGTTGGCAAAATCAATAAAGCATGAGAAAAAATACTTTGTAGTATTAGTTCCACCTTTTTACATTTTAAGTTCAAGCTCTATAGAGGTCAACTTTGCCCTTCAAAATTCAAGGGTAAACAAAATAAAATAAAGTATTAGTCAAGTATTGGCATCAATTTAACCCCTTATGTTCTGGCGTTGTGCCTATGTTAGAAACTACTATTATTTGTATTTCAAATCCCGCCGAGGTTAACTTTGCCTTTCATCCTTCCGTGGTCGATAAAATGAAGTACCAGTAATGCACTGGATAATTGCTGGCCTTGTGCCAAAAGTAGAAACAATTATTTGTATTTATAAATAACTGTTGCCCAGAATACACCTTAGTTAACTATTTTTTTCAAATAAAAGCTGCTTAGGTAAAGAATTCTAAATCAAATAGAAAATTTCGTTTTTTTTTTTAACTATATCATTCAAAAAATAAAAAGCAAGAAAAAATATGATGCTGAATTTCAGAAAGAATCATTAAAATGTTACAAGATATGTAGCTTAGACAATCCCTTGAAACAAATGTCAACCTTTGAAAAAATAGAGACACAAAAGGCTTGCTTAGTGAACAGTGTAAGATCTAACAAATTTTATGATAATTTGCTGAGCCAGGAAATACATAAAACTTACATATACACTAAAAGTTATACTTTATGATTCTTGCCTATGCATATAAAATAAATAAAACTGATTATATGGCTGGATTGTTTAAAAGATCACAAAAATCCTATTTAGGACAGACTTACATATCTTAGAAAGTGAAGATATGTTAACTCTTTAGCAAATGAATCCAGTAGCTATAAATAAAAATATTGTTTGTTAAAACTGATCATATATCCAGTTTTGCAGCCATGTGTTACTTTTGATATCAGGTAAGCATTTATCAAATCATACAACCAGATTTTACTTAGTTGCTGTTTAATTCCAGGTCAGTTCTGGTCAAGCAAAACTATGATGAAAAATATTCCAGTCATTCCCCTCTTTCTGAATATTTTAAAGCCAGTAGAATGTGATTTGAGGGATATTTAGCTGCTATTTCTAACAGGCCAAGCATAGAGGTACCTTTTTTCATCACTTTGTTATTTCTATATGAATACTTCAACATATCTAACAGGAAATTATTTTTATGAATTTGGCAGTATCGGTAGAGGGTCAGACGCCATGCTTTGAAGCATTCTGAGTTCAAATCCCGCTGAGGTTAACTACAGGGTCAATAAAATAAAGTACAGTAATACTCTGGGGGTAATAGCTGGCCTTGTGCCAAAAGTAGAAACAATTATTATGAATACTAAAGGCCGGTGGATTGACAGAATCGGTAGAGCACTGGACACCATGTTTTGCAGCATAGTTAGGTCCCTTTGCGTTCTGAGTTCAAATCTCGCTGAAGTTGACTTTATCTTTCATCCTTATGGGGTCGATAAAATAAATTACCAGTTGCACTGGGGTTGATTTAATCGACTTTCCCCGCACCCCTTCAAATTGCTGGCCTTGTGCTTAAAAGTAGAAACCATTATTATGAATACCAAATGGATACAGTCAACTGTTAGCCATAGTAAATTTTCAAATAATAGAATTTTCAAAATATTTCAGTTATGTGGTGGAGTGAATGATTTTTATTTTTAATTCTGTATTTAAACACTGGACAGATTTTTTGGGCAAAACCAACTGGCAAGAGACCCAGGGGTAGACTCCAAGCAAGATGGTTGGATAACATCCATGAGCTCGGCTGGTCTCTGTTGGATAGGTTGACAGTTTATTACTTGTCATTAATGTCCAAGGAAAAATTACAAGTGAAATATTTCATCAAGCTGTAAAATATATTAAATATATTAACAGAAAAACCACCCTTCTGGTGGTTTTCTGCTAACCTGTGTAGTGTGCATATTGATATTATACACAAGTATATATACATGTAGATATGATACATAAAATAAAATCGTAATTGACAATATACACAGAAATTGAACGAAGACTGTGTTACACTGTCTTATGTAATCAGTAACATAATCCATTGGCGGAAATATATGACTGTTTATTTAAGCGATTGCTAACCGGAAGTGTTGACATTTGAAAATTTTAAAGAAGTGAATCTTAAAATAAGCGACAAAATCATTTATATTTAATCAAGAATAACGAAATTTAGTAGATAAATTATGTAATATTCATTCATTATTTATTCAAAGTAATCCAACTTATTTTACAAATGGGATAAAAAAATATATTCTGGATGCTGTCCCGCACTCATTCCTTTATTATAGTTTAGATATACTCCAGCTAAACCAATATAGAAAATTAATATATAAATGATGATGATGTAGATGCAGGATGGTATTAGTAACACAACAAAAGTTTTTTTTTATATCAAACTAGCAGTGGTACCCGGCGTTGCATGGGATAAGGTATTGTGAAATATATAACCGCCTTAGCTAAGCTTAGTATTGCCACAACCATGGCTGGCAAAGAAGTAAGGGTCTGGTGGTACGTAAGTAAGCAACACTGTGGCTTAAAACGTGAGGAAGAAGTTGTGCTGTTTGGGAAATGAGTGTGAGATTTGTCTTGAGCAAGGGTGGCAGAATAACCGGAGGCAGCAGACAGCCAGACATACAGATAGATATTATAAGGGCGTGTTCTGGATGCAGAGCGAATTGTAGGAAGTGACATAATGCAGACAGATATTATAAGGGCGCGACGTTATATATATGTATCTACCTAAAAAGAGAAAGACTAAGAATTATAGAGAGAGATCGCTAAATCGCCTAATGCGGTTCCTAGGGCATTGAAAATTTGAAATTTTTTTTTGCTCAGAACACTCCCTGAAACATAAGTATTACATGTGTAAAGTTTGAAAACAGTCGGTTGGGTGGTTCTCTAGTTTTAGGGATTCAAACTCACACACACGCAGACAGACATCCTCAGTTTTATATATATAGACTAGCAGAAAACCGCCCACCGGGTGGTTTTCTGCTAGTATATATATATATTACACACACAGAAATGTATATATATTTCTGTGTGTATATATATATATATTACACACACAGAAATGTATATATATTTCTGTGTGTATATATATATATTTCTGTGTGTATATATATATATTTCTGTGTGTGTATATATATATATATATTACACACACACAGAAATGTATATATGTTTCTGTAGCACTTCTCAATTCCCCCTCTCTCCCTCCCGCTACCCCCTTCTTGTAGTCTTTCTCTTTCTTTCACTCTCACTCTCTCTCTACGCGTGCGCAAAAAACATTCGCACGCGCGCACGTGTTTTAGCGTCTATTCACTCTCTCTCTCTCTCCCTCTCTCCCTCCCGCAATCCCCTTCTCGTAGTCTGTTTCTTTCTTTCACTCTCACTCTCTCTCTACGTGTGCGCAAAAAACATTTGCGCGCACGTGTTTCCACTGTTGGACAGACAGACAAACAGAGAAATTGCTGGTTATATATAATAAGGAGATTATGTTTGAAGAACCCTTTCATAAAAACAGGTGTGTCTGGGTCAGTTTGGTATCAAAATGGTTAAAGAGATTGCAGTAAGTTTGCCCAAATCAATAGAATATTTAGCTTACTCCATTTATAAGTTCTTAGTTCAAATCTTACCAAGGTCTGCCTTTTATCCCTACAACGGACTAATGATAAAGCAAGGCCAATTTGACTTGTTTTTTTTAAATTAATAATAATTTCTCTTATTGGCCAGTGGTTTAATAATAATGATTTCTTTATTTAATAATAATTGTTTCTACGTTTAGCACAAGGCCAGCAATTACCCAGTGCATTACTGGTACTTTATTTTATCGACCCCAGATTTAGGCACAAGGCCAGCAATTTTGGGGGAGGGGAGAGTTGATTAAATCAACCCCAGTGTGTGACTGCTACTTTATTTTATTGATGCCGTGAGGATGAAAGGCAAAGCTAACCTCAGCGGGAATTGAACTCAGGACATAAAGGGACGTAACTATGCCATAAAGCAGCATGGTGTCCCACACACTACCGATAATGCCAATCCATCGCCCTTAGTTCTTTATTTAATAATGGAAATGAAAAACAAAGATATTCAATATACAAAATCTCACAATGTCATGAGAAACTGTTGACATTATATAAAAATAATTGAGCCGTATCTAATAAAAAGAAAACACACTATTAAAGCGAGCAAAAAAGGGAAGAAAAAAACCCCCAGGAAATGAAAAGAAGAAAAAGAAAAAAAGGATTAAGCAATGAAAGAAAGGGATTGAGGGAGAAACAGGAACTTCACTCTAGTCTGAGTGGTGCCTCAGCTGCACCCCAACAGACAAAATGACAAAGGCATTACTGTGGAGAATGACCTGAGACACCTGCTGCAACATACTTCAGGGGTCAATTAACTGTTTTGATATCAAATCAACTGAAACCACCACTGGTTTTATGATACAAAATTGTTTGTTTTAAAATGTTTATATTTGCCTAAAAACTTTCCATCATAATTTTATGTAAAAACTTTTGTTATGTTCCAAACATCAACTTTCAATTGACCTGTTTATACTTATATGACTATCTGTTTTCTAACATTTCAACTTATGAGTGGGTAACTATTATCACTAAATATCAGTTTACTTAAATAGCCACATTAACTGCTTAATAAACACAACCACAAGGATATGGTCCGAACGTGGAAGAGCCGAACTCCCACTGTCACTGCCTCCATCTCTCTTGCCCTCCCATCTCTCTGTATGGTGAGTAAATGGGGTCCCACGTGTTGGCCTCCCCACAGCTCCGGCAGACAGAATGGAGAAGGCGTTTCCCCAGAGGATGTTAAGGGAGATGCGCTGGAAGAGACATTCCAACTTGCAAGGCTCACACCTGCAGCTGGCCAGCTCAGTGCCTATGGTGGTGAGTAGGGCGGTAGCCCTAGGGCCAAGGACACCAGAAGTCTCCAAGTAATGAGAAAATTAGTTATATTCTTGATTATTTGAAAATCATAGGCAGTGTCTTTCTTTAGAAATATGGTAATAAAAGGGTTAAATAAAATACCAGTCAAATATAGCCTTATGTCTTTGTTAGAAATAGTATTTTTATGCTAACTTACTTTGAACGAACTCTATCTATGTTCATTATTTTGGCAGTATCGGTGGAGGGTCGGGCGCCATGCTTTGAAGCATAGAGTTACCTCCCTTTATGATCTGAGTTCAAATCCCGCCGAGGTTAACTTTGCCTTTCATCCTTACGGGGTCGATAAAATAAAGTACCAGTAATGTACTGGGATAATTGCTGGCCTGGTGCCAAAAGTAGAAACAATTATTATTGTCATCAACACCATCTACTTAATATCAGTTGGCAGGTCTGTCATACAATATATCTTCTGTGCCTCTTAGTCCTGTGTTATCTCATGTAGAAGATCTAAACTTCTAAAGTATAACTATATCTGATCTATCCTGGCCTATCCCTAGTTTCTTGAGCTTTCCACTTCCAAGCATTTCAAGTTGCTTGTTCATCCATCAAATCTCATTTGTAAATGAATTTGTTTTTTTTCAATGTTGATTTTAAACATTTATTAGCAAAGAATGAATTTATAACCTTTTTCAAATATAATACTTGTCTTTTATGAAACAACTGAGCTTTTGTTCTCATTAAATAACTAACCTTAACAGCCTTTTTTTTCATGGCTGCATAAGTGAGATGATTTTGATTTGTTTTTGTTTTTTGAGTTATTGTTGGCTATTGCAATCTGATACACTTCTTACTGATAGCCATTCAACAAGGAAGAATATGTACCACATGTATTGTAATTCAGGCAAACTGGTGTGAACAGTGTTATGTGATTTAATCAGGGGTACAACCAAATGGTTCTAGAAGTAAGGTTTATAATGTTGAGGGTTTGATTCCTGGAGTGGTCAGTACTTTGTGTCTTTGCACAAGATGCTTCATTTCACATTGCTCCAGTTCACTCAGCTAGAAAAAAAAGAAAAAATAGTATGAGCAGTAGCTGATGGTCACAAAAGGGTTAATGACTATTATCAATAAGTAGAACACTCTTGAAAATTGTTTTTTGGGGGCGATTTTAAAATGAGGACTATAATAGCACTCCCTGGTGCACGTACCATAATTTAGTTTGTTTCCGTGAAAAAAAAATCCAGGTTCACTTATATGAGAAGGGCATCTAGCTGTTTAAAGATTTGTTCCACTGAAAAGCTTCTCACAATATGCTAATGAATTTTGAGTCCAGCTTTGTTTGTATTAATCTATAATGAATTTAAATTTAGATTTTTGGCATTAAAAGATTATCATGTGGATTATGGTTGCACCGATTAATCAGCAGATAATCAGTATTGGTGATATTGACCATTTTGCCAAATAATTGATATTGTTTTTTCTTACTGATTAATTGATTTTGATAATTGACCATCAGTATTTTTTACCATTATTGATAAGCATGTATGCTGGAGCAAGAAAACCATAGATGATAGTGAAATTTGTAAAACACATTGGAATCAACATGTAGAAATACATATATTATTTCTTAGGGCATACAATCTAAGCCCACCGGTGTAATATAACGCTGACCCTTGTGCTTGAATGATCTGTGCTGATTTAAGGAAGTAAGGGGGTGTAACTCCTTGTAGGTTAAAGGGTGTCAAAGTAGAATAGAGACCTTCCTACCCACCTGAGTGGATAATGTTTAATTAATCTTTTAAAAACTTAAGAATTATAAAGATTCCAATTACTTGTTTATTTTTAAGGTATTCAAACATTTTTCCAGTAATAAATTTTAATGCAAAAACTTTAAAATTTCTTGATGGCTCATATATGTTACCTCCTATGGTAAAATCAGCCAAATTTTGTCATGTGCTCTCAAATAGTAGCTTATTAATTGTGATTAACTATGAAATATTATAACTTATTACAATTAATTATACTATGTATTTTCATATCACAGTACATAATTACACTATAAATAATCAACAACCGAGTAATCAGTATTGGCCTACAAGGCAAGACCGATTAACTGGTAATTGACTCATTTGCTTATTGGTGCATCCTTAATGTAGATATTATTTTCCTTTTAGTAAAAATTTGTTAAAATATAAAAATCTTTCAATTTATTTTAGAGGAGAAAAAGAGAATAAAAAACAAAAAATCTTTGTAAGAAAGAAAAATCCTCAAGTGTAGCATATTTTATATTTTAATCTTTTTTAAATTTACATCTATTTGTTTTTAGACATATTTCCCAAGTTAGAATTAAAATCTTATCTCATAGGTTAAGGTTACTTATACATTTTCGTCCAGCCATAGGTCGTGAGTGTCTGTCTGTTGGTAGTAATTTAATATATTTGAAAATGCCTTTGTATAAAAACACAGCTGTTTATTTAGTACATATCTGTTGTATCAAGTTTCTTTTGAAAGATATATTTATTTAAAAAACAACAACAAAACAAACATTTTTAAAGAATAGTACTTAGTTCTTTGAATGCATTGGTAATAAGAAACACTTGGAATTGATAAGAGGTTGTGTCAAACAACATAAGTATGTGTGTGTGTTTGAGAGAGAGAAAAACATACAGAGGAGGAAAGGAGAGGATTGAGTAAAATCATTTTGAAATGATTTTTAAACATCAAACCTATAGCATTTAGTTAAATTTAAAATAGCCTTTTTTCCCATACATTCTCCATTTCTTTTTCTATTTCTGTTATGTAAATAATGCATTTCTTTTCCTGGTTTGTATTTGTTTTTATTTATTTTTTGGTAAATAATTCCTTTTGAACTCTTGAGATTACAGTTATCTTGGAATTAGATTCTTACATAGCTTTGACAATCACATAATAGGTTAATTATTACTGATAAAATCTTTTATTCAATAGAAAACACCATTTTTTCTTTAATGTAGATGTTAGCTTTAAACAAAAACCCCCCCCAAAAATTTAAATAAATTTTTGAACTCTATAAAACGGAAAAAAAAATAACACTTAACATTGTTATAGTTTTTGAACCCATTTTTCCATACTGGCACGGGTTGGATGAGACCTTTTGGGGCAAAATTCTATGGACAGATGTTCTTCTAATTCCAGCTGTTTTTTATTTTCTAATTGATGGTACTGATCTTTATACATCTAACCACTGAGCTGTGAGACTTTTGTTTCTGTGGGATATAAACAAATATAAATGTCTGTGCCAGCAATATCAAATGTGAAGACTCACAGGACGGGTTTTGCACAGTTTCAATCTATCAAATTCACTCACAAGACATTGGTTGGCCAGAAGCTTTATTAGAGTAAAAGTTACCAATAGGATTGAACTTGAAATTACATGGTTAACCACTCAGCCATGTCTACATGCTTAACCCTTTAGCATTTACATTACTCTTTATTTACTATTACATTTTCACCGTGATGGCTTTATCTCACATAATGTTGAATCTAGTAGAAAGTTATGGCCGGTTTAAACAGAAAGAGGTGAGAAAATTCTGACCGGGTATGGCCGGTTTAAATGCTAAAGGGTTAAACAAAATACAATAGCTATGAAACAATAATTGTTTCTACTTTTTGGCACAAGGCCAGCAATTACCCAGTGCATTACTGGTACTTTATTTTATCGACCCCGTAAGGATGAAAGGCAAAGTTAACCTCGGCGGGATTCAAACTCAGAATAACAAGGACCGTAACTCTGTGCGTCAAAGCATAGCGTCCGACCCTCTGCTGATACTGTCAATCCACCACCTATGAAACATAATAATTGTTTCTACTTTTGGCACAAGGCCAGTAATTATCTCAGTGTATTACTGGTACTTTATTTTATCGACCCCGTAAGGGCCGTAACTCTTTGCTGCAAAGCATGGCGTCCGACCCAGTACCGATACTGCCGATCCACCGCCCTAGAAACATAATAATGTAAGGTTGTTTGAGATAACATTGCTCCTAGCACGTTAGAGTAGTAAAAACATCTTAGACTCACATTTAAAATATTGCTAATCATATCTTTATGATAGGATCAGGGTCCTATATCATTTAAACACCCAAGGAACCTCCTCTGATGTGTAACATCTTAGGAGGTTAGAGTTAGCTAAATCTGCACGGGTGTGAATCATAACAACAATGAAATATTTTCCTTTAGATTTGGCCAACAGGGCATGAACAATGAGCTGGATTAGTGTGCCTGGTTTGATGCTTCACTACTACAAGTTAAAACCCTGCTCAAGTTGAATTTACTTATTATTTTTCTCACCCAAGAGGTTGTTGTTAAAAATATATATACTAGTAATAAAATGGTGTCTCCATAAACAAAAATGCTGGACTTTGTGCCTAGTAACAAGAAATCAATGTGATGCATTTTGTTAACTTTACTAATGTATTGTATTTCTCTTATTGATGTGCGAGAGGCATGTATGTATGCAGGCAGGCTGACAGACAGACATGAAGATGAGAGAGATAGAGAGAGAGCAACGTTTTTCACTGAATTTTTATCCTGATTAGATGTTTGTATTTCTTTAAGCTAGCGAATGTATGTAGATTGAATATCAGTTTACAGCTTATCTGTCTTTCTCTGCTCTGCTGAGTCACTGATTTAGTCCTTAAGTATTTACCCTCAAGTCACCACCACTACATGTTGTAGATATAAGTTCATCTTATCTCGTAAGGTGGAGTTTGATGTGTAAAAATATATAGATAGATAATGAATGAATAAATAAATCAAGCAAATGAAAATTAATAATCTAAAGACTAACCAGAGGAATGTTGCATGGTAACACACAGGCATTTAGGTCACAACAAAGAAGTAGCTTTTAATACATTACTATTTTATTTGTTAGAAAGAAGGGCCATGCCTAAACCCTTTTTGGACCTCTTTTGGCCAGAGTTGAGGGGATAGAGGAGATAGCTGACATTCTTTTTCTTTTCTATTAAATTGTTTTTACTATTATAAACATCAATAAAGAATCACCATATTTCTAAGGTGAAAAAAAAAGTAACATGGCTAAAGTGTGTACAACCAGAGTGTAGCTGGTGTTGAGGGCAGTGTTTAAGCCCCCCCCCCCCCAACATATAGTAGAGTGACTCCCTCTTAAAGTGTTGTCTGTGCCCCCCCCCCCCACACACACACTAAGTTGCTGCTAGCAGTGTAAGGTTAGTGTAGTTTCATGTTGTTTAATTATATTTTTGGAGGGAATATACATAGCCAGATGTTATATGCTCTGAAAAGAAAGGATTGTTTAAATAGTTTAAATAGTGGAATGAATTTTGTGTTGAGGAAGAAAGAAAAGAACTTTAATGTTTTAGTCAGAATATTTCAAGGAAAGGCAGAGACTAAATGTCAACTGGTGTTGAAGTATAAATATATTGGGATAGTGTGAGAGAGGGAGGGAATAGGGTGAGGTAACAAGTGTTAGTGGCAGAAGGCGCAATAGTCAGATTCTTAGAGCAGGATAAAATAAAATAAAAATAACATTGAACCAGATTTGAAGGAATTTGAAGAGGGTGGTATTGACAAAGAATGATGGATGTAGTTGTTTAATGTATATAAACTATATTTACATAAATATTTCACATAATAAACTGGAAGAGAGAAAAAATTAAATTATAAAAAAAAAAAAAAAGAGTGGAAGATAGAAGGGAGTGGGGGGCAGAATCTATATATCTGGCTTGGCAGTATATCTCAGTTGCACCCCATAGACAAGATGGCGAAAGCATTGCTACAGAGAGCAGCCAGAAACACACCTCATGGGTCTCTTTCCTCAGGTGAGATGTGTTCCTCCTGATTTTGCAGAGGAAAACAGCAGTCCAGGAGCTGAGAATATTACAGTAAGGAATGTCTGACAGAAATAGTTCTTTAATATTTCTTAGAAATAAATGATAATGGCACTTCTAAACAATTTACTGTGTATTATAAATTAACGATGGATTGTCAGACACCATGCTTTGCAGCACAGAGTTATGGCCCTTTACGTTCTGAGTTCAAATCTCGCTGAGGTTTGCTTTACCTTTTATCCTTACGGGGTCAATAAAATAAAGCATTAATAATTCACTGGGGTAATTACTGGCCTTGTACCAAAAGTAGAAACAATTATAAATTAACCATTTGAAATCTACCCTTACACAGTTTGAGGTTTGTAGCCCATTTGTTACCATAGCTCTCTTTCTTAATTGATTTACACTCTAATATTTGTCTAATAAATACAGTGATGAACTTCTTTGTTTTCTTTGCAGTTTCGGCATTTACTTAAGGTGTAATGTCCATGTTTCTTTCTATTTTTCGTTCATTATCACTGGCAGTACTTGACAGAATTGGTAGAGCATTGAAGAAAATACCATGCAATATTTGTTTTTCCATTCTGAGTTCAAATCCTACCCAGTTCAGCTTTGATTTTCATCTTCCAGAGCCCATTAAAACAAAACACCAGATAGATAGAGGATGATATAATATTGACCATATGCTAATGCTGATCTCCCTATATGGCTACAGTCCCATGACTGAAATCTGAAACAAAAAAAGAAATCAGTGTAAAAATATTCTTGCTAACTAAACACATCTGAGCTAATACAAAATTAAGTGTCCTGTAGAGTCACCAGTCACACTATGAAATGTCTTTTGCAGATATGATCTTATGTTCCATGAGTTGGTGATTCTGTACACTATTACACCTGCAGCCATTTTGCTGCCAGTTTAGTTAATCATTCATTTGGCTGGAGATAACAACTAAGTAAATACTCTGAATTCAAATCCTGCTGAGGTCAACTTTGTCTTCCATCCTTTCGACGTTGATAAAAGAAATACTAATCCAGTCAATAACGTAATAAATAATTCAAGTGTCTCTTATGGTTATGAAAACGGAAAAGGAAGGGAAAAGCAAGGGCTCTAGAGTCACAGGAGGAGAAGGTGATGGGCTCTAGGCCTAGGGCATGGTGGTATTGTGGCTGCACCTCACGGAAAAAACCACAAAAGCATTCCCGCGGACAATGGCCAGTGACACCTTTTGCAACAGCCACCCCCACCCCGTGATGATCTTTCCTCAGACAGGCTACTGACATTCTGATCTTGCACTACTGACATTCTGATCTTGCATTCTGATCTTGCTCAGCAGTACGGGGTCTAAGTACGCCTGAGGTCCCGACGGCAACTGGTGCGAAGAAGAAGCGGCCTGACAATTCCCAGTATTTGTTTATCTTCCTTTCTTCTGCATTGCAGGCCACAGTACTGGGGTTTGTGGCCAAAGCAACTAAGTTGAAGGTGGAGAATGTGTCGCAACATTTGGCATCCCAGATGAGGGATTCATGAAGTGCATATTGGGTAATATAATTCTGATTGCAATGTGACCAAAGAAAAGATGGAATATTGATGACCAGAACAGTTTTGTTCACTGACATGGGAGTGCTAAACAATAACCATAGCTACAAAATTGAACGCTTACAGAACCTAGATAAAGCATAGCCCCCCCCCCCCCCCCCCCCTTTTTTAAAAGTTAATTCTGTTTACCTTATTTGCTGCAAATCATTTCTGTTATTGCTGTTGACTAAGTAGAACATTCTAAACAGTGCTTTACAAGCTATATGCTTTGTTTTCTAACTAGCGTTGTTGATTGTGCTATCAAATTCTTTTAATAATTCTTGTAATCTGTTATGATCTGAAAAGCACCAATTAATCAGGGTGATTGCTTCCTTAATAATCTGTAATTAAAAACCTGTTGTTCTTTTCTGGACCTTTTACTTCTTTGTTTATTCTTTCGTTCTCTCTCTCTGTTTTTATTACACCTGCTATTAATTGCCAACAATTTTGGAACTAGTGGATCACTGCATTGTATTTAACACAAAGTAATAGTCTGCTATAAAGCATTTCACCTCACTTATTTTACTTGTAAGTTCTGGGTGGTATTGGTGGTGGAAGGCAGGACATACAAATGAGAATAAACAAAGATAAAGATCTACATACATAAAATGTATTAAGTCTTTCTGGTAGCAATGCTTATGAGTTTGTAATTAAATACCATGACTACCAATAACTTTGATAAATGTTTATAGTTGTTAATGTTGCTCTCTTTCTGCTTTTACTGCTATGGCATTTTGAGAAGTTCTAACCCGGGGCTCCATTTTAAATTGTTTTCAATTATTGGTATAACTATTTTTTCTAATTATTTCTATGAAAATGAAATGGAACACAGAAAAAAATGTAGAAAAAGTAAATATAAAAAAAATTTTAGTAAAAAGACTTTTGTATATTGATGTTGCAGGAAATGCAAGTGATATCTCATATTTTGGGTAGGTTCTTTTAAAAGATATTCTCTGATCTTCCCTTTAAGAGTCTTGTACCATCATCATCAACATCATTTTTACGTCTGCTTTACATGCTGGCATTGGTTCCCTGGCTAGACCAATCGTATGGTCACATTTTGCTTTTACATTCCATGGTTTCTATGGCTAGATGCCCTTCCTAACACCAACAACCTTACAGAATGTATTGGATGGGTTTTCCTTTTCATAGTTCCAGCATTACCATTTTACAGAGTTAACTAGGCATGCATTTTGTGGCACCACTACTACTACTTTATAGAGTGTACTGGGTGAATTTTATATAGGCACCAGCGAGTCTTCTTAGGCCACATAGTATCTTTGTTTAATTGTCAAACACTGTAGCTTCCTGTCTCTCATCTCATTTATAAGTGTCAAAGTCCTTGTACAGGGAGATGAATCTTTTGCATTATGGCATATTGCCAGTCTGCTTGGTTCTATGACATCTCTTTTATGTTCAATTTTTTTATGTCATTCCTCACAACTTCATCCTATATCTTTCTCAGTCTCCCTCTTCCATAAGATCCATCCACTTTAAGTGCTTGTCACTTTTTTTTTTATACACTTCTCCTTTTCCTTATGCACCATATACCTGTACCAATGCAATTATCCCTCTTGCATACTACATTTCCACTTATATTCAACCTTTCTCTTTGTTCACTTGTGCTCTGATGTGCATGCACACTAACATTACACATCCAGTGAAGCATGCTCACTTCATTTCTTTTCAGCCACCTCAAATGTGCACATCTCACTGCTATGTAACATTACAATTCGAACACATGCATCATATAATCTGCTCTTTACTCTGAGAGAGAAGCTTTTGTTGCCAGCGGAAGTAACAGCTCCCTGAACTTCTTCCACCCCATTCTCACTCTGGCTTCAATACTTTCATCAGCTGCTAACACATTCAACATGGGCGTCTCAATATGCTATAGTTGATGCTGTGCAAGCATGCTGAGTCTGCAGCATCTGCAGAAATTCCTGAATAGTGAGCAGATATGAATACCTTATTCCTTTTCCTACTGTTTGTCTCTTAACAGAGTTGCAGTCCTGTCTCAAGTAAATACCAGTTAGGCAATACAGATGAGCAAACATCAATGTTAAGTCTATAGAGAACTAGTGGTGTGAAGGAAACTTTGGGTATTGCTGAGAACCAGCTGGCTGAATTGTTCTGGAGGACTCTTGGAGCAGGGACTATGGATAACTTCCAGAAACCCTTAGCCTGGTAGTTCTACTGGGGTATTACTGGTTTTGATGAAATAAACTGTACAAGCATGGAGAGCAACAAAACTGTTCTGCATGTACTTGTTCAGTGTCCAAACATTACTGGAGTTTTGTTGAACAGTTATTGTTGATTGTAGGTATTGGTTGAGTTCATTATGAATACCCCCCCCCCCCCTCACACCCCTTCTTCTTCTTTTGGCTGGGGATGAGAAACAGTTTTCTTCTGTCTGGTGGCTATGTTGCAAGAGGTTGTACAGGAGACATATCTAAAAGGATCAAAGACAAACACTTTCCGCTTCAGTTAAGTCCTTGTCGCTTTTTTCAAGTTTTCCTTGAAGAGGTAATTAAAGGTGGATAGGGAGGTGCTCTCGTCCAGTAAGGGTAAGTTAGAGGGGCAGGCATGGCTTCAGTAAATAGGCCTACTCCTGATATGTACCTATAGGCTAGAGAATACAGCTGGAAGAGGGCTTATTCTTGGTATTCATGGTAGGGGTTTCTTGATTGGCTCTAAGGTGGCAGTCCTCCTATCAATCTTATCATCGCCACTGCCATCATCATCGTTATTATTATTAGTTTATTAACTGAATTTAGAACTTACTCCCTTACCTTAACCCAACCCATTGTTATGTAATAATTGGAAAATTTGTATTGTAAGCAAATCCATTGCTTTGATGAACTTAATAGTAGAGTATTGACTTTCATAAAAAGCAAATAAATATAAGCAGAAAGTAAACATTTATTTGCTAGTAGTAGTTTACATATTGATGGCAAAGCTGTATTTATATTTACAGTTGTAGTAGTTGGAGTGTGTTAGATTGGAGTATTTTATCATGCAATATTGATTGTACTTAGATTTCTTCTGTTATATATAGTAGTTTTATTTGTTTGTATTTCTTATTTCTGTACAAAGAATTGGTGATGCACTGGACAAAGTGTTCTGACAGAAACAGCCAGAATTAATGTTTTCAATGCCAGTCTAGCAGATTTATAATGTTTTATATCTAACAAGTAGGATAATGTATATATACAATGTTTACTGGGTAGGATGATATCAGAGAAGGGTGTGTAATTTTTAACAGTACAATAGGACTTGTATAGTTCAATTCTGTCATGACTGATTAAAATAAGTGGTTATAAAAAAGATTGTTGTTGTTATATTATTGGGTGGGGGTGGGGGATATTCTTTAAATGATTTGCTTGCTTAAAATGTTTTTTATGACTTAGTTAAAGGAGAAAGGAAAAATGCCCGCTACTCTTGCAGGGGTTCTGATACCATGGAGTGTGGGTGGATAAAATACATGACCATAGGTTATTGTTATCTCATTCCTGTTTCTTTCATACTGTGAGTGGGTTTTTCAGCAAAGAGACAACCTTCCAAGGTCTTCTACAGTGCCAGACTCTGGCTATACCCATCACATGACCCGTAGGTTGCTACTAACTCTGTTACTTCAATAGTGTGAGTGGGTCTTTCAGCAAAATGGTGACTTTCCAAAGTCTTCTTATAGTACCAGGCTATGTGTGTTGCCCATCACTATCGCAAGGTCTCCCATGGGGTGGGGAAAAACATGACCCATGGGTTGTTGCTAACCATTACTTCTATAGGGTTAGTGAGTTTTTCTGCAAATAGGCAAACTTCCAAGGTGCTTCTCTATTGCAGATATTCTGAGACCATGATCCAGGCTATGCTGTATCTAGTTATAGATATCTTCTTGAAATCCACTGCCACCTCAATATTTTTACAAACAATAGCACTATGCTAGGAAAGATACTTTGCAAAGCAGTATATAAAAATATCAACTTACCCTCTGATTGGAGATCTGTTTCAAATGCTTGCAACAAAGGCTGGGTGATGGTCCTAAACTGGGCAACTGATTAGGTCTATCACTGACAAATTAAGCTTACTTTTTATCGTAAAGATGAAATAGCAGAGAGATAAGATATTGAATTGCAGGCCCACTTAGATTTCTGTGTAGAGCAGTGAACGATACATTGCTTGGATTCACTTAGCAGTCAGAGGTGAGTAAGTACTAGGTTTCTTCCAGAAACTTACCTGTAATAAACTATGGTCCTCTCCAAGACATGGTTCTTCATTCATCTCTGCTTAATGCTACAAAGTCTAGTTATTGGAAAAGACAACAGGAAACCAATGTAAGCTATCTTCCCTTAATATCATTACATGAAGACACAATCTCCAATGATGTTATAATGGTTTATGAGACATTTCTTCTCCTATAGTTGTTGATAATATATATATATATATACATGTTATTTCATTTATCATTTATTTATTTATTTGTTATTGCTGAGAATTGATTATTGAGAAAAGTTTTATATATATATATATATATATATATATATATATATACATACATACTTCTGTATGTGTGTGTAAATATAGATAACATACAAGTTAGATTATAATCTAACTTCTATGTTATTTTAACTGTAGATTTTATTGATTAGTGTAACAACAATAGAGTATAATTTACGTATTAGTTGATGTATCAGATACCATTTATTGATTGACATGTAACAATGGCTTTTTTTCTATATGTAATATTTACTTGTCTTAACACAATGATTATTTCATAGAGCAATGAACACAACTTTATCACAGACAGCCGTATAAAGAATGATACTAATAGTAATAATGGTAATTAATAACAACAATAATTTCATTATTTGCTTACAAGAGCAAGAAAGGTGATACTAAAATACAATATAATTCAGAAGAATGTGTATATAGTGAAGTATTGAAACATTTAAATGAGTGTGTGTGTGTAAATGCATGCATGCAGACACACACGAACGTATGCATGCATGTGTGCATGCACACACACACATTCACTGCACTGTGTTACTCCAAAGGGCGAAACAACCCACACTGAGGAATAATATTGGTAATGTTGTTGTTGGTCAGAACGGATGACCAAACGATCATGATTTTAATCTTACACAGCTTGAGCTGGTGGAGTCGGATAGAGGGTGACAGTAAAATGCTAGATGGCCTCACGATCTTGTTCTGCAGTGGTGAGCCTTTAATTGGGGAAGCAACATGCAGCAATCTGGTGCATTCGGCAACAGACACAGACTTCATTACTTGACAAGATGAAGATTGCAAGCAGTTGAAGTATTGTCCACATTCTGATAGGTTCATTGTTAAACTTGTAGCGATGGAGATTTACTGGCAATCTTGGTCATTGTCCCACCCTCCTACTCACTGTTATCAAGACAGAGTTGGCCTCACCCTTAGGAGTGAGCCCTGCAAGTTGGTATGACTATTTCAGTGGCTTTCCTTTGTTATCATCTGAGGTAACGGTTTTTCCATTCTGTTCGGTGGGACTATGAGGCAGCTTGTGCTTGAAGTTCTGCATACCATTTTCCTACATTGCGTGGGCTTGTTCATTGGTGTAGTGTTGATTGAGTATTGTTTCTCATGTTTTATAATTTTTAGCAATTTCTAACTAGCTCTCAGTATGTAAATTGTCTACAGCCATTCTATTGTGGTTAAGGTGTTGGGTTTATGATCATAATTGTTTCTACTTTTGGCACAAGGCCAGCAATTATGCAGTGTATTACTGGTACTTTATTTTATCGACCCCAAAAGGATGAAAGGCAAAGTTAACCTCGGCGGAATTTGAACTTATGATCATAATGTTATGAGTTAATTCCTGGACCAGGTTGTACATAGTGTTCTTGAGCAAAACTCTTTATTTCATGTTGTTCTAATACACTCAGTTGAAAATGAGTACAAGACTGGGGAAGTCGTGTACTCTCAGTTGTTTAATGCCAATGAAAACTAGGATTGAGACACTTTAATTAAAAAAAATATATATATTGTGTCTCTGGACAAGGCATATATATCATTCCATTCCGCTCAAATTTGTCTGGTCTACAAAATAGATGCATCCCCTGCTTCATAGTTGAGAGCTTACATGGAATGGGTATACAAATGGAAAATCTAGGTGTAGTCATGGGTGTTGGTACACATGTGCAGATGGAGTGCATTTTGTAGGTGTGTATTATTTCTTCTCTGTGTGTGTGATTTGTGTATTGTTGATAGAAGTGTGCATGTGTGTATCTGCTTGTCTGTGAATTTTTTTATGTTGTTTCTTTTTTGTGTGCATGTGTGCACACGTGTGTTAGTGTATGTTTATGTATGAGTGTCTGGATTTTGGGTGCGTGTGTGTTTATGTTTGTCTATATCTGTGAATTCTTTATGTGTGCATAAGTTTGTATGACTGTATCTGTGTGTGGTATAATCCAGGCCTGGAATTGAAGCATGTGGGAAGGAATGGTATGCAGTGGTCAGAGGAGGAGGAGTGGGTGGAGTGGCCCTGTGTAGTGCATTAAGAACAGAAGTGGTATGGGGTGATGGTTTGGTGATACAAAAAGGAGGTAGGGTAGTAACAGGGTCAGTGTGAGGGTGATCTGTTGTGCCTATTTGTGGTGGTGGTGGTAGTGATGTGTGTGTGCTGATAGTAAAGGAGTGTAGTGTTAATATTTAAGTTGTCTTGTTGCTGTGTTAGAATGATTGGTTAGTTAATTAGTAGTGTTAGAAAGTTAAATGTAATTATATGTCTATGGTCATGTTGGTGTGTCTATGTATGCATGTCAGTGGGTGTGTTGGTGAGTGCTGGAGTAGTACCTGTGTGTTGGTGTAAAAAGGTGGTCTGTTAGTATAATTAATTAGTTAATTAGTAACATTAGTAAAATTAAATGTGTATCTATGGTCGTGTTGGAGTAACTAATTAATTAGTTGTGATGATGTGTGTGTTTTTTCCTATCTATCTATGTTAGTGTGTCTCTCTACATGTATGAGTGGGTATGTTGGTAAAGTGGAGCTTGGATGGGAGGTAGGTGTTGGGAGAAAGAAAGTTAAAGGAAGAGGGGTGGAACATTTAGGCTGTGTCCAGTAAAAGTTTGGAGAGAAAAAATGTGCTGTTCTCTCCTCAGGTGTGAGTCTGGAGGTCCGGCCGGGGCAAGCAACAAGGCTGAAAACTGTGAGGTGGTGGGTGGAGTGTTCAGTGTAGCAGAAATGTTGGGTGACCAACTTTGGGCTAATTATGAATTTGAATGTGCGTTAGTTTTTTTGTATCATTTAAGTTAACAATTTCTATGCATGTGAATGCAGGTTAGAGACAGAAAAAGTAGACAGTGTCACCTGTGAAACTCAAACTTAATACCTGTAAGCTGGTATTTATGCATATGTGTGTTTGTACATGTATGTGTATTATTTGCCACGGGCATCTTCATATCACCATTTAAAAAAAAAAACAAACAAAAAAAGACAAGTGATTATACTTGTTTATGTCACTCATAAACAATGTCCTGTAGTGTGGTGGTTTGATGGATGTCAGCCATATATGCTATACTAAAAATAATGTTTGGGTTGGCATTAGGAAGGGTTTTCCTCCCTGTGGAAAAACCAAATGTAAAAACAATGCTGATGAGTTAACAAAATCTTGTATTAAAGCATAGTTATATGGCTAAAAAATTGGGATGGGGTGCTAGATGATTAAATTAACGTCAATAATAGAGATGGAGTTTTTCTTACATAGGCTACAAATTTGGGAGCAGATAATTTGCTTGAAATGAACTTAGTATATTATGGCTACATCTTCAATTGATACCAGAGATTTGAAAAACAAAGTTAATTTTGATCAAGTCAAACTTAGTATGTTAAAAGAGATGCAGCTATTCAGTGCAAGGCATTTAGTTTGGTAATCTCCCTGTTGTTGCTAATCCACAGCTATAATAATATTTAATTTGGTATTCTCCCTGTTGTTGCTATTCCACTGCTATAATAATATTTAGTTTGGTAATCTTGTTGCTATTCCACTGCTCTCATAATATTTAGTTTGGTAATCTCCATGTTGCTATTCCACTGCTCTCATAATAACATTTAGTTTGGTAATCTCCTTGTTTCTATTCCACTGCTCTCATAATAACATTTAGTTTGGTAATCTCCATGTTGCTATTCCACTGCTCTCATAATAACATTTAGTTTGGTAATCTCCTTGTTTCTATTCCACTGCTCTCATAATAACATTTAGTTTGGTAATCTCCATGTTGCTATTCCACTGCTCTCATAATATTTAGTTTGGTAATCTCCATGTTGCTATTCCACTGCTCTCATAATAACATTTAGTTTGGTAATCTTGTTTCTATTCCACTGCTCTCATAATAACATTTAGTTTGGTAATCTCCATGTTGCTATTCCACTGCTCTCATAATAACATTTAGTTTGGTAATCTCCTTGTTTCTATTCCACTGCTCTCATAATAACATTTAGTTTGGTAATCTCCATGTTGCTATTCCACTGCTCTCATAATAACATTTAGTTTGGTAATCTCCTTGTTTCTATTCCACTGCTTTCATAATAACATTTAGTTTGGTAATCTCCTTGTTTCTATTCCACTGTTCTCATAATAACATTTAGTTTGGTAATCTCCTTGTTTCTATTCCACTGCTCTCATAATAACATTTAGTTTGGTAATCTCTATGTTGCTATTCCACTGCTCTCATAATAACATTTAGTTTGGTAATCTCCTTGTTGCTATTCCACTGCTCTCATAACAACATTTAGTTTGGTAATCTCCTTGTTTCTATTCCACTGCTCTCATAATAACATTTAGTTTGGTAATCTCCTTGTTTCTATTCCACTGCTCTCATAACAACATTTAGTTTGGTAATCTCCATGTTGCTATTCCACTGCTCTCATAATAACATTTAGTTGGGTAATCTCCTTGTTTCTATTCCACTGCTCTCATAATAACATTTAGTTTGGTAATCTCCTTGTTTCTATTCCACTGCTCTCATAACAACATTTAGTTTGGTAATATTCTTGCTATTGCTAATCCACTGCTATAGTAATATTTAGTTTTGTAATTTCCTTGTTGCTATTCCACTGCTCTCATAATAACATTTAGTTTGGTAATCTCCTTGTTTCTATTCCACTGCTCTCATAATAACATTTAGTTTGGTTATCTCCTTGTTTCTATTCCACTGCTCTCATGATAACATTTAGTTTGGTAATCTCCATGTTGCTATTCCACTGCTCTCATAATAACATTTAGTTTGGTAATCTCCTTGTTTCTATTCCACTGCTCTCATAATAACATTTAGTTTGGTAATCTCCATGTTGCTATTCCACTGATCTCATAATAACATTTAGTTTGGTAATCTCCTTGTTTCTATTCCACTGCTCTCATAACAACATTTAGTTTGGTAATCTCCTTGTTTCTATTCCACTGCTCTCATAACAACATTTAGTTTGGTAATCTCCTTGTTTCTATTCCACTGCTCTCATAACAACATTTAGTTTGGTAATCTCCATGTTGCTATTCCACTGATCTCATAATAACATTTAGTTTGGTAATCTCCTTGTTTCTATTCCACTGCTCTCATAACAACATTTAGTTTGGTAATCTCCTTGTTTCTATTCCACTGCTCTCATAACAACATTTAGTTTGGTAATCTCCATGTTGCTATTCCACTGATCTCATAATAACATTTAGTTTGGTAATCTCCTTGTTTCTATTCCACTGCTCTCATAACAACATTTAGTTTGGTAATCTCCTTGTTTCTATTCCACTGCTCTCATAACAACATTTAGTTTGGTAATATTCTTGCTATTGCTAATCCACTGCTATAGTAATATTTAGTTTTGTAATTTCCTTGTTGCTATTCTTGGACCTTCATATGACCCATGAAACTTCATGGAAAGTTCCTCTTTTGGCAAAGTTCTTTGTGGAAGAATAGCAGTTGCCCATCTGTACAAGTCTCCCTTCTTGTCACCAATTTCGTTTAAGGTAAGGACTGTTATAGCTTGTCAACAGTATTGTTGTAGGTGCACTCAGAATGCAAAGGTCTGAAAGAAATACTGCAAGGCATCAATGTTCAATGCCCTAACAATTCTTCCAATCAACTGCTTTGAACTGCTATTTTATTTTACCAACTAAAAGGAAGAAAAAAAAAAAGGCAAAGTTGATCTCAGTAAGATTTGAATTCAGGGCACACAAAGCCATAACAAATACTGTAGGGCTATTTAATAATAGCAGTATAATTTATTTGGTCAATCCAGTCAACCAATTACTGCTGTTATAATTATAAATATAATAATTGTTGATTTCTAATCGAGGCACAAGGCTAGCAAATTTGGGAGAAGGGCAAAGTTGATTAAATCAACCCCAGTACTTGACTAATACTTTATTTTATTGGCTCTAGAAGGATGAGAGGCAGAGTTAACCTCAGCAGAATATAAAGAGTTGTAACTAAATACTAAATTCTGCTTAATGCTTAATAGAGGACCCTCCAATTATATTAAAGACATGACAACCTCGCCAGTGTTGGCGATCTACACAATAAAAGCTTCCAGTATGCACTGGAAAGTGGTTAGTGTTAGGAAGAGCATCCTGCCGTAGAAAGTGTGCCAAACGAAAGGTTATGAGGACCCTCCAGTTGTGTCAAATATATGACAACCTCTCTAGTGTTGGTGCCATGATAAAATGCACTTGGCAGAATGCGGAACCATTTATAAGCGATATGCAAACCCCTCAGCCTGTTGGGGAGGCCAGTGGCCTCGCTTCAATACAGCCTCAGTTTGTGAAGACTCGTCCAACCCTTACTAGCCAGGAAAGTGGACATTAAATGATAATGAGGTGTGGCACCTGGTTTGACTTATTATCTAACTCATTATTGGTTTCTAATTTAAACACAAGGCCAGCAAATTTGGGAGAAATGTAAAAGTTGATTAAATCAATTTCAGTATTTTACTGACCCTAGAAGGATGAAAGGCAAAGTTGACTTTGGTGGGATTTGAACTCAGAATATAAAGAACCAGAACAAATACTGCAATGGCATCCTATCTGATGCTCTACTAATTTGCCAATCCTCCACCAACACAAATATAATAATGATAATGAACTATTTACATGTGGGTTAATTAATCAAACATCAAATGTCTCAAACACAGAAATAACTTGACGTTAAGTTGTTTTCAGATTTAATCTATTTTTGTTGTTTATAGTGCTGAGATTGAATCTATTATCTAATATGGGAATGAAATACTGTTTAAATTTTCATAATCAACATCAGCATCGTGTCCACTTGTCTATGGTGTCCACTTTTCTATACATGTTTGAATGAAACCTTTTCTATGGCCAGAATGCCCTTCTTGATGCTAACCCATACTTTATCTTTTAGTATGGTGTATACCACTGAACCCCTTTGAACCACTAAGCTGTAGGTTGCATTGTTTATGTGGGTCATAAGCAAATGTCATTACTTGCTTTAAAATGGTTGTAGTATGGTTCAAAATTATAAATATATACATGCACCCTATCTCCACATGCTCTTAGTTCTTATGTCGCATGTGCATCTGCCATGTGCAACATATATCTTCTCCATTAACTTGCCTATGGTCCCACTACATCTTTTGTGTGTCCATAGATTTCACTGTGTGCACCTTATGGAATTTCTGCCCACTCCCTTTTGATGTATTGAACTAAGCCATTTCCCCAACTATATTAGATTCTCGTTTTTTTTTCTACTTGCTAAGAGCTTAGTTTTTACTAAGTTTATTTTAAGGCCCTTCAATTCTAGGTTTTACTTTGAAGTTTGAAATTTGGCCCCTAACTCTTCTATAGTTTCAGCTATAAAAATTAGATCATCAGCATACAGGAGTTTGCATGAACAGCCAACATTAAACTTCTCTGTTAAAAGAAGCATTTGAGATGGGCATAATCATCACATTTCAATCTCCATTCCTCTGCAGTTTTGTTTATTTTGCCTGTATAAAAAGATCACTATAATTTTTGCCCTTTATTTCAATTTGTTATCATCATCATAAGTTGCATCCAATTTCCATGTTGGCATAGGTTGGACAGGTTGTCAGTTCAAGACTAGACCGGTTGCAGAACTATGCACAATACATAGTTTGGCATGATTTCTATAGCTGAATGCCCTACCTAACGGCAACCACTTTACAGAGTCTACTGGGTGAATTTTATCATGGTGCTAGCACTTTCTCTTTACAGTGTGTACTGAGTGCGTTTTATCATGACACCAACACTAGAGAGGTTATCATATGCTTGGCAAGACTGAAAGTCATATCTACCCTTTCTATCCTATGCCTCCATTAGATCGCCATCCATTTTACAGACTGTACATGATGTATTTTATCATGGCACCAACACTAGAGAGGTTGTCAATTCCATGTCAAGACAGAAGAATCTCCTCTATTCTATGCTGTCTCAGTTTATTTGTTGCTACTTTTCAGAGGGTACTGAAAAGTGTTATATTCTCTGTAGGCTAAAAGGGACCTTTCCACTCCGTATATTCTCCAATCTCTTGCCATATTTACTTTTAGTGTTTCAGTACTTGTACTGGTGGGTGGAGCTTTTCTAGCATGGCAAGTTGCAAGGCAACATGATCTTTTGTCATCTCGTTCATGAGTTTCATGAATGATAAATAGTGTAAATTATACCTAGTCACCTTCACATTGCTGCCAATAGTTGTGGATTGCAAGAAATTACTATTCAGTATACAATTAGAGTAGTTAAATGTGGCAATTAACCCTTTTGATACTAACCCACCTAAAATTGCCCCAGGCTCCATGAAACTAACCACCCATTTTATAGGGTTCCAATTTAAATTAAAATCTTCAACATAATTTTATATAAGAACCATATGTTTTAAGTAACAAATTAATGAATCATTTTAGTAAATCCCTCATAAATTCTTCATTGGAATAGAGTGTATTTCATTACAAATATGGTTATGAAAGGGTTAAACATTAATAGCAGTAGTCTAGTTTTTGTAGTTGTAGATAAACAATTTTTTTAAATATTTATTTTCTAAAAGAATATTTACTATTACATGTACCATTGTACATTTATTATAACTCTGTTTCCTTGTTGTTTCTGCTTTTTCACCAAGTTTTAGAATTATATTTGGCATTGGTGGTTGTCAAATGCACAAAAATAACTGAACATATTTTTGCTTTGTTTTCATTTATTTCCTACATATATGCTTGTAGCTATTTTTTTGTAGCTTTTTTAAAAATACTAATGGAATGTCAAGACTGTTGTTAATAGCTACTGCCATAAAGTCTTTAGAGTTAAGAAAAATATAAGTTTTCTTTATTCACAACGTTATGTCTATATATTTTTGAGTCTTGTTGTTGTTCATATCTTCAGTCTAATGTAGGAAGAAATGATATATTTGTTGAGGTGTGAGGTTTACATATATGTATTTACTTATTACATTAGAAGATAGATTTAATAATGCGCTTAATTGAATAATGTCAATTTAACGTGATTAAATCAGCAGAAAAGTTTATGTCTAGTAAGTTCTTATTTACTTTAAAATTACATAAGATGAAAGTTTATGCCTTGTAGAGTTCTTAAGGAGCTACCCTACAAATTGAAGTGTCAGCATTATGTTGTTTCCTTAACAAAAGCAAGGCTTTTACAGCATTGATAACTTTAAAAGTGAGAAGAGGCTGGCAGTAAATGGAGAGAGACAACCTACTATTGTAAATGGTAGGGGTACTGTGTAAACCTTTTATGATCATATTTCTAAAGAAATACTCTGCCTGTTTTAATTAATTTGAAATTAAAAAAAGGATATAGAAGGATTTAATTTAATAAACAAACTTCTCCATTATTTATCTTTTGTCTGGGACTTAACTTAAGAAAAGGTTCTCACATAAAATTATGATAGAGAAATCTAATTTAATACATTTTTATATGGACAGATGTGATCTGGGGTGTGGGGGTGTGGGGGGGGGGGGGCTGGTATTAAAAGGATTAACTGAAATGTTTTCATTGGCCTAGAGAAGCTAAAAAGGAAACACTGGTGTGGATTAACCCTCCACATGAAGACAGAATCTTTGGTGGTGTACACATGACCCTCTACATCAGTGGTTCTCAAACCATTTTTTACTTATGAACCCCTTTGATTCCTTTTTTATTCTAGTGGGAAGAACTTGAGTGGTTTGGTCCTCTATATGAAGACAGGATTTTTGGTGGTGTACACATGACCCTCTATATCAGTGACAATGGTCGTCTGAAATACATAGTATTATGAGGCTGTTTGCTTGCAAATGAGTCGAATATTAATAATGTTGTTATAATATTATTATTTGATATAAAACTCACGAATGCATAAAATAAAATAAAAAATAAAATATAAAAGTGAGGGAGGAAGAGAAGTTATGATAAATGGGGGAGTGGTTTGGTGTGCAGGGGTGGGGGGTCGAGGTGAAGGGAACATCTATGTAATTGGTGATTGTGTGAAGGTGGGGTGCATGTGCTGTGTGTGTGTAAAGTGTGTTGTTGGTGGACGTGTGTGAAGGTGGGTATACATGTGTCCATATGCACATGTGCATGAATATGCACACAAACACATGTATATGTGTACGCATATACATGTATCCCTGTGTACGCACTTGTGCATGTGGTTATTGGTGTGTGTGTATTCCATAGAATTTTCGTTAGTTGCTAAAATTTATGTGCAACAAATGTGTTATAATTCTATAATACACAAGATATTTTAACAATTTTTGATTTCCCTTCCTGCAGTTGTACCTAGATTAGAAATCGGTGAATTGGCAGTATCGGTAGAGGGTTGGACGCCATGCTTTCTAGCATAGTTATGTCCCTTTACAGTCTGAGTTCAAATCCCGCCAAGGTTAACTTTGCCTTTCATCCTTACGGGATCGATAAAATAAAGTACCAGTAATGTACTGGGTAATTTCTGGCCTTGTGCCTAAAAGTAGAAACAATTATTAAGTGTATATTAATGTAACCAAATATAGGTATGTCTGAGTGGTTAAGGATTGCTTCTCAATCTTGGGTTCTGGGTTTGAACTTATTTCATGACATCTTGGACAGATTTAAGTTAACCTCAGATCAACCCAAGCCTTGTGAGTGAATGAACTTAGATAGACAAAAACTCTTTGAAAGCTCTTCAGATGGACTATACCTATAATTCAAAGACCCAGACTTGTCATGCACTATGTCATGCCGGATCTCTCTGAGAATTACATTAATCTTCTGGGCGCTGCCGGCAACATAATTCATGATAGAGTAATCTCCCCTCAATACATAATGCAGTATCAAGGGAAGCAATTCATAAAAAATTATTCAGTGTCCTAAATGTTAAAGGTTAAAGATGCATGTTTCTGGAATTTTCAGCTACTTAACGCATTAATTTAATGAGTAGGTTGACCAAATAATTGGAACATTTAGCTGAAACCAATGGAAGTTCATTCAACTTTTTATTTAAAAAAAATTTTTTTTATTGGTGCACCCATTAATTAAAAAAAACAAAACATTTCCACAATAACAGGTTTGTGTTTCTTTCTTTCAAAACAATCTCCTCATCAGTTACTATATAACAAAACTTAGATGTTTCTTGAAATTTAGATATTTGTATATATTGTTCAAGTAGATTAAAAATTAAATAGTCTTAGATGTCTTTCTAAATGTCAACCACTCATTTACAAATTAAGAGCTCTGTCTAAATATATTGATAGTCTAAACCCATGCTAGCATGGAAGATAGACGTTAAACGACGATGATGATGAGTCATGTTCTTTGTTTAATCCTGTGACAAGATGAAAGTGCATGCATGAACTTCTGGTCAAAAAACCCCATACTCTAAATACTTTGATTTTTTTTATTGATTTTTTTTTATATATATATGATATAATCTTGTTTACAGTGAGTATTTCCCTTTTGATTGACTAATCTTTACATCTTTGACATGATATATGTAGCCGCATTTAATTAAAATAATTTTCCATTCTCCCTTACTGAATTGCATTCTCAACGCTATATATATCTTTCATTAATATAAGTAGAAACTTACCATATACACGTGAAGCTGAGAAATATGTGACAAAAGAAAAAGAAAAATCAATGGTAAAAATGGGGGTCTGTATATTTGAGGGCAATATTTTGCTGATTTTCACCAACTTAAAAATTCTATGTAAATGAGGTGCTAAAATATTTTTATTTTGGAGCTGATTATTACACCGGTTTCGCTTTGAAAGAGAATATTACACCGGTTTCGACATGGAATTCATATTTCTTATTGTTTTTGATGTTTTGAATGAATATGGCCTTCAAAACGGTTGAAAATTGGTAAACAAAAACTATATTCTAAATGACAGTTAAAATACTTTAAATATCGAAATATTAAAACTTCATAAATATATTCTCCACTTATGATCATATCGGAAAGTTGATTGACCATGAAAAATCTATATAGTGACTAATTGATAGTAGTCATATTATTAATTTCAATATAATAGATCCATCTCATGGTCTTTATCAGAAACAAATTTCATTATTCAACCTACATATATAACTCTTTAGCTGAATGCTTAACAAAACCAAATTTAATGATATCCTACTATAAAAACAAAAACTCTTATTACCTGATCTCGTTAGAATTTTTTCTTTCGTATTACATGGAGTTCTATGGCAATAATACAAGCCATATGCTTTAAGTTTGTCCTAGAAAGAAAGGCCAACAGATACAAAAATATTCCCAGAGACAACCCATCTAACCCATGCTAAGTAACATGGGTTGTCCCATTAGAGGCAAGTTGGATCAGGTGAACCTGTTTTTTCATACAGAACTGTTTCTGTCAAAGTTTCTACGACTGGATGCTTTTCCTAATGCCAACCACATTTACAATGTGTGCTTGGTGCTTTCTGTTGTGATACCAACACAACTTTACAGTGTAAGGATTCTGTGGACAGAAGTGGGTGGGTGGGTGTTGGGTCGTGGGAGGTGTATGGAAGGGGGTATAAGGGGTTAAGAGATGCCTACTAGATGTATGTTCGAGTCTGTGTGCACAGGACGGAGTATATCTATATGTATGTATGTATGTATGTATGTATATATGTGTGTGTATATATATATGAATGTATGTATGTGTGTGTGTGTATATATATGTGCTTGTGTATGTATATATAAATATATATATAGTATGAAGAATCTTGACACTCAAATGACAATGTCAAAGATAAAGATAAATTCACCTCATGTTGCCGGACAAGAATGCAAGGACTCCTCTTTATTTCAGACGCGGATGGCTAACATAACCCCATCTACCTCACCCCTCCCTGCGCCTCCAACCCATCCCTTCCACCCACCAAACGAAATCCAAAACTTCAGAGTTGGTACCATGAATGTAGGCACTTTAAAAGGTCGCTCTATCGAGGTTGTAGAAATGCTTGAACGTAAGGAAGTTGATGTTTGTTGCATTCAAGAGGCTAGGTGGAGGGGTGGGTCTGCTAGATTCATTATGAGTAAAAAACGATGCTATAAACTTTTCTGGGTGGGAAATGAAAATGGGCTGGGTGGAGTAGGAATTATGTTAGCAGAAAAAGGGGTAGATAAGGTAATTGACGTAAATAGAGTGAACGATAGAATAATCAAAATAAGACTTGTCGTAAATAAGAACTGCTGTGACAATAATATCCGCTTACACACCCCAATCTGGACTGCCTGGCGTTATAAAAGACAGATTCTATGAGTCGCTAATGCTCACTACCTCCCAACTAACCGACAGTGACTACATAATTATTACTGGCGACCTAAATGGTCATGTTGGACAACATTGTGACAGCTATAACGGAATCCATGGAGGCTATGGGTTTGGTACCAGAAATGAGGAAGGCTTCAGAATCCTGGAATTCTGTGATGCTAATAACCTAACTATCTGTAACACAAACTGATTCTTTTTTTCAAATACCACTTTGGAAGAAGAATCAGGATGGAGAGAGAGGTGCTGTACCCCAGCAAGTTTTATGAAAGGTGGGTGAAAGTGGCGAGAATGGCCCGAGTGAATGGGCCTTCTCTCTATATCAGCCTGTAGGTTGAGGAAAAGAAGGAGGAGAGGAAAGGAGTACAAGCTCTTCGTACTCCTGGAGATGAGGGTTGCACATTTTTTTCGGAGGTCTGTGTTACCCATATAAACTGTCTCCCTCTATTGGGGAAAATCGACTAACTTTTAAATTCCATCTGTGATAACATTTTACACGTTTTTATTGTATGTAAACTTCCCCCTTTGTATTTGTCCCCTTCTTTTGTGCCCCTGTGGCTAATAAAGAAATATATCTGTAACACAAACTTCAAAAAACGAGACAATCACTTGATCACCTATAGATCAGGGGAACACACCAGTCAGATAGATTATATCCTTACCAGAAGACGAGACAAAGTGTCTGTTGTAAACACTAAATCCCTCCCCCGTGAAGAATGCACCTCCCAACATAGCCTCATAGTCAAGACGAGACGTACTCGACAACAGAGGAGGACTACCCTGAGAAGAAGAATATGAAAGTTAAAGGACCCCACAGCCAGTAACAAATTTAAAAGCATATTACTTGATGCTTTTGACAGTAAGGAAGAGCAATTAGAGACGTACAGTATAGAGGAACAGTGGGAATTCCTGAAAGTTAATCTGCTGAAGGCGACAGATGAAATCTGTGGCTGGAGCAGACCTATAGGCAGGAGGAGAGTAACATGGTGGTGGAACAGTAAGGTGGAGGAGTCAATCAAGGCCAAAAAGCAAGCTTGGAAAGTATGGCGGGATGGGGGAAGTAGAGAAGACTATCAAGTGGCCAGGAGGGAAGCTAGGAGACAAGTGTACTTTGCAAGAAGGGAAGCAGAGATGTTCTACAACGTGAGAACCAAAAACGTGAGGTCCAAAAACGTGAGGTGTTCAGGATTACTAGACAATGTGTCAAGGAAAACCGTGATATTGTTGGGGAGAAGTGTGTCCGTAATGATGTTGGTATACTTGCCATCACTGATACTGATAAGAAGGTAGCTTGGAAGTGTCACCACGAGAGGCTACTAAATGAAGAAAATAAAAGGGAAAAAGTTAGTCTGCCCCAAATTGATCCAATAGAGGGACCAGCAGTGCAAGTTGCAGGTAGTATAATAAGTAAGGCAATCAAAGATATGAAGACAGGCAAAGCAGCTGGGCCTTCGGAGATAGTTGCTGAAATGCTGAAAGCATCTGGCTCGGTGGGACACACTATGGTCACCCGGATAGTAAATGAAGTCATACAGAATGGGGTCATACCAAATGACTGGCGTAGCAGCATCATCATTAACTGCTACAAGGGTAAAGGAGATGCCCTAGATAGGGGAAATTAATTGACCAGGTCATGAAGGTCAGAGAAAGAGTTATAGTGCAACTAATCAGAGAGCCATTATCTGGTGGGCTCTTAGAAAACTAGGTATTGATGAATGGCTTGTGAGAGCTATACAAGCCATGTATAAAGAAACAGTCAACAAGGTTAGAATTAACAACGAATATAGTGAAGAATTTAGCGTAAAAGTTGGTGTTCATCATGGTTGTCCTTAGCCCCCTCCTATTTGCTCAGGTGCAATAAGTAGCAAATGCCCACAGGATACTAGTTCCTTCCATTGCCCAGATGGTTCTATAGAAATAGTGGACACTTTCCGTTGCCTGGGTGACAAAATCAGCAGTAGGTGTGAGTGCTCTGAAATTACAGTAACCAGAGTCAGAACGGGATGGAAAAAGTTCAGAGAGCTTTTACCACTATTGGCCGCTAAAGGTTTCTCTCTAAAAATGAAAGGCAGATTGTATGATGCCTGCATACGAACAGCAATGTTACATGGCAGTGAGACATGGGCATTGTGTGCAGAGGATCTGCGCAGACAGGAGAGGAACGAAGCTTGCATGCTCCATTGGATGTGTAATAGTAATAAACGTGAACGGCAAAGCATAAATGAACTAAGTGAGAAATTAGGAATAAGAGGGATCAGATGCTGTTTACTCGAGAGAAGACTACGTTGGTATGGTCACGTGATGTGCATGAAAGACGACAGCTGTATAAAAAAGTGCAGGGCGATTAAAATTGATGGAAGCTACGGAGTAGGCAGACCCAGAAAAACCTGGGACGATTTGATAAATTCTGACCTTACACACTTACACATCTCCAAGACAATGTCACTGGACCGAGATCTTTGGCGCTACGCAGTAATACAGAAGACCCGCCTTGCCTAAGTACAAAGCGAAACCTACAGTCAGTAGGCACCTCTTAACCAAAAATACACCCCATCCCACTACTCTACCCCCACCCCCATCAAAACCACCACCTCTGTAATGTTATGTTGGTACCACAACATCCAGTCTTAACTAAATGAGGTCGTGTAGGTGTCACGACAAAAACACACACAGTCCACGCTGTAATGTGACCGTGTAGGTAACACGGTAAACGTGGTTGGTGTTAGGAAGAGCATCCAGCCATAGAAGATTTGCCAGACAGTCCTATACGAGCAAGACAACCAATCTTGCCTCAAGTGGGACAATTCCCTTCTAAACCCATGCTAGCGTGGAAGATAGACGTTAAACGATGATGATGATGGTGATATATATATAATAAACAATTTCTTTAGATTAATCCTAAGATTAATTTTTGTAGCTATAGTTAATTGAATTTTGTCACAGTGTATTACTATTACTATTCAGGCCTTCTGTTGTTATTGAAAGATAAATTTTGAAAAGAGAAAGATGATATTAGATATTGCAAATCATTTTATTTTGTCCTCTACCATGTTTCCCAACCAAAGAAAGATTGGGGTTATGAACTGAATTATTACTTGTGCAGAATTTTAGTTGTTAGAACGGAAGCATATAGTCAATAGCATTGACTCTAGTTCACTACTGATATGTTATCGTCTTGAAGAGATGAATAACAGGTCAAATCAACCTAGATGACATTTGAGTTCATAACAACTAAATACTGTTTTACATTTAATCTGATGCTTGTTTTGAATGAACTCATTTTTCTAAGATTTGGAATATGTTTGCAACAATATATTCCATACACGTTTAGAACGATAATGATAATTTTGGACAATATCATTTTACTTTCATCATATCTAAACATGATAACACACTATTCTGTACCAAGATACTGCTTCAAATGAGGAGGAGAAGGGGTGAGGGAAAGGGGGTAGAATCATTATCTATAAAAGGCAGGTTTTTGTGTCTGTATGTATGTTTCAATTTTATACATTTACACAATTCCAAAAATATTGAATGAATAATTAAGCAGAATGTTTACAAATATTCTAACTTGGGTCATGGGCGAACTTATTGGTTTAAAAAATGCCACAATTACGGAAAAATCGATTTATTTCAACAATCGATGATTTCTCCTCTCTCATATGATATACGTTTCCTATATCTACTCCCTTCATCACCTCCCCTTAAAATTGCTACCTTCTCTTATAAGTGTTTGTGAAAAAGAGAAACATTGAAAAAAACATATACACACATATATGTGGGTGCATACACACACATATATGTTGGTATGGTTGCGATTGACGTCATAGAAACAAGAACGCGGGAATTTCAATCAATCAACGCATACATACATATACACACATACATACATATACACACATACATACAAATACCTGTCACTTAATTTACACACACATCGGCCTTACACTTTCAAACTAAATTTTTCTGTAGAAGTAACTTTAACCCTTTATTTTCGACATAAAAATACACACATACATACAAATACCTGTACATTTTTTTTTTTGGGCCTTTCTTATCAATCTTTTTACATTCAATTATCAGCCTTATATTTTCAAAGTCAATTTTTATGTTACTCAACCTTTAATACATACATACATACATACATACATGCATGCATGCATGCATGCATACATACATATACATATACACACATACATACAAATACCTGTCACTTAATTTACACACACATCGGCCTTACACTTTCAAACTATATTTTTCTGTAGAAGTAACTTTAACCCTTTCTTTTCGACATGAAAATACACACATACATACAAATACCTGTACATTTTTTTTGGGGGGGCCTTTCTTCTCAATCTTTTTACATTCAATTATCAGCCTTATACTTTCAAAGTCAATTTTTATGTTGAAGTAACTTTCACCCTTTATTTTTCGATACCCATTTACTTACTAACATTTGTATCACAACAACAATAACAATATTCATAAACAGACAGTAGACTTTCAAAGTCAATTTTTCTGTAGAAGTAACTTTCACCCTTTCTTTTGGACAAAAAATGCCACCTAAAAAGAGAAGTCGCCTCAGTCCACATACCGCGTCAGCAGTGGCGCAAAAGGCTACTATAGCAAACGAGTCCTCTGAGGAAAATGCTTCAAGACTTTCACAGACAGCCTTACGTTCAGCAGAATGTGGAGCTGCTGAAAGTTTCCAACAGCGCACCGCACGCCTAGCCAAAATGGCTTCATACCAGGCTTCTTCCAGGGCTTCAGAGAGCCGTGAACAAAGGTCGAAGCGCCTGGTTAGAAACGCTGCGACTAATGCTGCTTCCAGGTCTTTGAAACGTTTAAAACAACGGACGGCTCGCCTTCCTACGAACGCTGCGGCTATGACTACTTCCATGCTTCTGAAGATGCAGACGGGCAGTCCATTAGCATTGCAAATGTTGCTTCTGCTATTGCTGCCAGACCTTCCCACCAACCACACGACCAATGTTCTACGTTCAAGCGTAACAGTCGACGGCGAGAAGCTGCACGCGGTGTGACGAGCCCCAACAGCCCTTACTGGCACCTACGGGCTTTCAAGTATGAACAAAACGTTAATTACTCGATGCGCTCTGACATAAATATAGGCGAGATGCGCTTCAATTGCCAATTCTGCAATGCTACAAAGTGGGCTGGGGAGCCACCTGCAATGTGCTGCTTAAACGGTAAGGTCACCTTGCGCCCTCTTCCGGAACCGCCAGAGCCTTTGAAGGAACTACTGACTGGTTATACCTCAAGGTCAAAAAAAAAAAACCCTGATCCCCCCAATAATAAACGCTCCTGGGGGTACCGGAAAAAACTTTTGTAACGAATTTGATTCTCGCTAAGATTCGTCAGGAGAAAAAAGTTGCGTTGTCCGTTGCATCGCTGTTACTTTGCTGCCGGGAGGCAGGACAGCACATTCAACCTTTAAACTCCCTTTGGATTTAGTAAAAACTGAGACACCAACATGCAATATCAGCAAGAGTTCACACAAAGCTCTGGTTCTCAAAAGATGTTGCCTCATTGTTTGGGATGAGTGCACAATGGCACACAAGGGTGCCCTTGAGGCATTGGACAGGGCCCGGAAAGACATTAGGGATTCTACGGCTCCTATGGGTGGCGTAACCCTTCTGCTATCAGGGGATTTTTGGAAAACGCTGCCTGTCATCCCCAAATGGACAAGAGCTGATGAAGTGCGTGCCTGTCTTAAGTCGTCCATGTTGTGGCTCCAGGTGAATAGTTTGTACCTGAGCACAAATATGCGTGCTCATTTGCATGGTGACAACATGTCTGCAGCACAGAACATTTTAGCACTTGGTGAGGGCAAGATCCCTGCGGATGACAAGGGCGGCATAGCAATCGACACCCTGTGCAACATTGTGAGCAGCCCTTCTGACCTTTGGGAAGCAGTTTTTCCTAATGTCTCATGTAACTTTAAAAACCTCGATTGGCTCAGCGAAAGAGCCATCCTTGCTCCGAAAAATACCATGGTTAATTTTATTAACGAGCAACTGATTGAGAAGATTCCCGGTAAATAGCACATCTTCAAATCAGACCCCCGACGATATCGTTAATTATCCGGTTGAGTTATTAAATCTCCTTGAGCCCCCAGGGCTCCCACATCACATTATTAAGCTTAGGGTTGGCTGTCCCATTATGCTAATAAGGAACTTGCGTCCACCAAAGCAGTGCAACGGTACTCGCATGGTCGTCAAGTCACTGACACCCACTTGATTGAGGCCACCATTGTAACGGGGTGCGGAAGAGGGGAGAATGTTTTCATTCCAAGGATGAACCTTTTCCCCTTGGCGTCAGATATCCCGTTCGATTTCCGGCGATCCCAATTCCCGGTGAGACCATGTTTTGCCATGTCCATTAACAAGTCACAAGGGCAAACATTGTCGGTGGCGGGGAGCCATGCTTCTCCCATGGCCAACTTTATGTTGCCTGTTCTCGCGCAGAGAGCAGGAATGGACTTTTTGCTTACTCTCCTCAAGGGATGACACGCACTATCGTCTACAAAGAGGTGCTATAGATGTTGGTGCAGGTGTTGGAGCTATGCTGTCTGGAACACTATTTCCTGGTAGGGTATCTCATGGCGGACAGATCTGACACCCAGCGGCATCAGGGCCACCATCTTACAACTTTGGTCTACTAAATTCGCTATTGGAAGATTATTAACCCATCATTGATTGACCAAAATGCTAATTGGTTCGTAACTTTTAATAACCGGTTCAACTGCTTTATGCACTTAATTGATAAGCTTATTCGCTTTCAAACCACGTTTACCTGTATGTAACTTTTCATAGCAAATGAACAAACCCGAGAAACGCCGGGCTAAACTGCTAGTAATAGATAAATAAAAACAAGAATCTCCCTCCTAAACAAGATTAATTATTTTTTTCATATGAGGTGCTCTTTAATCTCTAAACATTTCAGTTGAATGGAGGAGGAATGCTACTTGCATATATTCTTTAGTTATATGATACTACTTGAAAGTGAAACAAGGGAAACATGTTTATTTAGGAATGTTTCTTTGATGGATTGAATGAAATTTGAGAGCATCTTTACAATCAGAAGGTTTTTGGTCTTCCCTTGGTACAGAAAATAGAGCCAGGTTATATGTTTTATTGTTCATTATCTCATAATTCTGAGTTCAAATCCAGTCAGGTTTGACTTTGTTACTCATATATTTGAGGTTGATGAAATAGGCACTAATAATATATGAAGACCCACCTTCCCTTGTGATACACCCAATAGGCACCTCTTAATCCACTATACTTCCCTTCCATACACTCCCTATGCCACCTCCCACTCCTTCCCACACCGCCCTTACTTTGCAAAGTTATGTTGGTATCACAAAAACATCCAGCCCACACTGTACAGAGGTCGTATAGGAGACATGGCAAAAAACACCCAACACACACTGTAAATGTGGTTGGCGTTAGAAAGGGCATCCAACTGCAGAAATCTAGCCAGAAACAGTCCTATATGAGCAAGACACGGTCACCCGACCCAACTTGCCTCTATTGGGACAAACCCATCTAACCCATGTTAGCATGGAAAATAGATGTTAAACGATAATGATAATGATGATGATGAGGATGATTGATTATATTTAATGTATATTTCCTCTGGCAAATATTCATACTTGTACTTTATAGAAAAGAAAAAGAAAAGAAATCCCCTTAACTCTTTAGTATTTTCATTATTCTATATTTACCATCGTATTTGCCCGGTAAACACTATATCTCACATAATATTGAAGCTGCTATGAGATTTTGATGTTATTTATTTTAAGAACAATACTTTAACATAAATATGAGCAGTTGGTTATGGTCAGTTTGAACAGAAAGAGGTGAGAGAATTCTGGCTGGATACAGCTGGTTTAAATGCTAAAGTGTTAAGGCAGTGGTTTAAATGCTAAGGGTTAAGGCAGTGGTTCTCAAGTGGTAGATTATCTGATGTAGCTAGGTGCTTCATAAAAGTATTGAAATCAGATTTTAAAAAAAAAAGGAGTTCAAAAGGAAATAATTTGAAATTTGAAATTTCAGATGTAATTTCTTAATTTTTTTCTAGTTTAAATTATATTTATAGGCTAAAATATATAAATACATCTTTGAAATTACACCCAAAGTGCACTCAAGTATTTCTATGAGGTGTGAGTAGAAAAAAAAGTTTGAGAACCATTATTATAAATTGGCAGTATCGATAGAGGGTCGGACGCCATGTTTTGCAGCATAGAGTTATGTCCCTTTACAGAGTTCAAATCCTGCCGAAGTTTACTTTGCCTTTCATCCTTACGGGGGTCGATAAAATAAAGTACCAGTAATGTACTGGGTAATTGATGGCCTTGTGCCAAAAGTAGAAACAATTATTATAAGTACTGTTGATCTGAAATATTTTCTGTGTTAAACTATCTTTTGACCACTGTGTGTGTATAATGCCTGAAATTTGTCACATGCATTGTATAGCCATATTTGGAAGTTCACAGCAGCTATCTGTACTACTGCCACTGTGTTTGTAAATAATATCAAAAGTGACCTTTATTCTTATTTCTCCCACTCATACCTTACTGCTATGGGTTTGTTGCTTCATTTGTGATCAATAAAAAAACTCAGTATCTTCAATAATAAGTATTGTTGTTGTTTCATACTAATATTTACCATGACAGTATAGTGTTAGGTTGTAGTTTTGCTGTTCTCTGTCAATGCCTCTGTGAGGTTGAGTTTATTCAGGTTGTGTTTTATCCTTTCATTCAGGAATTGGCTAACTCCTGACTTGCCTACCACTCGTCACTATCTTATTGTAAATTAACTCCCATCATTCAGTTTTATCATATATACAAACCATTGCAGTTACCCCTTTCTTGTGTAGTCTTCAAGCACCAGCAATCAGTGTTGACCAAACATCTGTATTCCATACAATGAAACCAGCTTCTGATATGGTCTAGGGGGCTGTTTCATCATCTTGGAGGTCTCCTCTCATTTTTGTGAAAGAAAGGACAAAAATCAGCCCCCAATCTTACATAAACAGTTTTCTGGAGCCTATGCTTGCTTCTGCAACTAATCATTTAGGTAATGATTATCTGTGGACCTTTCAACGGGATGGATTCACCTCCCCTACAGTAAATGTCACAAGTTTGGTGCAGAGACCATCTTCTGAAGTCAAAAGAAATGTGGCCTCCTTGTTCACCTGATTTGAACCCTATGGACTTTTCAGTATAGTCAATCCTTGAAGAAAAAGCCTGTTCAAAAGTCCATAAGACAGCTGATGATTTAAAGACATCTTAATGGAGCTCTTGGAAAGAAATTCCCGAAGAAATGTTGTTTGCTTCAATGAAAGATGTTCAACGGAGTTAAGATGCTGTTATTGCTGCTCGAGGGGGTCATTTTGAATAAACTCTATATATTATATTGTATTATTCAGTTTAGCTTCTTCATTAGTTTTAATATTTTTTTTATTGTTAGACCTATCTTCCTTTCTTTCCTTCCACTTCCCATTTTCAGTTCAATAACTGGAACTAATCTCTACCATAATTCTACTGTTGAAACGCTTTTGAAATTCTAGATAATAGCATAAGTAGTGATTTTTGTCTGAAACTGACCTTGTTCCAGAATTGGTAGAGTAATGGATTTAATGCCTTGTAGTGTTATGTCACTTTATGTTCTAAGTTACAACTGAGGCTGATTTGGTCTTTCATCAATTCCAGAGTTGATAAAATAAAGTACTAGTCAAATACTGGATGTTGATTCAATTGAACCCCCCCGCAAGTGTGTGACCTTACGTTGATGTTAGGTATTGTGACTAACATTGTTATTAGTTTTTTATAAAAACATTTTAATTTTTGTATACCAAACTTCTCAAAACCATCCCTGCGTTATGGTACTAAGCTGTTTACTTTAAAAGCCATTCATCATAGTTTCATGTATGACCCTTGAGGAAATTAAATATGAATAGTAGACAACAAAAACCTTATATTAAACGTAGTTAGTGTTATGTGATAGAAGATAGTTATATTTTTTATATAATTTACTCTGGGGAAACAAATATTAAGGATAGATGTTACCAGAGCTGAGATAAAAAGGTGATAAAAAGGAATGGCAGGTGCATCAAGTTGCTTTGGTGGAGCTTCTACAAAGTTTTGCAAGTTTAACCCTTTAGCATTTACATTACTCTATATTTACTATTTTATTTTCACGGTAAACTCTTTATCTCACATAATTATTTCACATAATATCGAATCTATCAGATTTTAATATTATTTATTTTGAAAACAATACCGTAACACAAGTATGAGCAGCAGGTTATGGTCGGTTTGAATAGAAAGAGGTGAGAGAATTCTGGCTGGTTCGAATAGAAAGAGATGAGAGAATTCTGGCTGGTTCGAATAGAAAGAGATGAGAGAATTCTGGCTGGATACGGCTGGTTTAAATGGTAAAGGGTTAAAGGAGAAGAGATTGTTGTAGTAATAATAGGAGAGTCAGAACAAGGATATAAGGAAATATTGTGTTGATAGGCATTTTGTGATTGTAAACACAAGGCCTTTTTACACAAAAGTGCTTGATAAATAATTAATGAAAGGTTGAAAAAGTCAGAGCTGCAACACAAAGTTTATGTGGAAACCGGGGAGCAATGTTTTGTAACTCAGAATATATTATACACAATAGATGTGTGTGTATGTGTTGCACATGTACATATGTGTGAAAGAGAGAGAAAGAAGGACCATCATTGTTACTAATGCTACTTATTATCTTTTTATTATTTTATCTTGCAGCATTCTATTTCAGTTACATTAGATTATTGCATTAGATTGTATTTTCAGCAATATGACAGATTGTATCAAAAATAAGTTTAGTCTTTTTCAAAATTTCTTTTTATGACAGTTTCAGTTTAAAAAATATATAAAAAATTTTTTAAATTTTGATTGTGATAAAAATACATTTCTTTCGTTAAGACACTATATGTCATGGAAATCACATTGGTCGACAAAATACGCTATTATAACGAGTATGTTTTTGAAAGCTATCTTTAATTAAATATAAATAGATATCTTAGAATATACAATATCAGCTGTAACTAAAATCTTAAGTGCATCACATGTTAGTCAAAGAGAAAAAAAAAGAATGTTAAACTAATTGTCAAAAAGACTAGCTATTTATAAATAATATATCTAAGTAATGAAATATGCAGTGCCTTTCTTAATCTTAGAAATATTGTGGCATTTGTGATAATAATAAGAAAAAAAAGCTTTTTTAGCTGAAAATTAAAGACATTACAAGTGAGAGTTACCAACAATCTTAAGCCATTATTGTATTTCTAATGAAATACACTGAAAATAAATGCAATGAAATTTACAACTGAAACCTATGCAGGTTTAGCTGGTTTCCTTTGAGGTTGCATCCCATTGGAAGCTTCTTGGGTGCTTTCATGAAAAGGGCCGAACCCCTATCACAAAAGCAACATGAAATGAAGTAGCTTGCCCAAGAACATAATATGCTATTTTCAATTAATTTTGAAAATAGTCAAGAATTTGGAGGGATTTAGTAATATAACTTTCTCACTATCAATTTGGTATTTGGAGCATAACTCAACAATGGTTCTTACATAAAATTATGATGGTAGGTTTTTAGGTAGATATAAACATTTTAAAACAAATGGTTATCGTAGAACCAGGGCCAATTTCAGGCGGTTTATTATCAAAAAGAATTAATGAACTGCTGGGTTTCTTTGTAAGCATTGAGAAGATGCACTTCACCGTCATCAGCTGATAAATGAAGATAATGATAAACGAAGGCTTACTGATTGTTGTTATCATAATTTTGATTTTTAACCCATGGGTTTGAAGGGTAATAATACCTGTAATTTTTTTTTTGTGACACACGTATGACCATGTCAACACTTCTGCTTGGTGTTGTTTATCGCCCCCCAAACTACCACCAGGACACACAGCTTTGCGATATCCTCAGAGCTGCTGCCAGGAAAACAACCACTTATGTGTTTATTGCAGGTGACTTCAATCATCCTGAGATCCATTGGGAACCTTTCGTTGGTCACAAAGTGCAAATGATTTCCTTGAGCTAGTGCTGGACTCAAACTAGTCACAAGTAGTCACCTCTCCAACAAGAGGTGACAACACTTTGGACCTGATCTTCACCACTACTCCTGAAGTGGTTATCAGTTGTACTACTGAGGAACCTCTAGGCGACTCTGATCATGCTATGATCATTGCGGGCAACAACAAAAACCAGAACCATCTCCAATCTGCTTGCTTTGATTGGAAGAAAGCAGATTGGCACTTGTACTGCACTGAGCTACAGCACCCAAACTTGCATGAGTTGTATAACTCTGGAGATGTGAACACTATACTTCAGAGCATCCTGGACTCAATATGGATAGCGTGTGCAGCATCAGTGCCACGTAAGCAGAAAAAACCCCACCCCAAAAGTGCAATTTGGGAAACTTCAGCGGTCCGACTTGCCAGGAAAGAACGTTGGAACGCTGAACGGGAATATAAACTGCATAAATCAGATGCCAACAGAAAAAAAGCGGAATAAATCTTCCAACCATCTCAAGCAAGTGACAAAGAAGGCAGTGCTTGAATTTGAACAGTGCATAGCAACCAATTCTGACAGTAAGGTGTTCTGGAAATATGTTCATTCAAAGCAGAGACCTCACTCTCCAGTTGGTCCTCTTTGCAATCCCCACACAAGCCAGATCACTGACGATCCCAAAGAATGCACAGAACTCATTGCTGAGTGCTATGCAAGTATTTTTACTGTTGAAAACCAGAATATACCATCTCCACCATCTCTAACATCAAATTCTATAACAACTATGGAATTTACACCTGCAATGTTGCGACGTCACCTTAAGAATAAGCGCAACTATGCCTCCCCTGGTCTTGATGGTGTTACATACCTGCTTCTCAAACGTGGCGGGTACTTCCTTTTGCACCAGCTTTCTTTCTTCTTTCAATACTGTCTCAACAATGGTGCTACTCCGGAGCAGTAGAAAACTGCCAATGTCGTTCCTCTGTTCAAAAAGGGCAACCGCATGTCACCTGTCAACTATCGTCCAGTCAGTCTTACTAGCTGTATTGCCAAACTGATGGAATCCTGTGTCAGAGAAACGCTTTGGAACTTCTGGAGCTCTCACAGGCTCATCCGGCCTTCACAGTTTGGATTTATCACTAACTGCTGTGATCAGCTTATCGAGTTCCTTGAAGACATCACCTGGATCACAGACAGCAGCTCATGGGTGGATGTTGTTTACCTTGACTTTGTTAAGGCTTTTAATTCTGTGCCACACAAAAGACTTATGGCAAAACTCTCTGCAATGGGTGTGAGGGATGATCTTTTTAACTGGTTGAAATCCTTCATTCTCAGCCGAAAAGTGGTAGTCACGGTTCTAGGACAGCATTCTACACCATATGAGATGTCATCTGGTGTACCACAGGGATCTGTTCTTGGTCCCCTTTTGTTTTGTGGCATATATTAATGACATAGATGCCAACTTAAAGAATGCCACGGTACTGAAATATGCAGATGACATCAAGCTGTACCTTGAAATCAAAAGGACTGATCCTGAAATTTACAACTCTTTCCTACAATCAGACCTGGACACAATGCAGCAATGGATCACAGACTGGCAACTGAAGTTGGCTGTGGACAAGTGTACCACCATGCATTTTGGGAGGAAAAATCCAGTGTCCACATACTCCCTCCACAACACTGATATCAAGAAGTCCTCTTGTGAACGTGACCTGGGCATTACTGTCAGCAGCGATTTGCGTTGGACAAAGCATGTCTCTAAGATTGTCAAGAAGGCCGAGGGTGTCTTGGCATCACTCAGCAAGACCTTTGTTAGCCGCTCTCCAGCCATCTATTTAAAGCTGTATACAGCTATGGTACAACCACACTTGGAATTCGCATCATCAGTCTAGAACCCCTATCTTGCTCAGAACATTGACCTCCTGGAAACTGTTCAGAGACGTTCAACCAAGCGCATACTCTCCATCAGACACCTACCATACTCTGAACGCCTTGCTTCCCTGGGCATGGATTCATTGAAGCTCCGACGTCTGGCAATGGACTTGGTAAACACCCACAAAGTTATTAACCATCTTGCCAACAACAACCCTGAGCACCTTATTGATCTCCATGTGTCTAACACACGTGGACATGCCTACAAAATCAGAAAACAGCACAGCTCCCATGACTTTCGTAAACATTTTTTCACGCTCAGAGTTGCTGAAGCATGGAACAAACTCCCTGCGTCAGTTGTTAGCTGCTGAGACACTGCATCCTTTAAAACCCTCATGCTTCCCAAAATACGCCAAAACTACACCTGATGTACCCCTTCCATACACATGCACACATGTGTATATCATGACTCATGCACTGTTCATTTTACTGACGTTTGTATATTACCCTATGTACTATACATACACTTTTTGATGAGTTGTAGTGCACCTGAGCACTGTACACAATATTTCATTATTATTATTTATTATACGGCCATAGCACGCTGAAAACACCGGTTCTCGTCCGATCACCGAAGTTAAGCAACGTCGAGCCTAGTTAGTACTTAGATGGGTGACCGCTTGGGAACCCTAGGTGCTGTAAGCGTTTAATTTTTTTAGTTCAAATCCCGCCTAGGTTAACTTTGCCTTTCATCCTTACGGGGTCGATAAAATAAAGTACCAGTAATGTACTGGGTAATTGCTGGCCTTGTGCCTAAAGTAGAAACAATTATTTATTATATATCACCGCTCAAAAATGTTTTCTAGAACTGTAGATATGGAGTGGTTGTCCACTATCATATCAATTTAGCCATTTGTAATACATGTATATCTATAAATCTATGAAAGACCATTACAGTCATTCCCACAGCCCCTTCCTCCAAATTATCAAAAATAAAATGTATATTATTCATTAAAGTTGCGACTTCATTGTCTCTAACACATTCTTCTGGGTGAATTTGAAGAATTTGTTAGAGAAATATTTTCAAGAACATACTAGAAATAGGAGACTTGGAGTAGCTGTGACATTAAATCTCATTTTTGAATGAATAAATTGGAGTACATATATTGGGTAACCTTTGTTTGTAGACTCTTTCTTTCTTTCTCTCTCTCTCAATCATTAGACCATTGGTTATCTCCTATTTCTGTAGCACTAAGATCAGAAAAGTATTTCGCTAGATAGACCAGGGGGAATTAAACTTAGCACTGCAAGCCAACACCCTCACTTATCAGTTTTACAGTGGTGAAAATTATACTATTTTGCAGTAAAAGGTGGACTAAGAGCTAGCTAAATGTATTGGTCATGGACACATTGCAATGCTGATAACAAACCAGCTGATGTTTTAGCTGGTTGTCCTGACTTCTGTTAACTCAGCTATTCACAGTTTCTATTTATAGATATGTTGTTTTCAGTAACAAAGTAATATTCTATCCAGACATGATGACATGGCTTAGTGGTTAGAGTGGTGGACTCATGATCATAAGTTTGTGGGTTGATTCCTGGATTGGGTGGTGTCTTATGTCTTTGTGCAAAACAGTTCATGTTGCTCTGGTTCACTCAGTTGAAAAGAAAAAGCAGATGAAGGCTAACCTATGCAATGAACTTGCGCACGGCCCAGGAGGGAGTCTTTTTGTTATAGGATTAGGACCCCTATCATTCAGACTCTTGAGAAACCTTATATGCCAGCTAACCTACATAGGTGTGAGCTGTAGCAGCAACAATTAGACAAGTATGTTGCAGAAGTGAAACAGTACTGTAATCAATATGTCAAATAGTGGACACCTTAAATATGTTCTCAATACGTGTTGCATCGTATATTACAACTATATTAAATAAAGCACTGTCTATTACTAACAATTATGTATTTATAAATTTGTATTTTATTTATCTTTCAGTGGATTCTTTATGGTGTTTCTGTAATCCTTGTGCAGGAACAGTAGTTAACAACTCTTGCCTTGCAAAAGAAGGAAGCAAATGTTTTGCTGCAATAGAAGAAAAAATAGAAAACAATATAGCCGTTGATGTTTGGAGTTTTGGATGTTTACCTCCTCATGAGAGCACTGTCCTTCAGGTAGGTTTTAGTTTTGCTTCTGAATTTTTCAAAATATTTCAAATCTAGATGTTCATGAACATTTTTTTCTTTCTCATGCAAGCCATGTTATTTTGGTGTAGGTTTCAGTCATATTTCTATGCATGCACATCTTTTAAGGTAAGCAAAATACAGATGTGATTTATCTGATTTCTTCCTGACACTTTGCCATATTTTAAAAAGAATCTGTTAACCAAAACCATAAAATGAATTCAAACACCTGAGAGCTGTTTTTTGACAAGTGTAAATTTGATTGGTACATATGCATTTCTTCTCCTTTCTTATAATTGATCTCTCTCCTCTAGTGTTTGCACTTATTGAAGAAATCCATAAGGTGTTTGTGTAAATGAATAAATTAAATTTATAAATTCCCATTTATTGCAAGCAGGGAAAAGCGGACGTAAAATGATGATGATGATGATGATGACATTAATCTATATATAATATAAAAGAGAGATGTTTGTTGGTTGGTGTCTTCACGTATCACACAAAAACGAAAACTGACAATAAAAAAATAAGTACAATATAATAAAAGGTTTATTGATACTCATTTTATAACATCAAAGAAGAAGAAAAACACCCCAGATATGCCAACCAAACCGACTGCTATTTCTAGCAGGTTGGGAGACAACCATAAGGGAATTTCTCTGCGTTGTCAGCGATGCACGTGTTTCGCAGCCCATTGCTCCATGGATTCGAATGCTGGTTTACATGCATGCACACATATATAATTATCTATATATATAATATAAAATATTAGAGAAACCTGGACCCGCTACATCTATGCAATGGCACATGCTTAATAGTCAGACGGATGATGATTCCTCTTATCCCTTCCTATACATTGATGTTATCATGTAAACCTTGCAGACTATATCAAGATGCTCACTGTCTTGTATTGTGATGCTAGTAAGCGGTGGTAACCACAAGTCAGTTGTGACATTGTAATGTGGCATTGTGTTGTGTAAATAATTACATAGACTGATAACTCAACTTAACTGAGTAGATCTTTAAACATATATTAATCCTTTTATCATCATATTTCCAATGAAATGTTTTGTATTTTAATTATGTAATGGAAGGATTTACTAAAATTATCACTTCAATTAGATGGTATTTGTTGCAAAACAAAATGTTTTCATATCAAATTACATTGAATGGTTTTAATTTAAGAAAAAAATCTTCTAAAATGGCTGGTTTTGTTTTATAGAAACAGAGAAGGTTTTGGGCGGGTTCATATCAAAAAGGTTAATGTAACTTTTTTGTTCTTTTGGTTTGTTTGTTTGTGTGGTTCAGTTCTTTTCTTTGGTTTATAATCTATTCTTTTCTTTAGCCATGTCAGTTGTATGCTTATGATTTTAGTTTTCAAGCATTTTTTTAAAAATACCAGTGGTTGTGTAGGTCGAAATATTTACATGAGCAATTGGGACAAATACAGTTGCTTTCTAATGTCAACTATTCTTGAGAGAATTGCTAATAAGGGCTCAAACAGTGTTTGTAGAAAATGTTGAACTTATAACCTTTAAGGTAATTGTAAATGAATTTTTATTGAAAGCAGCTTGTCTTTCTGTTGACTGAATCATGCCTTTTGACTAGATATCACCAGCTGGCTTTTGGCCTACTCCATTAAGCTTTGTTATTCTGTTCTTAACTTCTGTTTATATAAAGAAATGATGTTAAAAAGCTTTTAATGAGACATTGTATGTAGCTATTCTCTGTTGTTACATTTATAAATTTATGAATAATACCTTTTTTTTTTATTAAGTCAGTGTTAGAGACTTTTTTTGTTACATTTGTCTTTTGTCTATCATTGTTGACAAAAATGTAGTCAAGTATTGTTATTGTTGATAATGATGACAATTACTAGTGTTGCAGCAGCAATAGTAGTAGTAGACATTTTATTGTTGTTCTCTCTTGGAGAGCTGTTTGCACTTGTTACTTAGAGGTATTCATTGTTCTATTTGTAGTTGTCATTTTTTTTTGTCAGTCAGATTGCAGACATTTGTGTGAAGTAAAGCCTTTCAGCTTATAACAAGTGGCTAATGTAGATGTATATTAATATCTTAATTGATTCTACATAGTAAGGCTTTCAAAAGTAACTGTTATGCACCTTTTCTGATTTGAACAGCTTTGTAACAGTGTAGGAAAGAAATCAATTTGAAAATTACATTTATGTAACTGAAAACCAAACGAAGTTAAAAATAATACATTCTCTTGCTGAGACAATAATGTATTTTTTAAAAGTAAATGTAAATTTATTGACATGGTTTCAAATTAAATGTTTATGCTAGTGATTGTTATTCAAGATGGCTTATATCAATGGAATATTTTAACTTGATATTTCTTACTTTGTGCTGTATAAAGTTATTTAATATTAAATAAAGTTGTAACTAATCTTGATATGATTTATTCAGCTAGAATTGAGAATAATATTTTGGGACAATTTTCAGAGTTTCTTTTTTGCTAGAATTTTTTTCCATATGCTGGTACATATGTGTATATGTGTGTGTGTGTGCATATGCATACATTTATATGTATGAGTATATAAATATAAATGTGCAAACACAGACACACTTACAAAAATACATGCTCACAGACACACATTCGCACAAACACATACACTTGCACACAGCGTAGGTTTTTCACCATCCCCTTCCTTCCTTTACACACATACATTCACATAGGCAGCAGATGTAAAGAGAGGAGTAGTATGAAGTAGTCAAACTACTCCTCTCTCTTTACGTGTTGTGACAGGATCGCAGAAATTTATATATAGATTATTTTAATTTTAGAGTTGTAATGATATTGAGTTGACTTGGCTGGCATAATTCTTTTAGTGGTTTGCTTTTGTTCCTATAACCCACCACGGCCTCCTCTATGCAGTGAATTCTAAGATTACTGAATGTTTTCTTTCTAAAAAATTTTTTTTAACAATATAAATATTTACTTATTTTGCATTTGACATCAGAAATCACTTTAAACACAATGTGCTTGATCCCATGCTTGATATACTTTACACTGCAATACGTAATTGCTTGAAGTATGCTTTGTACAAATAGTGGCCAACTTGTTTTTGCAGTTTGTAGTAATATCAAACCAATAATATCTAAATGAATACAATTTTACCTAATGTGGTCACCATTAACTTGATATTGACTTTAGTAATGTGGATTATTGTAAGGAGAGTACACATTTGTATGCAAAGAATAAATATTTGACAGCCAACCAGTTTAGGTGTCTAGAGTGATGAAAGCCCGAAAAAGAGTTTTCAACTCATAGGTATCTAGGATAGTAAAATGGCAGATATGACATATTTATCAGTTTACAAAATGATCTGGTTGATAAAATAACTACCTATGTTGGCATAATCACAAAACAATTCTTAAGAATTTACTTAATGTGTGTTTAAGATAAAGTTGTTTGTGTAGTTTCTGCTGTTATGTTTTCAAAATTAAAAAAATTGTACAACTTTAAGTAGGATGGTAATTCACAACTAGAAGTAGATAGATAAAAAGATTAACATTATATGTTTATTGGTTAAGGAAGTAGTTTCAAAATATATGTTTACAAAAAGAAGTTGCAGAGTTAAAATAATTTTGTATAGTGGATAAGAGAGATACGCATGATGAGTTTAAAATGATTTATCCTCAGAGTTCAAATTAGTTTCATTAATGTTGAAACAAGGGACTATTTTCTAAATTTCATTTTACACCTTAGAATTAGTATGACATTTTGGAAGCCTGATATGGATTGGTATTCCAATTTTAGGACTAAGGGGATCATCATAGTTAAAATTGCTTTTTTCTTTTTAAAAACCAGTACAATGCAAGTTGGATTCTACTAGCTTTTTAAAATAATTTTAACAATTCTTTTTTATTGTATCAAGTCTTTTTCAACTCTTACTTTTTAAAATTATTTTGTAATAATTATAAAAAAAGAAAACATTTCTGAAATATCCATGTAGGTATTTTAAGTGATGTTTCATTATCTTTTTTAAGTGAAAGAAACACCACTTCTTTTACTTCTGCTTATTTAATCATCCTGTTTTAATACTAGGTATCTAAACAAAATTTGATATGGTTTAGATTATATTAGCTACCTTATGTATTCACTATAAAGAGTCACTATGGCCAAGAAAAGCCTTCTTTTCTTGGCCATAGGTGCCAGTTACTTGTCTGAACAGTTACTAGTTCTTAGTTCATCACTGGTGTTCGACTTTGTACACTTTGTAACTGAATAAGGCTTTAGACTCCCCTCATCCTATTTACTGCAGAACAGAGAAGGAATTATCCAATGACGGATCACTGAACCAACTGGAATCTGAAGCGCAGTTTTAGTAATCTACAGTATTTGGGTTAATTCTTCTCACAGGAAAATAGGTTATATATATTCATTATTTACTTCTTTAGGAATCTAATATAGTAATTCTGCAACACCACAATATCATTATTTTATGTCCGTAGTTCCATGCTTGCATGGGTTAGACAGGTCCTTCTCAGTACAGCATCTCTCCACTTGTCATATTTCTTTGTCATCTCCTCCGTGAGCATTCTTCTCCAGGGAGAGTCTTAATATTTCTAACCATCTGTTTATCTTGTTTTCTAACAAGTTTGAAGTCAATCTGGCTTGTGTGTTCACGTGACTGGTAAGTGATCAGGTGACTGACTGGTTTCCTGAAGTTAGTATTGCAAATGGTTAAATCATTTGCATCACAGAATTCCAAGAGCCTCATTCTTTCTCCATTTCTCGAGACATAGCCATAGCCATTGTGTACACCGCTGTAGCAATCCTTGTGTTGTAAGATACGTTCAGTGAAGTTGCCTGCTAGGATGATGAGGTCTCTGTCATCAGTAACTGAGGTTGTCTGTAAAGGTTTTTTAAAATAAAAGTGGTCTTTTTGTTCTTTACTTATTCCTGCCTGTGTGTGTAGCGTCCATAGCTAGAGATAATTGTTGTAATTTTATTGCCTATTGACTATTCTAAGTTTGCTAATTCTATCACTTACGCTAACTACTTTGATTACTTTATCTACCGATTTCTCAGCTAAAGGAAGATTATGAACAAACAAACTGAAGATAGATAACTCTGGTTTCTTGACAATTGAGTTCTTACATAATCACAAGGCGTCAGAATAATTAAAAGAATGTGAATACTTTTATTGAGAATATTAGAAATGAATGAGTTAAGTGAAATGAAAGCAGCTGGGAATTGAGATAGAATTATGAATTCTGTTTGTTGGATGCTTCTTTCTTTACAACACTTGCTGATTCTTTGAATTTTGATTTCTTTTAACTAAGCTCAATGCCAATATTTGCAGAAGTGAAGGTATTGTTAATTAACCCTTTTGATACTGACCTGCTCCAAACTGCCCTTGTTTCTATGAAACAGCCTTGTCCCTGTTTTAAATTAAAATCTTCTAACATAATTTAATATAAGAACCTTAAGTTATCTCATATATACCATCTTAATATTAAAACAATTAATAATTTTAGTAAATCTTTCCATACTTTTCATTATTTGATTGTAATACAATGTATTTCCTTAGAAATATGATCATAAGGGGTTTAAATTGATCCCATTATATTTATTGGCACATGTGTTGTCAAGTCTGGTGGGTTGAAAAACAAAGCTCACCCTTTAGTAGTAGAATCTAGGTTGGCAAAATTAAATACTGTAAGGCAATCTGTTAGTCTGGCTCTCATCAACTTGCTGCCCCCAACTCACAGACTGTTGAAATATAAGTAATATTGAACATTGAGTCTGATTTTAATTTTTACAGGGAAATGTGAATGAAATATTTCATGTAAAAGTATATGGTTTATGCCTAAAGCATATATGTACATACAGGCACAACAAAGTGTGTGTGTGAGAGAGAGAGAGAGAGAGAGAGAGAGAGAGAGAGAGAGAGAGAGAGAGAGAGAGAACTGAACAGGAACAGGGTGGGTAGTCATGTTTTTCTTTGTCATAGGTTCTAAACAGGTGGCAAGAAATTGCTAAACCTGTGGGAATTAATTCCACATAGAATTATTATCAGTTCTAATGTGTGGATAATAAATAAGACAAGGTAGCCTTGCAGTTATGTTGGAAATTCGATGACTACTTACAAATGTTTATACTGCAAGATCTATTGAAACCAAAGCTGCAGTTAAGAATCAAACAATTTGTAGTTTTATGACTGCAATAAATGTCATGTTCGGTGTTGTTTGTAGCACTATTGCAGTATTTAATCAATCCTAGTTGTGTACAGGGATTGATTAAATGTATTGTATCTACCCACCCAATGTACCTATGAAACTTTCATCATCATTGTTGTTAAGAGTAACACTGTCTTCTGAACCGTTTTCTGCCAGTATATGCATTATATATGTATTTATACAGTTTCAAAAAAAGCCCGCATGACTAAGTCTTTAGAATATGAATTCAAAATAGGGGGAGCACAGGACAAAGACAACGGAAAAAATAACAGAAAGACTGGCAGCCCTATCTCCTCAGTTAACCTCTGGAAATCACTATGGTTACACAAATATATATACCCATCAAACATTACATGTTTCCTTGTGGTTGATTGAATGATATACACATCTTCTGGTGAGAGTTCAATAAAATCTGAAAATTCATCTAAATAAACACATAATGCGAGACACAAATGCCTTTTCAAACCACCTAAGCCCATGTGTCCCCAATCACAGCACACAAAATAGGGTAGGCAATGAAACACTTCAACATAGAAATAGTGGTACTAGCCTCTGTTGCCCTATTGTCAAGGACATTACTACATAGTGCGACAACGGTCATCCTCAAGGCGGGGCAACCCCTATGAATACTCAATGGCTCGATAGCACCCCAACCCATCCTTTTAGCAACAGAACTAGATATAAATGAATAATCTCATATAATCCACCATACTCCGTGGGACTCCTGACCAGCCTGGCCAATTTATTCTTTAGGATGCTAGGTAAATGCTTTCTGAGGACTCACAGGTACTATGAGATTTTCAATTGAAACAAGATGAAGCTCTCATACTCCAACATGCATAACTTAGCTTGACACATACCTAGCATGAACATTAATAAGTTAAGGACTTTGAGACATGTGCCAACTAGTACTACTACTGGTGGGGTTAACACTGACCCTGTAACCATCCCAGTGAACACTGACAGCCTTGGGGACCCTCTGCAAGTTCCTGTGACTGGCTGCTTTGGCCTCTCCGCTAGACATGCCATGGGCGATACATTGGTGGTGACCTAATTATGCAACTGCAGAAACCCTTACTCATGTCCGCTTGGGAATAAACACCTGGTGAAAAATCTATTTTACCAGTCCAAGGTCACTATCCCCGACTCAGCATATAGACACATAGGAGCTGTGCCAACTAGCTTCAATCACCACCTTTCTTTAATAGGATCAATTAATGAAAAGGCATAGCCTTTTTAGAGCTGATATGGAAGCTTAAGATAGATAAGACCCCATACTCTTTAGATTTGTCCATGGTCTGTGAGGTGCCCCTAGATGGAGGTGGCTCCTGCGTTTGCAGTCTCTGTCTGAGTGAGACCCTTGAGACACTCAGAGGGGGACTGCAAATAATTATCAGAAGGGCTGACTTCTTTGGTGCTTGTCTGCACTTGAAAGTAACACTACCTCTTATGGTTCTAGGTGGACCCTCCCCCTCCTCCTGAAGTTGCTTATGTTGTATTTATCTCTACTTACTCCATGGGACTACTCTAGGCTCCTAATGCAGGATTCCATGATGTAGTACTATTTGGCGTGCTATGAAGGCTAGTTAACCATAACTTTTAAAATCCTCCTGCTCTTAAAAAAGCATGGCATGGCATGGAATGGCTAAAATGCCATGTTCATGTCACTCATGTATGAGAAAAAGGTCAAGGGATGGCAATTCTTGAAATATATAATTGACTTTCCTCTTCACCCAAATTGCTGGCGTTATGCTAAAGTTAGAAATAATTATTATTGTGGTAGATTGGTAGAAGCAGCAGAGCACTAAATATAATGCTAAACAGTATTTAGTTCTATCCTACACTCTAAGTTAAAATCCCAGTGAGGTTGACTTTGATTTCATTTCTTTCAGATCAATAAAATGTGCTAAGCTAGTAGTAATCTAATGGAATTGATTCAATTGACTCCTTTCTTACAAATTCATGTTCTTGTACTCAAGATAGAAGTCATTATTAATATTAATTATTGTCATATGTTATATTTAGAGTGAAAGTGAGAATTATAATCACTTTAGGTGTAGGATTATGTACTGGACTCTGAACTACAAGGTCAGGCTACATAGCAGTAGTTGTGCTTCTAGCAAAGCCTAGTCATTTCACATCAAGGGTGTGTGTAAAACATAAATAACACTATTTAACTTGGAAACATGGATAAAAAAGAAAAACAGACTTTAAAATCAATTTTCTTATTGTTCACTATAAATCTCAGAAGCCATTAGTTTGTACTAAATCTTTTTTCCAATTTTTCATAATAATGTTATATATAATAATTGTTTCTACTTTAGGCACAAGGCCAGCAATTACCGAGTGCATTACTGGCACTTTATTTTATCGACCCCGTAAGGATGAAAGGCAAAGTCAATTTGTCAACAATAATAAGTTAGTGTATTGAAGCCTAGTAAATTGCTAGAATGTGTTGAATAATCTGAAGTAGCCTACATATACTTTGCTCAGAAGTATTATCAGCATGAAAAAGTTAGTGGTTACTTATTCAATGTAGTGTGCACCAAAACACTAATTAAAAATAATTATGTGGTAAGGAAAAACATCATGCTTACTTGTGTGCACTTTTCCTTTCTATCCAACCATTTTTGATCCACTACTGTAGAAAACCTGAGCAATTATACTGGATGTTGTGTACATTATTGCTCATCTAATTTGTAATTCTCTGATTATTACTTTGGTAGTGAAGACCGTACTTAGCTGAAAAGGTCTAATAAGGCCAAAACAAAGTCCAGAATTGTCTCCCGTATTTGCTAAATTTATTTGAATGATATTAATCATTGAGCGTTTTTGTTCACTGCATAAATATATCTAATTAGATAGTTAATGCCCATTACATTCATTATGTTAACACCAATATAACTATCTTTCAGGTATGTTGCAGTTTTTTTGTTTTTGTTTAAATATCAAGCGTTCCCCCCAAAAATGCATGCGGCTTATCCATTGAACCTGGCTTTGGGACTTGAAATTCAATGTATTTATTAATATATACACACAAGAGAGAGGGTGTGGGACAAATGATTGAATGAGGGGTATGGGCAGGTTGATCATACCAATGTTCACTCTAAATGAATATCACCAACAAATATATACATATGTCTTGCATGAAAACAAAAATGGCTTCTGTATGTGAGAAAGCCATAAGTGTAATATTCTTTCAACCTATTGAACTTCTAAAGCCTATTAGATGCTACATGTATTATCAGTCATATAATAGTGGTGGGTTAAAAGCACCAGTTAATCTGTTTGTTTTATCTATAAATACACATTGCTATGACATCTATGGTTCTGGGACTTAGCAAGACTATATTGGTAATGATTGGGATTATTTTAGTTAATTGTTTTTAAACATAACTGCAAGCATAGTTGCAAGCATTATTTATGAAAAACAACTTACAATATTTTTGGTAAAGAACTGGAACTCAAATATAATTATTTCTACTTTTGGCACAAGGCCAGCAATTATCCCAGTGCATTACTGGTACTTTATTTTATCGACCCCGTGAGGATGAAAGGCAAAGTTAACCTCAGCGGGATTTGAACTCAGATCATAAAGGGCCATAACTCTATGCTGCAAAGCATGGCGTCCGACCCTCTACCGATACTGCCAATCCACCTCCCTATATAATAAACATAAAGACAGTGTGACATATTCCAGTCATCAACATCATCTTAAGTCCACTTTCCACACTTGCATGGGTTGGACTGGCTATGCAATCTTATATGTTGTTGGTTAGATGATAGGCTCAACACATGATTCTGTGCTCTACCAAGTGCATATTATCAGGGCACCAACACTAAGGAAGTTGCCATGGCTTTGACACAGCTGAAGAGTCCTCTTGGTCCTTTGTTTGGTAGGTTTTCTACAGTTCAATGCCCTTCCTATTGCCAACCACTTTACAGATCATTCTGGGTGTGTTTATAAAGTTGAGCCAACCAGTAAATATTTCTGGTGTTTTCAGACTGAAAATAATTACTAGAGCAGGGTGTCGTTAAATAATTGTGTTCAGACCACACTGAACTTACAAGAATGGACATTTTGTGTCAGAGTTGACAGTAGTACTTGTTTCTTAATCAACAATTAAATTTAATCAAGATTTTTCTCTGGTTTTTCACTTCATCATTCAACTTTTCATTCTATTATTTATCTAATTAATTTCCTTTCTTTTGCATATGTTAGACACACATGCTCTCTCTCTCTCTCTCTCTCTCTCTCTCTCTCTCTCTCTCTTTCTCTCTCTCTCTCTCTCTCTCTCTCTCTCTCTCTCTCTCTCTCTCTCCTGTTAAATTATTTATGGTTTGACTTGCTGTGGGCACTGAAACCTAACTGATGTTATGCATGTGTATGGATATATATATATAGTGTGTATTATATATGTACTTGCACTATAAAATGATTATTAGCTTCTGGAAAGAGATGGTAAACACCTTAATCATGTCTTCCTTTACATTCTTTTGAAAGTGGCATGAGCCAACTGAAGACAGATTTTTTGGCAAAGTGGTAGTGTTTCATAAAATTATGTGTATGTATGTACTTGTCTATGTCAATACATGTATGTGTGTATAGGTTTACATGTATATTTAAATATATATTTATGTAAAACTATTTATTTATTATTCAGTGTAAAGGAGATTTGGTTCCTCATGTTACACCTCAAACTGTAGCATGCTGTGACTGGGAAGATTACTGCAATAGAGATTTAAAACCCACATTCATAGAGCGAAGTACGACTCCTATCCCAGGTAAGTAGTATACGCCTTTGCTTTTGGAGGACCTATTTTAACTAATTAGTATTTTACACACCTAAGAACTGGAATAATTATCCTTTTATGTCTGTTTTTCCATGCTTGCATAAGTTGGACAGTAATTAGTGTGAATTTATAAGTTGTGCTTTCCATAATTTTGGTAAGGGTTTTCACCAACAACTTTAAAGTGTGGACTGGGTGCACTTTATCATGCCACAAGGCCTAGAGAGGTTGCCAGACAGTTTTATCTATCATACTGCTGTCAACTTTTATGGCTGAATTCTTAGTAGTGTCTGCATCAGGTAGGCCCTTATTGTCCCATTTATTTTCCTCATTCAGCAGTCTCTCATAGTATGTCTTCCATGCCTCCTCCTTTTTGGCAACTGACAAGGCAATTAATTGTTCCACTATCATTTTGAATACACTTTTCTCTGACCTCATCACAATTTTCTCTAGCATACAGTCTTGCAATCCTGAACACTTCACACCTCTGATCTTCATGACACAGAACACGTGCAAACCTTTTCTTTTCTGCCTCTCCCTTCGCTAGATATACTTGGCACCTTCTAGCTATCTGATATTGCTTTGTCTCTTGCATTCCTTCATTTTCTCCAGGCTTGTCTCTTCTTTTCAACAACTCTTGTTAAAAAGCTCCTTCATTTGTTTGGTCATTCAACTTTATATTCCAGAGGGGAATTCATCTGTAATGGTGTTGTACCAGAGCTGTTCTTAGGGTGGCATAAATAGTGTGTAGCTGAAAATACAGATTAATACAATCAAGTATTGTATCAATATCTGGTCCTCACATGGAATCATGTCTGGTTAACAATCTTTGTGTTGGATGTGTGTGGCCACAAACCTTTGTGCTTCTAGTTTATGCCTCCCAGGACAGGTCACAGACCCATCACCAATTCTGTCAGTGTTGGGTGGAGATTGCAATATATTTTTCGAACAGGCTCCTCTACCTGAACATGTTCCTTGTTATCCCACATGAAAGATGATGCAGTACAGATGACTTTACTGTTTTGGGCCATATTGCAGTGTTTTGGTGGCCTCATTCGTGCCAGTCATCAATTTGGTACTTTCCTCAGACTCGCGAAGACTAGGCGTTTTTTAGAGGCAGCCTTTACTTGTCTCATCATAGTTCCATCACTGGATTATGAGAGTTTTCTTGGGAACTAACGGTGTCACCCATTGTAGTGTGCCACTGTTGGCAGGATCCTGCTTATATCGCAGCTAACCATCATATCTGTTGGCTGTATTGCAATCTGCCACCTGCAACTTGTTCTCTAACAGAACATCTTTGCCGAGAAGTGTTTATAAGTAAGTTTTGAAATACCTAAATTTTCCTCTTTTTTTTAATTACTATTATTTTACTTTCAACTCCCACTTGCTGCATATGTGATAAGTGTCATAGTTTTTACATAATCACTACCATCATTATCACCACCACCTCTATCATATTTCTGTTAATTCTCTTTTTCCCATGCCAACAAGTCTAAAGAACTGGCTTATTTTCACAAATAATATATGTATGAGCTTCTTCCACAACAGTTTATCTATGAGATCTTTTTTTTAAGATTTGATCTCACTAATATATTTTTCATTTCAATTCTTCCTTAGTCTGTCATTATCTAACCTACTTTTTACTGTTACCACATGACACTTTACATCTAGCACAGACAAACCATTCTAATCTCATGTTCATCTAAATCACCTTTTTTTTTATCTACCAATTCTTCTAACATTCAGTTGCTTTCTTAACCCATTGTATTTATTTGGATAGCCTGATTTCGAAGTTCACATGGCATTTTCAACAAATCATTTTTTTCTCGCCGTGTCATCCCATCTTAATTTTCACTGCCCATGTTTCGTTGTTATACAATGTTGTACAGCCTATTTTAACATAATTTTCATCAATGTGATCTATAAAAGAGGGCAGGAGGGACTTCATTGCATTTCTGATAGCAAGAGTGACAAGTGAGCATCATCTTGTTGATGCTTTTCAATACACATCAGTAAAAGACAGGCTCACACATGAACACATGTGCAGGCATGCGCGCGCGCGCACACATACGCACGCACCCACCCACCCACGCACGCACACACACGCACACACACACACACACACACACACACACACACACTCTCTCTCTCTTACTCTCTCTCTCAGCTTCCACACAATTTCTGTTTACCAAATTTCACTTACAAGGCTCTGAGTCAACAGGAGGCTCAGGTGCCATACAGCGAGATCGAATCTAAAACCATGTGATTGTGAAGCAGACTTCTTAACCATCCAGCTATGTCATGATTCCAAAATTTCTTACAACCATCCTATTGTGCTTCCATTTACTTCAGTATATTTGGTCAATTACATGTGCCATTATCATTTCACAGTTGCAAGGTTAGCAATATGAAGAGACAACAGGACTGTGACCAGAGATTGAAGTGTGTTGGTGAGCAACTTCATGACGGTCAGTTGAGTAGCCTTTCTTAAAATGAAGTCAAAGTTTGGTGTGTGTAGTAGTAGTAGCACCATCCCAGATGTGGGAGCACTGTGTCATTGAGGTCTCACTTGAGCTTTGTAAAGTTAATGGTTGTTAGGGGCTGAAGAGGGCAGCTTGACTTTGTGATGCGGTTTTGGCCATGTTGAAGTGGTGTGTTTGCCAGGAGATATCCTAAAAAAATGGTGAGGTCTAGCATTTGTGGTGACCTGGTAGGTTCTAATTGCATGTCATCCATATTTAGACAGAGTGATTATCATCACCACCACTTAACATCCATTGATCCTGCTAGCAAGGGTTAGCCAAGTCATCACAGACTAAGTCAGTACTTAATTAGAGCTACTGATTGAGGTGTGTGATAATATTTTCTAGATATGTTTAGTGAATGTGCCTTTGTACTGTTGAAGTAGACAAGATTGGCATAACTCATTGGGGGATAATTTTGAATTTTCTGATCATGAAGTTAGTGCAGATTTGATGTGAGGTCTCTATGCTGCATGTGCATGACACTTGGTTGTGGAAGGTTACAGTAGAATGAAGAGTGGTATAGGAGTGAGTGTTGTTGGGGGTGACACTAAATAGATTGTTGAAGAGTGTAGGAGGCAGAACTGAAGCTTGGGGAACACCCAAGTCAGTAGAGTATGGGTCAGAGAAAGCTCTATCAGCACACACTGCAAGGGTGCAATCTTATAGAAAACCACCATTCCAGGCATAAGAGGTAGATGAAACCCATACATGGGTAGTTTTGCAAGAGGCATGATAGAATGGCAGATAATGTTTCTGATGTCGGAATTGTTTTTCTTGTAGTCTCAACTTCCTCAAGCTGTTTCACTCCGTGATTAGATATCATCTTTTCGCATACTTCACTTACCATTGGTATCCTCCATAAACAAAGACTTATACTTCCTTCATGTTGGTTTTCAGAAGGTTACTCTGCTCTTTGAAACAAATCTGATTGACTCTGCTAAAATAAGATCTTGCAGGACAATTGTTCTGATGACATGCCCAAAAGTTTAGTTGTATTACCATATTTCTACTGAAACATAGAACCTATGATTTTCAAATTATTATGTTGATGTTTGTGTTCACAAGGTATTGGTCTATGTTAGAAATTGTAAGTCACAGTAGTTATATCACCACCATGCCAAAGATAAATGAATAACTGACTACTGTCAATTCAACTGATTATATCTTTTCACCTATATATAATTAGACAACAATTGCATACGTTTAATTGAAGATTGAGATTGCTCTAATATATTTGTGTTATTCTTGTATTTTCAGGTCCTCAAACTGATACCAGCTTTAACAATACCTGTAAAATTGTTGTTGCAGTTTCACTCTTATTTTGTGTAATATTGTTGATTATAGCAATGCACTGGGGTCATCAAAGGTAAGTTATTTATTGGCTTTGTTTTTGTCAATTTTCAATTAAGATTTAATAATGAAATTTCTTTAGCAAAGATTTATCTACAAATTTTTATATTTTCTTTTTTCTTTAATTTTTTTTTGTAATGTATAGTGACTATATGGCATAGTATATGGTGCTAGTATAAAGTCTGAACTTTGCAGCAGCAGTTGTATTGTGTCTTTCAGATGTGCTTTTACTTCACAATTATATAGGTAATAGTAGGAGCACCATGCAGCTACAGAAACAGATTGCTGGAAAACATATAGCAAAAACGAAAAAAAAGAATCTAGATATTCCCTAGATTAATTTACTTTTATAAAATAAGTATTTATGTTGAATGTAGAGTTGTAATCACTTGATTAATATGATGCTGGATTTAGTTCATGAATTGCTGTACCCCTTTATTTAGTGTAGTCTATCTATATGCAAAAATAACTTCAATGAAACCCATTTCACCTGTTGTAAAAATTGTTTTGCAATGGGATCAGAAGTTGGTCTTTGTATGAAGTGGCTCTGCTTCAGGAGATTACTGTGGATCATTGCATGAAAGTGAAGATGTGGGGCATAGTTAGTTTATTCCTAGACTGAGTAATACATTGTGTTCTTGAAAAAGGCACTTCATTTCACATTGCCCCAGTCCAGTCAGCTGAAAATGAGGGTCAGCAGCAGCAACTAGGGGTTAGCCCTGAAACAGACTGGCACCCTGTTTAGTCTTATACTCTCAGTATACAGTCACTTAATGCCCATAAAAATAGAATAAGCTTCTGGCTTCATTCAACCCATGCCAGCATGGAAAAATAGATATAAAAACAATAACTTACTAATTGTATCAAATATGATGAACTAGTTATTTCATATCTTCACTAATTGTGCCAAATGCACATGAATAGTAGTTTAATCACCTGTGGATAAAGAATAGGATATCTATCGATAACCCCACCGCACACACATACATCAATTCCCTCCAAGATTGACGAAGGACACTGAGCACCCTAATGTTGTAATGAGGTAGTAGTGCTGGTGCCGTAATAAAATGCACCCTGCCTGATTTGTAAAGTGGCAGCGCTGGTGCTATGATGAAAAGCAGTCAGTCCACCATGTAAGGTGGTAGTGCTAGTGCCATGATAAACTATTCCCACTACATGCTGTAAAGTAGTTGGCATTAGGAAGGGCATCCAGCTGTAGAAACCATGCCAAAATGGATCATACGAACAGGACGTGGTCACCTGACTAGTTGAGCTTCAACATGTGCTATCTGATCAAACCAAGGCAAGCATGGAAAATAGAAGTTAGACTGCGATGATAATGGTGAGGCATTAGAAGTATTGTCATGAAAGGATTAAGCCAGCTGGATGTTTTTTATATCAGTTTGACTTTATTAGGGAAGTGTATATTTATATTTCCCTCTTTCCTTATTCCATGTAAATTACTGGGTTTGCTAAATATAACAACAACTAGAGGAAATGTGAAATATGTGACATGGACACTTATTAATGCAGGAAACAATGTTCCTTTCAACATGTGGATTAACAAACTATGACCAAAACATTTTATTTTCATGATATAAAATGTCTCTATAATTTGTACACAAGCACACATGCGTACACACATGTAAACACTGTATTTAGAAGCCATTATCAACAATGTGTTAGAGGGATTGTTGTGGGAGGGATATATTGTTAATTGACATCTTTTGAAATAGCAATAGAGATGTTAGGCTCACCACATGATACTTAAGGAGCACCTATGGTATTAGCAGCTGCAAGTCTTTTGTTGAAAGGTTGTACAATAACAACAGCTGTTTACCCCATTCTTACCTTTATGTTGCAAATTTCATGTGGAGCATTCAAAATACTATTTTTTACTGTCACACTTCAGTTTCTCTCTCCTGCAGTTTGAAGAAACTTGTGTATATTTTAATTCAATGCAATCATGACCTTTTATTCTGTTATGTCTATACATATGTGATGTGACTTTATTGGACTGGCTCCCAAAATGTGTGGAGCTTTTCTTTGAAGGAATAAGATAAGTATGTTAGTTTGGGATTGATAGAAGATAAGCTTGAAAACATATCTTGTTCTTAATTCATCCAGCTGTATTTCTTGGTCAGTCTAATGTAATTATCATTGATAACAGAATTTATAAGCAATGTGATATATTTTTTATTTATTAGTTAATTAGTATTATTATTTTTATTGTGGATTGATGGTATTTGTGCTTAGTTTGCAGACACTGCATATGAAACATTCTTCATTGTGATGTGAATGTCATGTGGTGTCTATATATATATAGATGTGTGTATGTCACCTGACAATAGTGTTCAGTTTTACTGTACAAGGTGTAAACTTTATAACAATCAATGCATTATATCTGTATTTATTTAGCATGGTCATTTGTAAATAAATAATGGCAAAAATGGCTAATTGGATAATGTGCATCTACAGAAATCTTGAGCTCAAGTTCAATGCAGGTCTTTGTAACTGGGTTGCACAATAAATGAAATACACTGTCTATATATCTCAATTAATTTTCAAAAATAATAACAAATTTGGAGGAATTTAATAAAATAAGCAAGTTTCTTATTCGTAAGCTGTTGTTTGGAGTATTACTGAAACATTTCTTATATTAAAGCCTTCTATCATAATTTTATATAAGTATGAACATTTAAAAATAAGCAGTTTGTACCATAAAATCAGGAGTGGTTTCAGGTGGATTGATATCAAAGGAGTTAACATCATGATAGTTGAGCTAAACAACGATTCTTTCAATAGGCTACAGTACTGAGTAAATTTTCCTGAGTAAATGCTGCTATCTACTAGAATAATTACGTAAAAAAAATTAATAATTGTTTCTACTTTTGGCACAAGGCCAGCAAATACCCAGTGTATTACTGGTACTTTATTTTATCGACCCCGTAAGGATGAAAGGCAAAGTTAACCTCAGCGGGATTTGAACTCAGAATGGAAAGGGCTGTAACTCTTTGCGTCAAAGCATGGCGTCCAACCCTCTACCGATACTGCCAATCCACCGCCTGTAAAAAAAATTAATAATCTCATTCAGATATACCTAGTAAATTGGTTCTTTCAAGGGAGCAAATTATTAAGGCTAACATTATTTCCTTTTAAAAACTTGTTTAATTTTTTTTGTGTAACCCAGGCAAGGTCAGATTAAGTCTTATTGAAGCCCTAAGCACATAAAAGATTATGGTGCTCCTTCCTCCCCTCCATATAGAATCTTCTTTTTTTGAGAATGACATTTAATTTAAATAAGATGGACCCATTTCCTTTGAAGCCTTAAGCATGTGCTGATTTTGCTTAATGGTTAATCCATCCCTGAATCTAGATTTGATTTGTATCAACATGACAAATTTTAATGTCCAGGGTAAATTATGAGCAAAAAGAGATGAGGGTGTGAGTGGGAAGTAACAGCAAAAACAATTAATGGAAGAGAAAAATTCAGTGTATTATGCTGTGAAGGAAAGGAAGAAACATACATTTTTTCAGACAATTATCCTTTGCTGAGATAGACAGAAAGAGAGAAGAAAAAAATTGTAAACAGTGTGGGAGACATGTGTGAGTATGGTTATCAAAGAAGTATGACAGCGAGAAGATAAAAGGAATAGCGATAAAGATGAAAAAGAAAAAAAAAGTGTGTGGTTATCAAAGACTCATTATGCTTCCGCTTTGATAACGACATGCATATTTTTGTCTCATAATTTATATTGAACTTAGTGACCAAAAAAGTAATCATTATAATATATTTCTTATCTGTTCTTCTTCCATCTCTCTTGATAAAGGACAACTGTCTGAAACATCGATATTCCTTCCTTCCACATTGTAATACATTGTCTTTACACTCTTTGTTGTTTTTATTATTTTTCCTCTGTTTTTGTTTGAAAATGACCCTAGATATATTTCTAATGAATAGACTGCCAAGTATTTTAATTTACTTTCAATACAATTAAGATTTTGGGGAGTTAAGATAGAAAATTAACCAACATGAACACAGTGTGTATATTTACAAACAGAAAGAGACCGGGTGATATGTTGTTTCCTTAAGCAAGACACTTTATTTCACATTGCTCCAGTTTACTCAGCTGTAGAAATGAGATGATAGGACTGGGGTCCCTATCATTCCACTGCAAAGTGGTCGTGGAGGTGCAACGACAAAAAAGTACCCAGCCCACATTGTAAAAGTGGACGTGTAGGCGCCATTGAAAAAAAGCACCCAGCACTCACTGTAAATGAGGTTGGTGTTAGGAAGGGCATGCAGCTGTAGAAATCAAGCCAGAATCAGTTCCTGTATGAGCAAGACAAGGTCAGCCGACCAGACACTGCCCACAACAGGACAACCCGTTTAACCCATGCTAGCGTGGAAGAATGGACGTAAAACGGTGATGATGATAATGATGAAAGAGAAGTTCAGGGAAAGGAAATAGATAAAAGAGAGGGGAGAAATGTGGAAGGAAAATCTCTGCGTCCTTGGCTGGGTGGTAAATTTCAGCTGCGTCCCACAGATAAGATGAAGGCATTGTGGTGGAGATCTCAGTCAGTGGTATCCACTGCATCACTCATTCCACTTCATGTGGCTCATTTCTCAGGTGAAATGCCCTTCTATTGATTTGGCAGCGGAAAACAGTAGCCCAGGTACCAAGACACCAGACATTTCAATGGCAACTTTCACAAAATGGATGCTTGGTATTTATTTTCTGTAACTTTATGTATTGTTTGTTCTTGTGATTGAAGGTTTTCCATACATTATCATCCTATCTTTTTTAGGATATGTCTATAATTACATTATCCAATGTTTTTCCTATTTTAGTATGATAGTGTTATTTTGGGGAAAATTTGACTTATTTCTAGCAGATTGTATGGCCATATAAAGGCTTATTTGACTCATGAATAATTGAAATCTTGCATTATTTCTCATATTATTATGAGATTTTAATCAAAGTTTTAATCTTAATATAAATAAAATACTTAAGTATGGTTGGTCTTAAGTAGGTTGGTATCTATTGTTAAACAAAAGTCAGTTGGCTTATCTAAGAATTTGTTTATTGAAAATAAATTTCAAATCAAACATTAACCTAACATTCTAGATCCTAATAAAACCCATTTGGCTTTCTGAATCGCATGTCTAATGAATAATTACCTTGAATTATTTTATTGCCTTATCTCATGTGATCCACTGCTTGTAAAAGGTTACCCATACCTGCTACAAAGCATCCAACCCTACATACTATTGTCACAACAATCTCTGTTCACAAAATGTACTTTAATTGTTATATTTTTTATAATATTGCCAGAAAAATATAGTAAAACACACTCACTGTTTGGTTTGGGTTGGTTTTCACTTCAGTATATATATATATATATATATATATATATATATATATATATATATATATCTTGGACGAGAATGCGAGCACTCCTCATTGTTTCGACCGCGGACGGCTAACATAACCCCATCGCCCCCCGCCCCTCACCGCCCCCAACCCCCAAACGCAATCCAAAACTTCAGAGTTGGTACCATAAATGTAGGCACCCTAAAGGGTCGCGCTAACGAGGTTGTAGAAATGCTTGAACGTAAGGAGGTCGATGTTTGTTGTATTCAAGAGACCAGGTGGAGGGGTGGGTCTGCTAGGTTCATTGAGGGTAAAAAACGTTGTTATAAGCTTTTCTGGGTGGGAAACGACGATGGGCTGGGTGGAGTAGGAATCATGGTAGCAGAAAAGTGGGCAGATAAGATAATAGACGTAAATAGAGTGAACGACAGAATAATTAAAATACGACTTGTCCTCAATAGAACTACGGTGACAGTAATATCTGCGTACGCACCCCAATCCGGACTGCCCGGCACTATAAAAGACAGATTCTATGAGACACTGATGCTAACTACCTCCCAAATATCCGACAGTGACTATATAATTATCGCAGGCGACCTAAATGGTCACGTTGGACAACATTGTGACGGCTACGACGAAATCCATGGAGGCTATGGGTTTGGTACTAGAAATGAGGAAGGCTCCAGAATCCTGGAATTCTGTGATGCAAATAACCTAACTATCTGTAACACTAACTTCAAAAAACGTGACAATCACCTGATCACCTATAGATCCGGGGAACACACAAGCCAGGTAGATTATATCCTTACCAGAAGACGTGACAGAGTGTCTGTTGTTAACACTAAATCCCTCCCCCATGAAGAATGCACCTCCCAACATAGACTGATAATTAGCGACCTCATAGTCAGGACGAGACGTACTCGACAACAGAAGAGGACTATCCTCAGGAGGAAAATATGGAAGTTAAAGGACCCCACAGCCAGGAATAAATTTCAAAGCATATTACTTGATGCTTTCGACAGTAAGGAAGAACATTTAGAGTCGGACAATATAGAGGGAGAGTGGGAATTTCTGAAAGCAAACCTGCTGTTGGCGACAGACGAGGTCTGTGGCTGGAGCAGGCCTGTAGGCAGGAGGAGAGTAACATGGTGGTGGAACAGTAAGGTGGAGGGGTCAATTAAGGCCAAAAAGCAGGCTTGGAAAGTATGGCGGGATGGGGGAAGTAGAGAGGACTATCAAGTGGCCAGGAGGGAAGCTAGGAGACAAGTGTACTTAGCAAGAAGGGAAGCTGAGGAAAGAAAGTTCAAGCATGTTCTACAACGCGATGACCAAAAACGTGAGGTGTTCAGGATTGCTAGGCAATGCGTCAAGGAAAACCGTGATATTGTCGGGGAGAAGTGTGTACTAAACGACGATGGCACACTTGCCATCACCGACGCTGATAAGAAGGTAGCTTGGAAGTGTCACTATGAAAGGCTTCTAAATGAGGAGAATAATTGGGAGAAAGGCAGTCTCCCCCATATCGACCCAATAGAGGGACCAGCAGTGTTAGTCGAGGGGAGTATAATAAGTAAGGCAATCAAGGATATGAAGACCGGTAAGGCGGCTGGGCCTTCGGAAATAGTTGCTGAGATGCTGAAGGCATCTGGCACGGTGGGACACACCATGGTCACCCGCATAGTTAACCAAGTCGTACAAAACGGGGTTGTTCCGAAGGACTGGCATAGCAGCATCATCGTTAACTGTTATAAGGGTAAAGGAGACGCCCTAGATAGGAGTAACTATAGAGGCATTAAATTAATCGACCAGGTCATGAAGGTCACGGAAAGAGTAATAGCGCAACTAATCAGAGAGAGAATTGACCTAGATGAAATGCAGTTCGGGTTTGTGTCAGGCAAAAGTACCACAGACGCTCTTTTCATAGTACGACAACTACAAGAGAAGTACCTAGCTAAGGGTAAACCCCTCTACTTAGCTTTTGTCGACTTGGAGAAAGCCTTCGACAGAGTCCCCCGCTCCATTATCTGGTGGGCTCTTAGAAAACTAGGCGTTGACGAATGGCTTGTGAGGGCTATACAAGCCATGTATAAAGAAACAGTCAGCAAGGTTAGAATTAACAACGAATATAGTGAAGAGTTTAGCGTAAAAGTCGGCGTCCATCAGGGCTCTGTTCTCAGTCCACTACTATTTATTATTGCCCTTCAGGCCATAACAGAGGAGTTCAAGACAGGCTGCCCATGGGAACTCCTATACGCAGACGACCTGACACTCATAGCGGAATCAATGGCCGAGCTAGAGAAGAAATTCCAAACATGGAAGCACGGCCTAGAGTCAAAAGGACTTAAAATTAACCTGGCTAAGACCAAAGTACTAGTTTGTAGGAAAGAAAACAAGGCGGCGGTCCCTTCTGGGAAATGGTCGTGCTCGGTGTGTAGGAAAGGCGTAGGTAGAAACTCCATTTTATGTCCTAAATGCAAAGTATGGGTGCATAAAAGATGTAGTGGGATCACAGGTAGGCTAACTAAGAACATAGATTTTACATGTGGCCGGTGCTCTGGTGCAATAAGTAGCAGCAAGTGCCCACAAACTACTAGCTCTTTCAATTGCGCAGAGGGTTCTATAGAAATAGTGGACAGCTTCCGTTACCTGGGCGATAAAATCAGCAGTGGGGGAGGGTGCTCTGAAAGTACTGTAGCTAGAGTCAGAACTGGTTGGAAAAAGTTCAGAGAGCTTATACCACTATTAGCTGCTAAAGGGTTCTCACTAAAAATGAAAGGCAGGTTGTACGATGCCTGCATACGAACAGCAATGCTGCATGGCAGTGAGACCTGGGCATTGTGTGCAGAGGATATACGCAGACTAGAGAGGAACGAAGCTTGCATGCTCCGCTGGATGTGTAACAGTAATATACGTGAACGGCAAAGCATAAACGAACTAAGGAATAAATTAGAGATAAGAGGGATCAGATGTTGTTTACTCGAGAGAAGGCTACGTTGGTATGGACACGTGATGCGCATGAAAGTCGATAGCTGTATAACAAAGTGCAGGGCAATAAAGATAGACGGTAGTCACGGAATAGGCAGACCTAGAAAAACCTGGGACGAGCTGATAAACTCCGACATCACACACTTACACCTCTCCAAGACAATGTCACTGGACCGAGACCTTTGGCGGTACTCAGTAACAGAGAAGACCCGCCTTACCTAAATATATAGTAAAACCTACTCCAGCCAGTAGGCATCTCTAACAAATACACCCCGTCCCACCACCCCCACCCGATCCACACCACCCCGTTCTATGTAAAGTTATGTTGGTGCCGCGCCATCGAGGCCGAAACAAATGAGATCGTGTAGGTGTCACGACAAAAAAACACACAGTCCACGCTGTAATGTGGCCGTGTAGGCAACACGGTAAAAACCTCCCAGACCCACACTGTAAATGTGGTTGGTGTTAGGAAGGGCATCCAACTGTAGAAAACCTGCCAGACAGTCCTATGCGAGCAAGACAATCACTCTTGCCTCAAGTGGGACTACCCCCGTCCAAACCCATGCAAGCGTGGAACACGGACGTTAAACGTTGATGATGATGATGATGATGATGATATATATATATATATATATATATATATATAGGGTGTGGACGATATTTGTTGTTCGCAATTTTCAACTGGTAATTTGATGCAAATTTTTTTTACTTCCGTTGTCTCTCTTGTCTTCATAAAAACAGTGACTATATTTCCATTATTTATTTTCAGAATAATTGATTATGAATAATTTTGAACCTCCAAATTTGGGGAAGAGACACGGAGTTCTTCTTGGAATCCACGCTGGGAGGACAATTTCAGACTTTCTCAGCATCAGCAGGAAAATGGTGGAAAAGGTCACAAAGGAATTGGAAGATTCAGGATTTGACTACGAAGCAACATCAAAGAGGAAAACACATGATCGACGATCTGACGCCTTTAGAACGCCCGACTTCGTCGCTGAAGTTCAGGATATCATCAACAATGAACCTAGCAAGTCGATGCGTGCCATTGCAAGGGAGAAAGGCGTGGATGAAAAGCTCATTAGGCTGGTGGTACATGAAGACATTCGCTACGTTTCATACAAGATGAGGAAAGGACAATTTCTGTCAAAGGCGATGCAAGAAAAGCGACTGAAGCACGCAAAGAAGCTGATCAACAAGTTGAAACACCCACTGGAGCCAGACATGCTGTGGTTTTTCTCCGACGAGGAAAACTTCTGCCAAGACCAGAAGATCAAACACCCAGAACAACAGGTGGCTCGCTGTCTCATCCAAAGACGTGCCCAGAGTCATGCAGACAAATTTCCAGCGACAACATTGGTCTTAGGTGTTGTCAACAGTCAAGGTGACGTAATGCCACTTCACTTCTTCCCTGAGGGCCTCAAGCTGAACACCGATGGCTATATCCGCATTCTGAGCGAGGTAGTAAAGCCCTGGATCGACCGGGTAGCTGCAGGTAGGCCGTACGTGTGGCAGCAAGACTCAGCGCCCTGCCATACCAGCCGAAAGACCCAAGCCTGGCTGTCAGAGAACTTCGTCGACCACACTTCACCTGATATCTGGCCTCCCGGCTCGCCTGACTGCAACCCCCTCGACTTCTTTGTGTGGGCCGCAGTGGAATGAGACACCATCAGATCTAGCTGCAATATGAAAGACGATCTGAAGGCCAGGATCACAAGTGCCTTTAGGGGCCTAAGTCGGGGGACAGTGACGAAGGCCTGTAGCTGGTTCCGAGGCCGCCTTGAGGCTGTCATCAAAGCCAATGGCGGGTTTATCGAGTGAGATCGAAAGAACAAGTCATGAAGACAAACTGACCCAAGTTTGATAAATATATCTTAAAAAATAAAACTACTGTGTATATATATATATATATATTTATAAAATATTTTTATAATTAATTCATCTGGCAATCAATGTTTATCATTGATTGACCAACAGTTAAAAATATAGATATAAATATAGTTTCTCAGAGTTCTTTATTTGTTTTGATTTCTATTATGAATTTGGTTTTTTATAACCTGTTTTATCTGTTCTCTTTCTACTTAAAAATATGAGTGCATTTTCCTTGTCATCTTGAACTTCAATGACTCCACTTGACAGACATTATCTCATTTGTGACTATCAAGTGTGAAAACTGAGATAGTTAGACTTATCAGAACAACCACATAAACTAAAAACTGGGGCTAAACCAATACATTCACTTAAATACCAGTTGCTGCCTGTCTGCTTGAGCCACTTAGACCTTGCAAACTGACTGCTAAACTATCTACATATACCACACACTCCCCTCTCCACACACACACGCGCACACACACACCATTAATAATATTACTACCATCAAATTTTCCACCTCATTCAGATTTAAAAAAAAAAATGCTTAGAATATTAAATTAGCTGCTACTGTTTGTTGTTTTAACTCTTTAGCATTCACATTACTCTATATTTACTATTGTATTTTGATGGTAAACACTTTATCTCACATAATATCGAATCTGTGTGATTTTGATATTTTTTATTTTGAGAACAATACCTAAACATAAGTATGAGCAGCTGGTTTAAACAGAAAGGGGCAAGAGAATACTAGACGGATATGGTCAGTTTAAATGCTAAAGGATTAAATCCAAACTCTGGGCTATGTTGCCAACTAATCTCAGTCCTTTGTTTGTCTCGTGAGACCATGGATCTTCACTTGGAAAGTTCTTGCCTAAGGTGAGGCCTGAGCTTGGTTTTTCATGTAAGACCAACATGTGCCAATACATGCAGTCACCCCTCTTTCTGTCTGCAATGTAGTCCAAGAGAATGATAAAGGTCAAAACAGCTTAGCAGTAACATTGCAGGGGAGCTTGAAACACAAAGGGCTGAATGAGATATCACAAGCCATCACATCCAATGCTTTAATAATTCTGCCAATCAACTATCCTGGACTGATAGTTGATCCTATTGACCCTGATAGTTGATCTTAGTGGGATTTAAACTCAGAGGGCAGATAACCCAAACTAAATCATTTTGAAAATAATTGAGGATATGGAGGAATTTAGTAATATAACCAACTTCCTCATTATTAAACTGGTATTTGGAACATCATATAACAAAGGTTCTTACATAAAATTACAATGGATTAATTATTTATAAATCTCCAAGGAACTGAAATGTATACTAAGTCATCATTGCCTGCTTCCCGAGCCATTACAAATGCTTTTGATTATACCAAAACGTACTGAACAGCAAAATAAAAATAATAAATCCTGCCTTCCATACACAATTTAACCATCATTATGATGAACTCTAAGGTGGCAATTTGGCAGAGTTGTTAGAGCACTAGATTAATAATATTTGTTTTGGCTCACTGCACTCTGAGTTCAAACTTCACTTTTCATCCTTTTGAGGTATATAATGTACCAGTTCAGTATAGGGTAAAATTTTCCTCTTTTTCTCTCTTTGTTTTTCTTCCTGAGGTTTAAAATGAGCAAAACACACCTAGGATTTAATGACACTTTACTTTACCATGATGGACTAGACTGCTTGAGTAGCACAGCTTGAGTGTGTGCCACCCATGGCAGTCTTCAAATGTGCCCTTTACCGAGTGTTTGACCAGCCACCAATATGCCATTAACCACTAATTTTGTTGAACAAATATAGTTTCTATTTAACACAGTTAATAATAATTGTTTAACTTATATTGTAGTTTGAAAACATTTTTTTTTCATAAATATATTAAGTTGGTTATCCTGTTTCCTTTTTTCAAATCCTTTTCAAAATTTATTTCAGATTTTGTCGAACAGGGTTATTAAGATCTGAATATATGGAAGAAGAAAGTCAAATACATCCTGGAGAATGTATTAAAGACTTAATAAACCACAGTTCTGGCAGTGGATCAGGATTACCACTTTTGGTGAGTTAAAATTGCTGCTGCTGTGACATGATCTCAATCCTGGTTGAAACCATTTTACTTCACGTACAACACTAAATATAACTTGTAGAAGCACATATGTCATATCTTCCCTTCATACTACACAGAAATTCTAAGGCCTTGTTACTAATCAAAGGAAATAATAATAATTGTAAGATGATAATGCTGGGGCCATGAAAAATGTTCCCACTTCACATTGAAATGTGATTGACATTAGGAAGGGCATCCATCCATAGAAAACTAAGTCAATAATAGATTGTATGAGAAAGATGTGGTCATCTGATTCACCTAGCATCATGACAGCCCATGTAACTCATGCAAGCATGGAGAATAGATGTTAAACAATGATGAAGATGGTGATGATGATGATGATAATTTTATGGCAGCTTTTCTGTGCTGGCATGGGTTGGATGGGTCATTACAGACCAAGCCAGTACTTACTTGAAACTACTGTCCTCCTAAGCAACATTCTTAAGCTGATTGGAGGAACACATCTTAATACATTCCTTTTTGACATGATTTCAGCAGTTGGATACTCTTACTAATGCCAACAATTTTTCAGGGTTAACTGGGTGCAATTTATTGTGGTGCCAGCACTTGGGAGGTTGTCATGTCTTTGAATTTTTTCTTCATACAAAGTTTCTGTAGCAAATAAAAGAAATTATTATTATTATCATTATTATTATTTCTTGAAAGTTTGAATTCTGCTTCTATCCCAAATCATGCCGAATGTCAACCTGACACCCAAGGCAAAATTGATAATACACACATTTTACAATCAATTGTCATACAAATAATGCCACAAGGGCACAAACATCAGAAAATGTTTTTGCAAGGTTTTTAAATTGATAATGCCCATCTCAGGATATGGACAGTTTCAGTCAGCACTATTTTCTGTATTTCTTTCAGAGATGGTTTTCTAGGTATCTATCTGGTCCAAATATTTTTTAGTTCCCATTTTTATCATTCTAAGTGCGCCGACTATCACTGCTATTGTACAGGACTTAAAATGCGAGATTTTCTCCATTTCATTTAATAGATCTTTGTATTTACTGTGCTTTCTGAACTCTTTTGAGGAGCTGTTATGATCTGATGGAATTCTCGTGTCAATTAAGAAACATATTTTCTCTTTATGGTCCTTCACAATTATATCAGGTCTGTTGGCCTTGATTGATCTGTCAGTATTCACAGGAACTCCCAGAGAATTGTTACGATCTCGCCTCCTGTTACTGCATTTGGGTGATGGTTGTACCACTTACCCTCAGTTTTCAGGCATAAAACCTACACATTACCCACTGTAAGTATTGGGGAGCTAATACTTTGCATTCAGAAACCAGTTCGTCAATGGTCTCAACATGGTCATCACAGAATTGACATTTTGGGTCAATTCCATTTCTGATCACATTGGCTTGAAAGTTGCACGCTGAGAGACCCTGGTCTTGTGTAGCCAAAATTAAACCCTCATTCTTCGCCTTTAGCCCAGAACTCCACAGCCATTGATAGGTGAGGGTTTCATGTACATCAGTTTCTTTGCTACAGAGAACATACTGCCCATGCAGTGGTTTCTGCTCCCATTTAGTGCACAGTCTCTGTTGGCTTTCATGTTTTGCCAACATTTTGATATTCTTTGCAGCTTTAATTGTAGAATCGCCATCATTTTCAAACTATATTCCAAATTCTTCTGCAAACTTCCTACTTTTGGCTGGATGTAACCACTTCTTCTTTTTGTGGTCTGCAACCATTTTCATTATCCAGTCATCTGGTTTTAAGGTCCTGATTGAGTCCAACGGTTGATATTTTGTATGACAGCTCAAGTTGGATTATTCCTCTACCTCCATTTTGTCTAGAGATAGAGGTGATTCACATCTGCTTTTGAGTGATGTATTCTGTTACAGGTCAAACATTTCCTGATTTTGGCTTCCATTCTCTTAATTTTGTTTATGTTCCAATTTATAATATTGAAGCTATAGGTGACACAACTGGGGCTGTAAGTGCATTTATGGCAGATAATTTATTTCTCGAGTTAAGCTCAGTTTTCAAAACAGCACATACTCTCCGGTAGCATTCCTTCCTGATTCTGTCTTTCATGCTGACGTGGTGAATATCTTGGTCTTCATTGATCCCTAGATATCTGTAGGCTTGTTCTTGTTCTCTAATTACTATATGCATATCGATTTCCATTGAGTTGATACTTGTTATTCTGCCTTTCTTGAATGTTGCTTTGCTGCATTTTTCCAGTCCAAACTCCATCCCTACATCATCGTTGAACACCTTAACTATCTTCAGCAGTTCTTCCAATTCGTTGTCATTTTTGGCATACAGCTTCAAGTCATCCATTTAAATAGGTGATTTATGGTTTTGCTCTCTATTTTGTAGCCATGTTTTGTTTTGTTGAGTGTCAAAGAGAGCAGTGTGAGTGCAATGCAAAATATCAGAGGAGAAAATGAATCACCTTGGAAAATACCAGAGTTAATACTTATGCTGCTAGAATTTATAGTTTCTTCACTGTGTGGCAATGATAGATTTGTATTCCATATAGACATGTATTTTTGTTGTTGATATTATCAGTTTCATTATCTCTTCTATTAGACTGCAACCCTGATTTCAAATTTTGCTTGATGTCAACTTTGCCTTTCATTTCTCATTCTGGAGTAAATAAAATAAGTACAAGTGACAAAAGAAATACAGGTGTGCACAAACTGCCCACTCTTCTGAAAAATTTAGTTTTCTGTTTAATCACAAGAAACCACTATTTGATAATTATTGATTGCTGTTGAGCAAGAGATAAACTCCAGGCAGCTTTGTCTCAATTCCTTTATCCCAGTAATACTCTAAGAAAAAGGTATGAATGACACAACCTTTTTAAATGTATTCCTTTTTAAAAAAATATAAGCCCTTTGTATCTTTTCAAAAAGAAATCAGTATTCTCTTCTTTCTAGTTGTTTTGGTATTAATTATATTTATATCCACATAATGAACACACATTTGACACTTTTATCTATTGAATTATTTTGACAAATTTCATGCTATATTATTAGGCATGACATTTAAAGCTAAACTCTTCTTAACCTTTTTGTTATCAAACTGACCAAAACCACCCAATGTAAAAGGTTCCCAGTTAAATAAAAATCTCCCAACATAATTATATATAAAAAGTACATGTTAATTAACTATCTTAGTAATTAAATCATCATCATCATTGTGTTCGCTTTTCCATATTTGCATGGGTTGAATGGGTCCTCATTAGCACAAGCATTTCTCCTCTCGTCATGTTCCTTCATCATCCCCCGTCTTGATTTACCTCTACTGTGGCCTCCTCCTACTGGGATTCCCTGGAACTTCTTCACCCAGTGATCATCAACCATGTGCATCAGATGCCCATACCAATGCAGTCTTCTCTCTTGCACACCACTTTTCTCCCTAAGTTCATCCAAGCTCTGATGAACTCCTACCTATAACTTGAATTCCTCACTTCACTCACTTCCTACTCTCACGTTACTGACAACTCCTCTGTACATGTCTTGCACTGCTCTCACAAGCCATTCTTCTATACCTAATTTCCTTAAGGACCACCAGATAATAGATTGAGGTATTCTGTCAAAAGTTTTTTTTAGATCAACAAAAGCTAAATATAGCAGCTTATTTTTGGCTAGGAACTTTTCTTCTAGTTGCCTCACTAAGAAGAGAGCATCTGCAGTACTTTTCCTCAGCATGAAATCAAGCCACATCTCATGTAATTTGTCTCTTTCTCTAATTAGCTGTGCTATAACTCTTTCCATCACTTTCATAACTTTTTATTCCTCTATAGTTAGTTGCTTCTTTCTAGAGCATCACCTTTAACCTTGTAATTTATGATTGTACTGCTGTGCCAGTCATTGGGTATGACCCTGTCCTCTATTATCTGATTGACTATGTGTGTTATTAGTTGAACTCCTACATCTCCCGATGCTTTTAGTATCTTGGCAACTATCTCTGACGGTCCCGCAATTTTACCATTCTTCATCTGCTTAATTGCTTCTTTAACCCTATAATTGTCAATTTCAATAGATGGTCCTTCCATTCATTCTCTACATTCATCAGCCTCTCATAGTAACATTTCCAGGTCTCTTTCTTTTGTGCACCAGTGTCATTCCTGACACTTTTCCCCAACAACATCCCGATTCACATTGTCACACTGTCTTGCAATGTGGAACAGTTCACGTCTCTAGTTCCTCACAATCCAAGACATTGGCAAACTTTTTTCCGCCTCTCTTAGCTACCTTGTACCAGTCTCTGCTACCCCCATTTTTCCAGTCCTTCCATACCTGCCTCTTGGCTTTAATGGCTCTACCCACTGCGCTGTTCTACTACCAAGTCACCCTCTGCCTGGCTAGTGCTTTATTCCAGCCACAAGTCTTATCAGTAGTCTGCAAAAGGTTGTCTTGAAAGAATCTTCAATTGACCTCTACATTAATAATTTTAGTAAATCACTCAAAATTCTTCATTAATTAATTGAAATAGAGTGTAATTCATTAGAAATATGGTCATGAAAGCGTTAAGTTGACAATTTTTCAGAAATATATGATACACCTTTTAAATGTTCTCACTATCTTGATATACATAGAAGGAAATATCTTAATTACTATACTTCTATATGAATAGAGCTAATTAAACAAATTATAGATAAAACCATGTTATATACATATCCGAAAACACACATATACAATTATTTGTCTCACCTCGCACACATATGCATACACACACACAGACACACAAATCACATACCTTTTCACATATGTGCACACACACACATTCACATCACATGTACACACAGTCGTCATATACTCTAAGTTTATTTGAACAACAATACATGTCCACCCTTTGCCAGTAGGGAAAGCGGGCATTAAATAATGGAGATAATGGTGGCTTCCATACATTGCATGTGTACACACACAGATGCACACTACATCAAGTACTTAATAACTCACAAATACCAAACACACAGTGTGTCTCTGCACATATTCACATAGACTCACAAACATACTCATATTCATCACATGCTATATTCATGTACACATCACGCTGCACACATTTAGCTTTCGGGGGAAAACTTGGAAAGGCAATGAGCAATGCTGGATCTTCGGCAACCTAATAAATAAAAGCAGGTTTCCTTTATAAAGTTTGCCCTGGGTGTCATGAACGTCACATTATACACACTATACATGCTCTCTCTTTCACACACAGACATCATATACTATAGTACACTCATACACACACACATACATTATATAGTATAGTACACTCATATACATATGCATTCTCTCTTTCTCACATATGCACTCAGATACATAGCCACTACCCATATAGTACATTCATATACACATGCTCTCTCTCTTCCTCTCACATACACTCATGTACTATATAGTTCACTTATATACACATTCTCACACACACACACACACACACATACACACACACACTATATACTATAGCACACTTGTATTTGCATGCTCCCCCCCCCCCCCCCCCATACACACAATATAGTACATTCATATACACATGCTCTCTCTCTCTCACTTACACACCCACACATCCACTCACCCGTAAGCACCTCGCCTAGGTTGCAGCAGTTCAGTATCATTTCTGCATGTCTGTTCTTTAAAAAAAAACCCACCTTGGATTTAATTAGCTATCAATAGAACCGAGTGCATAATTAATGACTGACCAAAAGAAAGCAAATCTTTACCACAGCTGTCAAACTGACTCTAGTTGTTTCTACATTTATAAACAATTACATCTAGGACTAGCAAAGCTAATTAACTGCATCGCATTGCATATTGCATCATGTTAACCAGTTAAACACACACACGTGTGCATACGCACACTTACTCATTCTCACACACACACACACACATGTATGTATTTTATACTGACTGTATTACTGTGACTAGTTGAAAACAAGCCAACCTCTTAGATCTGGTCTTAGGAAATTAAAAATTGAGCAAAACAACAAAATGATATTAACTACAATAAATATTACAGTTAAGCAATAATTATTCATTTGATTTGAGAATTGTATTGTATAATTTACGATTACTAATTATCATTTTATTTTATTTTATTTTCACTTTGCTTTTCCAGTTTTCAATTTTATTTTTATTTTTAAATTTCAAATTGGTTGAACAAAGATGTTTTCATAAATCAAAATATGCAGAGGGGAAAGAGAGAGAAATAAAAAAATAAAAATTGTAATGTGAATTAAAAAAAAATGAAATCATGATCCATATTCAATTTCCTTTGTGTGTGTGTGTGTGTGTGTGTGTGTATGTGTGTGGGTGTGGGTGTGCATGCATGCTTATTTGTATGTATGTGTGCATGCACACTTATTTGTGAGTGTGTATGTGCACACATGCCTGCACTTATTTATATGTGTGTGCATTTTTATTGACTTTTGAGTATAAATCTAAATTTCTGCTTAAAAGCATATATATAAAATCATGATGATGATATCTGTTTGGTGTTAGGAAAGGCATCCAGCCATAGAAACCAATCCAAAATAAAGCATGTGAGCAGGACCTAGTCACTTGACAGGTTTGGCTATAGCATGTAGTGACAGCCAGCTAACTCATGCAAGCATGGAAAATAGACATTAAACAGAGATGATTACATACGTGTGTGCATGCACACACACACAAACACACACGGACAGAGGGTATCCCCCCCAAAATGTACACACAGTTTGATTACCCGAGAGAGAGAGAATCATTAGAGCATCATGTAAAATGCCTTGCAGTATTTAGTTATGGCCTTTATGTTCTGAATTCAACATTGTTTTTATTCTTCCATCAATAAAATAAACGAAATATCTATCAAGTACAAGTACTAGGGTATATTTATTATTCCTATAAATTATCCCAGATGTGAATGCAATTATGATAGAATTCACTACCTAGCAATTTTAATTCATTAAAAAATATCAAATTGAAATTTAAAAACTACAAAGAGAAAAAGAAAAGAAAATTCTCATCATTGCTAATTTTCGTAGTATCTCTTTAAGTTTAAATTACCGTTGTTTTTTTTGTTTTATTTTATAATAAAACAGCTTACTTTGGTTTATAAAAACCTCATGAAAAATTTCAAACCGAGAACGAAAATAAAAAAAAAACAATATCAACAACAAATGAATTGATAATCACTGATCATTTTTATAAAAACTTCCTGGATAAATGCCTTTTCCTTCATTTTCTAGGTTCAGCGCACAATAGCTAAGCAAATATATTTGATTAAGAGTATAGGAAAAGGCCGGTATGGTGAGGTATGGAAAGGCAAGTGGAGAGGTGAAAATGTTGCAGTGAAGATATTTTTTACTACAGAAGAAGATAGTTGGTTCAGAGAAACTGAACTTTACCAAACAGTGCTGCTTAGACATGATAATATATTAGGTAAGGAAAACAAACAACTTTTAGTGCATGCACGCAACACACACACACACACACACACACACTATCAAGCATAAAACTAATATATTTCACCATTGTATTGTGTCGTCTGCTTTGTTATTTCTGTTTGCCTTTTGTATATGCACACACACACACACACACACACAGTATAAACAAAGTTTCATACACTTAACATGTATATGCTATCATTAGTTTCAGGGTCCAGTTCTGGCCACCACTGTGTATTGGAGGAGACACTTTTAAAACTGGTCCTTCATTCGGGCACGCGGACAAATATATGAAATGGGATTTCTACCCACACACACACACATATATATATATATATATATATATATATATATATGTGTGGAGCTGGGTGCTTTTGTTTATCCATCTCATCTATTTTTTTTTCCATGTTCAACTTTGCTATATTTTGGTGGTCTTATTTGTACCTGTCACCAATTTGGTAATTTTCTCAGACCTGTGAAGACGATTTTTTTTTAGAAATGGCCTGTACTTGCCTTGTTGTAGCTACATCATTGTAGCTAACAGTGTCATTCATTGCTCTTTCTTCCCCAAGTAGCTTACTGTTGTTCGTCTGGAGCCTGCATATATCGCAACTTACCACCTGGGGACCATATTGCTATCTACCAACTGTGACCCATTCTCTAGCAGAGCACTCTAGAGGAGATGGCGCAATGGGTGACACTGTTAGCTCCTGAGAAAATTCTTGCTACCCAATGATGTAGCTATGACGAGGCAAGTAAAGGCTGTCTCTAAAAAAGGCTAGTCTTTGCAGGTCTGAGAAAAGTAGCAAATTAGTGACTGGCATGAATAAAACTACCAAAACAATATGGTTAGAATAAAAGCATTCATACCACATCAGCCTTTACATGAAGTAACAAGGAACATGTTCTGGCTTTAGGTAGAGGGGCCTGTTTGGAAAATATATTGCAGTCTCCATCCAACACTATTAATTGGCGACGAGCCTGCAACTTGTCCTGGGAGGCATGAGAATGACACACAAAGGTTTCATATTCTGAGACCCCAGAGGTCTAGAAGGGAGAAAATCGTAACAATTGGAAACTGGAACATTACAACTTTTACAGGTAAGGATCAGGAACTAGTGGATAAGGTCAGATGCTACTGGCTAGATGTAGCCATGGTTTCCTCAACAAAGTTCCATGGTTCTGGTACTGTAGGTGGAGGATGGAAACTCCACTATTCAGGTGTGGTGCCAGAAATGACTGCATAGGTGGCAATGGGGATACTCACAAGTCCCCATCTATTGGAATGTGTTATGGACTGGATCCCTTAAGGTGAGAGGATTTGTCCTTTGAAACGTGGGCTGAAAGAAAGGTCTCTGTGAGTGGTGCAAGTTTATGCACCAAACAGAAAGTTCAAATATAGATCCTTCCTTGATGAAGTCACTGCAGCATTAGATGTAGTTAAAAATGAGTCATATATCCTAATGGGAGACTTCAGTGCACTGACCACCTGACATGGAAAGGAGTGATTGGAAGGAATGGCGATCCTAATCTAAATAAAAATGGAGAAGCCTTATTAGATTACCGTTTAAGTAATCGTCTCTCTATTATGGACACCTTCCTACACAAAAATATCCATAAATACACATGGAGTAAGGTAATTGAGAACAGAGATCAGTAATTGATTTTGTTATTGTCTCTGGTTTCTTCGATTCTATGTTGGATGATCGTGTTAAGAGAGAGTTTAAGCTGTCAACTGATCACCATCTAGTTATCTGTAATCTGTGTCATGGGGGTTAAACTGGAATCCGACTTCAGATCAGCAAATGAAGTATTCTGGCAGACCATCTGCCGACTTTATAATAAAAGTCCCCTTCTATGCCTATTCACCATAATAACACAATGCCCAAAATAGATAAAGATCATCTGGTTTGGGTATGTCAATGTTTCAGACCTTGTATTGAAGCAGTCATCAATGCTAATGGCAGATCCGTTGAATAAATGCACCAAGAAAAGTCTCAAGATTATTCATGCTAATTTTTTCTCAAATAAGTCTCGTCTTACATGACATGTGCCTTTTACTAAATTCATGTAAATGTCCTCAAAGAACTCAACAACCCTACATATATACGAGGTGTGTCAGAAAAGTTCCAGGACTGATGTCACAAAAGATTTATTTCAAACCCAAACTTCACACTAAGAGTTTTCTCCTTCAAAGCAATCCCTCTGGAGTCTAATGCAATTTTCCATCCTTTTCTGCCACGCTTGCATGCACTCCTGGAAGGATTCTTCTGGGATCCTCTGCAGTTCTGTCGTCACAGACTTTTTGATGTCATCCACGTCTTTAAAACAGGTCCCCTTGATGACCCCCTTGAGCTTGGGGAATAGGAAAAAATCACATGGAGCCAGGTCGGGGGAGTAGGGAGGTTGCTCCAGCACGGCGATGTTCTTCTCGGCCAGGAACTGTCGGATGCTCAGGGCATTGTGAGCAGGCGCGTTGACATGGTGAAGCAGCCATGAGTTGTCCTGTCACAACTCTCGCCTCTTCTCACGCACTGAACGAAGCAAACGCTGCAGTATCTCTTTGTAGACATGTTGGTTGATCGTCTGGCCCTGTGGCAAGAACTTGCAGTGGATGATCCCCCTCACATCAAAGAATGTGATCAACATGACCTTGACTTTGGACTTCGACTGTCGTGCTTTCTTCGGCCTTGGCGACGACGGACTCTTCCACTGAAGGCTCTGGCGTTTGGTTTCCGGGTCGTACTCGAAGATCCATGACTCATCACCGGTGATGACTGTCCCTAGCAAGTCTGGTTCGGTTTCAAGACGCTCAAGGATGTCCTGGCACACTTGCATGCGTCGACCCTTCTGGTCATTGTTCAGCAGTTTTGGCACCATCTTCGCGCAGACTTTCCGCATGTCCAAATCTTCAGTGAGAATCTTCCAGGTGCTGTCCTGATTCATGCCCAGCTCATTTGCCATCAGTCGAACAGTCAGCCGACGATCGCTATGCACCATCTGCCTGATGCGCTCAAAGTTGACTCAGTCCTGGTTGTTGAGGGTCTTCCGCTCCTGGGGTCATCTTCCACGTCCTCGTGTCCTTCTTTAAACCTCTTGTACCACTCAAAAACATGTGAGCGTGACATCATCTCATCTCCATACACTTGCTGCAGCAATCCCAGTGATTCTGACGGAGTTTTCCCCAACCGTACCAGAAACTTCGAGTTTGTTCGTTGCTCTGTGCTCATTGCTTGACGACCTGAAACAGAGGACATCATCATCATCATCATCATCGTTTAACGTCCATATTCCATGCTTGCATGGGTTTGGACGGGAGTTTCCCACTTGAGGCAAGAGTGGTTGTCTTGCTCGCATAGGACTGTCTGGTGGGTTTTCTACGGCTGGATGCCCTTCCTAACACCAACCACATTTACAGTGTGGTCTGGGAGGTTTGTACCGTGTTACCTACACGGCCACATTACACCGTGGAGTGTGTGTTTTTTTTGTCGTGACACCTACACGGCCACATTACAGCGTGGAGTGTGTGTTTTTTTGTCGTGACACCTACACGACCTCATTTGTTTTGGACTGGATGTTGTGGTACCAACATAACTTTACATTGAAAGGGGTGGTGTGGATGGGGTGGGGGTAGTGGGACGGGGGGTGTATTTTTGTTAGAGGTGCCTACTGACTGGAAATGACATCCCACCTTGTCTAAAATCTATGGCAAACTCCCTCGAGCCTCTGCCCTTCTAAAATCCCGGAGAGCTCAATTTGCTGGCCACTGTCACCGTGCCAGCAATGAAATCATATCCGCTCTCTTGCTCTGGAACCCTGACTCCAGCCTGACTAGGAGTAGGAAGCTGCCATTCCCTGATGTTATCTCTAGGGATACGGGAATCAGCAGCGATGGGGGGGACAGGGGATTCTGGGGCATGAGAGTGAGATCCATCATCTCGACAGTAGTCGACGAGTGATGAGGTTTCACTTTGTACTTAGGTAAGGCGGGTCTTCTGTATTACTGTGTAGTGCCAAAGATCTCGGTCCAGTGACATTGTCTTGGAGAGGTGTAAGTGTGTGAGGTCGCAATTTATCAAGTCGTCCCAGGTTTTTCTGGGTCTGCCTACTCCGTGGCTACCGCCTATTTTTATTGCCCTGCACTTTTTTATACAGCAGTCGTCTTTCATGCGCATCACGTGACCATACCAACGTAGTCTTCTCTCGAGTAAACAACATCTGATCCCTCTTATTTCTAATTTTTCCCTTAGTTCGTTTATGCTTTGCTGTTCACGTATATTACTATTACACATCCAGCGGAGCATGCAAGCTTCGTTCCTCTCCAGTCTGCGTATATCCTCTGCACACAATGCCCAGGTCTCACTGCCATGTAACATTGCTGTTCATATGCAGGCATCATACAGCCTGCCTTTCATTTTTAGAGAGAACCCTTTAGCGGCTAATAGTGATATAAGCTCTCTGAACTTTTTCCATCCAGTTCTGACTCTAGCTACTGTACTTTTAGAGCACCCTCCCCCACTGCTGATTTTGTCACCCAGGTAATGGAAGCTGTCCATTATTTCTATAGAACCATCTGTGCAATGGAATGAGCTAGTATCTGGGCACTTGCTGCTACTTATTGCACCAGAGCACCGGCCACATATAAAATCTATGCTCTTTGTTAGCTTACCTGTGATCCCACTACATCTTTTATGCACCCATTCTTTGCATTTGGGACATAAAATGGAGTTTCTACCTACTCCTTTCCTACACACTGAGCATGGCCATTTCCCGGATGGGACCGGTGCCCTATTTTCCTTCCTACAAACTAGAACTTTAGTCTTAGACAGGTTAATTTTAAGGCCTTTTGATTCTAGGCCATGCTTCCATGTTTGGAATTTCTTCTCTAGTTCGGCCATTTATTCAGCTATGAGTGTTAGATCATCTGCGTATAAGAGTTCCCATGGGCAGCCGGTCTTGAACTCCACTGTTATAGCCTGAAGGGCAATAATAAATAGTAGGGGGCTAAGAATGGAGCCCTGATGAACACCAACTTTTACGCTAAACTCTTCACTATATTCGTTGTTAATTCTAACCTTGCTGACTGTTTCTTTATACATGGCTTGTATAGCTCTCACAAGCCATTCATCAACACCTAGTTTTCTAAGAGCCCACCAGTTAATGGAACGGGGGACTCTGTCAAAGGCTTTCTCCAAGTCGACAAAAGCTAAGTATAGGGGTTTACTTTTAGCTTGGTACTTCTCCTGTAGTTGTCGTACAATGAAAAGAGTGTCTGTGGTACTTTTACCTGACACAAACCCAAACTGCATTTCATCTAGATCAATTCGCTCTCTGATTAGTTGCGCTATTACTTTTTCTGTGACCTTCATGACCTGGTCGATTAATTTAATGCCTCTATAGTTACCTCTATCTAGGGCATCTCCTTTACCCTTGTAACAGTTAATGATGATGCTGCTACGCCAGTCCTTCGGAACAACCCCATTCTGTATGACTTGGTTTACTATCCGAGTGACCATGGTGTGTCCCACCGTTCCAGAAGCTTTCAGCATTTCAGCAACTATTTCCGAAGGCCCAGCCGCCTTACCCGTCTTCATATCTTTGATTGCCTTATACTACCTTCGACTAACACTGCTGGTCCCTCTATTGGATCGATGTGGGGGAGACTGTCTTTCTCCCATTTATTCTCCTCATTTAGTAGCCTTTTATAGTGACACTTCCAAGCTACCTTCTTATCAGCGTCAGGACATGTATATAAAATTATGAAGAAAAAAGTTTGATCGCTGCAAAGAGCTAAGATTACAGTTACATACTCCAGGGGGATTACTTTGAAAAAGAAAACTCTTAGTGTGAAGTTTGGGTTTGAAATAAATCTTTTGTGACATCAGTCCTGGAACTTTTCTGACACACTTCGTATATATATATATATATATATATATATATATATATATATATATATATATATATATATATATATATATATTAAGTTGGACAGCAAGTTCTTGCCGTTTTTCCAATTTTTATTGATTTTAGCATTTTTATCATAGGAAAGAAAGTCAAAATAGTCGCCATCATTTGTGATTACCGTCTGCCATCGTTAAGGAAGGCACATAATTCAATCCCTGTAGAATTTTTCTGGCTTTGATGCAAAGAATTCCATCAGCCACTGATTTAATTGACCTTCATTGGTGAAGGTCTTTGACTGCATTGCATTGCTCATTGAGAGAAAAAGGTGATAGTCTGTAGGCATAAGATCAAGTAGAAATGATGGGTGGGGCAGAACCTTCCAACCAGCTCCAGCAGCTTCTCATGGGTCGTCCTTGATGTATGCAGCCAAGTGTTATCATGAAGGAATAGGACAAAACTATAGTGTAGGCACACCTGTGCGATTTTTGCTACTAATCTGTTAAATTGTTAGCAATTATGTCAGTGGTTATTCTGCTGTTTGGTGGAAGCTGCTCATAGTGGATGAGACCTTTCTAGTCACACCAGACACTCAGTAGGGCCTTGCAAAAGTGAAGGCCAGCCTTTGCTTGCCATTGTGCCACACTCTTTATCAACCCACGATTGCTTGCACTTGACATTAATGTAGAGACACCATTTTTCGTTACCAATGACAATTGAATGTATCCAGTTGGTTGTGTGATGGTAGGAGAGCAGAGAAGTCACAGCTACTGCTTGATATTCATGATTATGGGCAATCAGAGCGTGGAGTACCCATTGGTGCAGATTGGACACCTTCATTATTGCATGCAAGTGATTGAGGATGGCTGTTTTCGATGCCCCAAACACTTCGAAGAGTTAATGTCATTTGGAGACGACTGTTCTCTAAGTTCTACTCCAATTTCAAGTGACTCATTTTTCGTTTACTTAATTATCAGTTGATTTGATTGAGTTATTTCCCTTAGAAGTGTTTGTCGAGATGATGAACAATGCATCATTATAAATACAAAAAAATAAAAAAAATTATATTAGTAGTTTGGAAGACTTAAACATCTCTCCGTAATTTTCTAAAATATAAATCTAGCCATGTACTGCATACACGCTTGTAAGTGATGGAAAGTTGAAGAAAACGAGCCAATAAAATATTCTTTACACTGTTAAAACAATATCAGTTGAAAAAGTCAGGGTTTTCTTTTCTTTTTAAATCTAATTTTGGGATTATATTTTTGGAAACTGAATATTGTTTTTCAGAAAATGAACTTTATTTTTCATGATTTCTTCAGATATCTTACCCCACTCTTATCATCATCATCATCATCATCATCATCATTTAATGTGCTATTTAATAATAGAAATAATCAAACTCCTATCAAATTTAGGCAAGATATATGTACATATGTAGAAATAAAGAGCTGTAAGATAATTTTAAGACACTGAAACATAGAACCAGAAAATGAAATACAAATAAATCTAGTTAATAGTATGTAGAAGGTTCCTAACATTTCTGACATTATAAAGTGACGGAGGTTTGCATGAGCTGGACATGTGAATTATTACAATGAACTTGCTGGCAGAGTTCTTCTCTGGAAACCAAATATATGCAAACGAGTTGAGCGATCAAACGTCATACTGAAAGATGTCGTTGAAGATGATCACATTGGATTGGAAGCAAGGGAACTTCACATGGCAATGCTGGACAGAGTGAGCCGGAGGAAAGAACTTCATCGTGGCACTGGTCACATGCATAGAAGGAAAATGTTTTCCTATCACTCACTTGTATGTATGCTTGTAATATGAAATGTATGCTTGCAAAATACTAATATATAGTTTGGGATTTTATTAATTATTTGTATTATAATAATAGCTGCATAAAATTTAATTTTATGTGAATATTTTAAAGAAAATATGTTGTAAGACTGCAAATCTAATTATTACAAAGATAGTATTTCACAGACATTATATTAATAAAGGGTGCAGATATGACTGCAGTTAAGAGATTCCTTTCACAACCATGCTGTTCCAAGTTCAATCCCACCATGTGGTGCCTTGAGGAAATGACTTCAGCCTTAACATTGAGTTGACTAATAACTTGTGATAGGAATATGGTAGTTGGAAATTGAACTGAAGCCTATCAAGTGTGTGTGTGATTGCATATTTATTTTATATTGAATTGTAAATGCTAACTTGTCACTTTCACCATCAGAAATACAGGGAAACTGATTGACCATTGGAAACCTTTAACTGACAACATTCACAAATTGTAATATGAAGTAAATAAATATTGTAAATGGAGAATTAATCATTAATAATATATCATTTTCGTGTTACTGTAAACAGTAAAATACCTGAATAGATATGGCAAAATTTTAAACTTGATGCCTTGTGTTTCTGCATTCAATTAATGCTAGTTTTGATTTTGACATTCATCTCATAAATTGATAAAAATAAGTCTAACCCATGCAAGCATGGGAAATAACCATTATATAGTGGTGGTGGTGGTGGTCTTTCATATACTGGAGATGCTTCTGTTGTCTGTACACCTTTCTCTTTACAGTAGTCTTGCAAAAAATACTGAGAAATTTAAGTAATACAGATATTGTCATTTAGAGCAAGATGATTACTTTTTACTGAAGAACATATTTACTTTCTTTATTTTTCATCTTGAAGCAATGTATCAGAGAGTCAATGTATCCATTCTTGAGATGAAAGCTGATAAATTATAGTTTGCCGTTAAATAGCTAAGTTGTATGTCTCCTGCATGCCAATAAAAAGGTTTCCATGGGCCATGTTGGGTGCACACACCACAGATTTGCCAGCTTTGTTATGTAGTGTAGCTAGTGGTTTAGATTAGAAGTAAGATAATTTCTTTTCTGTTTTGTCTTTCAGGTTTTCTAGCTGCTGATATCAAAGGTACACAGCTATATCTCATAACAGACTACCATGATCATGGGTCTCTATATGATTTCCTTAGAGCAAACACATTGCATGCTGTTGACATGATGCGTTTAGCACACTCAACGGTAGCAGGTCTTGCATTCCTTCATGCAGAAATATATGGAGCAAAAGGTGAGTACTTATTCATTTTTTTAAATTTTCTTTGATGACTCTATTAGTATTATTATTGTTTTCTTTGTTCATCTTCTAATACCAGAGGTGTATTATGTTGTCAAGTACCCTCTGGAGTATTATAGCTGTTCCAAGCAGTGCTGTCATTTGTAATCATACATAGTTGTTATCATATTGCAACCCCTATCTGTAATCATACATAGCTGTTATCATATTGCAACCCCTATTTGTGAAATGTACATATCAAGATCTTTACTTACTGTTCCTAAAGCTCCAACTATTATTGGTACTGCTACGACTTTATTATTATTATTTTAGTGTAAGGTAAGTGCACCCTGTGGTGGTGATAGGAAGGGCATCTTGCTGTAGAAACCATGCCAAAAGGATTGAGAAGACTCTTTACCTGTATCAGCCTGTATTAGATGGGAGGGATAATAATTTTATATGTTACTAACTTGTTAATTCATTACTATTTTCCTTCTGCTTCTGTTATTGCTTGTCTTGGTATTGTTATTGATACACTATTAACTCCATTCTCTTCAAGGTAAACCTGCATTAGCCCATCGAGACATAAAAAGTAAGAATATTTTGGTGAAGAAGAACCTTACATGTTGTATAGCAGACCTTGGGCTTTGTGTCAAATATATTAGGTATAGTAATTATGTTTCACCTAATGTGTGTGTGTGTGTGTATCCAAAATAGCTGACTAATTTCACATGAAAATTCATTTTCTTTTTTTCTTTCTATTCTTATTCTTGTGTAGCTTTCTATTTCTTCTCTCTCTCATTCTGTCTTCCAATAACATCTGAAACAAGGATTCTTTTCCCACTGTATCAAGCATTAAACTGATATATCTCATCGTTATATTGTTCTCCAGTGTTTTTCATTGTTTTCTCCCCCACCCACACATATGTATATACACATATATATACATATATATATATATATACACTGTCTACCCTGATAGAAGTACTACACCCACCTTAATAATTACCATACATACCGATACTCTCTTCTTAACATCTATTTTTCCCCTCCCTCATATGGGACTTGATATACTCAAGAGCAATAGGACATATACACACTTATCTATACAAAACTTACCATCGCCAAAGTGTATCCATTCTCACTTCCTCTATGTACACAGTAAATTTATAGTGTTGCTTTGCTTTGATTCTTTAAAAAAAAAAAAAAAAAAGGAATTTTCTGATTAACTTGTCTCTTCCCATGGGACTTGATTTCTAAGTCTCTGTCAGACATTTCAAAATGGATGCCTGAAAAAGGGCTGACCCATAAACACAGACATTATTGGGAGTACACCTACATACACACATACATGCACACACAATGGTTTTCTGCATTTTTGCCTACCAAATTTCACTCAACCAACCAGAGGCAATTCTCTTTTGTGAAATACCTGTAGCTATGAAAGGGTGGTTAATGATTAAGATAGTGGTCTACCAGCTGATTCTAATATTTCTGTGATCATATAGGTAAACAGCTTTTTTTAAAAGTTTTGTTGATTCAATTGTGCCAATTATAATTATAGCAGTATTACATTACTGATAAAAATAACAAATTTTGTGTGGATACACCTGGTTTGTATTATTGCTTAGTACCATGTCAGCTTTGAATCAAAATTAGGTATTCTTCTCTTGATCATTATGTCATTTTTCAAATATGGTATATTTATGACTAGAATATCCTATGTATCATTTAATTTAAAAAATACTCTAGTGTGTTATTTGATGGAGATTTAGCTGTTCTATCAAGATGTATGGCTGTATAAAGACTTTCCACCAAAATCTGAAAAACCAACATAAACTTGGGAATTTAATGAAAAATTGGCAGGGAAATATATAATTTGTTTATAAATTTTCTTATTCCTCCCTCATAATAATTTTGTCACTTGGATTGTAATCTCTGCTTGTTTATTATATTTGCAGATACTAAAAACGATGTTAACTGAAAATATATGTCAAGTATCTTTACTAGCATTAGATTAGATACTCATTCTCTTAATGCATCTGAAATTGTTAATGAAAATATAGCTATCAACTTTAATGCCTTTGTTTAAAATAAATTGCAGTTATGTTCCCTGAATTTTAATCTGCTAAATAAATTAGAGAATTAGTATATTGGTGAGAATGTCTAAAGAAAGAATTACAGGCAAAACTAACCACCAGGAGACCCAAGGGTAGACCATGAGCAAGATGGTTGGATGACATCCATGAACTTAGCTGGTCTTGCTTGGGGATCTGATTGCTTCTGTCACAACACACTGGCAGGTGTGCTTGAGGGACTCTGCCCCCACAACTCTCGCAGGAATAAGTGGGCAAAGAAGGTGAAAAAGAATAGAGAGTCTTTATCTATAATACTATTCTGCATTTATGAGTCCAAGTGTTGTGCTTTAAACCTTGAATATGGAACAAAATCTAATTCTTTAACATATTGAATTTGTGCTATGTAGATCCATAAATTTTTGCATCAAAATAGAAATAAGAAAATTTATATAATGTGGAATTTTCATGAATCCTGCTAGTATTTATTGATAAATAATGTTATAGTATTTCTCCTAATTCACACTACATTTATAAATAATTGTTTTTACTTTTCGCACAAGGCCAGCAATTATCCCAGTACGTTACCGGTGCTTTATTTTATCGACCCCGTTAGGATGAAAGGCAAAGTTAACCTCAGCGGGATTTGAACTCAGAAAGTAAAGGGCCATAACTCTAATGTTATACTGTTACATCACATTTTTTATATACACAATGATTTGTTAGGCACTGTCTGTCCACCTAAAAGGGAAGTAACAACTATTCCAAAAAAATTTAATTAAAATTACACTTAAAATAATTGTTTCTACTTTAGGCACAAGGCCAGTAATTACCCAGTGCATTTAATCTAAATGACTAATTCTAGTCATGGCGACAAGGGGAGATAACTCCCAAATTTTAATAAATTAAAAGTTATTAGACATGAAATGCAGTGTCTGTTCTTTAGCAGCATGGTGACTGCTCTTGACATGTTTTAGTGATGCATAGTTTGCTTGATAGCTGTAGCTAGATAATTTAGCCGTACAAATACTTGCTCCAACACATGCTAGTGTTCAGAATTTGGGAGAATGGGGACTGGTGGAAACAAAAAAAAAAAAGCATATCACAATGCATGTATAATTGATTTAAAATGATTAATTTTAGAAAAAACGCTTTATTATTATTTAAGGGAGTGAGAAGGCTACTAACCTTTTTGCCAACCATATCAGCATTTGTAGAATTGCTTTTTTAAATTTGGGTAATGGGCATAAATTTTTGTGGAACTTGTCAACTTAACAAATAGAGTTATGTACCTTATAGAAACCTAACTCTAATTTTTGCTGATAGTCTATCTTTTTACTTATATTTATGTGTGTTTGTGTGTGTGTGTATATATATATATATATATATATATTCTTTTGTTTTCTTTTGCAGTGAAACTAATGAAGTGGATATTGCACCAAATTCTCGACAGGGTACCAAATTGTATATGAGCCCAGAAATATTGGATGACACTATAAATAGGAAACATTTTGAATCGTTCAAACAAGCAGATGTGTATGCCCTTGGTTTAGTTCTATGGGAAATTGCACGTCGGTGTGTTCATAAAGGTATTGCTTATATATTGTACTTTTTCTAGAAGTTATATATAACCATGGTTTTCTTTCATTTTCCTTTTCCTGTTTTCCTCCTCATTTTTGTCAGCTATGTCGTGTGTATGTGTTTATCTCTAGAAAACATCAGATCTAGCATTTCTAGGGTTGTGGTCGTCATTGTCTGCTTGGTGGTGGGTCGTGAGGAAAGAGTCCTCAAGTACACCTTCCAGCAGGTCCTTTCAGAAACAACCATCTCCAATTACAACATTCTTAGTTGATCTGGTTACCTATTTCCAGAATCTGTTTAAACAGTAGCAGTGTAGAAAATTGGGTTCTGATTCACAGACACAGAATGAAGCATCTACAGTTAGCTTATATTCATGATTTATCTTCTGGTAGTTCAATACCTTATCCACTATAGTTAGTAGCTTGTATATATGCTCTGTTAGATTGATCTGTTTTTCAGACCATATATTTTAGATGTTTTAGCAACAAAATTGATTAATGACACTAGCTTATTTCATTAAGCTGGAGGAATAACAAAGATTTTTTTTTTACTTTCTGTACATTTTTTATATACATCAAGCATTTTTTTGTAGGCTATAATGTTTCCAATGGGCTAAGGACTGGTTCGCTGCATTTCTGTTAGTAAGAGTGACATAGGTATTTTATTGGCAATCTGTATGTTGTACTGCTTTTATCAATAATGCATATATCTTTTGCCATGCAGATACTGTCTTGCAAGTCATTGATTAGTCAATCTGAGTCTACGGTAGAAAGAGACTCAAGTGAAATTGAACCCAGAATCACATGGTTGCAAAGTGAACATCTTAACCAGACTAAATCTGTTCCTTAGAAGAGTGTTTCAAATGATATCATACATAGATCAAAGTATATAGTAAACCTGGCATTAGACTTATCACCCATTTCTTATTGGGATACAGAGCATAAATATTTTTCTTTCAGCTGAAGCACTTCAATGAAAGAAATTAAATTTAAAAAAAATGGCAAAGGACGTAACTCTGCTGACTTAATCTATTCCACCTGTTCTTCATGCTTAAATAGTTGCTAGTAGAAAGGGCATTCAGATCGAAAAATAATAGCTCTAGCAGTATGTAACTGTCCCAGTTTATAAAGAAAATCATCCCACCTATACTTGAATGGAGAAGTGGATGGAAAATAGTAAAGACAAGCAAACTAAAAACATAATAAGGAATACTTGATGTATTGTTGTGAAGTGGCCTACCTTTTACCCTGCTTCAATAAAATAATATAGCCCTTCTTTGGTATACATACAACAGATGTGTAATTCAATTCCAAATGGACAGTTTGAACAGTTTTTAATTGTTCTTTTACCAGTGAATACCAGCTAATTCACATTCGGTGGGATTTGAACTCAGATCCCTTTACGATCTGAGTTCAAATCCCGCCGAGGTTGACTTTGCCTTTCATCCTTACGGGGTTGATAAAATAAAGTACCAGTAATGCACTGGGTAATTGCTGGCCTTGTGCCTAAAGTAGAAACAATTATTTGTTTAAAGGGTTTTAGCTATAATTGTATATGCGTGATCTATAAACAAACAAAAGCAAAAATGGGTCACATCAAAACAAGCTTGTAGACTGTCTGTTACAATGGCATATTTATAGATAGAGGTTTCTTTTGTTGTATTATCAGATTAGGCAGTTAGTTTACTGTTTATGTATAAAACATTTGTGTATTCTCATAGTAAAACAATACTGCCAGTGTATTAGCAGTTAGTTTATTGTATAATTCTTAAATTTTAACTCTTAGTGATGTATTATATGGAAATACCTTGTCTTAATGGATAATGCAGTAGATATTCAGCTGTGACATCTTGCATTTATATATTGTATCAGTGTTATTAGTGCTAATGGTGAGGCAATAAATATTTACACCTCTTTACTTCTTGCATCTGAAAGAAATAATGTTTGAGAGATAATATACAAAACAATAAAGTATTAACTTGGTTTGATTGAGGGTTTACACACTTAAAATTGAATTAAATCACTTCAATGACTTGATGGATAAACCTCAGTACCACCACTACTGTCATCGTCATCATACATCCTCTTTCCACACTGGCATTGGTTGAACAGGTTATTAAATGGATTGGACTGACCATTTTGATCACATATTCCATATTTGGCAGGGTTCCTGTGGCTGGGTAACCTTCTTAACAACAACAATCATCTTACTGGGTGTGTTTTTTGTGGCACCATCACTACCACTTTACAATCTCTACTGGGTGGATTTTATCATGGCACCAGCACTAGAGATGTTGTTACATGCATCCAAAGTCAGCTTGAGCCTGTGTTATCTTCTTTGTGAGGTTCAGTTTCTTGAAGTCATTTTTCACAACTTTGACCCATGTCTTACTTGTTCTCCCTCTTTTACAGGTTCCATCAATTCCAAGCATTCTGCACCTTTTTAATACAACTCTTTTTTTCCTTATGCATCAAATGACAATACCTGTGCAATCATCTCTTTTGCATGCTACATTTAATTCTGAGTATACTCAGCTTACTTGTCGTTCAATTCCTCTTATACTCAGTTTTTCTCCCAGATCACTTGTGAGTGAATATCGTTTATGTTTTTAAGTAAAATTACTACCAGAGATATGCACAGAGGAACAGCATTTTATAAACCACTCCATATTGAAGCGTGCAGTGTGAATCTGAACTAATTGGAGACAATATAAACTGAAGCATAAGCTTTGTGGCTTGTATTTTGTTATTTCACTAATTACCCATGTACCATACATTATTGTTGCCAGCATTGGCTGCAGTATTAGTAGTATGAATTCTGCACATCTATCAACCTCATTTACATATTCCCTGCTTGACAATGAGATCAAATTTTTAATTCTATCTGTAACCTACAACAAAGATCATGTACTTACAAATCATAGCTGAGTTGTCTTCTGAACACTATTTCACTTTAGCTATTTACCACTCCATTTCACATAAAAATGTTAAGTTTAAGTCTATCCCAGGCCCAGAGGCTCATCAACTCGGAGTTTATCTTGGTCTCATTGCGTACTAAGTAACTGAGAGTACAGGATGCTGGTCCATCTCAGACTTATCCACAAGTTACTGTTATTACTCAATTACTGTTAATACTCAATTTCAGCTAAGTTGATTGAAGCAACATGTAATTGTTTTGCTCAAGAACACAACTCATCACTCAGTCCAGGGAACCCATGACATTATGATCGTAGAGACAATTCCCTAACCACCAGGCCATGCACCTGCATTCATTCAATATATCTCAGCTAACACATAACTATACACTTCCTCTGCATTAAGTATATCTCTTTTATCTATATATTTATCTTTTTTTTCTCAAGGAATTGTTGAAGATGCTCAACTTCCATATTATGATTACCTCTCACCTGACCCCAGCTATGAAGATATTAAAAGGGTTGTGTGTATTGAGAAGAAACGGCCTCTAATTCCTAACCGCTGGGTCAGTGATCATGTGAGTATTCTTCTCTCTCTCTCTCTCTCTCTCCATTTATATATATATGAATAACATTAAGAAAAATGCTGATGTTACATAAATCGTTTATTCATAATAATTATTTCAACGTTTCCCTTATGCAATCCATGATGTAACGTATACATTTGTTGTTGTTATGGGAACAGTATCTTTAGATGAAAATCCGATTTTGTGATATGCTGCAGGCAAAAAACACGTCCTTCTCGTGCACAGTTTAATGTACATTTTTTCCATGCTAACATGGGTTAGACGAGTTGTGAGACAAGTCAAATCAGATGACCATGTCTTGCTCATACAAAATTGTATCTGGCGTAGTTTCTATGGCTGGATGCCCTTCCTAATGCCAACCACATTTACAATGTGGACTGGGTGCCTTTTACCGTGGCACTAACACGACCACTTTACAGTGTGGTCTGGGTGCCTTTTGTTGTGACATCTGCACGACCACTTTACAGTGTAGATTAGGTGCTTTTTTGTGTCACCAACACGACCACTGTACAGTTTGACTGAGAGTGAGGGAGGTGCACATGTGTAGGATGGGGATTAGATAGGTAGGTCTACAGACATGCATATCATCATCATCATCATCACCATCATTTAGTGGCCATCTTTCCTGCTAGCAATAATTAGATGGGTCTTTAGAGACCATGTCAGTGCTCAAGTGAAGTTACTGAGCTATAAGATAGGCTGGGGTGGGGGCCCTACTTCTTGCTTATATGCGTTCCTGCACTTTACTGAATACATTTTATCATGGCACCATCACAAGGAAGGTTGTCATGTCCTTGACACAACTGAAGTGTCCTTCTGACCCTTTATTTGGCTGGCCTTCTATGACTGGATGCCCTTTCTATCACCAACCACTTTACAGTGTGTACTGGGTGTGTTTATTGTGTAGATAACCAATATTAGACAAGTTGTGCTGTTAACACAACTGAAGAATCCTCTCGACCTTTTGGGAATTGTTTCTGCAGTGGGATGCCATTCCTATTGCCAGCTACCTTACAGATTGTACTGGGTGCATTTTTCGTGACACCAGCACTAGAGAGGGCGATAAATATGTTATCATGGTGTATGACAAGTGTGATGGGATTTGGCATGGCAATGAGTAGGATAGGATGGGTCGACATCAAATAATGTTTGTGGATAGCAGCTGCTATTGTTTTATGACTATTGCATTAGGATTTTAGAGGTGGGTGATATAGCAATGTGAGGGTAACTACTTAAGTGTGAGGCATGAATAGGGGATGCACGTACAACGATGGTGAGAAATAACTACTAAGGATTGAAGGTAGAGTGGAAGTGTACAGTGATGTAAAAGTCACCTTCAATGGAACTGTGGCCATATCCAAGTAGGGTATTTGTCTCTCACAAAAATCAGTGTTACCTTTTGGTTCCATAGATGTTTGTGATTCAGAAAAAGATTAGGTTTGTGCATATAATACTCTAACTTGATTTATATGCATTCAGTAGAGAGGAGTTTATACTGGTATGTTACTCAAGGTTCATATTATCCATATTTATGAATCTCTTACGGTGATCACACACTCAGTTTTATTGTCAACAGACATACATATTTCTATTTAAAAAAATTGTATGTGTGCGTAAATTTGGTTTTAAAATGTTTATTAATGTATTTTAATTTTTTTCTTTGTTACAGTATTTGAGTAAAATGTCCAAAGTAATGAGTGAATGCTGGCTTCATCATCCCGCAGCACGGTTAACAGCTCTTCGGGTGAAAAAGACATTAGGAAAAATCAAGATAGACATAGAATCTACAATTAAACTGTAACAGACAGATTGAAAAGTGAAGTGTATGAGATGGAAAGATGACCTTACAAGAACGCAAAATCAGAGGGAGAAGATTTAAGAATAAGAGGAATAGTGATGATAATAATAATAAGAACACGGAATGAAAGAAAATAATTCTGGCTGTAATTAATCTGTCGGCTTGTCTCTGTCGAGAGTAAAGTTTGGTGAGAACAGCAAGAGTGTGGGAAATGCTCTTGAAGGCAGATGTAGAATGGCAACTTAAAACATTTCTTAACTGGCAACAACACAAAACAAGACCCAACATACAGATGAATAACTAATCTAAGCTCAGTGCTTGTAACTCTGAGATTGGTAATCCTTCCCCCTCCATCTTCACTCCCAAAATGTAACTGAATGTGACTTTTTTTTTCACTTGCTTAAAATATTTGAGGATTTTGTAAAAAAGAAAAAAAAAGAAGAAAAAAAGATAATAATACAGAAATATATGTATATAAAAAATCTAAAACAAAGATAAATACAAAAGTGGATGGCTCCTAGTGTGAGTGCGTGCATGCATATCTGTACTGGTTTCAGTGTATGCATGTATGTATATATAAATATATGCGTGTGTATAGGTGTGTGCGTATGCATTTATGTGAGCCTATGTGCTCTCTCATACACACATTGTTAGTCACAATGGCTAACATACATAAATTCATATATGCATGTACATATATCTCTGCATGGTTGTGCGTGAGTGTGTTAGGTAAGAAAATGAGGAAATTCCCACTGGGGTGCATGTATGTACAGCCTTGTGATACTTTATTTACCATAGCCTGTTGGAAATCAACACATTTGATTTTCAAGTAAAATGAAAATATAGGCTGAAAGTTTTTAAATGAGAAAAATTGGGTAATATATAACATGTCTACACATTCATGCACACACACACATACAAATAACTTGTGAAGAGAATCCAGAAAGATGGTTTATGACAAAAGGGGTTTTAAAACTTATGTATATACATGTATGAGTGTGTGAATACATACTTGAATATGTGAGTGTGTGTGGGCACATGCATACGTCCATGCATGTGTATTTTATCAAGCAATACAGTCAAAGTATTTCTATTTTTAGAGGGCATGGAAGTTTGTGCGTATCATGGACATGACAGCCTCCCTAGTGCTGGTGATCTACACGATAAAAGCACACAGTAGACACTGTAAAGTGGTTGGTGTTAGGAAGGACATTCAGCTCTAGAAAGCTTGCCAAACAAGTGGTTAGGAGGACCCTTCTGTTTGTGTCAAAAGACATGACAGCTTATCCTCTGCACTCAATAGAATGTATGAACATACGTAAGCGAGATGCAGACCCCTCATTCTGCCTGGGAGGTCAGTAGCACGGTGTCAGTACTGACTTGGTCTATGTAGACATGTCCAGCCCTTGCTAGCAGGGAATGTAGACATTTAATGATATATATATATATTATATGTATGTATGAGACCCTTGGTGGTTAGATGGGTGTACAGAAGTTCTTGTTTTAGTGAATAATTTAGTTGAGTTTAACAGTTTTTTTCTCATCCTCTCTTGTTTAAAATGTTGGAGATTGTTCCAGGTTAATTGTTACAAAATTTCACTTTAAATAAATTGTCTTATAGATAAATAGTTTGACTGACAGTGACAGGTGTGTATGCATATATTATTAAGACACACATCATGTATGTATATATATATATATATATATATATATATGTATATGACTTAATAATAATTCTACAGTGTAATAGTGTAACATTGATTGATGTATTGATAAATATCATAGATTTCATGTCGCAATAATAACTGTAACACTAATAATAAGAATAACATAAAACCCAATGCTTATTAAATACAATAATATTAATAATAATTACCAAAATATTGGAAAATATTAGAAGATATCTGTTATTAGGTGAGGCCAAAGCCATGTAATGTATATATATATATATATATATATATATATATATATACATACACACACATACACATACATATATATATATATGTATACATATATATATATATATGCACACATATGTCCAACCCATGCAAGCATGGAAAAGCATAGGTAAAAATGATGAGGATGATAATGTGTATATATATATAAGCATGTATGTATGTATATATAATAAAACAAATATATGTATAGAGATAGATAGATAGATAGATATAGACAGTTTTATGTATGTATGTATATATATAAATATAATTATATGTGTGTGTATATATATATATATATATTTATTGTGTAGAAGGAGCTTCTACAGGACTAGAACTGTTTCATTCAGATGAAATCTTCAGAGCTTCCTGAAGATTTCATCTGAATGAAACAGTTCTAGTCCTGTAGAAGCTCCTTCTACACAATAAATATATTTTACTCTGCCATGTATTGAGTACCTTACTTACTGTGGTTATCCCCGACTCAACCCGGGACCTACGTATATATATATATATATATATATATATGCATATATATATATATGTATGTATGTATATATATATGTATGTATATATATATATATGTATGTATATATATATATATATGTATATATATATATGTATATATATATATGTATATATATGTATATATATGTATATATATATATGTATATATATGTATATATATATATGTATATATATATATATGTATATATATATATATATATGTATATATATATATATATGTATGTATATATTCATGCATGTGTGTGTGCATGTGCACATACACTCATAAAATAAACACCAATCTTATTTTCTAATATGTATATATATATAGCCTCACAATATCACAGTAATGAAATGTGAAAATCTTTTTTCCCCCATTAAGTACTTATCACAGTGAATTTGTTGCCATTCAGCTGCGTCTACATTGTTACACCACAAACTTAATTGCCAGGGTATGATCTTCCTCTACACATCTTATCTTCTTCTGTTGATCAGCATTGTGTTGTTTTAACACTGAGTTAACTGCAATGTTTTTGCCACATCCTGTACCAAGAATCTGGAGCCAGGAAACACAGCCGTGTTCTGGTTGCCAGAAAGTGCAGTCATTCTGTGATGCTAGACATTTCAGTTGTGCAGCAGTATGATACGGGACATTGCAGCCATGCTGTGGTGCCCGAAACTGCATCATTGTTGTAATGCTAGATGTTGCAGCTGTGTTCTGATCACAGGTGTTGCAACCATGCTAGTGCGACATTAAAATGCCATAACTCTCTTTCTTACTGCTTACCATTCTTAAACTCCTTTTCCTGTTATGCTGCATATTTACAAACATTTAAAACCTCTACTACAAGTGACAACAACATCCCCATACTTCCAGGCACATCACACCATAGAAATCTATGGTCACTCGACATACTAGTAATTGCAGCCAATTCTCCCTCAAGTCTCACCCTACTGTCTTAACAAAAGAAAGGACATACTGGACGGTGTATACAAAAATACACAATATTAGTCTAATTATCAGGGCTACTTTTGGGCTAAGTATCAACCACGGTATATACACTCATAAACACACACACACAGAACTAAAATAATATTGATGAAATGACCTTGTATTATATTGACTTCATATCTGCTCTTCAGAGATGGCATTGTTCAATAGCCTTTGTAACAAATATATTCAGGTGCTATGATGCTTTATTATGATTATTATTTTTTTGTTTTGTTTAATCATAATTTTTTGTTTGTTTAGTGGTAAAGAAGTGGAAAAGAAAGGTTATGGTGATAAGATATTGGTGATTCACTTTTGTTATTTTGTTTCTTTTCATTTACAGTTTGACTTTTATTTGAACTCAGTAGCATATATAGAGGCAAACCATATAAACCTATCTCTATTAGCCCCATTTGGGTGGGGGTGGGGGACTGGTTGTTGTTAGAGTGTATAATATTAATCATCTTGGTTGTCAGATATATTTATTTACTTTCCAATAGGGTCATTCACTAATTGCTCCCTCAATATATTGTGTAGGGAGCCAACTTAAACATTCTGAGTCAATAAATCATGAATTAATTGTTGTATCTCCAACTTCATATTCAGAAATATTCATTAATTTGTATGATTCAGTCAACATATTGTTACGATTGAAGAATATTTGGGATACTGATAGGCAGGTAGGCCAATTGGCATGGGCATGTGATTTTGAGGGGCCTACTCCTCTTAAGTTCTACTTCTTTTATACTGTTCTGTTACTTGTATATCATATACATTACATAATATGTATATACTTGTAACTATGGATCTAACACTGATTACTAAAATATTTGATGAGCAGTTTGAAATGAGGCCTCCACTTCACATCTGACCTGGGCCTACTCTAGTATTTGGGAAACCTACATTTTAAGCCTGGTCTGTGCCTATTGTCAGCTTTGCACAGTCCTATAGACAGGGGCAGAAAAAGCTGTGGTGTATTGCTGATATAATAACTGTTAATAACTGAATCAAATTTGTGTGGGATATTTT